>CM040129.1:51083208-51683208 GCA_022559845.1 Amorphophallus konjac
GGTATTGGACTGTTTGTTCACAGATCAAGGTGACGCTTGCACTTTGCATTCAGATGGTGTTGATCCTTTTACAAGTCAAATGACTTCATTTGATGGAATATTAGTTATGGAAGATGGAATGCCTGGAGCTGGAACACTAATGCTAGTTCTGTACCAAACAGTGGAACACATGAGAAGGCTGAAATAAGGGATTGGATTGAGTAAAGTAAAGGCAACAAAAGATTAGAGCAGAGATCTGCAGCATGCCCTAACTACAATGCTCTAACTACAAAACTCCAACCATATGGATTCAGAGTTTGAAACAGACAGTAAGACCAATGGTAAACCAACTCCAAGTTTCCCTATCAAGGGATATAATAGGATGAGTTTAATCCAAATGAAGAAAGGGATTTGCTTGATGATCATCTAAGTTCACATGTGACTAAAAGAATTATCTACTCAAAATAGTTTATCCAATGAAAGAATCTTCAGTTCATCTGGTGCAACACTCACATGGTCTCACAAGAATAGAGCCAAAGACAAGATGAGAATCCTCCGTACAAGTCAAGAAACACAGAAGCTTTCCACGTGTTGAAGGGAATTTTTTCTTTTTAAGATGTACGGAGGCTCTGTTTTTATATAGGAGAAAGAGACCCATAGGCCGGAGGGGCCCTCCACCCTGCCTGCAGGCCGGAGGGTGCTCCTCCGCCCTGCTGACAGGCCGGAGGGGCCCTCCACCCTGCCTGCAGGCCGGAGGGTGCTCCTCCGACCTGCTGGCAGGCCGGAGGTAGTTCCTCCGCCCTGCTAGCAGGCCGGAGGACCCTCCTCCGCCCTGTTAGCAGGCCGGAGGAGGCCTTCCTCCGCCCATGGGCCCTGCGGTTACCAAAAAAAAAAAAGAAAGAGGGAAAGAAGAAAACAAGGAAGGGAAATAAATGCTTCAGTTACGGCATATGAAAAGGCAGGGAGGAGAAGAGGAGGGGGGCTTACCTTTTCGAATTCCACCGGAGGAGGAGAAGAGAATGCCCCTCCGCCCTTTCTCCAATCCAGTATAAAAGGCTCCCACTAGGAGCCAAGGAGGGGACAGCCACAGCAAAAAGAAAAGCAGCTACAAGAAAGAAAGAAAGAGACAGCAGCAAGAAGACAAGAGGGGATAAAAAAAGGAGAAGGGAGAAAGAAGAATACAAGGAAAGGAAAAAGACAGCCACAATAGTAAGTCTACAGCAAAAACAGCAGTTCGTAGCCCTCTTTTGGTGGAGTTTTTGTGAAGATAAAACTTGCTTTATGTAAGGAAGACAAAAAACAGCAGTTCGTAGCCCTCCTTTGGTGGGGTTTTTGTGAAGATAAAACTTGCTTTATGTGGAGAAGGTGTTCAAGGAAACTTGACTAAAGTACCCTCATCACTCATGTGATATACAAAATAAGTACAAATGGGATCCAAATGAATTCAAATGCAATGTTATACAACTATTGAGAGAAATATTCCAAAGTTATTCCATAGCCAAGACCCTATTGGAGGGATAATTGCGGAATTAAAATATATCTGAACTTAAAATGTCCCACCGGGCATCTGTAGTTATATTGACTTCATCTGGCTATCAGTATTTTATTACTGATTGATCAAAATTCTGTACATAATTAAATTACTGGTTGTATTTAATTACTGGTCAATATAAAATACTGAACGCGATGTAAAGAAGTCATGTCAGATGACAGATTCATGTAAAGAAATCTGTACAGTATTTAATATACAACCAAATCGTCAGACATGACTTCTTTACAGATGAAGTCATGTGGTCACCTCTCTTAAAATATATACAACAAAATAAGTACAAACATTCCCACTTTTTTTTCGGAAAACTGTTTTGGTGAAAAATTACCTTAAAACCCTTCTATGTAAGGAATATTGCAAATAAACCCTCGCAGGAGGGATAATTGCAATCATGCCCTATCTTGAGGTAAAAACATGTTCTCTCGAACTAGTATTCCAGAATAAAAGGGTCGATGTTATGAGGGCAAGAAAACATCGTTCGCATTCATTAGCAGTTTTAATCAAGGGTATTCGGATTTGTCCGATGTAAATTAACACCGATTCCATTCGGTGGGGAAGAGTCCAGTACATGAACTCTTAAATCGTCTAATGAAACACGCGCGCGGAAATTATAATATGCAAGTATTAAAAAGACCGAAACACATGTGCATATTAAGACGAAAATTTATTCGTTTATTTCTTTCCGCGTGTAAACAATACCCCACCCAAGTCAACCTACCCAATCTGCACCCATAAGGACACTAACCATCTCAGTGGAGTATACCTAGTTGTTAGATGCCTTTTGACTTTCCATCTGGAAAAGCAAATGACAATCAAATGACTAGAGCAGCAAAAGAGAAACCCTCTAGGTGAAACCTAAAAGTTTGATTTCATGTTCACACAAAGGTCTACTCCTCAGTGGCAATAACACCTAGAAGAATGTGAAAGAATAAACCAAGACAGAAGTTTCATTTATTTTGATACAAGCTGCATCCCAAGTCTATGGACACTGAGAACACTACCAAATATCTTGAACTTGGATGCTTATCGGACTGAACAACCTTTTTGGTTAGCTTAGCCCTGCTCTGTAGTTACCATAGTTACCAAGATGGGAAATGAAAATGGGAAGCAAAAGTGAGAAACACGTCATCTGATAACATTTTGAATTACAAAATAAGGTGACACAAGAAATTAGGTGACAAACAGGAAGCAAAATTTAGTATATTTCAAGGTGTAAAAGAGTTTCCTGGTAATTATGGTAGTGACTAAATGTGAGAATCCCACCCTTGCAATCTTCTAAGCTACTTTTAGATATAAAGTTCAACAACAAGACTTTGAAGCACCAGTTTTCTTGTGTATGATTATTCTTGAGTTTTCAGGGGTTCTAGTACAATTCTCTGGATTATGTTCTGTAGTTATTAGTATAATGGGATAAATCCCAACAATTGTCCAAAGAAAAGAAAAGAAAATTTCACAAAAAACAATATTCGAGAAGAAACATACCAGAGAAAGTCTTCAAACTGCACAATGCTCCCACTGGAATATTACAAAATAATAAAAAATTGTTAGTGTCCAATAAGCCATCATTCAAGGAAGTAGAAAAAGACAAATGTTAAGTAATAAAGTTTTAGAGATATATGTCTTGTGAAATCACTTTGTCCAAAGGCTGTGCAGCACTGTCATAAATCTGAAACCTATGAATTTGGCCATACTTGTTAAGTGGTATTGGGAACACTTCTTGCAGATACGTCTGTGTGGAAGCAAGCGATCCAATTCAAGCATTACAAAGCCACATCTAAGCTCTATCCTATGCAGTCAGAGGCAAGAAGCACCAGAGGCGACCAAGGGGTCACCTCAGCCTCAAACGCCTAGGCGATGGCCTAGGCGTTGGAGGCAATATTTTATTAAAACCTATAAAATAGGTCAGATATGTAAATATATTGCAAAAAAAAGATATGTAAATATATCATTATGTCAACAACACATATAAAAAACCTATAAGATTTTTAAATTTATACATGCACATGTGTTAATTAAGCTCAACTTCATAATAAAACACCTAAAAAACTGGGTTTGGTTATAGGAATGATCTGGGTGGCGCAAGTGGGCTCGGCCCAAAGGTGCCCATGGCCCAAGCTAATCGCCTAGGTGAGATTGGCTAAAGTGGGGCGAACCATTGGCTCCTCGCCTCACCTAAATGCCTAGGCGATCACCTTGATCGCATTTGATAACTCAGGTTCTCTCTCTTCTTGATGAATCTGACAGACCTTTCTCCTATCTGGAAAGGTGTTCTACAGGCAGTACTTGACCAAGAGAAGTTTGGTCGTCAAAATTGGTGATGGAACTGATAATCACTTCCAGTGGGAAAGGTGGGCAGGAGGTTTTACCTTAAGGATAAACTCACAAGAATTTTCAGGGTCGCCGTGAACAAATGGCAGTTTGTTAATGAATGTTACAAATTTACTCATGATGCTTTGCATTGGGAGATTAATCTACACCAGAATTTGAAGGATGATGAATTGCATTATTTTGTTGCTTCATTTGTTGGAGGATGTTCAGCTTAACCCTGCAGGTCGAGTTTCTGTGCATCGGTTGGTGCAAAATTTTGTGAAATCTTTTTATCAGCTCATAGATGGTAACAGGCCAACTCCGTTACATTTAGGAAGAATTTGGAAGGTGAAGGCTCCTCTAAAAGTGAAAGCTTGCATGTGGCTCCTCTCTGAAAGGAAGATAATGATGAGCATGTATCATAGTAGATGGGCAGTTTACAGTGATATGCATTGCATTTTCTGCTCCCAACCTTCAGAAACAGTAGATGAATTATTTTGTCAATGTGACTAGAGGAAGCACATCTGGTCTGTCTTCGATGCAATTACTAGCTTGCAATTTTCTCTTCATTCTATTGAGGACACGCGGACATTTTCCAAAATCTCAAGTGACAGCAGCTGTTGTTTGATGCTTCCAAAATTTATTCCTTGTTACTGCATGCCATCTGTTGGAGTTTATGCAGAGAGCGAAATGATACAATCTTCTGGAGGAGTCATTTCTACTTGGAGAACATTTTTTTGCAGTATTCACATTATCTTTATTTTTCATTCAGAGTCCTACTTAAAGTTTGTTTGCATTCTTGGAAGGAGTTTTTTCATCTTTAGCAACTGTTTATACCTGTGGTTTTTTAGGGGGTAGAGAAACCTCTCCTCTACACCTCCTGGTTGTACTGCCTCTGTTTCCAAAAAAATCAGTGGTATGACCACAATTTTTTCGAAAGCACCAAACGTCACCCATACATCTTTACTTTCTTCTCTCTTTTTTTTGAAAGAATGTGGAGTATACCACTAACTTTGTTAAAACTAAACAGAGATAGTAAAATCAAGAAATGGAGGAGAGATTCCTCACAGTCAAAACAACACAAAACGACTAATAAACCTCACGACTGGACCACACTTTGCTGAGCACTACAAACAAATCAACCCATTAAGAGAGAAATCCCCTTGATGAGTAAGACGCCCTTTGTTTGGGTGATCACACCTGATGTCTGGATGTCCTTCATCAAAGAAGCAATTTCCCTTTTGCCTCTGTTTCGTTTTTGCAGTGGGCCATCATTAAGGAGGAGAGTTTTTAGAAGCTTCCTGAATTGTCCTCATCTGGATGTAATTCGCAGACCTAACATCTCTGCCTTCTGAATTAATTCTTCATCACTCCAAGTTGATAAAAACTTGTTAGAAGAAAACTCCCCCACATCAAGCTGATTCGCACTGTCTAATTTTCCTCCTTTATCCAACACAGGAGCATTTGTTTTACCATCAAACACCACCAGTGGCAGGAAGTCCTCCCTGTTGCCACTGTCCATGGTCAATGGGGGGTGCACCTCCATGGACAGAACACCTGCAGCTTGCCAGCTTGATGAGTCCAAATCACCATCAAGGGAAGCCAGATTTTCACTTTCCTGACTAATGCCTGAAACGCAATGAGCACTGCAATCGTATTGTTTACTCTGCATGATCTGTAAAAACTTTCGCTGCCGATATACCTGAAATACCCCTCGCTGAGTGTATCTGGATCTTTCCTTCTGGTGACCAGTAATGATCTTAGCCGCCAAGTGTGATATTGCTTGCTGCCAGTCAACACCCCCAGTGGAAACGAAAACCCTATTACCTTCCTTAATAATATTCTCCTCTTGATGAACCCTTGATGCATATGTTTCCAATAAAATCAGTGGTATAACCACAACTTTTTTCGAAAACACCAAACGTCACCTATAAATCTTTACTTTACATATAGATGAATTCACAAAACATTTAGGACACATGAACCCTTGATGCATATTATTTACTTTAATTGATGTGGATATAGAGGGTTTCGAATGTGAGAAAGGTACTTTAAGATCTAAAAGCTTTAAGATCAGCCAAACTAAATTAGAGTATACGAATATCATGAGCAGATTTAGCTATGATAGATGGATAAGATATTGCTAGAAGCAGGGAAGGATGGCTCGAGGATCAGGCTCACATCAGTGGTCTGAGAACTGATCCCGATTAGCCAATCTGAGCCCAATCCCTTGCTGACCTGGGCTGAGCCAATTTTGATCTTTTTTTAAGGTCTAAAAGTTTTATAAACTAATGACAGGTGCTTTTCTGCAAGCTTAACAACCCCACTTTACCTTCTCGGCTTCTCTGGAACTTTCTTTTGCAGGTGGAAGATGCATGCACAGAGCAGAATGGAGGAGGAGGGCGGCAGCAGTGGCGGTGCTAGCAGCAACATCAACTGCAGTGGCCCTGGCGCCCTGCATTGGCAGACCGACGGCAACAGTGGCTAGGTTTATTCCCCTTGTTCTTCAGGGTGGGGCCTGGCTGAGATCAGACCAGATCAGCTGATGCACCTGATCCTGCCTAGCCCCAATGAGAACTGGGGACGGGGGAGCCGGATTTGGCTGAAAACCCATCAGATCGACCAATGCAGGCTGATCCAATCCGATTCGGCCAACCTTGGCTAGAAGAGGTATTTTTTTTCTTTCTAAGGCTGGAGAATGAGGAGATCCAAGAAGATAGTGCATAGAGTTAAGTAGGTTAGATAAAGAGGAGAAACACATCTAGAGTCTTATGCCATCACATTACATTCAAACATAGAAGAAAAGGTCTGAAGTGCTGGAGATTTACTATGTCATATGGAAGAAAGCATTGGACTTAAAGCACAACTATGCAAATCAACACATATTTATTGAGCACCATCGTAAAGTCGAGCAATTAAATATGACATAGAAATACATGAAGGTAATCAATTAGAAGCAGGACCGCCATCTATGGGTGCTGGAATTAGATATACAAGACAGCTTGTAACGAACATAAATTAATAACATCATGAATGATAGCAAAATCTATGTACCCTTCCACTTCACCATCAAGGTGTAGAATCTCCTCAACCAAACTTCTCACTTTCTCATTGAATAGTGCTTGTAGCTTTTTTTTCTGCACACATATAACTACTTCGTAAGTAGGTGACGCATGGCTACAGATCACTTTGAAAATGATGATCAGAAGAATGCAGCAATCAAAAAACTCCTATGCTAGAGAAAAATAGCCGCTTAACAAGGTTGTAAGATACATATCCCTAATATAAGAGAAGTAAAAAAATGGAAAACAAATTAATAAAAATACAAATTCTTTGCATTACTTTAGATGCAGTAGTGCTACTTGTAGCCTATTGATACTCCCACGTCTCAACCCCAAACGCAAGATTCGTTCATTTTTCCAATATTCTTGCTCCCAAAAGAACTCCTACTTCAAAGAAAATTTGAATGGTAAACTAGAATATTATTGTTCCCGTCCTTTTTCCCACTATTTCTCCCATGCCTGCTCCATGCTTCAGGGCACCGAACACCTCCACCAACTGATTGTAAAAAATTATGACGTTCTTGGTCCTATAATGTGCAGAGACCACACAACAGATGGTTGAAATTTGGGAGTCACGGTAGACTAGCAGTCCAAGAGTATAATTATCCTTGATATATATTCCCTGGCCAAAGTAGGATGAGAAAAGGGGAGATGAGCTCAAGAAACCATCCGAGGATGAGTGCATTACGGGGGCCTTACCTGCAACAGTGTAGCTCTGTACAATGTGGTCCCCTTCAGTTCGGAAAGCTCATCTTCACTGAACCAAAGCGGATTACTAAAGGTGCTTGGAAGCATGTCAATGTATCTGCCGTCAAGTTTTGCCAAAGAAACAGAAAAGGTTACTAAAATCAGATGAGTAAAGAAGACAAACCCCTCGCTTGCATCATTGTAACGATGTGAACTTGTTCCAGTTGTCAAAACATTAACAACCATGGAACCCCTCCGCCGCAATGACACGCAAGGGACAACTATCATGAACCATTACCAGCAATGAGGCAGACATTACCCACAACCAAATCCAATTTACAACATGTCATAACACGGCTCCATGTCCTAATTTGCTCTGCAGAATAGCTAGTATGATCTGCGACTGTGGAAAACAGTCACACGAGCTACTAGAAAAATAAAAAAGACCCAAAATGCTAAACGCCCATAGCAGCCGCAGCCGTCATTAATCCACAAAATGCTGTGAACTAGTGTTCCGTGTTCAAACAACGCAGGACGAGAGGGAGGGAGGAGGGAAGAGGGAGAGTGACTAAGCTAGAGAGCGAGCGTACGGTTTCCATGGGGAGTTGCGCCGCAGGCGCTCCACAAGGAGGAAGAGCGTCATCAGGAAGCGGTCGTCCACGTGCCCTTCTTTAAACATCTCGGCGCACCGAGATCCCAAGGAAGAGTCTTGCAGCACCCTCATGGGAGTGATGGCCAGGTCCAGCGGAACCACCATGAGAACACCTGCAAATTCACCACAAAACAACCTCTGATAACCAACACGTAAGAAGAGTAGCATCGACCCATATGTGACAGAGGCAGTGAAACTAGCACCATTGCCGTCGGGCGCGCCGCCAGCAGCATGGGAGGAGAAGACGCCGAACCCTTTGGAAGGGCCGCAGTACTTGATGCTGCAGCCCCGCAGTTGCCCCCCATTGGCCTAGCGATACAGATAACAAACAAAGAGAGGATATAGTTCAACATGGGAAGGTGAACAGCAGGAAGAGAGGACGTGGAGGATGAGTAGAGAGGTCGGAGATGGAGGGAAAAAGAGGCAGGGTGACGGACCTGGAGCCACTGCAGGAACCGCTCGAGTTTGGCTTCCTTCTCGGCGGCGGCGGCGGCGGCGGCGGCCATTCTGGGAAGGGGGAACGCGCCGTCTTCGCTCTCCGCCCTTTGTGCAACAACGAAAAGGACAAGTGCGAACGGAGTGCCAGAGCCCACAAGCTTCAGAAGCGGTACCCCAAATTTGGCCAGGATTTCTCAATAGCTTTTGGGAGATGTATAATTCAACATTTTCGGCTCATCTTTTGTGAACTTCATATTCCACTGCAAAGGTATTTTATTTAAGGTTTTGAATTTTGCGGATTGTTGTTCATATGTTAGCGAGTTAAATGATAATTCATTTGGAAACGAATTCATGCTTTACCTAGGTGAGAATTCACTGTGGAATTCAATTTATTATCTGGTGAGATAATGGGGAGAACTCATTATCGAAATTTAACCTCTAAGTTAGTGAGCCAAGTAATTACGTGCATTTATAGAATCGGAAATGAATTTTTACGTGAATGTTATTGTTAAAAATAAATTTGTAAAAAAAAATCTTAAAAATATATTAACCGTAGGATAATTGAGTTAATTTAAATAGTATATAAATATCATTTAAGAATAATTTTTTATAATTTTTTTTAAAAATACCGTGTTTTAGCATAAGTCAGATTTACAGAGTCGTATGTTTGCTAATATATTTATAAAAATATTTTTTATAAATTTTATTTAATAATACTTTTTATAAAATAATTAATTAAAATATAATTATAAATGATGTGTGAACAATGAAAATTATTAAAACGTGGGCAAATGTAAACTTACAACATTGATTTATTCAATGATAGAATATCACGAGTAAAATAAGATATTATAAAAAGAGAAATATATAGTGCAATATATATACTAATTATATTCACGGGTGTAATTAATATAACACTTAATTTTTTAAAAAAAAATTGAGTGATCCCCATCCCAAATTATCCGTGCACGAGTGTCATGTCACCATATGATCACTTGACGTGAGAGTCAAATAAAGATAAATTTACTCTTACGTGAATAGTGAATATTTTCACTGTTCATACGATTCAATTTTTTTTACTTATCTTTTATGTCACATCATCTGATGATAACTCACGCTCAAATAAATTACAGTAAAGATCACTCAAAAAAATAAATAATAAATAAATATTACACTGCTTACACCGACGAGTGTAATTAATGCCTATCTTTCATTAAAATTTCTCTTATAAAAATAGATAAGTTGCTCAAGTAGCGCTTGGACTCTCATAAGTAGTTACACTGAGAAGTAACTACATAAAACTCCATAATTCATCACCTTTCCCACATGACTATAGCAATTTCGCACGAGATCATCTTACTAATCATCACGTCATAGAGGGGCATATCACTAATCTTCATATTCTTCTATAAATTGTAACAATATTTCTTCTTTGTGTAGTGCAGCTTCGTGTTTTCTACCATACGATTGAACATAATATTGCGATATTTAACACGCGGTCACCCATCTCACTTGTATCAGATATGGATAAGGAAGTCAAACTAGAAAAACAAACTTTAACCATAGCAAAGGTTCTCTTCGACTATGTTTGAAATCGGAATAGAAGAGAGATAAAGGTGAGCTCCACTACAAGCAAGATACAAAGGAAGAGCTTAATCGAGTGCAGGTAGCGTATCCACACCTGCCCCCTCAAATACGCTAACCATGTTCCGATTTCAAACAAAGTCTTTTAACTATATATTTCTCAATGATGAATGGTTACGGTGGAATAAGTATTTTAGGGCGACTTTGACATCGAATTGGTCAGGTGGATAGCGCAACCGAGGAGATAGAAACTCCCGATGGGCCCCGCCTCCCCTCTCACACAGCCTCCGCCAACCGGGGACGGTTAGCGTGCTCGACCCTCCGGGGTTGAGCACGCTAACTGTGCTCAGTTAGTAAAGGGGGCCTTAAAATTTTGAGGTTGATTACTTTCACCATTAAAATTTTTTAAGTGATAAAATTCTACTATATGAACTCAAAAGTCTAGAAAAATTTGCACATATCGCATCCTCAACATACTATTTGCCTAAAAAAAATAAATCAAGTGACAATTAGTCAACAACTCAAAAACACTTGTAAAGCTCTAAGATAAAAGAAAAAAATAGCTTTCGGTACACAGTAAATTCATCTTCTTACTTCGGTGCACTAGATTTGTTGTTGAACCCTCCCAACAATCTAAAACATATATGGACATTATATCAAAGGGAGTAGATAATCATTACATTTTGTGGCAGAATATCCTTCCTACTTTTAAACCTCCATCTACGGGGACTTCGACTAGTGTTAGAATATATGTGCCATCTATCACTCTAATGAATTCTTATAATAGTGAGGCACGATACATGCTGAAAATTTACATTTTTTTAAAAAAGTAAAAGAATAGATAAAAACTATGTATTAAAATAAGGATAGAATCTATCATCTTCTTTAATTTTTTTGGTAATTCAAATGAGAGAGATGATAAAAAAGAATCTCTTTACAATGATACTCTATTAAAGTAGATAGTCGGTTGAATGGTGAAAATTCATACTAAGTACATAGAAATCACTGAGTAATAAAAGAAGTATACAAGCCGCCCTCCCACATTGCAAACACACAATTCAAGCAAACTCATCAACTAGGGAGACAAAGCAGGGTTTTTCATCTCTTTATCACGGTGTGTGCACACAAGCGGACTCTGCATTACCCTGAACGACAAGTTTGCCCTAAACTCCCGCTAAAATGTAACGAGGGCTGTGACCTGACCGGGACTCAATTGTGTTGGAGCACAGAGGTTATAGGATATTTGATTGTTAATTTTTTTTCTCTTTTTTCTCTTAAATTTAAAAATAAGAAAAATAGACACATCTAATCTCGTCTGGTATTTTTTTCTTAAATTTTAAGAAGAGAATCTCGTCTTATTATAATCTATTTCTAAATGAAAATAACTCTCTACTATTTTTTTAGATCGCACTCTCTTATCGTTCTCGTTCTCCCGGTCGCTCTCGTCGCTCACTTGCACGTCCCCCCTCTCCTGCGTGGCCCCCCTCCCCCTCGATCGGCGTCCCCCCACCCTCCCTCCCATGCTCGTCCCCCCTCCCCTGTGCGGCCCGACTGGCGTCCCCTCCCTTATCTCTCTTGTCGCCGATTCATTGTCATCAAACAAGGCTACATAAAATTTAAAAATTATGATATTTTTATCAAATAGATAGTTATATTTTTTTAATTTCAAATTTTAGCTTAAAAATTAATGTATCATAATTTTTTATAAAAAAATTACTCCCAAAACACCCTATAATCTCCGTGACCAAGTATCTCCACATGTTAGATCATGCTTATAGTTCAAGGACCTACACTAAGTGCAAGCCGTCATTCAAAAGTCAAGAAGACAATGCGCAAACGCAATGACGACCAAAAGTAACAGGGGAAAGGCCCAAATCCACAACCCCACAATCCACATGGAAAATACCATATCTACGAAGGTGAATGGGTAGGAGTGTAGGACCTTAGATCCATGATTCTTAAAGGCCCTATTTATTTGTAGCATAGATTAAGGGAGATATTATAATCGAGATAAGGTTATTCTAAAGAATAAATAATTTTACTTTGATCTAGAGATATCATATTGGAGATTATCTTACTATGTCTTTTCTCCATAAGAATTTAATTGACTCTTAATTCAGATATCAACTCTTAACTCGGATACTTGTTACAATATGAGATTCACGAGATTCACGTAATCAAATCGATTAAGATGAATAAAGGCGAGATATCAGGATTACCCCTCCCCCCCCCCAAACAACCTAACTCCCATCCGGGAAGGACCCTCATGTCGGTTGGGCAGTTATTCCTCACAGAATCATCTATGCCAACCTCCCACCCACGAGCTCGCCACCTTAACGCTTTCTCCCTGTAGCACCGCCATGGCACCTCGTAGCAGGCCACTGCCCCTTGTTAGTCATCACTCTGTCGACCCACCCTTAATGCACCGTTTTGAGTCAAATTCCAAAGCTTGGGATGCTACGTATAGCATGCTGTAACTTGTTCACACATCCCTACATAAATCCTTAATTTACTGCAAGTTCTTTACCCCTTCAAGCTCGATGGTATAGAAGTAGCACCTTATGATCACTACAATAGTACAATGTCCTCGACCATATTCTCGTTTGGTCGGTTATTTGACATTTCAGATAGTTTTCTCTTCACAGGCTATTCACTTCTTTGATATCCTTGAATGTCCATAGCTCCTCAAATGACTACACATGTCAGTCTTTTCATTATTTTAGTTGCAAATGCAAGCCTTCGGCAACATACTGATACACGCGGGCATGTGAAGGGCATCCTTCTTCTTTACACTTCGTTACGAAAAGGGCTGGCTCATCCTTTGTTTATAGCCAATCAAATGATCCCCGATAAATAGTATAATTAGTCAACTCCCCTCGGGAATTCTGCTTATTGTTAAACGCTTACCCCTCACTTTCTTATTAGAGTTTTCTATCACAATCTAGTCAACACTCGGTGACTATTGCCACCGAAGATTTGCTCTCCCACATGGATGTAATTGCTGTATAATCTAAAACATATTGTTTCGACACCGTAGTCCGGCAAGTATAATGACTTGTTGTTGTAATCTCGAACACCTTCGTACGTAAAATACTTCAGTAGCACGATAATATAAGTATAGACGTCAATTTCGATCGAAATCGAAACGTTTTGATTATAGATTATAATGATTCGATGTTATTCGGTCAAAATCGGGGTGAAATTAAAACTCTACATTTTGATAAATAATAATAATTTATTTAATTTTAAATCAAAACCGAAATCAAAATTAAAACGGTTCGGACCAAAATTAACTCTGAAACCGACATGGTCGTCCCTGAATGTAAGTGAGGCTCTCTTCCCCTTTGAGTGGTGTAGTTGGGTGCTCGTGCCAACTTCGGATAACTTATTTGTGGACATCTATTTTATTTAAGTGGGGCTCTCTTCCCCTTTGAGTGGTGTAGTTGGGTGCTCGTGCCAACTTCGGATAACTTATTTGTGGACATCTGTTTTATTTTTAGGCCATTGATTTCTGATTTTATTGTTGCGCCACAGTTGAGTTTCTTCGTATGTTTATCTAGACGAGTGCATAGTTTTGGCTCCAACCATGCCCTGTGTTGTGTCATATATCGCTATAGATACCCTCGCCAGCTGCTTGTTCGAGAAAGCATGGTGCCTTACAAATTCAAGCTTCGTTAGTGTTAAAAGGGTTGGTTGGCCAGGACAATATTATTTGATTTAGATTATTCACTCTTGGATTTGATATCATGTTGAAGATTCAAATTCTAACTCAAATTTTAAATATTGAATTGAAAAATCTTCAACAAATAAGGAGAGAGATGTCCACCGATTATCTGAGGCGGGACTAAATCTTCACATTCCCCTAACATCGACTCTAGATTGTTACGGTATGAGTGGCGCGTGCCAAACTCGGATGGTTACAATGTGAGTGATACAATTAAATGGGTGGTGCGGAGTACGAGAAAGCATGTCCCCGGTATCATGTTACAATGTGAGAAATTAGAAAGTTTAACCTCTCCCATCACATATATGGAATATATATACAAATGCGTGACCCCCAAAGGAGGACAATGCCAATGGCCATTGTATCGTCCTATTCTTAATATGATACAAAGCATTGCAAGAGAGAAAGGTGAAAGAGGGAGAGAGAGAGAGAGAAGTCCATATAAAGAAGGAACGATCTAATTAGTAGATGGAAGTGGTCAACGTACTTTCTGTTGTAGAGATTCTAGGGGATCTCCTCGTGCACGGTGTTTGCTAAAGCATCATTAATGTTGTAGGGAGGACTCCGAGAACATTAACCCCTTAGATGGCAAATTAACTCACATTTGCCTCCTGGGTTATGTAGGATTTGCAAATGCAAACGTATTCCAACCTCAAGAGTTTAGTCCCTTTGCGATTTGCAATTCTTTCGTTGACCTCCCTACTTAGGTTGTTGCTGCAGATGTCGAGGTGGTGCTCAAATTTCTCTTGTCGCATTTGATCTGAAAATCCTCCGTGGAAATGGTTGAATAAGGCATTGAAGTAGCTCATGTTAATCCGTAGATTGAGTAGGACAAAGGAACTAGTACACTGTCGAATGAGTCGCTATTGAATGTCCAATTAAGAGCTCTAGGCTCCCAACAAGGAAGACCTTGACAGAGACAAGACAGTTATGGTTAAGAAAGTGTTATTTATGGAAGAGCAATGTGGTGTTTGCATTTTCTATACTTTTAATAAAAGTTAAAAATCATTTACCGGAAATATATATTTCATTGGAAAGTGAAATACATGTAAAACATTCTATCGAGAAGAAAAATACGTGTTCATAATTTTTGTCAGAAAATAAATGGAGAACGAAAACATTTGTTTACATTTCTATGCAAAAAAAAAACTGAATACCATGCAAATTTCTTGCCCATAGAACAACATGGTACGATGCTCCTTCTTACAAAATAGTGGGGGAGAGAGAGAGAGAGAGAGAGAGAGAGAACATGGGTGGAAAAATCTTTCCCAAAAGCTCTCTTAGGAGGCAGTGGAGAAATAAACTCTAGAAAAATAGAAAATGTTATGAGAATCTAGAAATATTTTTCCAACTAACTTTTTTATTATATTTACAAACCGTATATAAAATAGTTAACAATTTTTTTCAGAAGAAAATTTGAGAATGCAAACACCCCCAATACTTAATTGGGCACATTCTGAATTGGGATGCTTTCTTCTTGCAAGGATATATAGCCCAAAATCATGAAGTATGATTAAGTTAAAAGGAGATTGGGTGGTGCTTTAATTTGTTCATTACTTCTTCTTCCAAGGAGAGAGCATGCACACAATCAATTGTATACATACCTAACACGGCAAATCTGGTATTTTCGATTGCAAGAAGGGCATATATAATAATGTAAAGCTAACCCCCAAGATAATTATAAGTGTCATTGTATCGAGCACTTATTGCAATATAATGGATCTATCCGATGAACACGACAGGCGACGTGGCTACTATCTCATTAATGTTCCCCGTAGTAGGAGCCATCACATGAAGTGCATGCCATGCCATGCCAATCGCCATATTAGAATTTGGCACTCCAGCAAGACTTAATACATTCTTATCCATCATTTTATCCGTTTCTAATCAATAAATATTGATGGGTGGGCGCGCGGGTTCTGTTGCTTCGACGACGACGAGATGGCCGGCGCCTGATGTGGAAGCATATATGGTTGCATGCGTTAGCCGCCAAAAGGTGATCAGCTCCGACGTGACCATGGTTAGAAGCTGGAACCCTCCCTTCTCTTCTTTTCCATTTAGCTCTCTTCTGTCCATGGAGACGTACGTGGTGCACGAAGGCGCACCCGGGCACTGCACGAACCACCGGCGCCATTTCGTCTCATGTTATGTCTTCTCTGTTGTGAGGTTGGGCGGCTCGCGATGTTACGGCTGGTGGGCCGGGCACGTAGCCTGCGCTGCAGTGTGCAGCCCCTCCACAATGGCGTGCGAAGTCGAACGTCTCAACGTCATGACGTACGTAGAGTTCTGTCCATAGTTCCCGTCGTTATTCCTATCCTCTCCCACGTCGTCCACAGACAAACAGAAGGCAAGTGCCATGGCTTCAACCCCCTTCCCCCCCAAAGAAAGCTTCTTGGCTACGTGTCCGACGTGATCTTGGGGGGCTTGTGTGACCACCTTATTTATATAATAATTCGTCCAACTCTGACACGATATATATGGTAAAAATCTAACCGTGGCCCTCTCGTCGGTTGGGGCTTCAGCGACAACCAACGAAGGGTAGACAAGTGGACCTCTTAATTAATTATGGGTCATACATAAACTAGTAGTTAATAGAGATATGATGTAATGCACAGTGCTGTACAGTCAGTACAGACGCACTGCAATGCTATTACTATAACAAAAAATTGTCAAGAACCATCTAACTGAGCGAAGGATAGGAGATCCAAATACTGTAGGAAAATTTAATTAACGTTCTGGTTAGAATGTTTGATTTATTGCTCAATTTCCGTCAAGAACTTAATTACAGATCTTTTGCCTCTATTTGTTTACGATACTTATTTTATGATCCCTATCATTAACCATTGTTGGAAAGTACTTAACTTTAACACATTAAGATCTTAAATTTTTACCGACAGAATATTACAAGTGATCAATTCATCAATTCATTATAGATCATAGCGTCAATGCATTAATGTCTTTCAACGATGATTAAAAGTAGCTAGCTAGGGACCATAAAATAAATCTCATGAAAAAATAAGGCATTTTAAAATAGCATATTTACATTTATCCCCTACTTTTATCATATTATCAAAAATATTCTTGATTGATATACACGGTATCGTTGCGGCTATATCTTTGTGATTCTCGAGTCATCATTGTCAAAGAATATTTTAAAAATATACTGACATAGACCGTTTGAACCCATAAAAAATAAAAAATACCCTTGTATGAGAGAGAGAAAAGGGTGCCCTACAGTCCCTCTCACTGATCCCCGACAACTCGTCTCCCCCCTCCCTCTCCCCACCTCCGGTGATCTCCGACGAACACCCGGCCCTCTTCCCCCTCTTGCCCTCTCCTTCTCACCCCATGGCGACACCCACCCCTACCCCCTCTAGTCGTCTCCATCCCCCCCATAGCGACACCTACCCCGCCCCCTTTGGCAGTATTCCTGAGCACCTCCTCCCACGCCCGGCCCACGCCGCTTCATGGTGAGCGCGGTCCCCCTCCCCCTCTGGCCATATCCCTTGTCTCCCACAGAGACATCTGCCCCCCCCCTCTAGCCGTCTCCCTCCCCCAGCAACATGAGGAATTGCCGCTGCCTTACTCCCTCTTGGCCGCCGCTGTGCCTGTGCCCCCTCAGCCGCAGCGATCTGCCCCCCCCCCCCTAATGAGGTTTCTGATTGACGGATCCTCGATCCCCATGAAGGTTGTCGCCTGCGAGCCTTCAGATGCCCTCTCGACCGCAAGATTGCACAGAATGGCCGTCGATATCCAAAGCCGAAGAAGGTCGTGCAGGAGCCGAGTCTGTCGATCCCGCTACCTTCTTCTCTCTCGATAGTCGTTGCACCTACGCCCCCTCTGTCGTGGCGATATGAGCCCCCTCCTCCCTGGCCCCTCTCCCCCTCCGGCTTAGGAGAGTAGGCCTTGATTTGGGCTCCCAACGCAACCCCCCCACCCCTCCCTACCCTCACTCCCCCTCGATCTAGCAAGCTACCCCCTGTTCCCCCTCTCCCCCACCCCTCAAGCTCTACTCACACACAGCACTCTCCCTCCCAACCTATATTGTATTAGAAATATTCTTGATAATTTATGAAAAATAAGAATTTATTTATAAATATGATATTTTATAAAGATATTTTTGTAAAAATCTCAAAAATAAAAGATAGAAGACACAAAATCTTCTATCCATAGAATGAGAGATATCCCTAACGGTTGTATTATAAATGAGATGTGAGGCCGTGTTGGTCTCATCTTGCTTCATGCTCCGGAGACCCCGATCGACTTGACTTCCCCCAAAACTCCATATCTCAGACTGTCCAACCCCACCACGAGAAAACTAACGGCCACTAGCCATCCCCACAACCTTGCCCACTCACGCAACTCCCCCCCATGTATCACCCCCACAAACACACGTTCACCTCCTCTGTTCTTCATCTAAAACCCCTCCTGTACATAATATAAACTCGCGTCCCTCCATGCCCCTCCCACCACCGCAGCTCCACTCCCTCCAGCCCCCTATATATCCTCCCCCCTCTTCTACCCGATCGAGCATGGCTGCCCTCATGTCCACGAGGAAGCCACTGGCGTCCACAACCATAGCCATGGCCGAAACCGCCTGCTGGTACTGCGCCCTCCTCCTGGTGGTCCTCGTCCTGCTCAGCTCGCTCAGGGGGGGCTCGGAGGCCGCCGAGGACGGCAAGGTCCGGGGCGGCGCGTTTGCGGGGCGGCCGTGCGACGATATATACGTGGTGGGCGAGGGGGAGACGCTGCACACCATCAGCGAGAAGTGCGGCGACCCCTATATCGTCGAGCAGAACCCGCACATCCACGACCCCGACGACGTCTTCCCCGGGCTCGTCATCAAGATCACCCCTTCCAAGCCTGCGAGGCGCAGGTAGCCTTCACCCTTGAGGCCGCTCGTAAAGACTCCAGACAGGATATATCTATATACATATATATATACAGATGTAGAGAGAGAGAGAGAGATATTCCAGCCATTTTAGGACGCAGCTAAAGAATCTGTCATGTGTGTGGATGATGGATATGTTAATTAAGCAGTCGTGATGTTCTGCTGCAGAGCTTGCCAATTTGTGTTGTATGTGGAAAGGAACGAGCCTATCATATTAAACAGCTACAGTGGTTATACACAATTTTCTTCATTGTTACCCCCTCCTCTTTCGGTTTTTTCTTATGATCCCTTCGCCTTTGATTTGTAGCTACAAATATAGGCATGTAGACTCTCTTAAAAGCAGTTCAAAGAACTTCTCATCCACGCCAACTTAATTATTTCACCATGCACGGTAATGGGTAATAAGATCACTGGAGAGATAACTTAATAAATAATAACCGTCCACAATATTTTAGGTCCCTCGACCACATTAACGTCAGCGTTGGGAGCAGTAGTTACAGAGGTACTGAAAGCTATTAAGGAACCCCCACACGATGACCGCTAGCTGGAAACGTCGGATCCAACACTCTGATAAGCAGGCAGCATCACATGGATGGAAACAGAGCACTTAGCTGTACCACTCTCGAAGTTAACAGCAACAGCTCTCACCAGCATTGTTAATTACGTAACGGAGTACGGCCTCTGCATGCTTGGTCCTGTTTTCAGTAACGAGCAAGCTAACATATCCACCCGGTGCTTGATTAATTACCACGGCCGAGGCGTGGTGCATGTTTCTCTAGCTAGTTTTCTCTTTGGTTACCTGTACGAGCTTTGCTTCCATCTCAATATATAATTAAAAAATGGGCGTTGATCCTCCCTCGAGCAAAAGATGGCGTCCAATAAATTAAACAGTCAAATGGGTTTTCGCATTAATTCTTACATCTGATCGACGAATCAAGTGGCGTATTTGGAAGTCATGCACGGAGTTGGTGAAGCGGAACCACGTACGTACGCATGACTTTTGAATACCCAAGTCAATCGATCGTATATCAAACCTAATATAAAAAGACTGAAACTCAAACATATGCGATCTCTCGTTCATTCCACAAGAACCTACTTTCCTGGAGCGGCTGGAACCTCATCGCTGGAAAACGTCAAAATCCGCGGGCAACCTCTGATCAAGATGGTCCATGGATCGAGGCAACTACGCGATTTCACTAAAAAGAGGGTTGAGCGAGAGATTGCTGCGCAACCTTGGAGAGTGCATGCAGAAGGAAATAAAAAGCCAGGCCTCCCAAGTCCCATATTTAATTTCTTTCGTGGACGCACCTATCCAAGCGCGAATCAGTCCAAAACCATGAGATGCGATGCGCAATATAAGGTGAATAACGAAAGGAAGGGGCGATCATTGTGACAAAATGTTCTCATTTCTTGGGTGTCATTGACCCGAGTTTTAAATGGATCCTAAGTGGTGAAAAATAAGTCAAAAAAGTGTAGAATATCATATTTGTTCTTGCCAACCGCAAACTCCATATTACTCTTGTAGCAAATACATCAGCATAAATGCAAGATCCTTCGTGCCAATCTTTCTCTTTCCATCTATGTGTAGTTCCTCTATGTAAGCAAAGTCTCACATAAGCAAGTAAAGGCTTTTCTCCTTCATGGCCCCCCTCGGCCAATAGCTGCAATCAGCAAGATCAACTAAGAATTACAATATAGAGCTTGCAACAGATCTAGATCACTTTACAGTAGGTGCTCGATAAAACATCAACCTGTTCATGTTCATCAATTTGGCATTTGATGAAAAGCTTTTATGAAACAATAAAATCTTGAATTCCTCACAGTTTCACTGGTGATATCCTGATGGTGATCCGTCGTGTCTGTTAAGAATAAACCTTGTTCCTGTTGGAGCAGTTGAAATTTTAAAACAAAAATCAAGCGTAAATAATCATGGAAGTTCATAATTATCAAAATACATTCCTCGTCATCATGACCAAAGGCCTTGCTACAAAATCTAAACATTGGCTATGGGCAGGAAAGGGTATAACTTGTCTAAGCAAAATGGAAAAAAAAAGAACTCCAATCTAATAGGGTGTTTGGGAACAATTTTATTTTTGAAACAATTTTACCCTTAAAATCTGTGTCATTAGATTTTTTTCCTTTAAATTTTAAAAGAGCAGGGTTATGGTTATGGTTATGGATGTGTTTGGTTCATTTTTTAGTCATTTACCAAATGATTTTTAGAAGCTTATTCATATGGGCACTTTTAATGAGTAGATAGGTCGAAGGGACGTTAACTAAGAATGAGTTTGGTATCAATTTTTTAAATGGATTCTAATTATTGCAGGGTTTAAAGTGGAGAACATAAGAGATACAACTACATTTAATGTACTTTTTCAAAATCTAATGCTCAAAATCTCCTCCTCACATTCTAGAGAGAGATAGGGAGAAAAGTGTCTATTTTCTCTCCCCATCAAAATCTCATTTTGAGTTGATTTTGAAAAAAATAATAATTAGATTCTCAATGATGAAGTAGAGTCGACATATTTCTATAATTTTCACGTCAAAATCCTTCTATTCTCACTCACCTTACCAAAACGTAACTTTAGATTGAGGGATCATTTGATTCGAGGTACAATATTGTAAAATATCATAAAACATCACAAAACAGTGTGTTTCTTATATCTGAAATATCATAAATTATTTTATGATATTTTTCTGACATTGGGAGTTTCATAACTTGTTGGGTTTCAAGATAGACCTATGTGTCACACTTCTTAAACAATTTTGAATTTCAGTTCAAAACTACCAAACACCAAAACCAACTTCTTTTTGTTTGTTTGTTAAGAGGTGAACCGGAGATTTTGGAAACAATGGTTTTCGAATCAATAATTTTATAAACCGCAGATTTTGGAAACAATGATTTTCAGATCAATAATTTTATTTTCACGTGTTTGAATACTGATGATTTTCATGTTGTGTTACCTTGCACCGAAGGATCCCCAGATGAGAGCGACTAAAATCTGCAAATCCCAAAATGATATCGGCATGTGCCAACTGCAGACAAGGAAAATTAGCGCCTCTTCAAGGCAACATGGCCATTTAATTTATTATCTCCACACATATATGTTCTCAAAGTGTACTTCTTCGAAGAAAAACAGATGAACTAAAACAAAGGCTTTTCGACGTATGTCGCGCAATCGATGCCCAGGTACGTACTGACTGCTACATGATCCAAATAGATAGAACTAATTTGTTCTCCATTCGTTCCTTTAGCACCAGTTGTAATAAGCAAGTTCTACATATTTAAACTAAAGATATGATTGAGAAGTCAGGGGTAGATGAATATACTGAACTAAAGAAAGAAAAGAAGGGACAAGATAGTGAACTAGAAATGTGTTGATAACCTGCTTGAAGTCTTCCTCATATATAAATTGTTCATTTAATCGATCATTTGCCATGGACAACATACAACAGTCTCCGACTACTTTTCAAATATGTTTAATTTGTCCCATCTTCTTTACTTAAATGGCCTACCTGCCAAGGCTAAACTTCAATGCTTCTAACAGTACATATTACCACATTTTTGGTGAAGGGGCACAGTGGCACCATATTATTCCAAAGGAAAATCAAATTGTCGCTGCGAATTCAAAAATCTGTTAATATTGGAAATCATAGAAAAATAACCATTTAAAAAAATAAACGACTTAAAGATGAGTTTAGTAAGTACACACCACTTCAAGGGAGAGAGATGTTCCAGCTTCATCAAACTCACTCCAAGTAAATTTTATTAGGGATGTTTGCATATACACCCCCTATAAAATTTAATTTTGTCAAATGCATTTCACATTTAGATATATTATCATGAATATCCTCAAAAGATGAGTAATATCATAGTTATGTCCTCGTCGTAACTTACGTGTGTTTAACCCTAGTTAAGTGTGAGTTAGAGAGTAAAATATTTAATCTACTTGGATAACAAAAAATAAAAAATAACCCTGATTATCCTCTCCCTCTCCCCCCCCCCCTCTCTCTCTCTCTCACGGACGAAACCCTAGCCAGTGGTGGTGGGGAGTGGAGCTACAGAGAAGGGAGGGGGCTCGCCGGATGTGTGTGCATGAGAGGGCGGCCTGTGTAGCAAGGAGGAAGAGAGGGCATTTGTGCAGGGGGAGTGGGAGTCGAGAGGGGGTGGGGGGAACGGCAGAGAGAGGGTGGGGGGGCTTGGCCGGAGGTGGCAAGGGGCGGGGACTTGGCCAGAGGTGGTAGTGGAGGTGGGGGGCAGCGCAGATCTGCATATCAAGAAGGGGGGGGCATGGTCGGAGGTGGCTGGGGGTGGGGACTTGGCTGGAGGTGGTAGTGGAGGTGGGGGGCGGCGTGGATCTACAGATCCACAGGGTGGGAGGACTTGGCCGAAGGTGGTAGGGGGCGGGGGGTTGGCTGGAGGTGAGAGGGGGAGTGGTGGTCACCGAAGATGGGAGGGGGACCTCCTACAACTCTCTCTCTCTCTCTCTCTCTCTCTCTCTCTCTCTCTCTCTCTCTGACACACACACACACATAGAGAGAGCAACAGAGGTGTAGAGAGAGGGTGGGGGAGAGGGAGGGAGACCAGGGAGGAGGGGGTGCCGGCGATGAGGTGGGGAGAGAGGGGGAGGGGCACCAACGATGAGGTCGGGGCCTCTATGAGGAGTTGACGGTGAGAGGTGGGGGTGGAGAAGGAGGGCACCGACGGTGAGATGGGGGGAGAGGGAGGTTAAGATGATGGAGGAGGGAGCGCCAGTAGTGAGGTAGGGTGAGAGGGGGAGGGGCATCGGAGATGAGTTGGGGGGAGAGGGAGGGAGAAGGCGAGGGGGGGGGGAGTGGCATCGACGATGAGGTGGGGGTAGAGGGGGAGGGGCACCAGTGATGACGTGGGGGGAGGAGGGAGATGACTAGGGAGGAGACACTGGTAGCTCTCTCTCTCTCTCTCTCTATGTGTGTGTGTGTGTGTGTGTACGCACACGCGTGGGGCACCTAACAGCGGCATATGAATATTCTACGAAATATTCAACTTTCATTGATGACATTAAACCTGAAGGGCATAACCGTAATATTTAAAGTTAAATGTAGAGTATTCATGATAATAGGTCTAAAGCAGGATTATATTCGACAAAACCTATATTTAGAGAGATAAAGATGCAAAAATCCCCTTTTATTACAACAAACACATTGCAATGAGGTGACCGAGGCATACCTCTGAAGAAGATACATGAAAAGCAGTCCATCAAACCATGGATGATTTGCGGAGGCATCGCCTTCTTACAAAGGAAGAACTCTGCGCCCTCGGCGATACATGCATGATTTGCAACCAGATCAGCGAATTGGTTAGCTTCTCTGAAAATATGAGAGATGCGATAAACCATTGAAGTCAACATCTCATAAAGTTGCTAACTATATGAAAATTCACTCATTATTTATCATTTTAATGTAGGCAAGTGCATCATAAGTCATAACTTTGAGATACTATACATTTTAAAACCTTCTCGCTACATCAATGTGACCGTCACATCTGACGGACTTGAAACGTCAGCCAGATCCAACAGCAATCACACTTGCTACAAGCAAGAAGGGCAGACAAGGACTAGTAGAACAGGCGAAAATTGTTGGAAGCCTTTTTCTGGGTCAGAAGGATGGAGCTACCGCACCAAAAACACACTCTCTTCCCCTCTCTTTAAGAAACTAAGGAGAAGATATCATAACAGGACAAAAGACAGGTTTTACATGTTGCTTGATTAATACATATTGGGAGCCCTGGGAAAGAACAACGATTACATTTGGATAGGATGGCCTCGGCAATGCAACGAGACATTAATTTGCTGTCCTTGGGCCGTACTTGATGCTGTTGTGCGAGTCGGCCATCTGGGATGATTGAAGTCTCTATGATGCTGTTTGGTATCAGGATAATTTAAGTGAAGAATAGGTATAAATTATTTTGAGTTAATTTATTCTTATTCTCGTGTATATTTGGTATGCGAAGGAATAAATACGAGAATATTCATATTCTTCGTTTGATAAAAAATGAGGATAGAAATGAGAATAAGTACTGAATAATTATCATATTGTCCTTCTTATCCCGGGTTAAAACATATGATGCTATTTTTTGTTTGGATTGGATTAGAAAATTTATAATATAATTTATTTTAATAAAAATTGATACTTAATTAAACTTTACATTCATGATTACGACTAATAAATACCTTATAATATATTTTAATAGATAAACTTTATTAATATTATTAAAAATATTACAAAAATAAATTTCATATTAATCTGATATAATAAAAATAAAGATATTAATAAAGATATTATGTTTTAAAATTTTGTTAGTAAAATAAAATTAATGAATAATAATTATTTTATTTGTAATTATGAGTAATTATATAGTATACCTCAATTTTAACATATTTATGTAATATAATAACCAATAATAAAAATATTTAATTTAATATTAATATCATACTATGAGAAACGTAATTGAAACTCTACTTTAATTATTCTTTACTGATAACAAAATTTGTAATTAAATATTTTGATTATATAATTGTCCATTAGTAATAATGAGACTGCAAATATATCTATTGTTTTCTACATTTAAAATAATTAGCACTAATGGTGTTGACTTTTTCCTCCTTTAAAAATATATTAGTGATAATAATACATTTCAATAAGTAATTATTATTCTTAATTAATATCAATATAATTATTTAGTGTTGTGCTCTATGTTTTAAATATTAATCAAATGATTTTAATTTAAATTAGTGATAAACACACTTCCAAATAAATTTTTTATTTCAAATTATTTGTTAGTGATAATGAGACTTTTATTAATCAATCTATTTTCTTACACACTTCTTAATCCCACTCTCCCCTGCTAAAATGAGACTTAAAACTCTATCTTAAATCGGACCAAAATCAAACAAATTTTGATTACCTATTTTTTGAATTTTTAACATTTTGATCACTCAAAATAACTACTATCATATTTACATTATTTACTTTGATAAAAAAAACTTTATACATAATTTACACATGCGCATAAAAAATGAATAATTCACGTGTAATCTAAATAATGAGTACGGGTGGCCCAAATAATATACGCACACGTACAATCCACACGAACAGTTAGGAAACATAAATTAATTAGAAAAAATTATAACAATTGAGAGCATGCTACAAAAAGATAAAGTTTTACAAAAAACTTATCCAATTGTACATGGCCTCACAAATGATAGTCCAAAAAAAGAAAATCATATCACTTGTTATTACATAATTTCAATTGATCAAACTTTGCCAACAAAGTTTCACATAACTTCACAGTTCGATGGGCTGCAAATTTCTCCATCTCGATTGTTCTTCTTAAATCTTCCACAAGTGCATGCTCTTCAATCTGTTCTCCTATTGTAGATATACTAGCCATTTCTACTGTCTACTCATTTGAAATCTGTTCCTGAAAAAGGTGAATGATATAATCACAAAGTAAAGAATTAAGTGCAAAATATATGAAATTGATAAGAGTAAGGGAGATGAGGCTCAGAACAATATGACATAACGTAATCACATGGATCATATTCTATCAAATTAGTTGGGGGTTGCCGTGTGGCCATCCACCCAATCATCATTGCCTCATTTATAACTGGTAAGCCCGAGAGTTTGATATTGGGAAGGAGTTTAACACCAACAGGGAACAATATGAGCACTTGAATAATGGGAAGGAGATGTCTCCACTGTCTCACACACACACACACACCATGTGGGAAGGAGTTATCTTCATGTGGTAGAGAAAACTGAAATGAATGTGCAGACTTACTTGGCACTTCTACAAAGAAAATAATATATGTTGTATTACAATTTTCTATCGCTAACATGAAAGAAGGTAGTTCTAGTAGTGGTAGCTGTCAATAATGGGCATTAACCTTATTACTTATATCTAGAAAGAACGAGAACAAATAAGAAGGGGAAATACGAGCATGCTTGCGAACATGTGGTAGAGAAAAATGACATCAGGTATAGCTGTCAGTAGCAATAGCGCAAATAGTGTAGTAGCAAGTTCTGTGGATGACAACCCCAGCATGTTAATACCCGCAGGCTGCAGAGTGGAAGAAAAATAATACTCCAGCATGTTAATACCCCACCATGACAACAATCATTTTCAGATTGGAAGGAAAGTAATACTATGTGACCATCCATTGTATGCACCTCCAGGTTGCAAGTTGCAAAATAAAGCCCATCAAAAACATGATACGATACTCTTGTAAGCTCTTCTAGATTTATACAGCAGAAATGTCCAGAAAGCAAATAAGCAGGGTTTTCTCTAAGAAAATAGAAACATTGTACCCCCCCTGAACACACACACACACACACACACACACCCACACCCATGTCTCCTCTGAACACACACACACACGTTAAATTGAACACACACACACACCACTGAACACACACACACACACACACCCATGTCTCCCCTGAACACACACACACACACACACACACACACACATTGTATCCCCCCTGAACACACACACCTGGGAACACACACACACACACACATTGTATCCCCACAGAACACACACACACACACACCAAATTGAACACGCACACACCCCTTTCTGACATACACCTGGGAACACACACACACATTGTATCCCCCCTGAACACACACACACACACATGTTAAATTGAACACACACACACACCCCTTTGTGACACACACCTGGGAACACACACACACACACACATTGGATCCCCCCTGAACACACACACACACCAAATTGAACACACACCCACCTGGGAACACACACACACACACATTGTATCCCCCCTGAACACACACACACACATGTTAAATTGAACACACACCCACCTGGGAACAACCACACCTGGGAACACAGACACACACACACACACATTGTATCCCCCCTGAACACACACACACACACACACCAAATTGAACACACACCCACCTGGGAACACACACACCTGGGAACACACACACACACACATTGTATCCCCCCTGAACACACACACACATGTTAAATTGAACACACACACACCCCTTTGTGACACACACCTAGGAACACACACACACACATTGTATCCCCCCTGAACACACACACACACACATTGTATCCCCCCTGAACACACACACACATGTTAAAATGAACACACACACACCTGGGAACACACACACCTGGGAACATACACATTGTATCCCCCCTGAACACACACACACACATGTTAAATTGAACACACACACACCCCTTTGTGACACACACACCTGGGAACACACACACACACACATTGTATCCCCCCTGAACACACACACACACACACACACCTGGGAACACACACACCTGGGAACACACACACACACACACACACATTGTATCCCCCCCGAACACACAAACACACATGTTAAATTGAACACACACCCACCTGGGAACACACACACCTGGGAACACAGACACACACACACACATTGTATCCCCCCTGAACACACACACACTAAAGTAGATCAGTAGGGTGATGTACAAAGTAGATCACTTGTCCTTCAATCATTCATATAATTCCCATATATTACATGCTACGACAACAGAATATAGTAGCTAATGAAACTGTAAAAACCAGCCCAAAGAAGAAAAAGATATCTGAATCAGTCATGGGTCAATAGGAACATGAGTGAATTTACCTTTTTAGTCTGTCACGTAAAGAACATCATATCACTTTGCAGGCATCACCTCCTAAGGACCAATCTAATAAGTCTTCGAGAGAAACTGATATAGGGTTTGGAAGGGAATATATAACAAGAAAAAATTCTTCTAAAGCTGGTACCGATAGAACCCCCACTTGTCTGAAGGAAAGTGTGGGGTAAGATAAGAGAGATTCTGAAACTGCTAACCACTGGGAAAATGATAATGAGGTTAATAATCAAACCTCAGACAAGACTTTTCATAGGGTTACAAAAATAGTGATTGCCTGCCTTGCTAGTGATGGAACTACTGAAGATGTTGGTTGCTCTACCTCTGGTGTTGGCACTTCTGGCCTACATTTACTTGCAAGTGATGTCGAAGATAATGCAGCTTGACATTCATTGGGTCTTCAGGGTCACCACCAGTTCAACAAGAATGGATGTGACAAAATCTCAGAGCTGAAGAAGAATCATTGCAGTGTGTAAAGGTCTGTGGTCACTAGTAGCAAGATGCATACTTTACCACTAGCCCCTTCAAGAATCATACAATAGAAAATTGAACATGCCATCAGTTGCAGGCAGACAGACAACAAAAGTTTGATCAAGTACAACACCTACAAGGCGGTAGCATTTGTTCCCAAAATATGTAAAAGGTCACATATCTGAAAGTGCTTCTGAGATGAGTTCTTTTTCATTGTTTAGTGAAAGATGTGAGATATCAAACACTTGCAGTCATGAGAATCACAGTATTTGTCAATCATCTTTGGTGAGTAGCTATAGGGAAATGAAATTATCGGAAGTTACAGATCATGATAGGCCTAAATCAACTGCTTATGAGGCACAGAGATATATCAAGATACGGATGTTTGTACACAATAAAGGTTATTTGGCTGATTATGAGACATGGAGGAGAAATTTAACCCTAGCACAGCTCACACTCCACTGTGTATAATTAAACATTCACATTGAAAACATAAATTAGTCCATACCGTTGACATATCTTTTGCCCACATGAAGAACCCACAACCTGATGTTGTTTTGTCAGCCTATAAGTAAAAGATATTCACATTAGACACATTTCATAAATAATGTAAGAACAAAAACCATGAACAATGTTAGCCACGTACCTTAGATTCTGGACATACATAAAATATTTTCCCCTTATTCTTACTAGTGTTTGAGGTCCGCCTTCTACAAGGTCCTTTGCCACAAGGACACAGTAATATTTCATCCACCCACATGAAGAACTGACATGACTTATCATTCCCAAACTGTGAGCAAATGTACATGAGAAAATGACATACATAACATATAAACCAAAACATTACGGTAGGGTAAAAATAACATACGCCAAGTGGGCAGCAATAATAGGGACGTTGAGGATTCTTGCTACTTTGAGAAATCTTGATAACACATTCCCCTATGTCACATTGACACTGAATATGATCATATTTTGCCTCACCCATTAATTTTGAATCCTACTGGTTTTATCATGAAAAAGAATTATGTTATAAACACTTAAAATTATAATGAAACATCGGTCAAGGACTTATATTTGATATGTCATGTTATTTGGCTCAGATGGACAATATTAAAAAATGACAGTCATTGGAAGACAAGTGCTGCAGTCACTTCCCATAGAACCCCTACAGTAGCACCATCCAGCCTCATAGTGGGGGCTGCCATAAGGACCATATTGCAGAGTATAAATTTGGTTGTTTGAAGGTCACCCCCCCCCCCCAAAAAAAGAGCAGAAGTCATATCTGAGAAACTGTCAAAGAAATTATGTTATAGATGCACATTCTAAATCATAAACAACTAAGCACAAAATAATTGACAGAGAATAAAAGTGTCCAAACACACAACATATATAATGTCCAATTACACAACATGTAAAATTGACTAATTAAAAATGACAATATCATAATGTCACTCGTCGTTTTGAGATTCCACCTGACGACGCCTGCAATAGACAAGTTATAGGTTACGTGTAAACATAACTGTGAAAGATATAAAATATTACAAATTAGGTTAACAGTGTAATAAATACCCCCGTGAACTATGATGGGCCCAAAGACGAGTTGCCAAACGTTCCCGAAATCTTTCCCCTCTAGTAGCCTTTGTCCTACTGACATTATCCTCTTCATCGACCTCCTCATCACCAGGATTGTCCACGTCATCTTCAGATTGTTGGAAAATTAAATCAACACCTTGCTCCCTTCTAATGAAATTATGGAGCACGCAACAAGCCATTACAATTCTAGCTTATGTCTTAATTGGATAGTTACGACGTTTTACCAAAATTGTGAAACGTGATTTTAGGACACCAAAAGCACGCTCAACACAATTGCGTAGTTGTGCGTGCCTATGATTGAACAAATCCTTTTTATCCCTGTGTGCAACCCTCCTCCTATTATCTCTGTACTCTGGCAGATGATATCTTGTGCCGCGGTACGGTGCTAAAAAGCGGGGGATGTTTGCGTATCCTGCATCCACCAATCAGAATTTTCCTATGACAACAAACGTGATGGAATTCTAATAAGTATGGGGAACGGAACATAGACAGCCCTATCAATTGAATAACATTTACCTTCTGGTACGTTAAATCCACCTTTTTCAAGTGCCCACCTGAGAACTTTCATATCTGCAGCTGATCCCTCCCAACCCACAACAACATAACTAAACATTATATCAAAATGTACACATCCCATGACATTCTGGGATGTTTCACCCTTCCGATTTCGATAACGAGGCTGGTCAGCCACCGGAACCTTTGCAAGTATATGTGTGCCATCAATTGCACCTAGTGCATTCTGCTGACAAAGCAGAAGCATAATTACTAACAATTAGCAAACATTCGAAGGAATCAATTAATGCATGTCTATTTGCTAATGATCATAAAGTTCATCACCTTGAAGAAGGGAAAAAATGCAGGATCATATCGAATTTTTGGATGTACTGGATCTTCAACCGACGGCTTCTTAATATAGTCACGCCGCAAGGATAACACTGCCATGAGTACATTATTAAAATGCCGACTTATCGTCTCTCTTGAATGTTAGAACCATTCTCTGAGTAATCTATTGCCAACTCCATGTCCAAGCTCGAAGAGAAATATAGCTAATTGCTCACTGGCAGACATATTTTTGGTGTCATTAAGTACACCCCTTTCCATCAATTTGTCCCTTAACCTTAAGAATAAGTGAGGATGCACCCGAAAAGTAGAGTATGATCTACCAACATGATCGGCCATTAATTGTTTAACCCACTTATGACCTCGACCAACATCTGTGTGCATTGGGGTCCTAGGGATGCATATGTCGGAGGATAACATTTGAATGAGAACTATATGTTCAACTTCGTCCCAATAGTTCTCCTCATCCATCATAAACTTCATGAGTGTGTCAAGTGACCGGTGCCAATAGTTCTCAAGTCCATTGATAATGGAAAATAAAATATTCTACAAAACATAAACAAGTAGCATGTTATAAGTGTGCAATAGCATACGAAAAATCAATCAATGGAAATGAACCATCATTAAAGCTAAAGCTAATTTCATTAAATAAGTAACTGTGAATAAATAAAACTGCACATGTAATTGTGCATTTAAAAAGGATATCGATGAAGATTTCAATAGTATCCCAGACTGGTAAATATCCATCCCAATTTCAAATTTTCTGGAAGAGACGTAAAGATGGAACGATCCTCGGTAGATTTGATAAGCTCAATAGCTCTGTAAATATCTTGATGAGGAAGTCCAGATAAGTTGACGAGCATATTAATTGCCTCATCCATTGGCGGTATAATTTTTTTCTGAAGTTGGAGCATCTCTCTTGCCAAGGTCAACCTTTCATGACCCAATTCTACTAACTTGTCAATTGAATCCTCATTACCCTGGGAACTCCGCTTCCGCTTCCTATTTATATTACTACATGAAGGAATGGTCTTGGCCGTAGAGGGAGTGGCCGCGAATGTCTCAACATTTGGAGGTTCCCTTTGCGATAGTTGCTGATTATTTTCTGGGGTATCAGTGTCATTCAAGAAAGTGTTAATATTGAAATCTAGGCCTGATTCTTGCTCCACAGTTTGCTGCTCCTCATCACCAGGGTCACTACGTGTGTCAAGGTAAGAGGAACCTTCATTACATACGGCGTCATCCCCTCTTGACATAGAATTTGAGCAAATCACCTCCATTTGATCGAAAATCAAGAAAGGTTTCCCTTGAATTGACTTGTACTCTTTATTGGTCTGAAAAATAAACATACATGTTGGTCATTTAAAGAAAGTTAAATTAAACAATTAACTATTCAATACGTATGTTACATACCGCTATGAGATCATCCCACGTTTCCTCTGTGCCTGGTGTTGGCATTTTCTTGTCATCATCCCATCCCCATCCTGACCTATTCTTTATAGTCACAATTAAATAGTATCTTTTCTTCAGATTTTTAAACTGATTTTTCAAATTCTCTAATGAGTATCCTAACTTGGTCAACTCATTGAATTTTTTTACGGTTTCCTTCCATGTCTCCTTTGTGAAATTTCCATTTGCGAAACCGTCTTTGCTCACCTTGTGTTCTACCAGGAGATCTACAAAAATCAAATCTGCTTCGTTGCTCCAATTCGCCACTATACTTTTCCCATCTTTAGATGCACTCATACTTATTTACATTGAAAACATAAAGTAATCATTAGGAAAAGAGAACTTAGGCAAATGTAAATAAAACACATGACTGTGAAATAAATTTCAGGCTAACACGACCACAGAGAAGGAGCCCACACACCACCGGGGAAGGAGCAATGAAGGGGAAGCAGACGTCAACAGGAAGGAGCAGTCCGGAGTAGAAGACAATTAATCATAAGAACCCGAAAATGAGGCCAATGCAAATGAGCCCAAATGACTGTTAAATGAAGATAATATGAAGCCCCCGAAGAGCTGAAAACTGCAGAAGATAATATCCCCTATCCAAAATTATTAGCATGGACTGAAGCATTCATGACAATAATATGAAACAATCCAACATCATAATCTGAAGTATCTTATAACATGTCAGCATCATAAGTTGGCAAAGGCCCACAGAAAATTACACAAGATTTGCATGAGGGTGGAAGTTTCACCCTTATGGGCATACGGAAATGAAGGGCTAATAGATAATTAATGTGAGAACCAAACCCTGAGGTACATTTTGGAGGCCAGAGAGAACTCATATCGCACGGACCCCAACCAACATGAACTGTGGCACATTTAGGAGGCCAGAGAGAACCAAGAGAAGTGAATAGAATTCCAAATGCAATGAAACTTCTAGCAGCCTTCACTCCTTTAAAAGGATGAAATCCTAAAAAATCAGTCCCACAATCGTATTCATACAAAGGTACTGATCAAATAAGATCGATCAAATTGGCAAGTTCTTCCTTCTTTTGTTAAACATAATTGCATATATAGCCCAGAATCTAATCTATCATATACTACACTATATCATATATTCTTATATTGCCATGTACACGCTCAAAATAAACAATATTGATTCACTTATGTCCCTCTGGTTCCAATACCATTAGATATAGTTGAATATTTCATTGGGAACATAACAGAAACAAAACAAGGAATAAAATACAAGGTATTATGTGGTGTACATGGTTACCAATACAACCTTGAAACCCCTCAGCACATTAAGGAAGTATCTTGTTCTATTTATTTATTCATGAATGGAAGTTGTAAATCAGTAACTCTGAAACACAAAAACTTCAATATATATGTTTTGGCCAAGCAAAATGATCCCCAAGACATGCATCATGATCCACCGTGTCTGTGTGTAGAGTAATACTGCCAAATATGCACGAATTCTGCTGCCAAAATGTTGGATGATCCTATTATAAGCATCCTAAGCAGGAGCACAAACTCAAGAGGTTCATGAATTGATGCTGATATGCTGATTAGTTTTCCCAATGTATCCAACTTATAGCACTGTCCTAGGGCTGCTTTGCTAACTTGGTAGGTTTTGTGCAAGCTACCTCTTGTGGTAACTCGCTATCAAACAGGCCCCTAGTGTTCAGATTACTAGAAAACAGATGAAAACGAAATCCTGGCAGTAACATTAAAGGAGTTATATAAACTTATAAAATTAATTTATTTGCCCAATGGACTACAATCAACTGCCTGATCCAATTATCCAATCTCATTCCCATTCCCATATAAAGTGAATTGGAATTAAAAAAGGATTACATAAACAAATACCGCAGATTATAAGCAAACCCAAACATGATCCCCCTTCTGGTCAGATCTTCTGATATAAAAATATTGGGATGGACGATCACAAGCTCAAGTACTGAGTCTAAGCATGTTATACATCAAAATAGATTCATAAATAGCCTTCCAAAAGACCATGATACACATTCAATCAAGACATTCCCAGTGCAGTGGTATGACAAATACCTTATACGGGGAAGGAGCAAGCCCACAAATCGGAAGAGAAGGAGCACTGAAGGGGAAGGAGACGTCAACAGGAAGCACCAGTAGGCGACGTTGGGGGAAGGGGCAACCTGCAACCTCTTTTTACAAAATAGATAGTTAGCAGTAACACACATGCATAGACGACAATGGGAACACAGTGTGGGGGGGGGGGTCGTCTCCGACTAACAAAGATCGAAAGCCATCACCAGTAAGCATAGTTAATCACAAGAGAGGGACATAGTTGAGAGAGAGGTCGACTAGGGTTTGCGGAGGGCGCGCAGTTAATCACAAGAGACGGAGATAGTTGTGAGAGAGAGGTCGATCCAGGGTCTAGGGTTTGCGGAGGACAAGCGCAGTAAATCACAAGAGAGGGGAGGAGATGATCGAAAGGCAACACCAGCCAAGGGGAGAGGTCCACCAGCGACGATCTGAGGAGGCGATGCACAGCAGAGGGAACACATCCACCGGGGAGCACGATTGCTAGAGGGGAGACCGACCTCCCTCGCGGTAAGCACGAGCCGGAGCCGGTGGCGGGAGGAGCTAAAACGGCCGGGAAGAAGTCGTCTGTAGTCGATTGACGGTGAGCTCGATCGATTGCGCCTGCAGAGCACGGAGGCGAGAGAGGGGAGGCAGAGAGAGCTCCCACGAGAGACGACCCCGCCTGCAGAGCACGGAGGAGAGAGAGGGGAGGCAGAGAAAACTCTCGCGAGAGACGACCCCGCCTGCAGAACACGGAGGCGAGAGAGGGGAGGCGAGAGAGCTCTCGGAGGGATGATGAACAGTGCCGGATCACGAGGGCACGGCGCGAGGTCGATCGGGGGACAGGAACGGGGATGGGGAGGTGAGGATAACTCATTCCAAGTTATTCCAAGTTTTACTTGGAATGAGTTATCCTCACAAATAACCCGGTTTCAGCCTTAACCCGGGTTCTGCTTAACCCAGGATATCCCCAGTGTTTTGAGCTCAACCAAACGGTGGACGGGGATATTCTTGTGATATCCCCATACCAAACGGCCCGGGTTGGTAGCTGTCCCCAATACATATTGTGACAATCCCACGTGTTTTGAGTTCACTGAAACCTGTCTGCAATTTCGCCAGCCGGATATCCTGTAGCATTGCTAGAGGCCATCACGCCTGCTACACATCCTTCCTCTGCAAACACTGCGTCTGCATCAATTTTCAGAGAGTGAGGTGCAGGGGGGAGACCAGCCTGAAAGATTAGCCGAGGAAGGAGGCTTTTGCTCCTTGTCAATGATATATTCCAACTTTGGTGCTCCTTCACAGCCTTCTCCACTAACAGAAAACGGGATGATCTGATTTATGCTCAAAGACCTTCCTGCATCTTGCCACCCACAAATGCCATACTACTTTTCTAGCAAATACATTGGCAGAAATGCGAGATCGCAGACCCCATGTAAGCAAAGCCTCATATAAGCAAGGAAGGACCCTTTTCCTTCATGGAGCCCACAAACAGCTGCAATCAGCAAGATCAACTAGGAATTATAAGAGAAATTGTGCAAAATAGTGATTGTGGCAGATCTAGATCACTTTACAGTATGTGTTTAATAAAACATCAACATGTTCGCTTTGATGAAAAACTTTGTAGAAAAACCAAAATCTTTTAACTCTTTGCATTTTCACAAGTAATACCCTGATGGTGATCTGTCCTGTCTGATAAGAATAAATATTGTTCTTGTTGGAGATGTTGAAATAAAAAAATCAAGCATAAATAATCATAGAAGTTCATAATTACCAAAACACATTCCTCATGACCATGATAAAGAACCTTGGTACAAAATCTAAATTTGGTTACAGAATGGAAAAGGTATAACTCATCAAGCAAGATGGAAAAAAAAACTACAATCTAAATACTTCTCTCCATTCTTTTTCCTCTCTTCTGCATGCAGTTGCATAATCATTCTGTCCAACCACAGGGTTACCTTTTCCATTGGCAATTCATCCTTTTTTTTGTCTGCCATGGAGGATAAAGGAGCTTGCATTGCTTCCGTCTTGCCTAATCCTCACCATTTACCCAATGATTTTCAAGGGCTTATTCATAGGGGAACTTTTGCTGATCAGACAGGTTATAGGGTCCTTTAACCAAAATTCAGAAGAGGGTCATTTGGTGTACTGTAAAACATGATTCATAACATGATGTAAAACAGTCTTTCCTCTTATGTTCAGAATGGTTTTCTTTGAAAGTTCTTATGGTTAGGATGTTGGACGGTATTTTTCTTATATATAGAATGTTATAAATTACTCTAGGTATTTTTCTTATGTTTGGAGTTGCTATAATTGTTGGGTTTCAAGTTAGGTTAACCCATGTGGCATTCTTCTTAATTGATTTTATTTTTGAGATTTTTGTATGAAAATCATTATTAGACGTGAATTTATATAAAAAAAATCAGTCCTGAAAATATAATAACAGATATATCACTGCGGCAAATCAAATAATACATAAATGTCATCGTGATTAATTTTCGTCAACAAGAGCGAATATTAAAAAAAGATGTCAATATTCCTGTTAGTTAGGTGTTAAATGACCAATATATTCTTGATGACCCAGAGAGAGAGAGAGAGGGGGGGGGGAGGTGGGCTCCTGCCAGTGAGGAGGGGAGACTCCGACGAGGGGGCCACACACACACACACACACACACACACGGGGATTTGGCTTCCCAGGGAGAAGGGGAGGGGGCTCCAATGGCTTCAGAGACCATGAAAGGGGGAGGGGAAAGGGGGGTCCAACAGCCAAGTACCTGGCATGTCAATGAAGAAGGCGATCCAATGGATGGCGACGACTGGGTCTGCTACATCACACCACGACAGGCACCTAGTACCATCTCGATTAGCGTGCAATCGAGTGCCCAGATATCAATTGTCAGCCCCTGCTCTTCCCCTCTGGCCACCTCCGACGCCATGTACAGAGGAGTCCTGCCCCTCAACCTCGTTGTCGTCGACCCACCTCATATAGCCGAAGTTGGCAAGCTTCACACCCATGCCATCCTTGCTAACGAGGATGTTGTGGCCCTTGACGTCACAGTGGATGATTCTCTTGTCGTGGATGTAGGTCAAGCCGTCAAGGATCCCGGGCGTGTACAACCTAATTGTCCATTCCTAGAGGCCGCTTGGTTGCCTAATTTCCTTAGCGAGCCTGTCGCCGGGGCATACTCCAAGAAGAGGTTGTAGAGGACCCTACAATCGGGCTAATGGTGAAATGGGATGGAGATGGGTTCCTATTTGCGCAAGGGGAAGGAGGGACGGGGTCCGACGGCCATGATGAAGGGGGAGGGAGCTCAGACGGCCATGGTGGATGGGGATGGGGGTACGATGGCCATGGAGGGGGAGGGGACTCCGACATCACAGGTGAAGGGGGAGAGGATATGACGACCACTATGGAAGGGGAGAGGGGGAGAGAGTTTTCTCTTTTTCTCTTTTTATGTTTTATATTTTCTAAATTAATTTTATCTTTTCACATATCTAGCTAAAATTAACCATGATTAATCTCACGACTAACAACGTGCAATTACTATGATGATATTTTTACACAATTAAATTTACAATGTGATAATGTATTTCAAATTTTTTTACAAATTAACATCTAACAAAATTTTTGACGCAAAAAACCCCTTAATTTTTTTGTCCAAAACTACCGACAATCAAAATGGGAGATTTCTTTTTTTGGAAGGTAAACCAGAGATTTTGAAAATGATGACTCTCAAATCAATAACTTTATGTTCATGTGGTTTAGAACTGATGATTTCCAAATCTATATTTTGCATTATTTTACCGAACACCAAGGGATCCCCAGATGAGAGGGACTAAAATATGGAGAGCCCAAAATGACAACCGTACGTGCCAACTAGAGACAAGGAAAAGGCCTTTTTCAAGGTAACATGGCCATTTAACTGCTGCGCATATATGTTATCCAAATGTACTTCAAAGAAAAGGATGAAGAACTAAAACAAAGATGGTTCAACATATGTTGCACAGCCAAAAAACCCAAGGTTCTATATGAACCAAGTAGACAGAATTACTTTGTTCTGTTGTTGTTCCTTTAGGACCAGTTATACTATGTAATTTCAACATATGTAAATCAAGAGAAATAATAGAAAAGTCAGGGTTAGTCTCAATAAGCTGAACAGAAGAAAGAAAAAGGCGTACAAAAACAACTCATGCGGAGACGTGAAGCACCTATTGGTGCAGAAGTGAACGAGAAATGTGTTGGTGACATGTCATACTTGCTGTCTTAGTCATAATTATACTGTTAATTCAGTATTTCAGTCAATCATTTGCCACAGACGCCATAATTCAACATGCAACTAGTTTGCTAATACGTCTCAATTATCCCATCTTCTTTACCTAAATCGCCTACCCGACAAGGCTAAACTTCAATGTTTCTAACGGTATCTTGGCAAAATTTTGGTGAAGCAAGGGGTACACACTGCAGTGGCACCATGTTTTCCCAAAGGAAAAATCTGATTGTTATTATATGTTGAATCCACAAAATCGCAGTGTTGAGATACAAGGGTCAGAGTCATAAGCACATGAACCACAACTCATTTAAATAATACGGGACTATTATCCGGGAGACTGTGTCCAAATATTCCAACACTCCCTCTCACGGCCAAGATGGGCCGTGAACATTAATCGGGTGGAGGTGACAAGAGGAGTTGGGTCATTTGGCCCGCTCTGATACCATGTTGAATCCACAAAACCGCGGTGTTGAGATACAAGGGCCAGAGTCATAAGCACATGAACCACAACTCATTTAAATAATCTGATTGTTATTATATGTTGAATCCACAAAACCGCAGTGTTGAGATACAAGGGTTAGAGTCATAAGCACATGAACCACAACTCATTTAAACAATACGGGACTATTATCCGGGAGACTATGTCCAAATATTCCAACACTCCCCCTCACGGCCAAGATGGGCCGTGAACATTAATCGGGTGGAGGTGACAAGAGGAGTTGGGTCATTTGGCCCGCTCTGATACCATGTTGAATCCATAAAACCGCGGTGTTGAGATACAAGGGCCAGAGTCATAAGCACATGAACCACAACTCATTTAAACAATACGGGACTATTATCCGGGGGACTATGCCCAAATATTCTAACATTATAAATTCAAAATCTTTTAATGTTGACAAACAAAGGAAAAGTAGCTGACTTCAATGTTCTAAAAGGATTATATGGCACGATTGAAAAAACACCTGCTTTGCAAATTAAAACACTTGAAATGTTTAGGTGCCCTCCTGTAGGCTTCCAGCCAATGCACTCACATGGAAAAGTGGGTTCACCACCGATCCTGTATTTTCTGACATAAATGAGGGAAAGTTTGGTGCCTCCAATCTGGCATCTTGTTCCACTTTGTTGGAATATTTGGACATAGTCACTCTTGGACAATAGTCCCGTATTGGGTAAATGAGTTGTGGTTCATGTGCTTATGACCCTACGCCTGTGTATCTCAACATCGCGGTTTTGTGGATTCAACATGGTATCAGAGCATGGTCTTGCCCCAACTCCATATATTTCTTATCTCACCACCTCCACCCAATTAAACTCCACGGTCTCACCACCTCCACCCAATTAAACTCCACGGCCCATCTTGACCGTGAAGGGGAGTGTTGGAATATTTGGGCATAGTCCCCCTTGGGCAATAGTCTCATATTGATTAAATGAGTTGTGGTTCATGTGCTTATGAGTTTTGTGGATTCAACACACCTAAATCTGTAATGTCTACGTGTAGGCTTACCATGACAATTAGCTAGTTAGAGAGAGATTACACAGAAAGACCAGGAAGGAGTGGCAGGTGGCCCTGGTGAGTCTGACAGATTTGGATCACTTTGTAACGTGTGGTTTTTGCCCTTTATATGAAACACCAAAATCTTTCATCCTTTATGTTTTTTCACAAATAATGGACTGATATATAGTGATGAACTATCTAAAGTGTGTAAAGAAAGGACAACCCTGCTTCCCATGGGAAATGTTAAACCAAACATACCAAGGACACATGAGAATATTAGCCTATAGAGGTCAAAAACTACTGGATGCATAAGAACATAACGAAGCTCTTGATACATGTTTACCTAATCTATATGTTTCTGGACACCTGCAGCATTTATTGCAAGTGCTTCCAAGAGCTGCTGTTTCGGAACACCTGCAGCATTTTTTTGCATGATGTCATATAATAAAAAAATCTAAAACAGTTCAGGAACTAACAGGAGTTCCCAAACTCTCCCACCCACACCAACCGAGACTGCTGAAAATGCTTCCTTTGCAGCTCTCCTCCGGACAGGCTTCCAGGTGGGAACGATACCTGCGAAACCAGAAGACACTTCAGAGGCCAGACCCATTTGTTGTAGATTGATTAGCTTCCTCAGCATCACAGGAAGATTGGGCAGCTCTATTGCTCGAATGGATTAGACCTTTTGAGGCCACTGTTATTTAATTAACCAGTGGAGTTTAAATCAAAGGACAACTTCCTAGCTGAACAGCAAAAGAGACCGCGAAAGACTTCCTAAATTAGAGAAGGTTTATAAAAACCTTGTGAGATTGGGGTGGGGGGATGTTAAAGAAAAAGGATTTATGAGAGTATTTCCACAGAAACTTCACTATGCAAGTCCAAGATTTTATGGAAGTATCAAATAAATTCATAATTATCAAAACACATTCCACTGATCATGACCAAGAACCGTGCTACAAAATCTAAAATTGGTTATGGGATGGAGGGGGTAAAACTTGTCCAGTAAGATGGACAAAAGAACTCCAATCTAAATATTTAACTCTCCATTCACTTTCCTCTTCTGCATGCAGCTGTGCACATCTACCATTCTGTCCAACGACAAGGCTATCTCTTCTGCTGGCAATTCTTCCCTTTTTTGCAGTCACGGATGATGAAAGAGCTTCCATTGATTCAGCCTGTGCCAAATCTTCACCATGATCATTGGGACATCATTTTTGGCTACTTACCAAATGATTTTCAAAAGCTTATTCATAGGAAAACTTTTACTTATCAGATAGGTTCTAGAGACCTTAAGCAAAATTGAGTAGGGGATCATTTGGTGTGCTGTAAAATGCTGTCAAACATCATAAAATGTCATAAAATAGTATTTTTCTTATGTTTGCAATGTCATAAATTACCTTTTGTTTTTTTCTTATGATTGGAGTTGCTATAAATTGTTAGGTTTCAAGATGGGCTAACCCATGTGGCACTCCTCTTAACTGATTTTAATTTTTGGTCCAAAACTATCAAAATTCAAGATGGGCTAACCCTATCGTTTAGAAGTAGAGGCGTCTTCTGCTCCCCCTGAGAGAAGGTATGTCCCTCCATGCCCAATATCACCCCCATATTTTACTGAGCAAATACCATGACTTCCCACGACCCAATTACAGCCTGGGATGGAATGATTATTAGATGACTTTCGACATCTGTTTGAAGATCAAGAGTGCCACATTAATGTCTGCTAGTGGGAAAAAGGAGATATACATGTCAGTGATGATGACATCTACTCTCCGTTCAGTTGGGAAGTCCTAGAAGCCCCCCTGCCAATTCGCCTACAGATCCCTTGTTGAAACCTCACAACTCGAACAAGTGTTATCTCTTGCTAAATCACGTCAAGAGTTCGAAGATGACATGTATGCTAGAATTTTCCAAGAGTGAGGGGTTAGATGGCCAAGGATCCTGATCAGGGTTTCTGATAGTTAAGTTAAAGTTCATCGAATCAAGAATTGCATTAAGGCCCTTGGTAACCGAGCTAAGTCTCGATAGGTCGAAGATCGGGTGAAGGTCCTTTGTAATCGAGCTAAGGCTCGATAGACCGAGAATCAGGCCCTTGATAATCGAGTTGAGACTTGATGGATCAAAGATCGGGCTAGGGCACTTGGTAATCGAGCTAAGGCTTGATAGACCGAATCGGGCTAAGGCTGTAATGTGACGCGGCGGCGACGTGGAAATAGATCGACGGCACTCCGATATCACGAATAGGACGGGAACAGATAGGTTGCTATCTCACACAGCTCGACCTCACGCCGGACGGTCTCACACCGGGCGACGCTCAATCCTCACAAAAGAGAAAAGAGAGAAGGAAACACACAAGGGGCAAAGGCTCCTACATGAGATCAAAGCTTTCATGCATTCATGCATGTCTTAAACCATTACATGAGCCTCCTTTATATAGGAGGAGGCTATAGCAACCACACTCACAATCTTTTACAAATAGCATATATGTCCTTAGCCTAATAAAACACACTCACCTACCTAACTTTTGACTTGGGGGTTTTAACCAAATAAAATATACAAAACACACATGTTTATTGACTATGACTTTGCCTAATAAGACGAAAGTAAAAATACATGAATTACTACATGTATTTTACACACAATACATACGCAATACATAAATACGTGACGTCGAGTCTTCAGGCAGTCGAATCTCCGAGCCACAAGCTCGGTGCGGGGGTGCGGCGTCCTGTAGTGGGCCCGGTGTCCCCACCAACCCTCCCGGGGCGGCTGGAACTCGACTCCGTCGAGTAAGGTGGGACACCGCGCTGGTAGTGCTCCAGCAGATCTGGATCTAGGTGCTGAAGATCTTCCCGACTGATCAAGGAATCATCTGATGGTGGACGATCTCGACAGCGGACAAGGTAGCGCTGGTACTCCCTGCTCCGTGTAGTGGTCACATGCTCATCCAGTATCCTCTCAATGTGCTCGCGCGGTGCTCTCAAGGATGTGGGACGCACATGGGTGGGCTCACTCTCAAGGGGAGGAGAAGGCTCGAAAGGGTCACTAGGAATCGCTGTTGGTTCCTTGTAGGCCACTAGGTCTGCCACATTAAAGGTCGAGCTAATCCCCTCTTCAGGAGGTAAGTCCACAACATAAGCATTGGAGCCAATCTTCCGCAGAATTGGGAAGGGACCATCGTTATGGGTTTGCAACTGTTTAACGGCTCCGGAGGGGAGTCGTTCGGGCCGGACCCGCATCATAACAAAGTCATCTTCTTGAAATTCATGATGACGCATATGTGAATCAGCTGACTCATGCAGACTAATGACGTGCTGTGCACACTCTTCGACTGACTTGGACAGTCTAGACTCGAGGGGAAGGTTGGGTAGGGTGGACCGAGGGGCAAGCTCACTAGCGTGTTGTACATCACGCATGGGAGGGAGTTGAGAAGGCAAGTCCTCGGGGACGATGCCTTGGAAGTCCGACAGTATGGCCGGGTCTTTAGTTGGGATTGAGACTCGAGACTCCTCGGGTATGATGGTGATGTCAACAGCCAAAACAGGAGCACCCTCAGCAATCTCTATATCTAGGTCACCGACATTCATGGAGTCAAGGCACCTAACTAGGTCATGACTAACCTTAGGGGCCTCAGAAACGGGTGTGATAGATGCAGGAGAAGAGGGAAGGGGAGGTTTCCCTTCAGTGGGAGTTTGGGGATTCTCCTGAATTTTGGGAGTTCCGGTGGGGGTGGAGGTGGAACTCTTTCCCGGGGTCACCTTTGGGGGTACCGGGTACAACTGAATCTTCTTCCCGTTGTAGGAGAAGGAACACTGATTGGACCGACCAAAGGTAGCGAGGTCTACATCATAGATCCATGGTCGTCCTAAGATGACGCTCCCGGCCTTCATAGGCATTACGTCACATAAGATTTGTCCTTGGTAGGACTGGAATTGGATGGGGATGACACATGTGGTGGTGACTGGGATAGAAGTGTCATCGACCCAAGCCACGTTGTATGGCCTTGGATGAGGGTGCGCAGGTAGACCTAAACGGGAGACAAAGTCTAAAGAAACTGCATTGATACAGCTCCCATTGTCAAGGATTACCTTACAAGGATGAGAGTTCACCATGATGTAGGTTTGAAAGATAGAGGTTCGACGCCAATCGTCCTCCTGGGGTGTTGAGATACAACGAACTACACCCAATCTTTTTTGGCTAGAACTCTCGAAAATGTCTCCTACCTGCAAGTACTCGACATGCGTGCCATCAAATATTGTATCCATTCCCTCAAACGGGGCGATGAGGTCAGGATCGGCCATATATCTCTCCTGATCCATGGGTGTTTGTAGAGTTAAAATATGCTCTAGACGGCCAGATGAATTCCTAGACCAACGTGGCATGCACGACCTCGGACTTAAATGATGCAGTCCTGGGACCGATAATTAGCAAGCTATAAACTCGAATTTTGTTGACTGATTGGCAAAGGGCCAATTTGAAGGGACCGGTCGGGAAAAGTTGCTCGCCCGTAGGCGAAGTAGTTGTGGAACGAACAACCTCCTGACAATTAGGGTGTCCTAATGCGGCAGTGTAAGGCCTATGGATGGGCGCATACAAGCTCTCGCTTTCCGTCCACAGCGATGCACTCAGGAGACTGGCTGCATGGATCGGGCTCTCTCTCACTTCGTCGCGCGGCAAATGATAAGGATACTAAATAAGCAAGTGATTTGGAGCACGTACCTAGCTGACTGAGAAGTCAAGCTCCGACCGGAGACGAAGGCGAGCGGGGACGTGCGTGCCCGCACGGCGTCGAAGAAGCTTCACTGGTTACAAAGAATTCACTCCTCGCATGGAGGTTGCAATTATTACAAAATCGCGTGAGTTAAAATTTCCCACGCAAGGGAACAAATTAGTCCAATTTCTCCGCGCAGGGAGACTCAGAGGTACCCACGTCCCGTAATCTACGGATCTTATGTCGGCTTCCGGGCGACTCGAGCACCGTCCTAGCCGTCGTTATGGACTTTCGGGTGCCACAACTAAGAAGTTAATCAAATAATATATAGATATATATAAATATGATATATATTCAACACTTCTTTTTTCTTTTCAATTTTAAAACTCCCCTTTTTTAACCCCCTTTTTTGACTTTTCTTTGTCATTTCTATTCTTTCAAACTTCTCTTTTCAAAACCTTCTTTTGACTGTTTTCTTCTCTCTTTTTTTTGACTGCTCTCACATGTATAATATATATATATATATAATTTCGCGTGAAACACGCGGCTGGCGTCGGCGCACGCGGAAGGCGGACGCACGCGGTAGAGGGCGGGCAGTGCAGGGGGGGCGCAGGGCGCTGGCGCGGTGGGCGCAGGTGGTCGCGCGCACGGGCGCGGGCCAGCGGGCGCGAAGCGCGGGCGGGCACGGGGCTCGGGCGCGGGGGCGCCGGTGCGGGCGGGCGCAGCAGCGCAGGTGGGTGCGGGGCCGGGGCCGGGCGCGGGGCTCGGGAGCGGAGGCCGGGCGCGGAGGCATGTCCGGGGGCGGCTGCGGGCGCGTCTGAGGACTCGGGCGCGGGCGACGAGGCGGTTGGGCACGCCAGCGGCGGGCGGGGTGCCGAGGGGCGTAGGCGCCGAGGAGCGGCGGCAGCGGTGGCGGGGAGGGGCTTGGTGCGCGGGTGGAGCGCGGCGGCGGGGTGCGCCCGTTGCGGAGTGTCTGGGCGCAGACGGGCCCGCGTGCACTGGCGCGGGCGGGGCGTGCACGGGCGCGGGTGGCAGCGGCGAAGCAGGCGGCGCCAGGCGCGGTGGCCGCGGGTGGCCCGGACTGGCACGGTGCGGCGGCGGAGAAGAACCGTTGCGGCCAATCCCTTTTTGAAGGAGGGCACGGGCGACGATGCCCGGCCCTTGCAAACACCCCTTTTTTTTTAACTTTTTTCTTTTGCTTTGTGCTGATCGAGAGAGAGATAACAGAGAGAGAAAGAAACAGACAGAGATAATGGGGAGAAAAAAAAAGAATAACAGAAAGAGGGAGGGAGATTGCTGTGCTAATATATATATATATTTGTTTCTTTTTTTTTTCACTCTCTCCTCAACCGAGATCTTTCTGCTTCTCTATTTCTTTCTTCTTCTTTTTTCACTTCTAACAATTTAGAGAGAGAAAGGGAGACGACGTCGGGGACGTCGAGTCGTCGAAGACGCCGTTGTTGGGCTCTGATACCAAATCTGACGCGGCGGCGACGTGGAAATAGATCGACGGCACTCCGATATCACGAACAGGACGGGAACAGATAGGTTGCTATCTCACACAGCTCGGCCTCACGCCGGACGGTCTCACACCGGGCGACGTTCAATCCTCACAAAAGAGAAAAAGAGAAAAGGAAACACACATGGGGCAAAGGCTCCTACGTGAGATCAAAGCTTTCATGCATTCATTCATTCCTTAAACCATTACATGAGCCTCCTTTATATAGGAGGAGGCTATAGCAACCACACTCACAATCTTTTACAAATAGCATATATGTCCTTAGCCTAATAAAACACACTCACCTACCTAACTTTTGACTTGGGGGTTTTAACCAAATAAAATACACAAAATACATATGTTTATTGACTATGACTTAGCCTAATAAGACGAAAGTAAAAATACATGTATTACTACATGTATTTTACACACAATACATACGCAATACATAAATACGTGACGCCGAGTCTTCAGGCAGTCGAATCTCCGAGCCACAAGCTCGGTGCGGGGGTGCGGTGTCCTATAGTGGGCCCGGTGTCCCCACCATAATGCCTCGGATTTTTTTTTCGGATCGCTTTGGTGGGTCTCGGATTGAGTTTTACGGTTTACGCGTGTTTTTATCTGTCGGGCCTTCGAAACCCCCTGTAGGGTGAACCGTTGCGTTCTCCGACTCCGGGACGCTACCAGCGCGTTGTGCGTTCTTCGAAGATCAGGGGGAGTATTTTTTCCTATTTTTGATATTTTATGGAATTTCTGAATTTTCTATATAAACCCCCTCCCTTTTTCTCTCTCCTAATCTCTCATTTCTCACCCTTTCCCTATCTTTGCTCTCCCACGTTCTCTCCTCTCCCCCTCTCACTCTGGGCGGCCGACGGAGGTGGCGAGGGCGAGACAGCGATGCTCGTGGGGCGAGGAGCGGAGCGGACGGGACAAGGATCGCGATGGTGGAGGCAGTTCGTGGGTTCGCGAGCCGATGGCGGGTTAAGCGGCATTTTATTAGCAGATCGGCGTCCTCGGTGCGCGAAAACTTCGGTGGAGGTAGGAGGATGGTTCCCTAACCTGTGTATTTCATTTCCCGCGTGTTTGTAGGTCGTGGTGAGCCGTGTGGGGTTATTTTCGCGTTTTGGGAAAAGATGCAGATTTTGGGGTGTGAGTCGGATCTTACGTTTTGATCGCATTTTTGGGGTTTAAATGGGTCCTCTCGATGCTAGAGATGTTGGGGACTGGTTTCCCCTTGTTTTCCCTTTCACATGGGTGTGAATGGGACGTGGAATGGGATTTTTTGTGAGATTCGTCGTTTTCGCACTCGGGACGGGATAGCGATCCTTCTAGGGACCGCCACTCGGTGTGGCGGCCTTATGGAGACCACCAGGGGTCCCCTTATGTTTGTTCGAGGGTTGCGGTCTCGCGACAGACCACCACCAGAGGGTAGCGGTCTTGAGGAGACCGCCAACCTGTGGTTAGCGGTCAGGGCATGACCGTTTTCGTGGTTTTTTGGTCGTTCGGGTTTAGGTTGGGTAGCGGCCTTACGACTGACCGCCACCTGGCGGTAGCGGTCAGTCGAAGGACCGCTACGTGGCCTAGCGGTCTGGGAGATGACCACTTGCAGTCCGAATGTTTCTGGGGCGTTGCGGTCCTAGTTGGACCGCTAGCCTGGGCCTGGCGGTCTTGGGGTAGACCGCCACCTGGCTTAGCGGTCCGGGGGATGACCGCCCCCTCGAGTTCCATGGTTTTGTGTTCGGTTCGCGTTGTGTTGGCCTCCGGTCGACCCGGTTGTGACCCTGTGGTCGACCTTCGGTCTTGTGAGTGTCCCGGACACCCCGTGGGTTCTGTGTCAATATTTTTTTGGGTGTCCAGAGGTACCGTGTTACCTCGAAAAGCTCGCCTGTGGGTTTTGGGGGTTCGGGTGACCCCATATGTTCCGGGTTTTCGTGTTCTCGTTAAAACGAGTCGTTGTGTATCGACATGTGTGTGGTGAGCTATTTCCGCACGTCATTGGTCTTTCGGTAAGTGTTTTTCGAGTGGGCCGCGAGTTTGGCCCTTGGACTATGAGTCCAGTCACTCAGCCTGGGGCTGGAGGTTTTCCCACTTTTCCCTTGGGTAGAGAATCAACTCGACAGCTCGGGATCTGCCTCGGTAATCGTGTTACTGTGGTTTCAGACCTAGGGATTAGGCTAGATTGACGGCGTTGTGCCGTCATGTACAGTGGTCTTGACCCGAGTCGTGTGACTCAATGACCGTTGGGTTTGTTAGGTCTAGTGGGCTGTCTAGAATCTGGTGGCCTCGAACCACCGGTTACTCGCGATGGGTGCGTGCATGGTTTTCGGTGTTCACGTTAGTGACCCCCCCACTAGTTGTGGCTTTCCTGCGAACGCGAGTGCGGACCCACTCGGGAGTGGTGGAGAGCCTTCCTGGTGTGACGATTTTAGGCTGGATACCGTAGGGCCCCTTGTCTTTGCAGCCTGAGTCTGGGCTGGGAGGAAAACCAGCTAGAGGACCCGACTTATAGCGCATAGTCTGTGTGTGCACACGTGGTTAGGGGCTACAAACCCGCGCTGACGAGCGCAACCTCAGCTGGTCCTTGTTCTGTGGTTACTGTACGGTGTCTCAGTTCCCGCTGGGCCGGAGGGAGACACTTGGGGCGCGGACTAAGACATCAGTAGACGCATCCGGCCTTGCTTTTGGTGGACAGGTACTCCCGTCACTTGACGTGAGTTCTCGCGACTCGAGTTTCCGTTTCACATCTGCGAGACGTGGTCTTACGTGTAGTTTTCGGGTTTTTTCCCCGATGCCGTGGTCTAGGGTTTTCGGTGAGCGTCACCAAGGGTTTTCTCTAGATGGAGTAGAGTTCACGACGGTGAGGTCGTGACCGTGTTTCTAGATGGCGTGGTCTCGGAATGGGCCTTCGTGTGTGAGCACAGGCCTCCCCGACAGAGGTGTCGTGGCGTTTTCCTAGTAGCGTGACTAGGGTGGTTCGTGGTCAGGTAGTCCCCCGACCTTGGGATTGGGGTGTTGGTTTCCCTTCCGGTAGGAGTAGTTGTAGAGCCGTGGTTTCATCGGCTGCCGTGTTTTGGGGAATTCGAGCACGGCTGTGTTTTCTGCCGTTGTTCTTGTAGCTACTCTCGTTGTTGCTGTTGTTCTTGTTAGCGCGGCTTGTTACCGCCGTCGTTTTCGGTTGGGGTTCCACGGGACCCCTACTGAGCCAATGATAGGAGGCTCACCCCTGCTTTTCCGGTGTGGCGGTTCTTCCTCGAGGTTCGAGGGTGCTGCGCGGAGGTTCTTAGCTGCGAGCTCGCCGGGCCGAGTGTTCACTCGGCATTGTGTACGCTCACTGTAACGACCCAAGATCCGGATACCGGGAAGAACCCGATACCATTTAAATCCTGGCCCGCCGCCCACGAGCCGGAAGGGCTCGGAAGGGCTAAAAGGAGTGTGGAGGTGCCAAGAAATAGAAAATAAGGCAGGATAATTCAATAATTAACAGAAATAAATAAACAACTACTACAATAGAGTCCAGTCTAACAGAAAGTACAGTCTAAAGCAGTAAAACGTACCACATGCCAAGTGAACACTCGGCCCGGCGAGCTGGCAACTAAGAACCTCCGAACAGCACCCTCGAATCTCGAGGAAGAACCGTCGCACCTGAAAAGCAGGGGCGAGCCTCCTGTCCATGGCTCAGTAGGATCCCGCGGAACCCCAACCGAGAACAACGGCAGTAGCGAAAAGAAAAATAGCTACAACTACAGCAAGAACAACGAACCGGTGGCTGGTCAAAACTCGGCACTACAGCTGCTCCTACTGTACCGGTCAAACAGAAAGAGAAATCCCGATCTCACAATCGGGAACCGGACCACTCTAACACCAAGCCTACCGAGGAAACACACACGACAAACCTGCCGCAGAAGCCTGCCCACACAGGCACGACCAACCGAGACCACACAGTCCCACACTGGCACGGCGAGGACTCAGTAATCCCCACCGAGCACCCCTGGCCACTACCTCAAGAAAGCACGCTGGAACGGTCCAGAACTACGTCTCGCAGACGGAAAATGGAACCCAGAAATAGGAGTCACGTCTCACGTGACAGGAGTACCTGCCCACCAGAAGCAAGGCCGGATGCGTCCACTGAAGTCTTAGTCCGCGCCTCAGGTGTCTCCCTCCGGCCCAGCGAGAACTGAGACACCGTACAAGTAACCACAGAACAAGTGACTAGCTGGGGTCGTGCTCGTCAACGCGGGTCCAACTGCCCCCAACCACGTGTGCACACACAGACCATACGTCCTAGGTCTAACCCTCTGACTGGTTTTCCCCTCAGCCGGACTCTGGCGTCAAACGTGGGGCCCTACAGAAACCAGTCTAAAAATCGTCTCTCGGGGTAGCCTCGCCACCACTCCCTGGTGGGACCACTTGCATGTCGGAAGACTACGACTAGTGGGGAGTCACTGATGTGACCACTCTCCGAGGAGAAACTTCGAGAAACACGCACGCACCCTGCACGAAAGTCGAGAAGGATCACGTGGTACGGAGCCACTAGACTCTGGACAGTCCTCTAGACTCACTAAATCCAACGGTCCTTGAGTCACGAGACTCGGGGTCAAGACCGTTGCACCGAACGGCTCCACGCCGTCAATCTGCCCTAGCCCTAGAGTCAGAAATCTCGGCACGATGTCTCACGAGACAGTTCACAACTGCTGAGATCATTCCCTCGAAAGGGGAACTGAGAAACCCTCCAGCCCCAAGCTGGGTGATTGGACTCACAGTCCAGCGGCCATACACACTGCCCTCGCGAAAAACACAGAAGCACGATTCCCAAGGCATCTCACAAGCCACCACGCTGATTCTCCATCCCTAGGAAAAGCGAGAAACCTCCAGCCCCAGGCTGGATAACTGGACTCGTAGTCCAAGGCCAAACACATGGCTCACTCGGGAATCGTCTTCCAGGGAAACTCACGACATGCGGGGGAGACCCCACCGCACACACACAGATACACGGTGACTCGCCCAAGCGTAACACAAAGCTCGGGACACACACACCTATAGGCACGCTAATCGAGGTAACACGACACCTCCCGACACCCCAGAAACACGGACATGGAACTCACGGGGTGTCTGGGACACTCACGAGACCGAAGGTCAACCACTGGGTCACAACCGGGTCGACCGGAGACCAACACAACGCGAACCCGACATTGCGAGCATGGAAATCGCCTAGCGGTCTAACCCTAAACCGCCACGATGCCTAGCGGTCTACACTTGGACCGCCAAGGAACGGCTAGCAGTTTAACACTGGACCGCAACACATTGAAACCACGGACCCCTAGCGGTCTACCCTTGGACCCCGAGGCACTGTCTAGCGGGCTACCTCTGGACCGCCAAACCCCCGGAATACACGAGACTCAAGCGGTCCTAGCGGTCTAACCTTGGACCGCTAAGGACCCTGGCGGTCTATCGCGTGACCGCCAGCCTTGAACCGACATAGGGAGACCCCTAGCGGTCTACCCTTGGTCCGCTTGGAGCCCTTAGCAGTCTCTGGAACGACCGCCAAGGCGTCCTGGACCCAAAACTACGGGAAATGCCCCAAAAACCCGATCCACGCCCCAATCACCCCCGGGTGATGGGGAAACAAAGGGGAATCCATCCCCAAGCCTCCTAGCATACATCTATGCCCTTAGATTGGTCGAAAATCTCACAAAACGGGAGATCCGGCTCACACCCCAAAATCATGCATTTTCCCCAAAATACTCAAATAGGCCCTCTCGGTTCACCACGGCCTACAAAACTCGCGGGAAAGGAAGTGCACGAGCTGGGAGTCCATCTCCCTACCTCCACCGAAGATTTCACGCGCCGTGGACGTCGATCCATGAAGAAAACGTCGTTGAAGCCTCGCTGGGACACGAACTCGCGGCCGAGCTTCACCGCGCCTCCACCGCCTCGATCCTCACCCATCCTCGCCCGTGCCTCGCCCGCACCGTCCCTGCCTCGCCCGCGCTCCGCTCCGTCGGCCGTCGGAGAAGAGAGGGTGAGAAGGGAGAGCGTGAGAGAAGAGAGAGGGAGAGATTGAGAAAATGAGAGGGGAGAGAGAGAAAGAGTTAATATAAATAGAAAATTCAAAAAATTCAAAAAAAATACTAAAAAATACCTCCGTGATCCTCGGGAGGAGCACAACACGTCAGTATTGTCCCGGAGTCGGAGAACGCCACGGTTCGCCCTGCACAGAGTTCCGAAGGCACATCAGGGAAAAACACGTGTAAAGCACAAAATACACTCCGAGACCCACGAAAATGATCCGAAAAATCCGGGGCATTACACTTTCTGCCTTAAACTGTACTTTTGTTGCTGGACTCTGTCGTAGTTAGATTGTTGATTTCTGTTAATTATTGAATTGCCCTACTCTATTTCTTATTTCTATGTACACCACACCTATCCTTTTAGGTCCTTTCGAACCCTCCGGCTCGTGGGCGGCGAGCCAGGATTCGAATGCTATCGGGTTATTCCAGGTATCCGAATCTTGGGTCATTACAAAGGCCCTTGGTAATCGAGCTCAGGCTTGACAGATCAAGAATCAAGTTGAGGCCCTTGTATTTGAGCTAAGACTCGATAGACCAAAAATCAAGCTAAGGCCCTTGGTAAAAGAGTTAAGGCTTGATAGATCGAGAATCGAGCTAAGGCTCAATAGACCAACTTATTTTAGTCTTTTCATGTTTTTTGATGGGACGTCATGTTCTATTTTCCTCGAGTTTCCTTCTTGGATTAACACTTGGTAGAGGGACTTGGCTTTCCTCTCGGTTGGACACCTAAATTTCAAAGTTGGACTGGATGACACATATTAGGCCTTGAGGGACTTTGAGAGATGGAGTAATGCTTAGTGCACATCGGGGTGTGCACTTCCTCTTAGTCAATCTGCACACCTTTCTTCGGTTGGGCCATGTGTATCTGGCAGTGCGTGAGATAGGGTGACGTGGCAGGAAGCTTATAAGGTGGCGGGTCTTGGCGAGAGTCTTTTTTGGAAGAGTTATTTAGTTTTTGACCCCTACAATCTAAGCTATATTAGGAATCAACCCCCTTAATATAACTATTTATTAATAAGCCACCCAATTCTTCTAACTCTTATTAAAAAGCCTCTCTGATTAATCACTGTCTAAAAAATAGAATATTCTGGAGAATATTTCTTCCCCTCGCTGTTAAATTTCCCAAAACCCATTTTACCCTTTTGTTCTCTCTCTCCCCCCATTCAATCAAAGGGGAGACACGACGACAGTCGAGGATGGGGACCGCTGCTATTGGGGTGCCAACCATGGATGGGGGTTGGGACGAAGGAGGCTGGTGCAGTGGGGGGGGTGCCACTGAAAGGAGACTCTCCCTTCTGTTGTGGCCGTTAGGGCTCCAGCGGCCAAGGGTCGTGGCCGCTGATGCTGGGTGCAAGGACCAACAAGGTAGCTAGGTCCAGTGCAGGTAGAGGTAACCCCTATGGTGGCGGACGAGGCCTGGCTAGAGTCAACTGCAAGGTGCGATCCAACGAGATAGGGTGCAGCACCGATGCTGGTCCACCAGCAATGGCTGTTGCGGTGGTTGAGGGTGATCGTTGCCACTGCTAGTTGAGATGATCGGCTCACGACCAATCGAAACCAGCGTCAGAATGGGGGGCGCAGATCGGATCTGACGGCTCTTGTGGGATGCTGCGAAGGTGGGAGGGTGCTGGGCACTGTGAGCAACTAGGAGTGGCAGGCGTGAGGGCCGGGCATCATGAGATGTCGTCAAAAGGGGAGGGTGGTGTTTTTGGTGGCGTTGATGGTGGGAAAGAAGAAGGGAAGTGAGGAGATGGGGGGTGGCATGTCCGACGAGAATGGAGGTCAGAGAAGGCATCGCAGTGCATCTCTCTCTTTGCCCCCCAGACCCCAGTGCCCCCTCTGGCGGTCCCATCCCCCCTCCCATTCTCCCTCCCCCTCTCTTCTACCCCTGTATCTCTCTCTCTCTCTCTGCCCTCCAAACCTGCCGCCGCCCTCCCTCTCTCTCACAATTGTAGTAGTAGAGGTGGTGGCGCCGTCAGTCTCCCCCTCCCCTGATGGTATCCCTGTGAACTCTTCCAACCCGCCGCTGCCCCCCCCCTCCTCTCTCTCTCTCTCTCTCTCTCTCTCTCTCTCTCTCTCTCTCTCTCTCTCTCTCTCTCTCTCTCTCTCTCTCTCTCTCTCTCTCTCTCTCTCTCTCTCTGTGTGTGTGTGTGTGTGTGTGTGTGTGTGTGTGTGTGTGTGTGTGTGTGTGTGGAGGGATATTTTAGTCATGTCATCACCTTGGGAAAGTCTTAACCCTAGTTAAGTTAAACATTGTACATAAAGTCGACGGCATGGGTTTTTTTACGTAACGGACAAGATTTTAGGTGGTTTTAACTAAATAGTTGTGTTAAAGGGGGTTATTCATAATTTTGATTTTTATTGGGGTATATTCCTAACAACCCTTCTGAGAAACAGCATAAGAGTTTAATAAGGGAGTAGTAAATCCCCTCTTTGGCCTTCTTAAAATTTTAGAAAGTAGTGGTGGGATTTCATCTTTTCCCCTGTTTTCCACCAACCCACAACCCTTCTTCCCCTTCTTCCCTTCCCCTCCCCTCCGCTGTCCTCCACCACCACCTCCATCTTGTCCTCCCCTGCAGTCCCTACCTTTTCGGCCAATATCTCGTCGCTCATTGTCCCGTACACCAATTCGACAGTCCCACGACCGTCTTCGAAGAAGCTTTGGCCCGGTCATCGTCCTGCCTCTGCTATCCCTGGCTCTTATTGGGCTCGTGTTGGCCTTTTTCTACGACCGCCACCTTCGGGGCTAGACAAGGCCTCCAGATCCGATGGGCATCGGCAATTCCTTGCCGACATTACGATGTCTGGCGGCCGAAAGCTCATTGCCAACTCAGAGTTCCTCTACTCGGGCACTCTGGATAACTCTTGGGAAGGCGTCCCCACCGCCAAGTCCGCCCCTACCCCTGCTGCTGCTGCCTCACTGGCGCTGGTGGAGGAGGAGATGTTGAAGGAGGGGGCAGGGCGGGGCGGGGGGGGGGGAAGGGCCTTTCTTTGGTTGACAAGAGGAATTTTTCGTCTTGGCTTCTTAATTTTTTTAAAAGGGCAAGGAGGGGATGTCATCCCCAACATCAGGATTAAAGTCCCCTTCAATTGCTCGGGAGGATTTCCACACTCTCATGCATCCCACAATGCACGTGATGGTCACGTCACACCACGTCATGCACATGTGGTCCAATAAAAGTAGGGTGTGCAAATTGACTAGGACGAAGTGAGATGTGCACTAAGTATTACTCTACGTCTTGTCAGTCACGTGGGTACAAGTGATTACTTTCGGCCTCCTTGCCTTTACAGGTCATTTGCTCATTGGTTTTTGGGCCCCTTTTAGACATAACTGTAAACCTTTCACAGCCAATAAATTCCGGGTCAACCAAAATACTAAAGAAGACAAACGCACTCACTTTGTGGTCAATTATTGAGGTCCTCATAGTTGTTTTACTTTTTCTTTCCAAATGAAACTTCTGACAGATTAACCAAAAGGTTTAGGAGTTTCCATTGGTTAGGACCTGCTGAAGTATTGGAGTTGTTGAATCATCAAATTCAAAATCCGATGCACAAGATAGTACATTTTTATTTTTTTTCTATATAATTTTGAATTATTCTAACATTTGTTCATGTACATAATGTCAAATGTGTGACCCATAAATATACTTTTAAATTCTAGTTGAAAAAAACATTGAACTATCCAACTCAAACTCTTACGGGGCCTTTGATGAAAGGATAAAACAACCAGCCGATTGTTATCTCATTGGGATGACGTATTTGACCTCTCAAGATCGAATCCGAAATCCCAGATTAGACACGAAAATGAGAAAGAACCCAGATTGTTCGCTTTAGTTACTCCCGTGATTATCAAAGTGGCTTTAAATGTTACTGATGAATACGGCACAAAATCGGCGAAAGACTTCCCCTGTTCATTTATCAAAGTCCCCCCTATATAAAGAGTAAGAATAAATAAGGTACCACTATGCACTTAGCATGAGAAAATTCTGACATGGAGGAGATGGCTATTGTCTCCACCAACCATGGACTCGGTCCATATGAGACTGAGTTTAGAGTCTGATCCTGCACACTCTTCAGCTCCTCCTGCCACCACTTTCCTAAGTATCTGCGACCAATTTTTCATAAATCATAACAGCAGAACCCAGTCAAAGCGAGTGTCCAGTGTCAAACACGAACCTACAGACACAGATCGTTTATTATGACTCATGATCGTATGGGCCACACTGGGCAGATGAGGCCCAATATCAAATATGAGGCCCATCATGCTCAACACAACCCAACGCCCATGCCCACCGGACCGAAGAATTCTGGTGGGTGTGACAGAGTCTCACTCCCTGCAATGGAAGAAAAGTCTGCTCGTGGACGATTGATGCCTACTAAACAGTGCAAAACTAAACCATACCTTCCGATCTCAGAATCATGAGAGCTCATTCTTGTGTCGTTATCAGGTTCTTGTGTGGCGGAGGTGGTGGTGAGATGCCCTCTTCTGTGTAGCTAATGTAGTGCCTTTGCATCACCCGGGCGAAATTCGAATGCCCATTTACAGCTAATCAAAACTTTTCAGAAGAATCCGACTTGTCAGTGAACGTGATTTTCTTGGTAGGTAGTGCGAAGGAGATCACTAACTGTGAATAATTAGAGTAGTTTGGAACTTGGTGAAGCCGGGAAACGGCAAATGTTCCGATGAGGTCTCTGGGCGATGACTTATCCTGCGGATCCCACTTGAGGGGACGAGACGACTGAAAGAGAGCAACGTGATCGTTAGACCATGTCAAGTAGGTTTATCCTCCTGTCGTCCTATCATGTCACAGTATACAACTATGGGTAGTCATCTTTCAAGTTTGGTCTCGATGAGTTTAAGGCGCCGTTCGAGAACTCACCTCATTTTACCGGTGTCGGTATAATCTTCTCATGGGCACCCATCTTCACACATGGAGGATTTGTAATCATTAAAAATCATAGGAAGCACCTTTACACTTGCTTCCGGGGATTCACGAGTGCACCTGAGTTTTGTGTCTATAATCTCTCTCATCCGGATTTTTTGTTGGCTCAAAAATCTAGATAAACTTAATATCATTTGTTATCACTTTAAACATGTCAGAGATTTTTTGTCTTAAAATCTATGATGGGTATTTCCCAAACGCGCCCTAAGATTCATTTACTCGATCCGATTGGTCGGATGATTCCGATCTTAGTGAAAGAATTTTGATTTTTGAGTTGGGCAAATTGGAATAATTTAATGATAATATAATATGTAAAATGATTTATTTTTTAAATTAAAAAATATATAATTAAATTTTATGGTTGAAAAGAAATATTACATTTTATTAGATGAAAAGAATTAAATTTTATTATTGAATTTATTTTAAACATGTGACTCGACTAAATCGTATCGACTCGCACCGGATCAAGAAGAACCTGATTTGATAGAACAGATCTTCAAATCGTCGAACCCTGGATAAGTTCACAATGGATGATAAAAGTTGAAAGGTAAGAAAGTCTTTATTACGTCTCATGTGAACCAGTTATGAATAAATTTACAAGATGACCCTGCATAAACATTTGTGGTGAATGAGATCAAAATAATATATATAGAGGCATAAAATTGGTCTCTAGCTCTCGTATCATACTTTTTTATTTATTTACTGAGGAGGACCGCTTGACACCTGTGAAAATTTGTAAACATCCGAAAGAAAGGGCGTCAGAAGTTGTCCCGGGTCTTATCACAGGGGACAACCCTCTGATGCTTAAGTCAGCACTTGTGAGACAGAGGAACGGGAATACAAGCTGAAAGATAAAAGGATAACTAGATGGAAATGAGAAAACATGCAACCTAGATGAACAAGCAAGCAAATAGATAGGGCGGCCTAAAACCTTGAACCCGGTGACAAGGGCGAAGAATGGAAGGAGGAGGAGATAAGCGAAGGTCGAAGCTTTGGTAGCGTTAAGCTCGCGTCCCCCCTCCTCTCCGGCCATGGCCGGGGGGGGGGGCTCCAGCCACCTCCTGCCGTTGCTCTCCGCCGGTGGTAGATCCGCTCTCCACGCCGCCTCCTCCGCTTCCCGCCCTACTAGCTCGGCCGTCTGCTCGCTCTCTCCTTCGCCGGCCGCACTGCTGCTTTTCTTGCTGTCGCCCTCGTGGTGGGTCTGGTTCGTCCTGACGCCCCCCAGCCACCGCTGGCCGCTCTCCCCCCCGGGGTTCCCTACGGTGGGGCTCCGCTTGCCTTCTCCTCCCTCCGTCGGCCCTTGCGGTGGAGCTCCGCTCGCCATCTTCGCGTCCCAAGCAGTCGTCGGACTGCCCGTTTTCCCCCCTGTCTTGCACGTTACCTTCAACCGACCCTGCCGTTGATGGGACTCCCTCCGAAAATGATACTCTACTTTCGGTTCTTGCCGTTCGCGGGTCTCCTTCTCCAGATCCGGATGCGAGCTTCGCCGGTTCGGGCACCGCCTTGGTTGCGCCCTCCAACCTGGTGGCCACTCCTGCCCTCCTTGGCGGGTCCGTTGCAGGGTTGGACCTCCGTGCTTCACCGCCTCCTGCACACCTCCTCTGCCACGGTCTCCTGTGCCTTGGTTGTGTGCTTTTCACACACCAGGCGTTTCTATCGGCAGAGCTGCAGTGGCTGCTGCACCTCCCCTTGGGCTCTCCAGCGCTCCTTCGTCCTCAACCGCCGTGGCCGGCTCTGCATCGGCACGCTCTGCCCCTGCCGTTGCCGTGCCTGCCAGCGGCTGAGGGCGTGCTGGGTCTTCGTCTCCGGCAACGGCCGACCGTGCTGGCCCTTCCTCCCCATCCGTCGTTATGCCTGCTCCTGCCTCGTTCGCCTCTCCTGCTACTGGTGACGGTGCTTGTTCTGTAGGGCCCTCCGTTGGGCTGGGTCCTGCAGCTGCTTCGTCGTCGCCCTCCCCTGCCCGTAATGGGCGTGTTTTGCCTTTCTCCTCTTTCTCCGGCGGCGGTGCATGGCCGTGGGGCTCCCCCCACCGTGGCGTACCTGCCGTTTCTGCCGGTGCTCTCGCCTCCTCCATCGGGCCTCTAGATCTCCCCTCCGACGGGCGATACGTGTTTGGTGAGCTCCGCACAGCTCCTTCTACAGGAGCTTCGATGTCCACCCCTGCCGTGATGTCCCCTCTGCTGGCGTCCTGCAGGAGCTTCGATGTAATATCCCGGACCTTTCGGATCTTTTCTTCTTGGGCCCTGGATCTGTTTTCTCAGAGTGTTCGGCTCCGTTGAGTCCGGAATTTCGTTTCGGACATCTTTTGTGTTCGGATCGACACGATCCGGGGTTGTTTCGGAGGCCCGGAGCGTGTTGCGCGACTTTTTCCGCGTGTTTTTCCGATTCCCCCGTGTGTGTTTCGGAAGGACCTGCGGAACCCCGTAGCGGGTGAATCGAGTCGTTCAATTAGGCACGGGTGGTGCCGTTGCGATCAGTGCTTTCTAACGATCGCGGCGGTATATTTTTCTATTTTTTTTCGAATTTTTCAGAAAATCAGAATTTTCTATATAATCTCATTTCTTTTCTTTTTTTTTTCTTTCCTTCTTTCTCTTTCTCTTTCTTCCTCTTTCTCCTTCTCTCCCGTGAGCGACCGTGGCCTTCTCTCCCATTCGATCGACGACGACCGCGGCGGCGTCCCCTCCGGCTGTAGACAGCGTGGGTGACGGCGAGGCGATCATGGCAGTGTAAAGTTTGTGGGGAATCGTGAAGGAGCGAGGGTTCTAAAAGTGATCTTCGTGATTTTGAGCTCGATCCGGCGTGCCTCGACTCGGAGCGGAGGTAGGGTGACGATTCCTAGCCTCTTGCGTTCCTTCCCTGCTATTTGTAGGCCGAGGCGAGGTCGAGAGTGGGTTTTATCACGCCGGGGAGGGTTGAGCATGTCGCGGGGAGTGACCACCCGATCTATAGTTTTAGCCCGTGATTCCACATTTTGGGGCGTAGAATCATGCTAGGGGGCTTGAGGATCGGTTCCCTTTCATTTCCCTCTCAATGGGGCTCGTTTGGGGCCAGAAATGGCGAATCTCGGCGAGTTCGCTGTTTTCGCTCCGGAAAGGGATAAACGGCCGAACCAGGGCCCGTTTATCCCCATGCGTGGCCCAGACATGACCTCCCTTCGGCTCGGAGCGTAGTGGGTATGCACGGTCAGTCGTGTGACCGTTCCTCCCCATGAGCGGCCCAAGGCCAACCGTTCATCCCGTGGGTTTTTTTGACCGTTGCACAGTGTTTGGGGTCAGCGGCTAGGGGCTAGCCGTATGTCCTCATGAGCGGCCAGGGACTGGCCGTTCGTCTCTTGTGCCGTTAGTGGGATATGCGGCCTGGGTGGGTCCGCTCATCCCCCTTGAGCGGCGAGGTTCTAGCCGCTCTTCCCTCGAGCGACTAAGGGTTAGCCGTTCTTCTGTTTTGCAGCTAGGGAGTAGCCGTTCGCTTTCCGTTTGGACCAAGAGTAGAACGGTCCTTTGTTGGCCGTCCATCTCCTGGACCGGCCCATTCCTGGCCGCGTGTCTCTTGTGCGGCCGAGGGTAGTCCGTTCAATGAGTTTGTCTAACCGGTGTTTCCTTCTTGGCCGATTTGAGTCCCGGGGGCGTGGGCCTTGATCCGCGTGCTGACCCGCGGTCTGACAGATGTTGGGCATCGTGTCGAGGCCAGGTGTGGTGGTGAGATGTAGCCCCGAGAGGTGTTGTTCTCGGCTTGTGTCACCGTGAGATGGTGTCGGTGCGAGGGGCAGTCCTCGTACCCTGTCCGGTTGGGACGTTGTTTTCCATTGACTTGAGAGTCTACTCCTTCAGTGACCCTCCACTAGTCGTAACCTGCTTACGCGTTTAGCGGTCCCACCAGGGAGTGGTGGAGAGGTTACCCTGAGGACGGTTTTTAGATTGGTTTCTGTCGGGTCCCTCGTCTGTAGCCACAGTCCGACTCAGGGGAAAACCAGTTAGAGGCCAGACCTGGGGACGCATGGTCTGTGTGTGCACACGTGGTTGGGGGCGGTTGGACCCACGCGCGTTGACGAGCGTGACCCCAGCTAGTCACTTGCTTTGTGGTTACTTGTACAGTGTCCTTGCCTCCGCACGGGGCGTCGCAGGCGGACATTGGCGGTGCGGTGTAAGACGTCAGGGGACGCTACTGACTGTGCTTCTAGTGGGAGGTACTCCTGTCGAGTTGGGAGTGACAGACTGTCAGTCTCTGTGACTTTGACCTTCGAGTTTTGGTCGTGTTTGACCGTTGGGTTCGGGTTGTTTCGCCGTGGCACGTGTCCCGATTTTCGTGCCGTGAGACCGGTGTTTGTAGTTGCAGGGCTTTCACTTTTGAGGTACTCGCTTAACTGCTAGCGTGGCGGTTTTCTATTTTGCGAGGTAGGGTCCGAGTGATCCTTACTGAGTCTTGTTCCGAGACTCATTCCCTGCGTGTTTTCACTGTGTTTCAGGCGAGACGCGACTTCAGAGGGGTGCGTCTGAGGCTCAACGTGGTTCAGGTGCCCAACGTTAGTGCCAGTGGTCAGAGCCGGGGTATGCCCCGCGTAGCTGTACTTTTCTTTCTTGTCTCTGTACTAGTTGTGGACTACTGTTGTTTATATTGTGGACCATGTATCATGTAAAATGTTAATTATTTCCTGCTTAATCATATAAATTGTTTAATTTTTACAATTATTTATGATATTTGTGTAGTCTCCACACCATCCTTCTAACCCTTCCGAGTCTTCGGACTCGTGGGTGGCGGTTCGAGTCTCGGGTTATCGGGTCTTCCCGCTAATCGGATTCTCGGGTCGTTACATTCGACGTCTACTCCTGCTGCCTTGCTGGCACCCCGTTCGGTAGTACCCTCCTGCCGCATCCCTCCTTGGGCAGTTCTCCGCTGCCTAGTGATCGACACGTCTCCCACGCCTTCGCACGTTGCTGCTCCAGGGACGTCCTGGTCCCCTCCGTCGCTCCCTCGTTCTTGCTCCTGCCCCCCCGCAGGAGACCCAGAAGATCCCGGCACAAGATCTGGACCACCCGCTACGTGCCTGTTGGTGACTGTTTCTAGCCCTTGGTTTGATTGGGCTCGCTTCTAACATGGGTCTTTATCATGTTGTTGTTTGTGGGCCTATTCGCTCTATTAGTCTGGGTGCCTCCACTCCCACCGGTGGTGCTCCCAGGTGCTCCCACCGGCGATCTCACTCTACCGCTTCTGCTCCTGATCAAGACCTCAGTGTCTCCTGGGCTTCTTCGCGGCCGACTTCACGGATGCACGACGTTTTCCCTAGGCATTCCCACCGGGGCTCTAGCTCGACCTCTTCCACCCGGGATCGAGATCACTGATGGCCGCTTGCTACTGTATTTCTATTTGCCATTTAGTTTTTTGTTGTTTGCTTGCTGCTCGCCCATGGTTCTTGGGCTCTTGGTTTCTACTGTTGGGCTTCTTGGGCTGCATCCCACCTTCTTGTGTTTTGCCCACCCGTCCCTTTTGTTTGGGCGCCTTCTCCTTCCCCACCCCCCTTTAATGTTTCCTTTACTACTTTCTTAATAAAAACACTTACATGGTGACCGGAGTGGAACGTCCATTCTCTTCCGCAATGAAGGAGAGTACGGAATCCTCGCCTAACCTTGCAAGTATTGACTAGAGTTAAAAAAAAAGAAGAGAGTGAGAGAGGGAGGGTCAAGAGATCGTGGAGCAAACCTGGAGAGAATGTCTGCCTTCGAGAGAAGTCCTCGTCGTAGCCAGCGAGTGCTCGGATAATGCTCCTTGGGCGGTAAGGGTGCTCAGAGGATAGCCGGTACTTGGCAAGGATGCTTTCTCTTGACCGTAGGTGGACTTCTCTTTCTTCTCGTCCGGAGCTCTGTGTGATTGTCTTGGTGGAGTTCAACGTCCCCCTGACTATCCGTCGAAGTCCCTTTTATAACGGGTTGTCCTAGAGGGGGGAGCCCATGGGACATGCTATAAAAGGGAGATCGTCGTGGAGTAACGATCTCCGCGATCGTGGGGGGAGTTTCTCGTTGAGAAACTTTTATCCCGGAGTCGGCTGGTTCCCTGGCGAGTCTTACGGCGCCCGTGGGACATGCTCGCCCTTAGTGGGATCGAGACCAACGTCGTGGGGAGTAACGTTCGGTCGCTGGAGGGTCATCCGACGGCCATTGCGCCTAAGTTGATGCCCTTCGTGTACTGATGAATCCAAGAGTTATCTATCCTGGACTGTACGTAACAGCCCACAGTAGACGGGGCCCAACAGACGCGTCACAGACCCCGGGCCCAATTGAGCCCAGTGAAAATAGACCTTATATGGATCAGCCGATTTTACCATCCTCGATATCTAAATCTAACTCCCTCGTTATACGGCCATAAAACTTTGAACTTTGGCCCCACCCTAACCTACCGACCCCAAAACGTAAGCCTAAATCCCTGACTCAAGTTGGAAATTTTGATGGTGAGATATTTACCGCTTCTGGACGCTACGCTGGGGAGACGAATACGCAGTTGTGGCACAGCGGTCCACGTGAGTCCTGCGCTGGGCCATCCTGAGCTACAGCGGCTACCACGTACTATAAGCCGCCACGAGTCCCCCACCTGATCGAGACAGCTATGGTTGTAGCCCTGCAGCCTCTTTTGGACCGCCGGCACGAAGGGGAGAAAGGCTCGCCACGCCGCCTCCTTTTAGAGCAACAGGACAAAAAATGCTAGATTCTATAGATCGCCAGGAGCCAACCGAGCTGGATCAGCTGTCCTCGTTGTCGTCGTCTCCCCATATTATATATATATATATGGAATCATCAAATTTAACTATTAAATCGACGACTATCTTGGGCGAGACTATAGGCTCATTAGCTAATCATCAAATCCCATTTCTTATAAAAATATTGGCCAGAAGATCCCACGTCCACATCGGTGTGCATAATCGTGTACGGAGGATATTGGCGATCGATTTTGTCGGGAGCAGTTCTTTGAGATAAGCACACATACCCATCGGGAGACCCACTCCACATTACATCTTTACATGCGCCATGCCAGAGCTACAACCCCAGTAGACCCCACGAGTTGAGACTAAGAAGCTTTTCTTGCTGTGAACGTGCGCCTTAACAGACACGCGCGCGCGCGCACACACACACAGTCTCCCCATCCGCGGCATCCGACCTGCTTATTAACTCCAAACAGAAATCACCAAACCCTGCACACAATAATGCACATCGGTCTGATCCCACGTACTGGCGTTTAGTGAATATTTGACAAGCAACGATCGATCGAGAATGGGTAATAAAGCCCACTAGCCTCTAGGCCTCCTTCCGTCCTATCAATTAGGATTGTGCAGTTCGGTTTGAGACCATACAAGGAGATGATAACAGATCCAATTTTGCTTTGGCTAATTTTCCACCCTCATGTAATAAAATATATTAAGCATTTTGTTCTGGTTGATCTATATAATCAGTACGATCTCTTTACTCGTCACTAGGGGTGATCATTATTCTGAGTTCAACTTAAAAATCAAATCGAATCGATAGATTTGATTCGGTTTGATTTAAATTAAAATTTTAAAAATTTCAGTTTGAGTTCAAATCGATCCGTATTAAAAATTTTAGTTTGATTTAACTTTAAAATTTAAGAAATCGAACCGAAATGAATAACCCGAATTTAAAGATATTTTTGTCAAGTTAATATAAATATATATATAACTATAAACTCTAATTCAAAAAGTCCAATCCCCGCCTGATAGGATTTTCGACTCTATGAAATAAGTTTCAAATCGTCTTCCATTTTACTGAACTGAAGTTCTTAATTTTTTATGTGAAAATATTATGGAACTTATCCTTATATGTTACAACTTTTTATGTTATATTTTTAATATTTACTTTATTTGGTAGAAAAATTTTCACCCTATCTTTCTCTACTATTATTTGAATCTAATCTAATTTCTAAAAGAGAGACAGATATGATTCAAACCGAACCAAACCAAATTAATTCGGTTTAATTTGGTTTAGTTTCAAAGTAATTTGGTTTGATTTGATTCGAGTTGAAGCCTTAATTCGATTCGATTTAATTTGAAAAAATTTCTCTTCAAATCAAACCAAATCAAACTGTGCTCACCCCTACTCGCCACCCACCGACACCTATATATATATATAGAGAGAGAGAGAGAGAGAGAGAGAGGGTTAAGCCATCAATTGTGGTTCGTATATATGATTACCGTGTGTCTGTCATGATGAGTTTTAATTAATAACTTTCAGCCCTCAGTTCTAATTTGGATTTCATTGAATTGTATCAGGAAGAACTACTAAAGCCATAAAATGCCACCGACAGAAACCCATCTTCCTCTCCATAGCCAACTATAAGTAACTTGAAAATTCTTCTGTTGGGCAATGCTGCACGATGTGGTGACCTTATCATCAAAGTTTGCTCTTCAATTTGGCTAATTAAAATATCAGACCGACATCTGCGGTCCTTTTAAAGCTTTGCTTCTGTAGTACATACAAAAACACTCCCTTCAAAGAGCAGTGTATAAATTTGCTAGTTGGGAGCAAAAAGAATGCTTTGCATCTTTCTATTTCTCCCTTCTATTTAAATGTTGATGGACCAGGGTAGAGGTTGCCCTTTAATTCCAGGTGGGGGGGGGGGGACGGCGCCAAGATGGGGGACCTTTCCCTGCATTCATTCTTAGCTCTTTCCCGGCCCATGGAAATTAAGGATGGACGTTAATTTGGTCAGGCCATGGATGTGACAGTGGACAAATCAGAAATGCTATCATCATAGATCAAGGAAAACGGACAAACAATATTACGCATGGATTAAAACTATGATTGGATTATATTTGATAGCGGTTTTGCAAAGGAAAAAAAAAACTAGAACGATCTCTTCCAATTAAGACCATGAATAAGTTATCCTATAACCTTATTCTCAGTTTCTGGGTGACAATGACATTTGAAATCCCATCCAATTTCACCCTCACAGGAGTTACCAAACTCAGAGCGGAGGTTTCCTATCCCCATTCCTCTTTCTATCCATGTACCAAGCTGGAAGCGGTTAGGAAGCTGGAATAATGATTTGATGTATAGCAGCTAGCTACTTTCAGAAATGGCGAAATTTAGCAACAAGTTGTACATAGGTAAAACTTAAAACTAGGTTGGGAAGGCCTTCTCCTGGTTGACTCGTTGAGGTAGCTATACAAGTCACTATAGCTAGGTAGTTTTACAGATCCATGGAAAGCAAAGGAGTCTCCAGGACCAGGAGGGTATCAAGGCCAAAATTTGAAGAACTGTTTGAGTTTGTGAGGTTTTCACAGAGAGGAGAATGCAACTGGGGAATTTGTTGCACTCCTTCTCTTGGGGGTATGGATGATGACAACATTAAGTAGTCCATCCAGAGTCTTTTTTGCTGCTGTTGCGATACATCTATAGGTGCCTCAAGTGGTTTGCTCAGCGCCTGTAGAGGCTGCTTACTATCTCCCTCAAACCAAATTTGAATCTGCTCAAACTGCGGTAGGTTCTTTAACATCATCAGTCCTTTTAGAAGTTCCAAAAACTCTGCTCATATCACCGACGCTCCTTGCCCATTTCTTAGGAGTGCTCCTGCTCCAGCCTTGCCATCATGCAGGTTTGCAGCACCATGAACGTTCAGTTTCAGGCTTTCAGGTGTTCTCCTTTTGGATCCGCTCTCTGCTCGCTATCAATTGGGACATCTAGCACATTACCATCATTTTGGGCCATATAAAAACAAGTGTCTGCTAAAATATTTCTTTTCAGTTCCACCATCTTGCTGAACTTGCCCCTCGAACACGACCCTGTTCCCATCCCTCCACATTTCTTCCAATATCATTACCATCAAACATTTCTGGAACACAACCTTCCTCGCCTTTCTGTTTCCTTTCTTTGTTCGTAGCCACAGTTCCCGTAGCCCCTTTTTGACAGGGGGATAGACAAATTGACGGTTATCTTATCTCTCTCTCTCTCTCTCTTGGATTAATTTGTCCCGGGGTTTAATCTAATTTACTTTCATAGACAATAGATTATCCCTTTGAAATAAATGAGGGTTAACTCTTTTTGTGAAGTGAAATGGGAAACAATCTATCCGGGTTAAATGGAAGTTATCCTTCGATCTAACCTGATTAATCTTTCTAGCTTGTCAAACTAAAAAAGGGACATATTGAGAGTTATCCCGGGACAAATGGGAGAACTTAATCAAAGCACAGGGTGTAGGGAACGTGGTGTGCCATACCTGCTACCAGGTTGGAGATGTGTCTGTAAACTCTGCAAGACCTCCCTGGCTCTGTGGCATCTGAAGAAGATATGTGAGATGCCTTACCTGCTGCAAATGTCACAGTTTAGAAGGCCAATCTTCTTTAGGTCGGCTGCTGTTGGTAGCCTTCCCCAAACTATTTTTTTCACAAAAACACTGTTCCTCTCTCGTGGCATGGCCATCGCCGAATCTCCCTCCACACGTTGCTGTGTCTAATTAAGACCCACCCTAATTCTCCTTTCTCAACCGATGACTGTAGGCACTTTTTATGAACAGAAACACCCTTTATTAGAGAGAGGGTCGAGCGACCAGTATCTCTTGTCCTCTGCTTCCATTCCCCGTACTGGCAGGTTCAGTGTCAAATTCCACCTCAGAGAGATGTGGTGTCCTGTTTATCCGTTTTGCTTGGCCTATCTAATCATGTACATGTCTGATCTGCGCGCCATCACCACAAATAGTGTCCGCCTTTTCCATCGTATCCATCCCCATTTAAGTATTCCACTGTTCAGGCTACGTGGAGGACCAAGAATAACGAGAACAAATCCTGGGGAAGGTTCCATCTGGGGGTGCCCCCTTGAATTGAAAGGACAACCACCACCCTGACCCGTGAAAACTAAACCCAAAGCCCCGCTTAAGGGGTTATCCCCCACTTGTTACGGAGATAACCCCCATTTTTTTTTTAATTTGACAGAAGGATACAAATACTTAGATTAGGTCGAAGGATAACTTTCATCTAACTTGAATATCCCGACTTCATCTAATTTGTATATTATGACTCGTCTAAATAGATGGAACAGGTTAACTCATCCCCTCTCATTCCTATCATGTCTTCTCTCTCTCTCTCTCAAAACAGATTATCGATGGAAAAAGTTCTTCTTTTAATTTTGAATTAGTAATATTAATAATCTTAATATAAAATATGTTATTATTTTGAGGTTTAATTTAATTTATATAATCTAATAAAAAGTTTTTAAAATAAAAGATAAAAGCTTTGAAAGTGAATAATAATTACGCAAAGAATATTTTTCATTTTTAATTTTTAATTAGTAGTATAAGTAGGTATTAATATCAAGTATTTTATTGTTTTGATATTAAATTTATTTATAGAATCTAATAAGAATAGTTAAAAAAATAAAAACCTTGAAGGTGAACAGTAAATTACATAAACAACGTTTTTTTGTTTCTGACTTTTAATTAGTAGTGTTAATAAATATTAATATCTCATATTTTATTATTTTGCCCTTAAATTTATTTTATACAATCTAATAAAAATAGTTTAAAAATTAAAAATTAAAAATATTGAATGTGAAGTAAAATACGTGAACAACATTTTTAGTTTTTAATCGTATTAATAACAAATATTAATATTAAATATTTTATTATTTTGATGTTAAATTTATTTTATAGAATTTATTAAAATATATCAAAAATAGAAGGAGTAATATATAAATAAAATAATTTTAAAACCATTAGTTATAAAGTTAGAAAGAGAGAGATATTTAAGTCGGTTTACGTAATTAATTCACTTTTTATCTCCGGATACGATCAAATTAAGTGGAATAAGAGATTAGATACTTTTTTTGTCTCAAAATAATAACTCGTTACTTATCAAAATAAACGAGACTAAGTGAAAGGATATTCTTGGGGTGGGGGGAGCACGGGGCTTCAGGGGAGATCTTACGTACAAAATTAATAAATTTAATAATATAAAACTTATAATGTAACTAAATTAATTAGAGTTTATATATTAATTACACAATTTGTTTAAAAATAAATTTTTAATTAAATAAAATAATATAATTTTAATTAAGTAGTTTTTAATAATTGAAGGGAGAAAAAAAAGAGAACAGTCGGGTCGACCAGCGGGTCAAATGTAAAACCCGAGCTCGGCCCGTGGACCTGGTCGAGTCGCGCTTTTAGGCCCAACTAAGGGCCCGCATGCCGAAAAAGGTTTTACGGCCCGACCTAAAATTGGGCCAAGCTCGCGGGTCTATCGAACCGACCTGGCCCATTAACAACCGTACTTATTACCCGGATAACCGGGTAGTAATGTTTGTTAGAGCCACCGTATGGAATCGCATTGGTCCAGTAGAGCGACATATTTGTTAGATTTCGCACATTTTCGAGACAACGTCGTACTGCCATCATGACGTCGAATGAGGTTTCAATATATATATTTTCCGCCATGCTATTTGTCACCCTTATTATGCTATTTGTCATGCTTAATTAGAGATTACTCGTGGATATGAGTGATGTCCCCCTTAATTGGTTATTTATCTCCCTTATATATATATTTGTCACTCTTAAATATATATTTATCTCCCTTATTATGTTATTTGTCACCCTTAATTGAGACCGTTGGTAGACATGAGTGACTTTAATTATGTCTCCTTTAATTAACTATTTATCTCTCTAAGATATCTATTTGTCACTTTTAAATAACTATTTATTCTCTTTATTTCTTTATATATATATATATATATACTCACATTTCTAATGTAAAAAATCTATTTGTTATCTTTAATTGGTTATTTATCACTCTGGATATTAAATGACAAATAACAAGTTAACGGTGATAAATAATTAATTTTACGAGAAATATCAAATGACACGAGAACATTTAAGGTGCATTTAAAGAGTATGCCGAGTGGGGTCCACGTCCTAATGCATGGACCAATAACGTGCTGGACAGACAATTTTATTACCCGTATAGAAACGCAACTAACATTTATTATTAAGAATTATCCGTCCATATGTGCAATTAATAATTCTCATATTTAATAAGAGTCGAATGTCTCCGCATGGGCAACATCCGCACCCTCCGGGACTTGAGCTTCTAATGCATCTTTGCAATAATACGAGAAAAGAAAACCCCCTTCATATGCCCAGGGGAAATTAAGACTAACGCCGAGATATTTGCTGAGCAAATTATTATGAGTAAAAGTAGTACGAGATAGAATTGAGTGTTACGCGTTAAGATTGTGTCGGATAAGACGAGTGAGAATAGAATGATTATGACGTGAAAATTATGAAAACATGTGGATTTTACTTAATTATTGAGATCTTTTTAAGTAACTCAAAATGAAGTTTTGATGGGGATAGAAAAATTATACTTTTGTGTCTATCTCTCTGGAAAATTTAAAGAGGAGATTTTAAGTATTAAATTAAAAAATATATATATTAAATACACTTGTCTCCCCACATATTTCATTTTAAATACTCAAATCCTCCTATGATTATAATTTATTTAAAATAATAATACCAAATGCAGGTGAGAATGATGGACAATAAAAACAATTCTTTCGGATCATTTTACATGTTGTCCAGAAGATACCTCCTAGTCTCAGAGGTGCATAAAATTAATAAAAGTATGGGGCCATCAACCCATCCCTGTGAGCCAATGTGGACACTTCTATTTTTTTTGGTTCCCAAGGATCGTATATCAACCTCTGCATAAACGTCGCCTCATGTGAAAGCTCCGGCCAATGCGTACATGCTCACTTCCACTGGGGGCTATATCGGAACAAAAATAGAGCCCAACACTAGTTTCACGTAAACTGTTAACCAAAGTGTGCACATGGGTAGGGCCAAGCTCATCCTACTTTAAATTGGTCCCGGTTAGATAACGGGTTAAGTTTGGATAGGATAGATTAATCTAAATCGGGTGAGTTATTTTTGATTTGATATTTTTTTAATCTAAGTCAGGTAGAGTTAAAATGAGTACACTTTAGTTAAGATTAGGGGTCGGACGAGTCATCTCGAGTAAATCATCCGTTCCTAATTTATTCCGTTATCAAATTCGTCTTGAAAGAACTCGTTCTCTCTCTCATTTTTTTTTAAAAATAAGACCCATTTATTTATCAAACGATAGTCTAAGAGACACTTTCTTATGTTAACGAACGAAAGAATGAGCCACTCTCGAATGCCAAAGCAAATGATTTCCTTAATTTGAAAGGGATCCTTTGTTTAATATGTGCATTCTTCGGTAGAAAGAATAAGAGTGGTCACGTCCACTCCTAATTTGAAATGTCCCACTAACTCATTCTCCTCGTATTTTCTCAACAAATTACTACAGTATTAAATAAATTATCACTATATATGGTGAGAATACAACAATACTAATTAAGTGCCAGTGTGTTATATTCTCCGTCGTCAAAATATATAAAATATAATACGTTATATTATATTTATCTTCTTAATGTTATATTTGAAATCAAATGTGAAGGTTAGTGTGGCAGTAAAAACTGGCCAAGGGATATTGAGAGGAGAAGAGAGTGATAACTGACATGTTAAGGGTTACTTTGATAATAGGTTAGGAGAAGTTGATCCGGATGAGTACGAGATAAGTTATTTTTAAATTTTTATATTTTTAATTTGATATCTATTACACTCGGGATCGGGTAGGATATTTCCGTGAGAGAGGTGGAATGAGTTATCCTTAGTGTACCAAACGTACGTGAGAATAAGACTAGACATAAATTGTCTTAGAATGAATTACACCTATTCTCCTCAAAATTTATCTCGACACTAAATATCACCTAATCTTATCCGACCTCAACTGATATATTTTAACTCTCAAATTTGAATAACTCGTTCACCTACAAATAACTCTATCTTAATACGCCTTATTTCGTTATCAAAGTGATCTCAAGAGAATCTGTATTCTCAATTGTTAGCCGGAGAACCAGGAACACACAACGGACCCAGCCGACATGAACAGATGAGCAACGATGGATGTCAAAATTTCAAGAGGAAACAACTGCCCTCTCATGTCGAAAATGTCAGAGGGAGCACTTCTTCGTCCCCTCCCTGGCCTCCCCGTTTCGCATGGGTGGCAGCACGGCCGGTGCCTCCACAGGCACAGCGCGCCCGCACACGCTCTTCAGACGCACACGACGCCGACGGCGGCGACCTGGCTCTCCGACGGGTAGGTGGGATGGGAGGAGCCAATCGACGACGGCTGGCCAGCACGCGGGCGGAAGGGTGGATGTCTGCCCTGTGGTTGCCGCGTGGGCAAAGCTGGCCGGTGGGTTGTCGGGAATCAGATCCAGTCAGGACCACTAATCGCTCTTTAATTGTCTCTGTCTCTTCTTATATTTATCTATTTGTCTTATGACTCTTATCTTCTTTATCTTTGTCACAATATTATGATCAAATAAATTTTTTACAAGGATATTTTCGTCCAAAAATTTGATTATGTCATTAATATAAAGATGCCATTAAAATGAATAAAAAAGAAAGGGAAAATTTCGCATTTCAAATTGTAAGGAGGAATCTTTGTAACAAAATCCTTCTTCTTTTTAGCATAATTATGAACTTCTTACCATAATCTTAATTTAAACAGTTCAAATGAATTTCCTACAAATTCACAGGTTTCTCTCGTTAGATTAAAATGTTTCTATAAACATGTTTTTTCAGAAACCTACTGGAATTGATTTATATAGACACAGTTCCTACAAATAGAGCCTATGGTAAACTCAAGAGTAATAAAAGATATATATTTATAATAGTTAATTAATTTAGGAACTTTTGGTTTTCAAACTCCTATAATCATTTATATTTACGGGTCATCCCCCCTCAAAATTAAGCTATTGATTTATAAGCCTCGTAATTGCAGATTTACTTGTTAAACATCTTTTTAGGCGCTTTTTTCCTAAATATTGGAGGGATTTATTTGTAATATTGTGGGGTGTTTCACTAAATAATTTGAGATATTGAGAAATTACAAATAAATAGCTATATCGGAGGATCTAATCCATGAAAATGATAGATTATAAGAGTTGAGAACTAAAAATCCTATAAATTTGTTGTGTCTACAACAAAGCCCCCTAGGTGGAGGGAAAGAGAAATGAAATCGGGTGTTCATTTTAATTTCTGCATGGGCTGGGTAAAGTTCGCAATACATATATCTTGCAGGAAGAATTGTTATTGACTCGTCCACAAATACCGAAGGACAAATTTGTAAAAGCAAAAACAACAAGGTGATTTAGTGAATGTCACATCATTTTACTGGAGACATTTTTTTGATTCCAAAGTTTCCAACATCCTCGTGCTTTCAAATCTAGGGGTAGAGATTTGGCTCTTAGATGTCATTATTCACTTTTAAACCCTTTAATTATATATCTTGCTTTGATGGATATCGTTGTAAAGCGTTCTTTCTCCCAAAAGCTTGAAAGATTTACTCCTAACACTCTGGATCCATCGTCAAATTAAGAACTTGATCAGATCATGACGATGAGATTATAGATAAACGTCAAGATTGGAGTGGTTATCGCTAAATATGACATGTCATGGGACCCAATTGTAGACACACTAAAATTGACATTATTTTGAGTATATTTCATATTACCATGCAATGCCCCATTTGACCATCAAATTAATTTGTTTGAGTAGTTTTTTTCATTTTATTGAATTTCTCCTATTTTTTCCCAATTTTTCTTGATTTTCTCTTATTTTCTCCCTTTTCCTATTTTTCTGGATTTTCTGGGTATTTATCTCATTTTTGAAATTCACGACCTGGGTAAGCGCGTGTTTTTAACAAAACACGACCTGATCTGGGGCGTTTTTTTGAGAAAGGACGCCCACACATGAGGACGTCAATTCTTCATGTTTGACCGACTTCCCCGTTTTCAAGACTTAAAATTAACGCCCTTCCCAGGGGCGTGTTTTTAAAAGTGGCTTTTTCTGGGGCGTGTTTCACAATTTTTAAATATGGGAAGTTTTTATTTCTAAAATTAGTTTTGAAGGAAACGCCCTTGTGCAGGGCGTGTTTTTAAGAAACGCCCTCTGTGCAGGTCGTCAATTCTTTAATTGACGCCCTGAACCAGGTCGTGTTTCACTTTTGTGTTCCGAACGAACGCAGCCTTTCCCAGAGAGACTCCTGCTTCGTTTGGGCTCTTGCCCAGCTTAATCCTCCCCTATTTGGGCTCCTGCCCCTTCTTATCTATTCCTCCTTTGGACTCTTTCCTTCTTATCTCTTTTTCTATCTTATTTAATAGAGCTGGTGTGTAATATCCCGGACCTTTCGGATCCTTCTTCGTGGGTCCTGGATCTGGTTCTCGGAGCGTCCAGCTCCGTTGTGTCCGAAATTTCGTTTCGGACATCTTTCGTGTTCGGATCGGCGCGATCCGGAGTGGTTTCGGAGGCCCGGAGGCGTTCCGCGGCTTTTCCGCGTGTGTTTTCCGATTCCCGGTGTGTGTTTCGGCTTTTCCTTCGGAAGCTCGCTGCGGGCGAACCGGGCAGTTCCCCCAGGCACGAGTGGTACCGTTGCGATCGGTGCGTTCCGAGGATTCCGGAAATGTATTTTTCTATTTTTCGGTATTTTTCCGAAAATTCGGATTTTCTATAAAGCCCTAATCCTTTTCCTTTTTCTTTTCTCATTTCTCTTTCTTCTTCTTCCTCTTCCTCCGTTTCTTCCCACCGTGACACCCTCCTCTCTCCCTCTCTCCCATTCGGACGCGGCGAACCCCTCTCCGGCTACGGACGGCGGCGGGGCGACGGCGCGGACGTGTGGGCGGCGGCGAGGCTAGCTCGTGGGCGTGCGGCGTGCGTGGGAAGCGTGGGGAGTTCGTGAAGTTTAAAGCGTTCTTCGCGATCCGTGGTTGATTCGGCGGAGCATTTGCTCCATTGAGGTAGGGTGACGTTCCTTAGCCTCATGCCGATCTTTTCCGCGATTTATAGGCCGCGGGGAGGCCGAGAGGGGATCATTTGAGCGTTTTTGGGTTTTTCCATGATTTGGGGAGAGCTCGCCCGATCTATGGACTTGATGCATGGATTCGTGTTTTGATGGCCTAGGATCATGCTAGGGGTCCCCAGGGGTCTTCCCCCTTGTTTTCCCCCTCTCCTATAAAGGTATGGGGGCGTGGTTAGAATTTTTGGGCGTTTCTACCGTTTTCGGCCGTGGACTGAGAACGCGCTATACTCCAGTAGCGCGTTCTTGGAGGTCGCGCTGCCCCGACCGAGCGCGTTCATCGGAGAAGATGAACAGGAGGCGCTTCCTGTCGCGCTATGGGGTCCTAGCGCGATCATCCTTGTCGCGCTAGGCATCCCTAGCGCGACATGCCTTGTCGCGCTAGGCATCTCTAGCGCGACATTCCGTGTCGCGCTAGGAGGCCCTAGCGCGATGTCCCTTGTCGCGCTAGGGGGCCCTAGCGCGTTCTTCCGTGTCGCGCTAGGTGTCCCTAGCGCGATCTGGCTGTTGTTGGGTGTTTCCCTTGGGCCGCGTGTGCGTCACGGGCACCCCGTGGAGTTCCGTGACCGTGTCTTTGGTGTCCGGAGGTTCCGTTTGCCCTGGTCATGCGTTTGGCCGTGGGCGGTGCGTCCGTTTTTCTCCGACCGTGGTCCCGTTGACGGAGCTAGTGCGTGGGGTGATTCCCACATGTTGTCGGACTCGGACGTTGTTTTCCGTTGACTTGAGAGTCTACTCCTTCAGTGACCCTCCACTAGTCGTAGCCTACTAGTACGCGGGTGCTAGTCGCACCAGGGAGTGGTGTACGGGCCGACCTTTCGAGACGGTTTGTGGACCAGTTACCGTTGGGCCCCACATCTTGCAGCCAGAGTCCGGCTGAGGGGAAAACCGGTCAGAGGGCCAGACCTGGGACGCGTGGTCTGTGTGTGCACACGTGGTTGGGGGCGGTTGGACCCACGTCGACGGGCGTGACCCCAACTAGTCACTTGTTCGTGGTTACTTGTACGGTGTCTGCGCCTCGGGTAGGACCTACCACGTCAGGCGGTTCACCTGCGGTGCGGTATAAGACGTCAGGGGACGCTACCGGCTGTGCTTCTAGTGGGTGGTACTCCTGTCGAGTACGGAGTGTCAGACTGTCAGTCGTGTGTTTCCGACCTTCAGGTTTTGACGGTTCGAACGTTGAGTTTTCGGTCTCTTCGTACCGTGGCAGGTGTGTCGGTTTGCGTGCCGTAGGGTCTAGTTCTGTAGAGTACATGGCTTTCCTTTCCGAGGTACTCTCCTACCGTTAGTGTAGTGGTTTCTCGTTTTACGAGGTAGGGTTCGAGTGATCCCTACTGAGTCTTGTTCCGAGACTCATTCCCTGCGTGTTTTCACCGTGTTTCAGGTGAGGCGCCACCTTCGGGGAGCGCGTCAGGAGTGCAGCGTGGTGCGGGTGCCCAGAGGTAGTGCCAGAGGTCAGAGCCGGGGTATGTCCCGTGTAGCTGTACTTTTCTTCCTTGTCACTGTACTAGTCGTGGACTATTATTATTGTTGTTAATTTCTATTGTGGACCATGTAAAATGTTAATTTATTTCCTGCATAATATTATAACTGTTTAATTTCTGCAATTATTTGTGATACTTGTGTAGTCTCCACACCATCCTTTTAACCCTTCCGAGTCTCCGGGCTCGTGGGTGGCGGTGCGAGTCTCGGGTTATCGGGCCTTCCCGGTAATCGGATTCTCGGGTCGTTACAGCTGGTATCAGAGCGCGGTTGTGGAATTACATGAGAATCATAGGTAATTGTAGTGGTCCACTAGTCCACAGCGATGATGTAAAGGTGACGCTGGCATTGGGCACCGTGTATTTATTTTGACATTGCCGTTTTCGTGTTTTCTGTCTTTTGCTTCAGGAGCGAGTATGGCGCCGAGGAGGAGTTCTCGCTCTCAGTAGGGGCAGTCGGCTGGAGGTCAGGAGATCCAGCAGGGGGTCCAGAGGGACCAGGAGGAGCATAGCAGAGTTCCGGGAGCTACCGAGGCCGCGGATGCTGCGAGGGCTCCGGGGGCCGAGGATTTCTTCCGTGGCATATGCCATCTCATGTCTCAGCAGTTTGGCGGAGAGGCCGGTGAGGGCTCGTCAGCTAGGGGTGGGCCAGGCCGAGCGGTGAGGGACTTCATGCAGTTCCATCCACCTTACTTTAGCGGCCAGGCAGACCCTGATGCGGCTCGTGATTGGCTTGATGAGATGGAGCGGGTGTTCAGTTCCGTAAGGAGTACTGCCGAGGACAGAGTAGTGTTGGCCTACAACCAGTTGCAGGGTACGGCTCAGAGGTGGTGGTCTTCCGAGTGGAAGACGTCCTTTCAGCTTCGTCCACTTGAGCAGATCGAGTGGGATGACTTTGTTAGTGCTTTCGAGCGTACGTACTGTCCAGATGTGCTTGCCACGCAGCGGATACGGGAGTTTCTGGAGCTGGTGCAGGGTGACATGTTCGTATTGCAGTACAGGGCCCGATTTATCGAGCTGGGTCGGTATACACCTCACATCATGGAGCATGAGAGGGTGAGGACCGCGCAGTTTGTGCAGGGCTTGAGGCTGGAGCTGAGGCACCATTTAATCGCGAATGGGGCCACTGATCTGGAGACAGCGTCTCGTGTTGCGATTTCTTTGGAGATGGATATGCAGAGGACTCGAGGACCGATCAGCCAGGGGCAGTCCTTGTCAGGTCGCAGCCAGCAGTCGGCTACCCAGCAGCAGGGTTTCTTCCAGCATGCGTCAGGTGGTTCAGGAGTGCCGGCACCAGCAGCTTCGGTGACAGGATCTGCGTCCTTCGGCTCGAAAGTCAAGAAGTTCTTCAAGAGAGGGTTCGGCAAGAAGAAGTCCGGGGATCAAGGGCAGGCTTCATCGGGCAGTGTGCAGCAGCCGATTCCTTTGCAGCGTCAGGGATCAGTGGGTGGATCGCGAGGACCTTGTCCACGATGTGGTGGTACCCACCCAGGCAGGCAGTGCACGGCGCCGATTATCTATTTTCGGTGTGACCAGCCAGGGCATATGGCGCGTGACTGTCCTCAGAGGCCGCCGCAGCAGCAGTTTCCTCAGCAGCAGCAGGTTCCCCAGCAGCAGAGGCAGCAGCAGCAGCAGGGACAGTATCCGCCGCTACCCAGGTCAGCTAGCGTGGGAGGCAGGCAGAGGGCTCGTGGCCAGATCACGCACTTGACCAGGGCAGAGGCAGTGGCGTCGCAGCTCGTGGAAGGTACCGTTCAGATTTTGGGTTGTGCGGCTCGGGTTTTGTTCGATTCTGGCGCGTCTCATTCGTTTATTTCGGAGGATTTCACGTCGAGCGTCGAGGAGCCGGTGACCCAGTTGTCCTGTGATTTGGCAGTGGAGTTGCCTTCGGGTGACTTTATGGTCACTCCGTATTGCTTCGACCAGGTTCCGGTGTGGATCGATGGGCGGAGTATGCCAGGCAGGTTGTATGCGTTGCACCTTCGGGATTATGATGTGATTCTAGGCATGGATTGGCTCGAGACTCATGGAGCGGTGGTGGATTGTGGAATGAAGAGGGTCTACTTCCAGCATCCGAGCAAGAGGAACTTCTATTTCCAAGGTATCCGTTCCACCTCTTCTCGATTCCTTATCTCTTCTATTCGAGCCCGTCGATTGCTTGATTCAGGTTGTCAGGGTTTTCTCGCGTCCGTGGTTGTGTCGGACCGGATGGAGCCGGATGTCGAGGACATTGCGGTGGTGTGCGAGTTTCCCGACGTTTTTCTCGAGGAGTTGCCTGGATTACCTCCCCAGCGGGAGATCGATTTCGTGATCGAGGTTGTGCCTGGTACGGGACCATTGGCGAAGGCTCCCTACCGTATGGCCCCCGCTGAGTTGAGGGAGTTGAGGGCGCAGTTGCAGGAACTGTTGGCCAAGGGGTACATTCGTCCTAACTTTTCCCCTTGGGGTGCGCCCGTGTTGTTCGTGAAGAAGAAGGACGGTATTCTACGGCTGTGCATTGACTATCGGCAGCTGAATGAAGTGACCATTAAGAACAAGTATCCGTTACCGCGGATTGATGATTTGTTCGACCAGCTGTAGTCTGCGCGAGTGTTCTCGCGGATTGATTTGCGGTCCGCTTACTATCAGCTGAGAATTCGCGAGTCCGATGTGGAGAAGACTGCATTCAGTACGAGGTACGGGCATTATGAGTTTCTGGTGATGCCGTTCGGGCTCACCAATGCCCCAGCAGCCTTCATGGACTTGATGCAGAGGGTGTTTCATCCGTATTTGGACCAGTTCGTGGTCATCTTCGTGGATGACATCCTTGTTTATTCGCAGTCTGCCGAGGAGCATGCGTACCATTTGAGTGTGGTGCTGCAGACGTTGCGAGATCACCAGTTGTATGCGAAGCTCAGCAAGTGCGAGTTTTGGCTCAGCGATGTGCACTTTTTGGGGCACGTGATTTCTGGTGATGGCATTTCCGTGGACCCCGCCAAGGTCGAGACAGTAATGCAGTGGCCGAGGCCGAGGTCGGTGACGGAGATCCGGAGTTTCTTGGGGCTTGCGGGTTATTATCACCGGTTTATCCAGGATTTTTCTCGCATTGCGACCCCGATGACTAGGCTCACGCAGAAGGATGTGCCTTTCGTTTGGTCCGAGGAGTGTGAGCAGAGCTTCAGGGAACTGAAGAGATTGCTCACCTCGGCTCCGGTGTTGGTTTTGTCTTCTGGTTCGGGAGGTTTCGTGGTGTGTACAGATGCTTCCGGTGACAGATTGGGTGCTGTTCTGATGCAGCATGGTAGAGTGGTGGCTTATGCATCTCGGCAGCTAAATCCCCATGAGAAGAACTACCCTACCCATGACCTTGAGTTGGCGGAGGTGATCTTCGCGCTGAAGATCTGGAGGCATTATCTGTACGGCGAGAAGTTCGAGGTATTCACTGACCATCAGAGTTTGAGATATGTGTTCTCGCAAAGAGATCTGAACCTCAGACAAAGGCGTTGGATGGAGTTCATGAAGGACTATGACTTCACCCTGTCTTATCAGCCGGGCAGGATGAATGTCGTCGTCGATGTCTTGAGTCGGAAGGTTGCGATCAGTACCTTGATGTTGAGGAAGTGGAGGCTCTGGGAACAAGTGCCCGAAGTATCCTTCAGGCTCAAGATTCCCCAGGAGCCAGGGTTGGCAGTGCTTGCGAGTCTGACTGTCACTCCTGCTATCCGTCGTCAGGTGACAGAGGCTCAGCATGCGGACCCTGAGTTGCCCCGGATTCTTGCGATGGCTGATGTAGAGCTCGGCGAGGACGGTGCTGCGAGGTTTCGTGGCAGGCTGTACGTCCCAGCGGAGGAGCAGGTTCGTCGTGCGGTGTTACGCGAGGCTCATGGGAGCAGGTACACTGTACACCCGGGTGCGACGAAGATGTATCGGAACTTGCGGAGGCAGTTCTGGTGGCCTGGCATGAAGAGAGATGTCGCAGAGTTTGTGGCCAGGTGCCTGATCTGTCAGCAGGTGAAGGCGGAGCATCAGCGACCAGGAGGTACTCTCCAGCCCTTGGATGTTCCTGCTTGGAAGTGGGACCATGTGACCACGGATTTCGTGGTGGGATTGCCGAGGACCTCGAGTGGGCAGGACAGTATTTGGTTGCTGGTGGATCGACTGACGAAGGTGACACGGTTGTTACCGGTCAAAGTCAGCTGGAGCGTGTCTAAGTTGGAGGCACCATGATCTGTCATTTGGTTTCGTTGTGCTCCCCGTGAAGGTCGAGTTGGAGCGATGTTCGAGCTCGGATGCGGTGTCCGAGAGGAGTGCAGCTCGAGATGTGGCATCAGTCTGTGTGGGAGTCGACGGATGGCTTGCTGAGGTTTGGAATGTTTCCTTTGGACCCGGTCGAGGACCAGGAAAGAAGGAAGAAGCTGAGCAAGCGGAGGTTTCCCGTTGACGAGCAGTTAGTGACCAGTGGATGGTCTTTTCAGAGACAGAAGATGCTGGTTGTTGGGGCTCGAGCGTGGCGAGAGCCGTGTGCCAGCGAGACCTTTGGTGGTCGTTTCTGTGATGTGCCTTTTCCGGATGGGATCTGGGCTTTGTCGAAGGTTGTCTTCTGACAAGAGTTGGCACAGTGTTAGGTCCGACTTTCGGCTTGCCATGTGTGAGGTGTTTCTTGGTGTGGAGCCGATGTTCTGGTTGCGGTCTGCTGAGATGACTGCTTGAGCTGGTGGAGGCTCTGTTTTGGTTGCTCCCTTGAGGAGGGAGTGCGACCTGTCAACTGGTTGCGAAGCTGATGTGCCATTTGTCTGCCGACCATTGGATGAATCGGTAGCTGTTGTTCGTGTCGAGGGTTGTGATTCCTCGGTGAGCGAGATTGTGGCTGCGGTGCCATGGTTGATTCTCGCATTGTCTGAGGTGATGCCGGACTGTGTCCTTTGGTATATGCCTGCTCTGCTGGCCAGTGTGCTCGGCGCGAGGAGCGAGGTGTTGTTCGTGATTGTAAGTCTGGATGTGTCCCTCAGGATCGGTGTTTTGTGAGAATCGAAGTTTTCTGTGCTGGGGCTCTGACAGCGTTGTCAGTTCGTTCAGTGTTCTTCCCCTGTGACTTCGTGCTTGGTCCTGAATTTCGAGGACGAAATTCCTTTAAGGGGGGAGGGCTGTAATGCCTCGGATTTTTTGGATATTTTTCGGATCATTGTAGTGGGTCTCGGAGTGTATTTTGTGCTTTACACGTGTTTTTTTCCCTGATGTGTCTTCGGAACTCTTTGCAGGGCAAACCGTGGCGTTCTACGACTCCGGGACAGTACCACTGCGTTGTGTTCCTTCCGAGGATCGCGGAGGTAATTTTTCATAATTTTCTGAATTTATCGAATTTTCGGGTTTTCCTATATATACTAACCCTTTTCTCTCTCCCCCTCTCATTTCTCTCTTCCCTCCCTCTCTCTTCTCTCACGCCCTCTTTCTCCCCTCTCTTCTCCGGCGGCCGACGGAGCGAGGCGGGGGCGAGGTGGAGGTGGCGCGGGCGAGGATGCGGGCGAGGATATGTGAGGATCGAGGCGGAGGAGGCGCGTGGAAGCTTGGTGGCGCGATCGCGAGCCGGCGAGGGTTTCACGGCGTTTTCTTCGTGGATCGGCGTCCACGACGCGTCGTTTCTTCGGTGGAGGTAGGGAGATGGACCCTCAGCCAGTGTACTTCCTTTCCCGCGAGTTTCGTAGGCCGTGGTGAGCCGAGCGGGCTAAACGGGGCGTTTTGGGCAAAATGCATGTTTTTGGGGTGTGAGCCGGATCTCCCGTTTTATGGTGTTTTTGGGCGATCTAGGGGTTTAGATGCATGCCTAGGGGCTTGGGGAAGGTTTCCCCTTTTGTTTCCCCTTCACCTGGGGGTGAACGGGGCGTGGCATGGCTTTTCCCGCGGTTTCCACCGTTTTCGGGCACGGACTGAGAACGCGCTAGCCTTGGGTAGCGCGTTCTTGAAGGTCGCGCTGCCCCGATAGGGCGCGTTCATCGGAGAAGATGAACAGTAAGGCGGTTCTTGTCGCGCTATGGGGTCCTAGCGCGTTCTGCCCTGTCGCGCTAGGGGTCCCTAGCGCATTCTGCCTTGTCGCGCTAAGGTGATCCTAGCGCGATCTGTGCAGTCGCGCTATAGGGATATAGCGCGATCTGTCGTGTCGCGCTATAGGTGCATAGCGCGTTCTGCTTGAACGCGCTGTGGACCTACAGCGCGTTCTTGGAGGGACCAGCCGGGCTGCCCGGGGCGGGCGGTCTGCGGCTGATCGTTCTCCCCTTAGGCCGTGTGTGCCTTGGACACCCAGTGGAGTTCCGTGACCGTGTTTTTGGGGTGTCTGGAGGTTTCGTTTACCTCGTTTTACGTGCCCGCGCGCTTAAGGGTCCAGGTGACCTTTTAGCGTCCGTTCGCATTGTATTGGTCTCCGGTCGACCCGGTTGGGACCCAGTGGTCGACCTCCGGCCTTGTGAGTATCCCGGACACCCCATGGGTTCTGTGTCTGTGTTTTTTGGGGTGTCAGGAGGGACCGTGTTACCTCGATTAGCGTGCCCGTAGGTGTGGTGGGTCCGGGTGACCCCACGTGTTCCGAGCTCTTGTGTTACGCTTGATTGAGTCACCGTGTGTCGGTGTGTGTGCGGTGGGGTCTCCCCCGCATATCGTGGGTTCCTTTAGAAGGTGATTCCCGTGTGGGCCATGTGTTTGGCCTTGGACAGTGAGTCCAGTTGTCCGGCCTGGGGCTGGAGGTTCCCCTCTTGTTTCAAGATGGGAAATTGTCGTGGCGGCTTGTGTGCTACCTTGGGAATCGTGCTTCTGTGTTTTCCGTGTGGCCCGTGTGAGTGGCCTTTGTCCCTTGCGTTCCCTTCCCAAGGGAATGGTCTTAGCAACTCGTGTGTTGTCTCGGTATTCGTGATATCGTGGTTTTGGACCTAGAGATTGGGCTAGATCGATGGCCTTGTGCTGTTGCGTGCAACGGTCTTGACCCCGAGTCTTGTGACTCAAGGACCGTTGGCTGTAGTATGTCTAGAGGACTGTCCAGAGTCCAGTGGCTTAGCGCCACTTGAGTTTTCTCGACTCTAGGGCACGGTGCGTGCGTGGCCGTGGACTGTGAGTCCTGTTTCTTCTCCGACTGTGGTCACCGTGCGACGGGGCCGGTACGCGGGGTTGTCCCCGTACGTCGTCGGATTCGGACGTTGTTTTCCGTAGAGTTGAGAGTCTACTCCTTCAGTGACCCTCCACTAGTCGTAGCCCACCAGTACGAGGTGCTGGTCTCACCTGGGAGTGGTGTACGGGCACCCACCTTTCGAGACGGTTTGTGGACCGGTTACCGTAGGCCCCTCGTCGGTAGCCAGAGTCCGGCTACGGGGGAAAACCGGTCAGAGGACCAGACCTAGTGACGCAAGGTCTGTGTGTGCACACGTGGTTGGGGGCGGTTGGACCGACGTCGACGGACGTGACCCCAGCTAGTTACTTGTTTGTGGTTACTTGTACGGTGTTCGCGCCTCGGGTAGGACCTACCACGTCAGGCGGTTCACCTGCGGTGCGGTGTAAGACGTCAGGGGACGCTACCGGCTGTGCTTCTAGTGGGTGGTACTCCTGTCGAGTACGGAGTGACAGACTGTCAGTCTCTGTGTCTTTTGACCTTCGGGTTTTTGGTCGTGTTGACCGGTGAGTTCGGTTGTTTCACCTTGGCGCATGTGTCGGTTCTTGCGCCGTGAGATTAGTGCTAGTGGCTTTACCGAGGTTGGGTCTTGTTGTGCGGTACCCGCGATCGGATGGTCGGGGTTGCACCTTGGACAGCGTGTCCAGGTCGGCTGTGTCCGGGGACAGGCCTCTACGGCGTGGTTGCCGTATGTTTTTACTTCGGTAGGCGGTACTAGCGCGGTTTGGTAGCTTCGTCTGCGTGATCGAGGTGTACCTTCCGGTACAGTAGGAGTAGCTGTAGTGCCGAGTTTTTGACCGGCCACCGATTTGCTGTTCCTGCTGTAGTTGTAGCTCTCCTTTCCGCTACCGCCGCTGTTTCCGGTTGGGGTTCCGCGGGATCCCTGCTGAGTCTCTGTTCTGGAGACTCATTCCCTGCCTTTCAGGTGTAGCGGTTCTTCCTCGAGGTTCGAGGGTGCGGGGCAGAAGTTCTCAGTTGCCAGCTTGCCGGGCCGAGTGTTCACTTGGCACGTGGTACGTTTTACTGCTTTAGACTGTACTTTCTGTTGGACTGGACTATGTTGTAGTTGTTTATTTATTTCTGTTAATTATTGTGTTGTCCTGCTTTATTTCCTATTTCTTTGTGCCTCCACACTCCTTTTAGCCCTTCCGAGCCCTCCCGGCTCGTGGGCGGCGGTGCGAGTCTCGGGTTATCGGGCCTTCCCGGTAATCGGATTCTCGGGTCGTTACACCTGAGGTGACTCCAGATCTTTCTCTCCCAGAGTTTCCGATCCGCGTGGAGGATAGGCGAGAGCAGCGCCTGCGGAACAAAGTCATTCCCTTGGTAAAGGTCGTGTGGCAGCGACACTCTGGTGGGGAGGCTTCTTGGGAACGTGAGGACGAGATGCATCAGCAGTTCCCGTATCTGTTTGAGTGAGTCTTCCTCTTCTTTCCCCTTGGGTTGTTCTCAATTTCGAGGACGAAATTCCTTAAGGGGGAAGGGCTGTAATATCCCGGACCTTTCGGATCCTTCTTCGTGGGTCCCGGATCTCGTTCTCGGAGCGTCCAGCTCCGTTGTGTCCGAAATTTCGTTTCGGACATCTTTCATGTTCGGATCGGCGCGATCCGGAGTGGTTTCGGAGGCCTGGAGGCGTTCCGCGGCTTTTCCGCGTGTGTTTTCTGATTCCCGGTGTGTGTTTCGGCTTTTCCTTCGGAAGCTCGCTGCGGGCGAACCGGGCAGTTCCCCCAGGCACGAGTGGTACCGTTGCGATCGGTGCGTTCCGAGGATTCTGGAAATGTATTTTTCTATTTTCGATATTTTTCCAAAAATTCGGATTTTCTATAAAGCCCTAATCCTTTTCCTTTTTCTTTTCTCCTTTCTCTTTCTTCTTCTTCCTCTTCCTCCGTTTCTTCCCACCGTGACACCCTCCTCTCTTCCTCTCTCCCATTCGGACGCGGCGAACCCCTCTCCGGCTACGGACGGCGGCGGGGCGACGGCGCGGACGTGTGGGCGGCGGCGAGGCGAGCTCGTGGGCGTGCGGCGTGCGTGGGAAGCGTGGGGAGTTCGTGAAGTTTAAAGCGTTCTTCGCGATCCGTGGTTGATTCGGCGGAGCATTTGCTCCATTGAGGTAGGGTGACGTTCCTTAGCCTCATGCCGATCTTTTCCGCGATTTATAGGCCGCGGGGAGGCCGAGAGGGGATCATTTGAGCGTTTTTGGGTTTTTCCATGATTTGGGGAGAGCTCGCCCGATCTATGGACTTGATGCATGGATTCGTGTTTTGATGGCCTAGGATCATGCTAGGGGTCCCCAGGGGTCTTCCCCCTTGTTTTCCCCCTCTCCTATAAAGGTATGGGGGCGTGGTTAGAATTTTTGGGCGTTTCTACCGTTTTCGGCCGTGGACTGAGAACGCGCTATACTCCAGTAGCGCGTTCTTGGAGGTCGCGCTGCCCCGACCGAGCGCGTTCATCGGAGAAGATGAACAGGAGGCGCTTCCTGTCGCGCTATGGGGTCCTAGCGCGATCATCCTTGTCGCGCTAGGCATCTCTAGCGCGACATTCCGTGTCGCGCTAGGCATCTCTAGCGCGACATTCCGTGTCGCGCTAGGAGGCCCTAGCGCGATGTCCCTTGTCGCGCTAGGGGGCCCTAGCGCGTTCTTCCGTGTCGCGCTAGGTGTCCCTAGCGCAATCTGGCTGTTGTTGGGTGTTTCCCTTGGGCCGTGTGTGCGTCACGGGCACCCCGTGGAGTTCCGTGACCGTGTCTTTGGTGTCCGGAGGTTCCGTTTGCCCTGGTCATGCGTTTGGCCGTGGGCGGTGCGTCCGTTTTTCTCCGACCGTGGTCCCGTTGACGGAGCTAGTGCGTGGGGTGATTCCCACATGTTGTCGGACTCGGACGTTGTTTTCCGTTGACTTGAGAGTCTACTCCTTCAGTGACCCTCCACTAGTCGTAGCCTACTAGTACGCGGGTGCTAGTCGCACCAGGGAGTGGTGTACGGGCCGACCTTTCGAGACGGTTTGTGGACCGGTTACCGTTGGGCCCCACGTCTTGCAGCCAGAGTCCGACTGAGGGGAAAACCGGTCAGAGGGCCAGACCTGGGACGCGTGGTCTGTGTGTGCACACGTGGTTGGGGGCGGTTGGACCCACGTCGACGGGCGTGACCCCAGCTAGTCACTTGTTCGTGGTTACTTGTACGGTGTCTGCGCCTCGGGTAGGACCTACCACGTCAGGCGGTTCACCTGCGGTGCGGTATAAGACGTCAGGGGACGCTACCGGCTGTGCTTCTAGTGGGTGGTACTCCTGTCGAGTACGGAGTGTCAGACTGTCAGTCGTGTGTTTCCGACCATCAGGTTTTGGTGGTTCGACCGTTGAGTTTTCGGTCTCTTCGTACCGTGGCATGTGTGTCGGTTTGCGTGCCGTAGGGTCTAGTTCTGTAGAGTATAGGGCTTTCCTTTCCGAGGTACTCTCCTACCGTTAGTGTAGTGGTTTCTCGTTTTACGAGGTAGGGTTCGAGTGATCCCTACTGAGTCTTGTTCCGAGACTCATTCCCTGCGTGTTTTCACCGTGTTTCAGGTGAGACGCCACCTTCGGGGAGCGCGTCAGGAGTGCAGCGTGGTGCGGGTGCCCAGAGGTAGTGCCAGAGGTCAGAGCCGGGGTATGTCCCGTGTAGCTGTACTTTTCTTCCTTGTCACTGTACTAGTCGTGGACTATTGTTATTGTTGTTAATTTCTATTGTGGACCATGTAAACTGTTAATTTATTTCCTGCTTAATATTATAACTGTTTAATTTCTGCAATTATTTGTGATACTTGTGTAGTTTCCACACCATCCTTTTAACCCTTCCGAGTCTTCGGGCTCGTGGGTGGCGGTGCGAGTCTCGGGTTATCGGGCCTTCCCGGTAATCGGATTCTCGGGTCGTTACACGGTGGCTCTGTTAATCGGATTGGATCCCCTTCGATTTTTTTTCTTCTTCTTATTCTTCTGCTTCAGTTTCTCTTCTTCTTCTTCTTTTGTTTTTACAGGGGGTGCTGCGTCCGAATGGGCTGAAGGAGGGAGACTTCCTGTGCATCCAAAGTCCATCCTTTTACGAAGGAACTCTCTCCCCATCGAGGATCCAAGCCAAAGCGCAGGCTTCTCATCTTTATCTTATTTTCATTGCATTAGTAATTGCATGCATCTCATTCATCTTCCATTAATTTTTTCTACTCGACCACGTTGAGGAACTCCCCATAGTGCAACCCTTGCACTTGTTTTACTTCTAATCATCATATTATCGTCATATTTTTCCACACCCTCTTTGCATAGGGGTTTAAGGGCAACCACCCTTAAGGTGTGTTCTTGCACATGTTTTCATGCTCATCTATATATATGGATTTGATGCTACACTCACCATGTTTCTAATCCATATCTTTGTTGGTGTTTATTTTTTTTTGCAAAGGGTAATCAAAGGAAGAACTCTCTTCATCGGCCGGCCGATTTAGAAGAGAAAGGAGCACTCACAATCCCCGCGCTTTTAAAGGTATTTTTCGCGATCCCTCCCTATTTATTATTCTTATATTCTTTGAGGCCCTCGCGTCTCTGGTGATCACAAATTCCCCTTAGCACCTCGTGCTATTTCATGCTTATTTATTCATATTCTTAATTTTTCCTTAAGTGGATTTCTAATTAGGATCTACAAATTGGCGATCACGGTGGGACCCCTTTTTATTTTTCTTCGGTTACCCCTTTCCCCTTTGGCACCCTCGCGTGCCCTTTCCCTTTGGTACACTCGGTACCCCTTCCCCTTGTGCCCCTCGGGGACCCTCCTTTGTGCTTTGCATCTCCCCACTAATGATTGGCTAGTTTGGATTAGATTCTTCTTTTTAAAAAAACTCCACTTATCCTCCTAAAAATAATTTTTTTTTGATGAGCATGATATCATGTTGATTGCCATGATTATGTTGTGACTGTGAGTGTTTTTATTTTACTGGCCGTGGAGCTTTCTGGTAATTAACGCCTTTGTCGCAGGCGCTTTTTAATTTCACGCCCTCACCTAGGGCGTTTTCTGCGTGTTTTACGCCTTCCAACAGGGCGCCTTTCAGCATTGATCCTGGTCTCTTAGTCTGCTTGTGAATTTACACCCTGCCCAAGGGCGTTGCTTTATTTAATAGCGCCTCACATCAAGGCGCTTTTTTGGGATTTGACGCTCACACCCCTGGGCGTCCGTTTATTGGCCAGCACCTTTTCACAGGCGTCTTTCTTTATATTTTCTGGATTCTGTGAGTAAACGCCCTCACCAGGAGGCGTTTCTTTGATTTGTAGCGCCCCATATCAGGGCGCGTTTTTCTCTGCCTGTGGGCCCGCCACAGTGATTCATGCCCTGCCCCAGGGCATCTCTTTTCTGATAGCGACTTTACCCAGGTCGTGTCTTTCCTTAGTTTTCACAGAGCCCGTGCTTATCTGTGCATTGATTTTATATTGATTATACCATTTATTTGGCTCTATTGGTGGATTTGTTTATTTGCATTGCATTCATTCATTTCCTTGCATTGGTTTGGGAGACCTCCTCTCTCTACACTAGGATTCCACACACCCTCTTGGTGAAGGAAGGACCCTCCATTGAGCATTCCGTCTCTTTGGATTGAAAATTCCTAAACCAAGCCTCCATAAGCCCCCGCACCCGTGGATTCCCTCACGGACGCCGGGCAGGTTGTACCCTTTGAAGTCCCGAATTAGTTGGCCTAAACGTGGTGAGAGAGTGTTCCTAGTTGGCATTGGAGTTAAATCATATTTGAAACTAGGTTCCTCCCCTTGTGTGAATCATATCAATTTGCATAAATTCATTAATTCACCAAGGTTCAAACATAAGAAATCAAGGTAACCATCACAACTTGTGTGTTTCTTTGCAAATTGTTTGCATATTAAATTGCTTGCATAATGGCTTACTTTGATAGACAAAATAACATGTTCAATTCAATTAATATTCATGAGGGTGATCAACCTAGCACATCTTATTCCCCTCAAATTCAACATGTTCATCATTCTCACCATACTTTCAAGGGACCACGTCCTCATTCTTATGGCCATGCCCGACCCACGGGCAATGTCCATCTTCATGATCCCCTGTGGACACCGAAAATCGCGCATCTAAATGTCATGCTCAGCCCAGCATCAACAACGGCGCCGAGTGAAGAAACCCCCGGGGAAATCAAGCACAAAAGGCTCCACAGCCCGTGGGCCCCAAAGGAAATCAAACGGGCCGTGACTCATGCTCGCAACGGGCTCAGAACGGGCCCCGAATACACGCCCCGTGGGGAGCCCTTCAGCGGCACGCCCAGCCCCCAAGGGGCCTCAACGGCATGCCCTGGTGGAGCTCCAGCGGCACGCCCCTTCAGGGTCCCAGCGGCACGCCAGCGGCACGCCAGCGGCACACCCCCTGGGGTGCTCAGCGGCACACCCCCTGGGGTGCTCAGCGGCACACCCCGGGGGGTGGCTCCAGCGGTACACCCCCTGGGGGGGGCCTCCCAGCGGCACGCCCCAATGGGTCTTCAGCGGCACGCCCTCAGCAGGCCTTCAGCGGCACGCCCTGCAGGGGCCTCAGCGGCACGCCCTTCAGGCTGTTCAACGGCACGCCTTTAGGGGCTTCAACGGCACGCCGTTTTGGCTCTCCAGCGGCACGCCTCTTCAGCTCGCCAGCGGCACAGCGGTGAAGCTTTTCAACGGACGACGTGAAGCCCATACCCTACGCATCCTTGGCGCGCAGTGGAGCCGTCTGAGGTGGCAGCCGATTGTTGGGCCACGTAGCCTACCCCACTGACACCCAGGATGGGGCAGGTCAAACCCCATGATCACAATCCACTTCCCACCTTCGACGGCCGTGCTCGAAGGCTCCGGCGGCCCGTAGTATAAAAGACCCCTGCTTTCGACACAAAAAGAGGGACGAACACACAGACAGGGACGGAGGGAGGCAGAGGAAGAGGAGAACGGAAAAAGAAGGAGGAGAACGGCGAAAGACGAACAGAGAGAGGAGAAGAGGTTCCAACAGTAGAGGGCACACAGAGGAGAAAGAGGAGAAGAAAGAAGAGAAGAAGAGGCCCTCCCGGCCTGTGCTCCGCCCGACGGCCACCGGGAAGAAACAAGAGTAAGAGAGAGAGAGCTTGTTGTATTGGGGGAAAGGGTTGGGGATAGGGGCCGATGTCTTAGGCCCGGATGTCTTCTTCCCTCTTGTATCTCATTCCTCCTGGCGTTCTTGGTCTTTCTTACTCTTGTCCATGGCCCCATTTGGGGAGTTTGCTTTTGCCATATGTATGAAGGGCCTCGCCCTCTTGATTCTCATGAATGAAAACCACCCTCTCTGGGTTTCTTTTCGATCTTCGATGTTTTAGGCTAGGCTTTGCGGGCTTTTCTGACGGACAATCCGTTCCTCCCTCTCTCCTTATTCCTCCGGCGTCTTTAGGGTCCTCCACGTCGATGTAGGTTTCTCCCTTTTGTTGGCCTTGGCTCCGTGAGCTCCTCACTCATTCCCTTCTATGGCCATCTACCGTGTTCCCGAGCTTGAGGAGAAGGGAAGGTACCCTTCTTTCCTCCCAACCACCCAGTTACTAATGGGCCACTCCGGGCCTTGAAATCCCCCCATCTTTATTCCTCTTTTCCTGAACAGCCACCAAGTACCCCCCCCAGTTGCTAACACCCCTTTCAAGCCTCTCAGCGGTGCACCTTTCCGGCCTTTGGCCGGTACACCTTTCCAGCCCTCAGCGGCACGCCCAGATCAGCCCTCAGCGGCACGCCCAGATCAGCCTTCAGCGGTGCGCCCACCCTTGGCCTTCAGCGGCACACCCTGTTCAGCCTCCAACGGCACACCTTGTTCGGCCTTCAGCGGCACACCCTGTTCAGCCTCCAACGGCACACCTTGTTCAGCCTTCAACGGCACACCCCGTTCAGCCTCCAACGACACACCCTGTTCAACCTCCAACGGCACACCCTGTTCAGCCTTCAGCGGCACACCCCCTGTTCAGCCTTCAGCGGCACACCCCATGTTCAGCCCTCAGCGGCACGCCCTTCAGTCCCTCAGCTTACTCCTTGTCCAGTCCCAGTCCAGGTCCCTTAGATGTCTTCGATCTGTCGTTCTCCTTCGCGTTTTCCGAGTCTCTGTAAAGGTGTTGCCCCCCCCCCCCCCCCCGGGGGGGCCACCTCCAGTTGTCGGGTTCCGCCACATCATGTGGGCGCGTTCCCTGTATCTCCCTTACGCCCCGGGTCAAGGGGAAATGCTGCCGAATTTTTGTGAGAAACTAATAAACAATTAAAAGAGGCAAAAGGAGGCAACAAACAAGCAAGATAACTGACGAAACCTTCCAACTCATCAAACCACTGCCGGCATCACGACGAGAACTGAACCGAGCTAACTAACCACCCGGCAGCCCGAGCCTCCGACCCACAAGAAAAGAGATTGAACCGAACAAAGAGAACAAAACACGGGAGGGATTTTGTATAAAACTACACGAAATTTAAGATAAGGAGAAAAGAAAAGCCTTAAAACAAATAATCGAAAACTGATCGAGCCTCCACCCTCACGCCCCATTGACCTTCAGCGGTATGCCCCTTTGGCCCTCAGCGGCACGCCCTCATTGGCCTTCAGCGGCACGCTCCCCTGGCCTTCAGCGGTACACCCCTTTCAGCCCTTCAGCGGTACACTCCCCCATTGACCTTCAGCGGCACGTCCCTTTGGCCCTCAGCGGCACGCCCTCATTGGCCTTCAGCGGCACGCTCCCTTGCCCTTCAGCGGTACACTCCCCCTTTTGCTGCCCTTCAGCGGTACGCCCCTACCTTCCCTTCGCCGGCACACTACAGGCATGCATATATACATCACGATAAGGGCATCAACAATAGCAAATAAATCAATAAAAATCACGCTAATTGAAGGACTCCAAATGCGCAATATTGATCATAATAAAAGAGGCGGGAGGGGTAATAAAAAAATAAATAACAAACCAATGATAATAATAAGAATAATCATGCATAGAAGAAGAGAAATCATCCCGGACAAAGGCACGAATAAATAGTAAACATCAAATCAGAAATCCCAGAAGGTATAACCTAGAAAGCTCTAGATAAAAGACGCTAATGCCCACGCCGCAGCCCGCTCTCTCCCCGGGACCCGGGGCAGAAGGAACAACAACGTTGCCCCTTTAGGTCGAGCCCGAGTCTCGGGAATTCCCCTGATATGGCCGGGCTTTGATCTAACCTCGGGCCGACATCCTAATCGGACCGGATTTGTTTTCTCTTTCCGGATACCTTCCGAATCCTCATTGAAATTGCCATATGCTCGGCAGACATTTGGAGGGATTTACCTCGGTTTTCTCATTATGACGATGCCACGGACTTGTGTCCGAATACAAAAGGTCTACGAGTGGCCAACACAGCCGACAGTTTATGGCCTTAATACCACTTTCAGTGTGACCCATCCCTATCTCTCTCGCATAATTAGTATTATTCTTTTCGGCCGCAGGGCCCCTAATTTCGGCAATTAATCAAGGGTATTCCCTCGTATGGGGGATGTAAATGACGTCGTGACCTTCATGGCGCGACGGGATTCGGTCCCGACACGAACCACACAATCGTCTGACGAAGTCAGATCGAGCGCACCATGGGCTCTCCGGAGCCCGAATAAATTGTCACTCCGGTGACTGGCACGCCCACGCACTTAATAAAACCAACAGACGAACCGGAACCACAGTTTAACGGAAAGTGCGTCCACAACTCTGGCACGCCCGGTGGGACTCATCCACCCTTCATCTCTTTGCCGAAATTAGGGGCCCCAAGCCCCCTTCTTGTAATACTAACTGCGTTATCTTCTTAAATGCAGGAAAAAAAAAAGTAAAGAGAGAGACATCATGGAGCCGACAATGGGTGTCATCTGCAGCCCTGAGGTTGTGGAGAATCACGTGCGAGGTGGCTACCTGGCGGTACCCCTCACTTTCGGGAGCTTCCCTCCCACCGTGGGTTTCCCCAACTTCCTGGGGGTAGCCTTCGTCCAGATCCTCGACGTGGAAATGCCCGAGGAGCCTCAAACCAACGCTCCCGCTCCGGGAGACGTCGAAGCTGCCGCCGGCCGAGCTGTGGCCGAAGACAACAATAGCGTCCACACAATGACGCTCAGCTGCAACGTGCACCACGTGCACCAAACTACCGGCCCGTTCCACCAAGGGTCGACATCCCACCGGAGAAGGCTCCGGAGAAGCAACACCAGCGCCGGATCAGGGCGTCGCGCCTCCAACTCCGGGAAGTCCATGACGGTTGGGGCCCTCCGAGTCCGCCTAGACGGGCAGAGGTCCCAGGTGACACCGGACCGCATCATCCCAACCGTTCCAGTCCGCAACTCCTTCGAAGGACTGGCTAAGCTGAAGGAGAAGACGAGGCCCATAGCCCCAGTCGTAGCACCAAAGAGGACGCCGGGTCACAGGCCGGCTAAACTGAAGCAAGTCTGGGTGCCTAAGGAGACCCAGCCCAACGCACCCGCCCAGGCAGGGCCCAGCATCTTCCGCCCCAGGAGGGCCCGACGCCATGACAGGGTTGAGGTAGTGACCCCCACTCTCCGACCGGCACCTGTCATCCTGGTGCCGTCCGAGGATGTTCATCGCCGTCGCCGAGGGTGCCGGCACAATACCGCCCGCCCGGCTCTCACGGCCTACTCCCCTCCTGTCGTTGTCGCCGATATGCAACCACAGCTTGCTCTTCCAGACCAGGAGTGGGAAGGGATCGAGCAGGCCATGAGAAATTACCTCCGAGGCCCGGGTAGCACCCCCACTGGCCGCCAGAGACTACTGGGGGCAATGGCCTCCGCCTCCCAGGAAGAAAGGGGGGAGCCCGCACCTAGCATGGAGTCGAGGGCCAGCCCGGAAGAGCCGCGCCAGTCCCCTGTACGGGAGGAAGCGCCGCCCCGACGGTCGGTCTTCGACAGGCTGACATTCCCAGGAGGACCGTCCCGAAGGGCGTCGAGAAAAAATAAGAATAAGAAATGGCAGACATTCACCTGCAATATGGCAGGAGTTCATGGTCGGTATGGGGCCTTACCCACCGACCCGGAAGAGTTGGCCAGAATAGCCGCCAGGCCGGGACCCCTTACCAGAAGAAGAAGAGCGGCAGGCGGCGCGACACCCACAGGAGTCGAAGGGGCCCCACCTGAGGAACCCCTCACGGCCCTCACGGCCAATGTAGTCACCACCGGCGACACGAGTGGCGGACCCTCGACATCATTCGAGGACGCCCCGGCCGAAGAGATGGGGGGCATGCCCAGTCTCCCCACAGCTGACCCAGCAATGCTGCTCATGATGCAACGATTCCAGCAGGAAATCGAATCACTTAAAAAGCAGTTGAATGAGCGGAACACGCCACCCCCAACGTCCTGGCAGACCGGGGTCATACCCGAGGTACCCGGGGACAGGGGGCAGTCTTCCGAGGCGGCGCTTCCGGCAACCCTCGATCCCCTCGGGGGCACGCCCCCGCAACAAGCACATTGCACAGGGGTGACCCCGCCACAGGCTCCGCCTTCACAAGGGTCCCCCATGGCCCTCCGAGCGACCGTGGTAGCCACCCCGAGCGCACAGCCCGCTCATTTCTACCCGAGCCCAGTCGACCCGGCGGCAGTCTGCCGGTTGATGCTCGAGCAGATGATAGACATGAAGTTGGCCGAGAGGGGCGATGGGGATCGGACGCCTTTCGACGTCTACCGAGTACCCTACCCGGCTCATTATGCTGCCAGGAAGTTGCCGGCTGGCGTCACCAAGCCGCCGAAATTTGAAAAGTTCAATGGGCAAGGATCTCCCAGAGAACATATTGCCTATTATGTGAACGTCATGGGAGACTTGGCTGCTGATGAAGCCTACCTCCTGAAGTTCTTCGGCTCAACACTCACCGGGCTTGCCTTTGAATGGTACTCCGGCTTGCCGCCCGGGTCCGTGGCCGATTGGCCCGACATGCAGAAGAAGTTCAAAGAAAGATTCTACGTGACCGAGAGAGAAGTTACCATGACTGAACTCTACGCCACAAGACAGAAGAATGATGAGTCGGCCCTCGACTACATCAAAAGGTGGAGGAACCTTAGTATGAGGTGCAAACGCCCCCCGCATCAGGAGGACGCAGTTCAGATTTGCAAGCAAAACTTAAAGAAGGAAATCCTAGAAAGAATGATCGGCACCGAGGTCAAGACATTTGACCGTCTGAATAATGTGGTAGCAGAGATCGAGGCATTCTTGGCCCGATACTCCTCCACCCCGGCCATGTCAAGCCAGAGGGCCAGACAGGCGGAGAAGAAGCCGGCTCCCCCGGAGGTGCATGCACTAGACTTCCAGGCTTTCGAAAAGCAGAAGGAGAAAGCCAAGGGAGCAGCTAGCCCTCCGCCGCCCAGAAACACAGAACGGCGAGAAGGCCCCTCACTAAGAGAGAAGATGAGAAACAAGTTGTATTCCTTCTCCCGGGACAAGTCCAAGCTCCTGTTTGAGTGGGCAACCAGCTACAATAAGATCACATTGCCAGAGCCGAAAAGGCCTGGCGACTCAAAGAAGAAAGATGACCCGCGCTTCTGTCTGTACCACCGGGTGCTCGGGCATACTATTGAAGATTGCTACGTCTTCAAGGATGTTATTGAGTCCTTAATCAGGGACGGGGAGCTGGACATGGGGGAGCATAAAGTAGATCCCCCGCAGCCACACGAGCTGCCCAGTATAGCGTCCTCCGTCAGTATGATCTCGCTATATCAGGAGCTGCCAGAAGAATGGGCGAAGGCCTGTGCCCGTGCCACTTATGAAACCTTTATCATGGCCCCAGCTCAAGACCAAGAAGGGTGGCAGACTGCACCCGGAAAAGCCAGAAAGGCGCGCGCCTCTCGACCTACCCCAGGAATTCACTCGAGGGTAGCAGCGCCCCTGCCTGCACCGCCCCCGATAAACCCTGTTTGCCACGACACGGCCCCCCGGCTGGTCATGAGGCGGCCCACTCACAACAGGAAGAGCTCTGCCCCGCTGCGGATGCACAAGAAGACTAGCCCGGCGGTTGAAAGACTCCAGGCTATTATTGATGGGCTCGAAGATTATGAACAGCCCGAAATCCAGCCTGTGGAGCTGAAGGAGTATGTCCCCTGGACGGAGTTCGAATCACTCGAGCTGGCTCCAGGAACAGAAGCTGATGCAGACAAAGAGCCTCCCCTGTGGGGTGAACCTCCTCAAGAGCAGCCACCCGCTGCAGCAGGCAAGAAGAAGAAGAAGAGAAGACCCAGGGGCAAGAAGAAGAAGGAGGTCGTCTTCGCCTGCAATACCCTCTCGGCGCTGTTCGACACCGCTCTCTCCCTGGAAGAGAAAGAAGGAGAGCCACCCCATGAGCCGGCAGAGGTGAATCAAGCTGAGGCGTCCACCTCCCAACACGCCACCAGGTCCGGAAGGAAATGGGGGCGCCCTCCTCAGGACAACCTCAACATCATGCTCAGGGGGGAATGACCATACCAGGTTCCCGAGCCCGAGGTCCGAGGCACCGAGATCCCTCCTCCATCAGACCTCTACCCCGGAGGCACCAAGAGTCAAAGCACCCCGTCATTCGCCGAGTTCCTGTCCGCCCGAGCAGGAAGGCGGGTGCACCCCCAGGGGTCCGCTGCGACCAATGAAGCAAGCATTCCCCAAGCTTTACCAGCGGCAACTCCTGTCCAGCCAGAGGAAGAATTCAGCGGCACCCCAAACCTCGCCGAATTTATGCGGGCAGCGGAAGAGGCCCGACCGACCCCGCCGGCTCAACAAGCTGCAGCAGAACCCACAAAACAGGCATCCCCTGATCCGGCACCTCAATTCCAGGATGAAGGCAGGCGCAGCAAGCCCGAAGAGATGAAACTGCTCAAGGTACGGGCGGCCGAGCGGATAGTCAGACATCTCAAGAAAATCCCGACCCGGTTCACGGTGTGGGAAATGCTGTCCTTGAATGAAGAAACACGGCAAGCCATCATCACCGCACTCCAGACGCCAGCACACCTTGAAGCCTGTTTGGCAGAAATACCACCTGAAGTAGCAGTGGCTTTCACAGAAGATGACATGCTCCTACCGACTTGCAGCCATAACAGGCCCCTCTACATGAAAGGGCAGCTGAACGGCCAGCCTATCAACAGGGTCTTGATCGACCCAGGGGCAGCGGTGAATATACTCACGTACCGGGTATACCAGAAGCACTACTTTGACGTACATCTGGTCGAAGTTAAAAATGTCAAGATTGCCGGCTTTAACCAGAAATGTGAAATTCCCATGGGGGTCGCAGAGTTCAACTTGACCTTTGATGACTTCACCACCAAGGTCCAGTTCCACGTCATCAACTCCAGCACTTCCTACAAGGCGTTGCTTGGCCGGCCTTGGCTACACCAGAACAGAGTGGTGCCCTCCACCCTGCATCAATGCATCAAGTACCCCTGTGAGGGAAAGGAAGTCAGAATCTTCGCCGACCTCCACCCGTTCGAGGTGTTCGAGTGTCACTTGTCAGACGCTAATCTGTACTTGGAGAAGGCGAAGCAAGCTCCTCAAGTCATCCAAGACAAGGGCAAGAAGAAAATGGAATCAGGGGGCTGGTTTCCTCCGCCGCCCCCAGGCTATGTAGCTCCCCCGCATGTACCATTTATTGCACAAGAAGAAGGGGTATTCAGGGCAGCCCCTCTCGCCATCTACCCCACACCGGGGGCACCCTGCCTCGAAGACCTGCTAGAAGATGTCAGGGTCCCGCCAGGGATCGTCAAGCCGATAGCAGAGATAGAATCCCAAGCAGCTGAACGACTGAAAACCTTCGAGGTGCCTAACTCTGAGGGGCCGCCCACTATTTTCTATGTGGCCGGGGAAAAGCCGGTCAGGGAAGACGATGATTGCCGGTTCCCTGACGAGTTGCATGACCCGCACGTCCCCATCACGGGACTTCCCCACATGACTGACCAGGCAGCCAGAATGGTCAGAAAGCAGAAGATTCCTCCCTACCAGCCCTCCAGCCGGAAGGAAATGTTTGAAAGAATGTGGAACCCACCAAACCTGGATCGACGGTTGCTGAAAATCACCAAGCACCCCGGTCTGGGCTTTTCACTAGAAGATTACTACGAGACTGATGTCATATCGGTCTCAGCATGGCCCGGCGACGACCCCGCAGAAGCTGCAGATTCGCTGGAAACCCACCGAGACGCATGTCCCGGGGCCTCGGCCGAAGAGGCACAAGACGAAGAAGTATTCCTGTGGAAGCCTCCCAGCCGCCGCTATATGGAGAAGACCCCCTCCTTTTCCGAAGTGTCGACCTCGAGAGGGCACGCCAGCGAGGCGCCTCCACCCCGGCCGGCCGGCGAAGCAAGGAGCAGTAGCATGGGCCATGCCCCGAGTTCCCCTCGATACGACCCCGTCATGTACGCCTTGTACCATAGGCAGCAACGGGAGATCGAGATGCTGAAAGCACGACTGGCCGAGTTAACCTCGCTAGTCGCCGACCTGATCCAAGGATCTTTTCCCCCATGGGGTGGCCGGATGCCTCGGCCCCGAGGCACCAGTCCCAACACCCCCGCCTTGACAAGGCGGGAAATGAGAGACATGGCAAGCCCGCTGATTGAGCGGCCAACCAGGCAAGGGCTGACACTCCAAGAGAAGCTGCAGAAGCCTTATTCCTTTCCGAGAGAGAAGACCCGGGGCATCTTCGACTGGGCTTGCCATTACGGCAAGGTCTCCCTTCCACGGTCCAAGAGGCCGCAGGACACCCGAAGAAGCGGGAATCCACTGTTTTGCCCTTACCACCAAATACTGGGCCACGCCATTGAAGACTGCTATGTCTTCAAAGACCTTGCTCAAAGCCTCATCGACAGGGATGAGCTTAGAATGGGGGACTACGTGGTAGCCCCGCCACGCCCCCATGTGGCAGACATCCCCAGGGCAGGAGCCTACACTGTGTCCATCCGATGCCGGGCGCCCGAAGATGCGGCTACCCCAGCCTCTGCAGGAGCGGTCTATGATGAATACACAGAAGAGCCCGAGATGCACTTATGCCCTCCTGAACCTGCGGACCTTACGTACCCGGCGGCTACGACCCTGGGGGACTGCGAGGCAAATGCAACCTCTATGTCCAGTCATGATGAACAAGGGGAGGGAGATGACGTCCTCGAGCCCGAAGACAATGAAGACCAAGACTTCGTGGATTTGTCGCCAGCCCCGCCGGAAATTGAAAATGGCGGCCAGGCCACAGTCGACGAATTGGTTGAAATCAACCTCGGCACAGAAGACAATCCCAGGCCGACTTTTCTGAGTGCTCTCATGCTTCTACAGGAAAGAGAACAATACACAAAGTTGCTGCAAGAATTCCGGGATTGCTTTGCCTGGAACTATGAAGAAATGCCCGGACTGAGCCCCGAGGTGACTCAACACATCCTGTCTATTGATCCCAAAATGGAACCAGTGAAGCAACCTCCCCGGCGCATGAGGCCGGAGTTAACCAGCCAGATCTGCAAAGAGGTCGACAAGCTCATAAACGTCGGCTTCGTGGCAGAAAATCAATACACCACATGGCTGGCCAATATTGTACCGGTGAAAAAGAAGAATGGACAGATCAGGATTTGCGTGGACTTCCGCGACCTGAATAGAGCCTGCCCGAAAGATGACTTCCCGGTGCCTATCACCGAAGTGATGATTGATGCAACCACCGGCCACGAGGCCCTGTCCTTTATGGATGGGTCGTCCGGCTATAACCAAATCTGGATAGCCGACCACGACCGGGTCCATACGGCTTTCCGATCACCCAAAGGGGTATTTCACTACAAGAGGATGCCCTTCGGCCTCAAGAATGCCGGTGCCACATATCAGCGGGCGATGACCAAGATCTTCGACGAGCTGCTATACGGCAAGGTCGAGTGCTACATCGATGATCTGGTCGTCAAGACGAAGAAAAGAGACGAGCACCTGAGCGACCTCAGGGCCGTCTTCCAAAGGCTCCGGCAGTACGGGCTGAAAATGAATCCCATGAAGTGTGCCTTTGGCGTGTCCAGCGGGAAATTCCTCGGCTTTATTGTCCGGCACAGAGGGATCGAGATCGACCCCCTGAAGATAAAAGCCATCCAGGAGCTGCCTCCTCCGAAGAGTCTGGGGGAGCTGAGGTCCCTACAGGGGCGTTTAGCTTACATCCGCAGGTTCATCTCCAACCTGTCAGGGCGTTGCCAACCCTTCCACAGACTGATGATGAAGAATGCACCCTTCAGCTGGGGTCACGAATGCCAGCACGCGTTCGACCAGCTAAAGGAGTACCTGAAGACCCCACCCGTCCTGGGGGCACCTGTCGAAGGTAGACCGCTTATTCTCTACATAGCGGCCACCGAGTACTCACTGGGGGCAATGCTCGCCCAGAACAATGATGAGGGAAAAGAACAAGCTCTTTACTATCTCAGTCGAAGGTTGGTGGGCGCAGAGGCTAAGTACACCCCGATTGAGAAAATCTGCCTTGCCTTGGTCTTCGCGGTCAAGAAGATGAGGCACTATATGTTGTCCCATGAAGTCAGCCTGATATCCAGGGCCGACCCCATCAAGCACATTCTCCTCCAGCCAGTCCCGAAGGGGCGCCTTGGCAAGTGGGCCGTGCTGCTCATGGAATTTGACATCACTTACGTGCCACAGAAGGCCGTTAAGGGGCAAGCCGTCGCGGACTTCTTCGCAGCACACCCTGTGCCCGAAGACTCTCCGCTGGCCACAGAGCTACCCGAAGACGAAACACTAGAGGTGGATCAAGTGCAACAAGCCGTCTGGCAGTTATACTTCGACGGGGCCTCGAGAACAGAAGCGACCCCGTCTGGGCATGGCAAGGTGCGTGCCGGAGCTGGCATCGTCCTCAAATCGCCAGATGGAGAAGTGATGCACACCTCCTGCTGCATTAGCAAACCCTGCACCAATAATGAAGCAGAATATGAAGCTCTAATCATCGGTCTCCAGGTCGCCCTTTAAATGGAGATCAAAATGCTCCAGGTGTTCGGCGACTCGCTGTTGGTCGTCAAGCAAGTCCAGGGGCAATTTGATGTCCGAAAACCTGAGCTGCTCCCGTATCACACTAAAGCAAAAGGGCTCATGGAGCGGTTTTACCTCCTCGAGATAGGCCATGTCGCCAGAGGGGAGAACGCACAAGCCGACGCATTGGCAAAATTGGCAAGCTCACTGGCAGTGCCTCCAGATGGATCTCTCCATATCCAAGTAATAAACCAACGCCAGGTACCCAGCATGATGGCAGAGGAGTCAGAAGAAGAAGACCTAGAGGTCACTACAGTGGAAGCCGTCAGCCTGCCCGACTGGAGAGCCCCCTTGGTGCAGTGGTTCAAACACCAGCGATTGCCTGACCGAAGAGAAGAAAAGATCAAGCTAGTCAGAACCAAGGATTCTTACGAGCTCCGAAGCGGAATATTATTCCGAATTGTGGCAGACGCTAGAAGGAAGCTGCTCCTCCGATGTTTGTCCACCGAAGAAGCTTGGAGGGTTATGAAGGAGGTCCATGCCGGCATAGCTGGCGCGCACCAGGCGGGACCGAAAATGAAAATTGAAATCAAGAAACTTGGCTATTATTGGCCTGCAATGTTCAACGACTGTTGCGAGTATGCTAAGTCGTGTCAGAGATGCCAGGAGCATGCCACTATACCCAGGAGACCTCCGGCACCATTACACCCAACAGCGCCCAGTTGGCCGTTCGCCCAATGGGGGACGGACGTCGTGGGCCCCTTACCCGCATCTTCCACAGGCGGCAAATACATTCTGGCGGCTACCGACTACTTCTCCCGCTGGGCCGAGGCCATTGCCTTACGAGAGGTCACCGGAGAAGTCGTGGCCAGGTTTGTCCTCCGCAATATTATATTCCGGTTCGGCGTGCCCGACCGGATTGTGTCGGACAACGACAGCCACTTCCGCAACCAGAAAGTTTACCGGCTAGCAGAAAAATACAAAATTGACTGGAGGACATCGACTCCTTACAATCCACAAGCCAATGGGCTGGCCGAAGCTTTCAATAAGACACTTTGCACTCTCCTGGCCAAGACTGTTAGCTCTAACAAAAGGGACTGGGAAGAAAGAATGTATGAAGCGCTTTGGGCGTACCGAACCGTATACAAGACCCCAACGGGCTGCTCGCCCTTCTCTCTTGTATATGGCTCGGAAGCAATCATCCCCGTCGAACTGGAGATACCGTCCCTCAGGGTCGCCATTCAGCATGGGCTTGTCCCCGAAGGGCAGACCAACACCGAGCGAAGGCTCGATGAACTCTCCAGTCTGGAAGGAAAGCGGCTTCAAGCCCAACAGAATATCCAGGTCTATCAGGCCCGGATTGCACGCGCCTTTGACAAGCTCGTCAAGGAACGCGAATTCAAGAAGGGTGACCTTGTCATGGTCAAGAGAAGATATCTCATGGCGGCCAACCCCAAAGGTAAGCTAAACGAGAACTGGCTCGGACACTACGTAGTCCAGAAAGTCTACGAAGGCGGAGCCTATGTAATTGTCAACCACCGCGGGGAGGTTCAATTCCCGCCTCTTAATGGAAGGCACTTGAGGCTGTACCACGCCCCAGCACCCCCATTCAGGTAATAATATTACTCTTCGCCCCATTTTGGGGCGGATTTGCGTGATTAATGTCCGAATGATTTGGCCACCAGCCGGGTCCCCGAAAAAGGGAAGAAAGGAATAGAAAGAGAAAGAAAGAAGAAGCAAAAAAAAAGAGAAAGACGAAAAAGAAGAAGCAAAAAATGGAAAGAGGAAGAAGCAAAAAAAAAAGAAGAAAAAAATGGAAAGAGAAAGAAGGAAGAAGCAAAAAAAAAAAGGAAAAGAAAAAAAAAGGGAAGAAAAAAAAAAGAGAAAAAGAAAAAAAAAAGAGAAGCCAGAAAGGGGGACGCCCCCCATTTCCAGCTACCCCCCCCCCCGCATCAGCGGGGGTACCAAAATTGATTTAAAAAGAAAGAAACAAACTCTTCGCTCCGTCCTTCCCGGGCGGTGAGTACCCCTTTGGCTCGAACCTCACGTCTGGGTCATTGACTAGACAAACTCTTCTCTCCGTCCTCCCCGGGCGGAGAGTACCCCTTTGGCTCGGACCTCACGTCCGGGTCATTGACTAGACAAACTCTTCTCTCCGTCCTCCCCGGGCGGAGAGTACCCCTTTGGCTCGGACCTCACGTCTTGGTCATTGACTAGACGAACTCTTCTCTCCATCCTCCCCGGGGGGCGAGCACCCCTTTGGATCAGACCTCCCGTCTAAGTCACTGACTAAACGGACCTTTCTATCCGCCACCTCTGAACGGCAAAAGGGGTCTCTGGCCAAGTACCCCTCACTCGAGACCAGCACGCGCTTCCAATATTGCGGCAAAACCAGGGAGTTGCCCGTTCGGTATGGTGGAGTGGTCCCCTCGTCCTCCCCCTGGGAAGGCGAGCACTCTCCTGTACCCTGACATGGGTCCCTGCCTGGTCCTTCCAAAGTGAATCCCCGCAAAGACTCATACCCTGCCAATGGGCCCCTACACGAAAAGGGGGGAAAGATACAAGAGCGAGGGAAGAGGAAGGAGAAAACAATATGCACGGAAGAGAAAGAGGGGTGGGAAAGCTCCCTCCGGGATAAATGCATACACCAGGAACGCGTGAAGTCATAAATGCTTTGCTCTATTCAAAAGAGGATCAAACTACATGTGCTGCGGGGCATACCCCTGTGTTACATTCAAAAAAAAGAAAGAGAAATTAAGGGATGTAACGCTCAGTCGATGTCCCTGAAGATGTCCTCGAGGGGGAGGATCCCGACGCAAGGGAAGTTCGTCATATCGCGCAGTCGGCCCCTCAATCCCTCAAGACGGGCGAGCTCCGCTTCGACGGACGCCATTTCAACGTCGGCAACGGCAAGAGCTTCCCTCTCCTCTGCCACCGCCCCTTCCGCCTCGGCGAGGCCAAGTTTGGCCGCAGCGAGATAGCCCTCCAGCTTCTCGATCCGGTTCTTGAAGGAATGAACGCTGCCTTCGCCTTCCTCTAGGGCCTTTCCGTGGCGTTCTCTACTGTCGCGTCGGGCCTTTAGGGCCTGCAGATATTCGTCTGCCTGAGCATCAAGGGCGGCGCGTTCGTCAGGAGCCTGGGTCTCCAGGAACTCGCGGCGCTTGACGTATTTCAATAATAGCAAGACCCGCCGTGACCATTCCCCCAGCGGACAGCCAAGCACTTGCAGCGCCCCCGTTAATTGCGTCACGATGGTATGCACCTCCCGATACGACAGAGGAGGGTCGGCGAGGAGCATGGTCCGCAGAGTGATCAGCATTTGACGGACTGGTGCTTCTGATGACATATGGCTGACTGAGGGCACGACCGGGGGAGTGAATTCCACGGTGCTGTCCACTTTTGCCCACAAGTCAGCGTCCACAGCCGCTGAAGAGGAAGGAAGGGCAAGGGTCAGACCGCCTGGTCGGTGAAGCTCAAACAGAGACCCTTGACCAGCCACTGCCTGGGGAGTGGACGAGACCATTGCCGAAGCCTCCGGTACTCCCGTTATTTGGAGCTCCCCTGCCTCCTATGCCTCCGCCTGACTCGCTGCTGCCACCCCAAGGGGCATGGGTGTGGCTGTGCTGCTCCGGCTAGAGGAGGGGCTTCAAGTAAGGCTAGGCCCGAAGTAGTCACCCATGAACTTCTCCTTCGCGGCTGGAACCCCTCCAGATGTGCACGGAGCCCCGTGAATATTTGTCTCAGGAACGGGTCCTCCATCTGGGCCGGCAGCTTCGGAAGAGGTGGAAGGGGGACTAATAGATGGGGAACGCTCCCTGCCTGCACAAGCGCGGCAAGGGTCTTCACCTCTGGAATAGATGCCGGAATCGGTCCCCCCGCTCGTGGCTGACTGGTAATCGGCCTCCGCTTGGCGATTGCCTTGCGGGAGCGGCTGGGCATCTTCCCGGTCGTCGGCACCACCTGCCCACGTGAAATACGGTTAGCCGCCCGTCGCCGGGAATGGTTTACGCAAGGGCGAGGAGTGGGAAGAACCATGAAACCCTGCTTACCTCAGCCCCCGTAAGGACGCGGTCTGCGGGCGCAATCTCTCCTTCCTCTAGAGGCTCGGCCGCCGCTTCGGAAATATTTGAAGCCCCTGAGGCCGACTCTTGCTCAAGAGCCTCGAATAGAAGGGCTAGTCTGCCCGAGCCCACATCGATCCCTATCTGATGGTCGATCGACACAGTTGGGACACCCTCCTCCTCAGCCTCCGGCAAGTCAAGCCCCTGAAACCCAGGATTGACAAGAAAAGGTCATTAGGTAACCAAGAAGGAGATGAAGGAGCCGGCCCAAGCAAGCCCACACTTACGGCAGTCCTCCCCACAGAGCTCGGGGAACCAGCAAGTAAGGGGGCCCCGAAGACCGGCTCGGGCGGCCCCGATGTCCCGGACACGCCCTCGTCAGGAGCCGCTTCATCGGATGAATAATTGTAGTCTACCTCTTCGCCCGACGATGACCCGACTGCCGCAGGCTCTGTCGACAAAGGGGCCTCCACTTCGAGGCCGATGGCTGGCGTGCCCTCCCTCGGGCTAGACGAGGCCGGTACGCTGGACTTCGGCTTCCTCCGCACATATAGAAACGTCGTCGGGGGTTGCACGCGGGGTCCGAATATTCCAGCGACGGCCTCTGCTGTGCCTGTCACAAAAAGAAAAAGAGTGGATTACCTCAAACCCAGTCGGCTCTCCGAAAACAAAGAAGTCGTTTAGGCCGACAAAACAAATACCCTCTTCGGCCCCTACAGCCCTGGATGACCCACGGGCTTCCTCGACGGGCAGAGCCTCCTCGGGAGTTGCAGCCCTGCCCTCACCCGGGATTGACATAGGCGCCGGCTCCTTTGCGCCGCCCGCGGAGAAGAAGCGCATCGTCGCCACACGCGAGTGCGAGGCCAACCCAGGGGGCAAATCAATCACGGACGACGCAGGCGGCCGATGAACCTCACCAGCTCCGTAACTCGGCCCGGTCCGGGTAGCCTCAAATTCCTCAAAAGACAGGACGGGGGCCACCGGAGCGGCTACCGTCGGAGCCAGGAATTCCTCAGCCCGCCTCCGCTTTGCCGCTTGCGGCCCGGCCACCTTGGCAGCGGCCAACGCCTCCTTAACAGGCGACTTCGCTATGGCCACGGCTTCACCCGTGTCAGGCGCGGGCACAGGAGCAGGCTTCCTCGCGTGAGGAACAGGTGTGGGCACGGGCTCTTCCACAGGAGCTGGGACGCAAAAAAACATTCAAGTGTTAGGGATCTGCTCCAAGATGGAAAATAAAAGGGGGGACTTAAAAGACACGGCGATAGTCGAAGGTACTGACCGGCAGGTTGGCTGGGCTCGGGTCGGGCAACCTCGAATTCCTCAAAAGAGGGGACCCGTGGCGCCGAAGGAACGGCGGTCGGGGCCTTGGCCGCCTCTGTTTTTCTCCGCTTCGTGTCCCTCTGCTTGGCCACCTTTGCGGCGTCTACCGCTTTCTTCACGGGAGATTTTGCCCGGGGCCTCTTCGCTGCCTTAGGCAAAGGAGCCGTGGTCGGGGCCAGCGGCGCGGCTTCAAAATACGCAGGCTTCTTCACCAGCCGGAGGAGGTTCCGGTACGTGGCCATCTGCGTGCTGTCGGGATGGTCTGCAAAGAAAAGAGGGGAAAGAACGAACATGCATACACCATTAGTACCTAACTCACCGCGAAAGCCGCAGCACTGAGGGACAAAACCGAAGAGCAAGAGGGAACTGAATACCATGAGGGCCAGTGTACAGCCGCAGCGTGATCGGCCAGTAGCTCAGGGATATCTCCTTGTCCCGACGTGCCGCGTCCCGGACTAGCCAACAAACGTCCTCAATAGTTTGACACCGGTCCGTGAGGTTGGCCAGATCCGCATGTTTCTTGGAAGAAAGGTGACAGAAAAGATTGAAGTGGTCCATGCCCCACCCATCAGCATAATAATAAGGAATGTGCAGGCGCTTGCCCAGGATGGAGGCCGTCACATCTTCAATCTTCATCCCATTCACCCGGAGGAGGATATATAGCCACGTGGTATCCTTGTAATTCTCAGGCTTCCTCTCCTCCCGCCTCATGAACGTGCGATACAGGCAGGCCAAGTCTCTCTCCGGACGCCAGCTCTTAGCAGGAGTCCCCTCTTCCTCTATGGGGAATGGATAATTGATGAGGTCCAGACGGTCGCTCCCTACCCGGCACAGATCCCTCAGCGTCTTCTGATAGCTGTCCTTCGCCACTGGAGGCAGCTCCACTTTCGGCGTCGGCCTCCTATCCCGGGCTTCCCGACGGGCTATCATATATGTCGCCACCTCCTTCTCTTGCCTGTTCTTGAGCCGAAGAAGATGATCTGGCTCAATGTCAAGTACTGGCACCGGTTGCCGGCTAAGGAATCTCCTTTCGGCGCCATCCCAACAATCGGTCTTGTGCAACCGATAGAAAGCCGTCCGGGCATTCCACCACTTTATATAGTCTTCAGTCACTCGGGGCACGCGACCCAGGGCTGGCACCCTGAAGGAGGCAGAGTCCGCCCGGTGGAAGAAGTCCCACCAGCTTCTAGCGTGCTCGGCGACCGCACCTCCCCGGACGTTCCGCGAAGGCAAGCCGAATTGCGCATGATAAGCAGGGATATGCTGGTCATACCCGAAGTTGCGGCCAAATCGGAAAGGGTAATACGGCTCTAGCAGTACGTTGTCTCCCTTCCGGAACACCAACACGCTCGGGCGGATGGCCAGCGCCCAATCCCTCAGCTCGGGCTCCAGCAACGGGCGCACCACGTTTTCCTGGCTGATAGGGTGGACATACCTCTCCACCTGGTCATCCTTGCATTCCCTCTTATTATTCACGAGCGGGCTTGAATGTGCGGCCAGCGTCCAGAAATGAATGGTACCGGCTGCGTCCCGGGGAACCGTGGTCAACCGGCCCCGAATATCATACATCCGCATGGAAGTGGAAGCCGGTTCTGCACTCGCGAACTCCAGCATCCTCGGCACCAGCCCCCAATCCTGAAGGACTCGCGGGGCGAACTCCGGAAACAGTGAACAAACCCACGCGTTGAAGAAATGCAGTGGGCACACGTACCGGGCCTGCCTCGGGAATTGGTGCGTGCTGAGGTCTCCCAGGGCCTTATAAATCAAACAGAGCGCCGCCGGGCACAGAGAAAGTTTGACACCCCACGCCATCTGGCACGCCAGGTAGATGGCATCTGGCCGGATCACGGTCTCGTCCCCGTACGGCATGGCAAATGAACACAGCCAGTACGTCAGATAGGCGGCACAGTGAGTTTGTGGGTCGACCCCCATCGGATTGGCCCCGCTCCGACGCCCCCTGGAGGGGATCTTCACATCATGCTTGGGCTTCGCACGTTTCTTGCGAGCAACAGCGGTGCCAACACAAGGAAAATCTTCATACTGCTTCAGCCCATCATAGAAATATTCCAGCCATACCGCCATACGCACCCGTTTCCTATCCCCACGGGCGGGCTGCTTCCCCTTGTGCGATAGTTGGTACAGCTCCCGGTACGCCTTCATCAGGTACCGGTATGAATACCCTAGAGAATAATAGCCGTCCCCGTTAGTCTCGTCTTTGATCAAGTCCGGGAGGCATACTTCTTCATAAGGCTCCCCGTCAATGGGCAAGCCGCTCAGCTGGCTTAGGCTCCACAAATCAAGTGAAGTCTCTCCCTCTGCCGTGTAGAAGGTATTGGTCTCCGCACTAAATACTTCTATCATACCGCAACAGAGACCCTTGGAGATGGGATAACCGTACCGGGAAGCGTACACGCTGTGATAGATGCCAACTCGGACCAGCAACGGGGCGTAGTTGAACAGTACATATTCCGTGAACTCCACCGCCCCTTCTCGGAAGCTGTGGGCGTCTTGAAGCTTCAGCTCCCCGAACCAGCCCAGTGATAGTTCGTACTTGAACCTGATGGCCAAACAGTCCAATATGAACGGCTCCTCCCTATAACCCCATTTCAGGGGAGCCAGGAATAAACCAAATCGGGGCGACTCGCCATGCACCTTCCCCGCAGACATGTCCCACCTTGCTAGCGTGAACTGAGGGGCCCGCACCAATTTATCTTCAGCCGGCAGCACCCCTTCGATCCCCAGGACCGGCTTCCATTCCCGGGCTTCTCCCACCAGATACATCGAAATGCTCCTGGGGACGCTGTACAATAGACTGTCCCGGGCATGTAGGATGGCCCGCTCGACGGCTTTTATAGTGCGAAAGTCTCGCCCCTCTCGGGAGCGCAGGTGCTTCAGGAATCGAACAAGGTGCCTATCCTTCGGGAAGTCCTTCCTGTACTCCCCGGTGACCCGGTCAAATGTGAAGCCACTGTCAACTCGGGCAAGCCTCTGGAAATCCATGGTCTCCCCGTCGGACTCAGATGACTCTGCCAAAGCGGCTATCTCCGCGTGCTCTCGATCTAGGTCCTCCACATTGAGCCATGTGACTGCCGGCACGGGACCCCGCGGGATGAGGTCGGCACCGACGGCGGCAGCAGGGGCAGAAGAACCACTTGGGGCGGCCATTTGTCTGCAAAGATACACAAATAAGAAGATCAGAATAGATCACAAGTAAAAGGACTGTGAAAGGGCGTTGCTACAAGTTAGATGAATAAATATTGCCAATTTCTGACGAAATTTCGGCAGAGTTTCCCCTAGGCCAGAGGCGTAAGGGAAAACACGGGTGTGCGTCCACAAGGAGTGACGGCCCCAACAAAGCATGGTGGGCCCCGAGAGGCAACACCAGAAGTCCGCCGGTCAAAAGAGTCTTCTCCCCTAAAACTAAAAGCCCCCACATACTGCCTAAAGCCCCTTGGCCGGCACGCCCATGCTAGTGCCTTCGCCGGCACGCCCCCAGGTGCCTTCCCCGTCACGCCCCTGCTGGTGGCCTCGCCGGCACACGCTCCTGGGCCTCTTCCCCGGCACACCCCGCTGGTGGCTTCCCCGGTACGCCTTAGAGCCGGCCTCCCCGGCACACCCTAGTGCCCCTTCACCGGCACGGCCCTTCAAGGCTTCGCCGACACACCCCATGCAGGCCTTCGCCGGCACGCTCACGGGAGACCTTCCCCGGTACACCCCTCACGGGGATCTTCACCGGCACACACGACGAGGGGCTTCGCCGGCACGCTCCCGGGCGCCTTGCCCGGTACACCCTATGGCTACCTCTCCCCGGTACGCACTGACTAGTGCCTTCCCCGACACAGCCCCGCGCCACTTCTCCCGGCCTTCACCGGCACGGTTGCCAGGGCCCGCTCCCCGGCACACTTGTGCCCTGGCCTGACCAGCACGCTCTGGGACACCGTTCCCCGACACGCCCACGGAGGGCTTCCCCGGCATACCTTCTGCCCGCTCCACCGGCACGCCCGTGGAGCCTAGCCCTTCCCCGGTACGTCCGGGACCGTCGTTCGCCGGCACACACTACACCCCCTCCCCGGTGCATTCCCACGCACACTCGCCGGCGGCCGTCTACGACACCGGAGACGAAGAAGAAGAAGGGAGGGAACCAAAAAAAATGGTGAAAGGGAAAGGGGGAGGAGGCCTAGGGCCTCACCGTGCCCTATACGGAAAGACAAGGAGGAAGGGAGAAGAGAGAAAGGGAAAGAGAGGGGAGAGAGGAACGGAGAAGAGAAGAGAGAGGGGGGGACGGCCTTCGCGGCGGTGCCCTCACCGGAGCAACAACAACGACAGCGGCGGCGGTGGTCGCGCTCGGAGAAGAGGAAGAAGGACGAAAGGGGGGGGGGCGCCCGTTCGGTTACCAGAGGGAGAAAGAGAGAGGGAAGAGGGGGGGGCAGTTCGAAACGGGTGACCGTTCGAAGCACCCCCGCCCCCCCTATTTATAGGAAAAGAAGAAAAAAAAAGAAAAGAGAAGAAAAAAAAAGGAGGAAAAAGAGGAAAAAAGAGGAAGAGAAAAAGGGGAGGAAGAGATATAAAAAAAAAAGAGGGAAAAAGGAAGAGATATAAAAAAGAAGGAAAAAGGGAAGAATAAAAAAAAAGAAAAGGGGGAAAGAGGAGAATAAAGAAGAAAAAAGGGGGGGATAAAAAAAAAGGAAAACAAAAAGGGAAACTCTACCAAATAAATATGTATATATATATATATATGTATGTATATATGCACACATGTATGCGTCCACTCATATATATATAAATACTTACGTACGCATGAGTGAGGCAAAAAAAATAATAATAATAAGATCCTCCCGGGGAAAACATCCCATCCCCACAAGCCGGGTCGTACACGCCTCCGCACAAGCAAGACAGCTTTGCCCCTGCACACTCCACCCTTGCGACGGTGCCACTACCCTGCTACCAAACGGGCCCGTCCCCGGCACGTGGCCCGGGCCTCAGCCACCCGCCTCATACAATGTTGCCATCACGGGCCTTACGCCCGGATCGGCAGAACCTCTATCCCTGCGTTGGCATTAATCTCTTGCCAACGAATAAGTCCCTTTCTGGCGCAAGGCCTCGTGCCCTAGCCACCCGCTCCACATAATATTGCCATTACGGACCTTACGCCCGGATCGGCAGAACCTCTATCCTTGCGTTGGCATTAATCTCTTGCCAACGAATAAGTCCCTTTCTGGCGCAAGGCCTCGTGCCCTAGCCACCCGCTCCACACAATATTGCCATTACGGACCCTACGTCCGAGTCGGCACAAATTCTACCCTTGCGCTGGCATTAGTCCCTTGCCACCGAATGAGTCCCTTTCTGGCGCAAGGCCTCGTGCCCTAGCCGCCCGCTCCACATAATATTGCCATTACGGACCCTACGTCTGAGTCGGCACAAATTCTACCCTTGCGCTGGCATTAGTCCCTTGCCACCGAATGAGTCCCTTTCTGGCGCAAGGCCTCGTGCCCTAGCCGCTCGCTCCGCACAATATGGTCATTACGGACCCTACGTCCGAATCGGCACAGATTCTCCCGTTGTGCTGGCATTCCATCCTTGCCAACGAGTGAACCTTACCTTCCGGCGCAAGGCTGCGTGCCCTAGCCGACACTTGCATATCACTCACTCAAAAATAAAATAAAATAAAATAAAATGGGGTTAAAATAGAGATACCCCGCCGGACTTGCCCCCACATGGGGACAAGGGCAAAAATGGCAACAACCCGGCTGTGGCGAAAACCCGAAAGGGCGCTACGGGCAAAATTGGGTACCCCGCCACGTGAAAACCCGAAAGGGCGCGTGGGCAAAAGCAAGAGGGGGCCGGTACCGGCGAAAACCCGAAAGGGCGCTTGTATCGGTAATGTGGTTCAAAAAAGAGAGAGAAGGAAAAGAGACAAAAGAGATCAACAAACCAGGTCAGCGCCCGGCATTCTGTCGGCACTGACGAAGAGACCAAGAGACCAAGAGGTTAAGAGATCAATCAAGCATGTCAGTTCTCGGCACTCCGTCGACATTGACGAAGAGACTAAGAGACAACAAAGCATGTCAGTTCCCGGCATCCTGTCGACACTGACGAAGAGACCAAGAGACCAAGAGATTAAGAGATCAATCAAGCATGTCAGTTCTCGGCACCCTGTCGACACTGACAAAGAGACTAAGAGATAACAAAGCATGTCAGTTCCCGGCATCCTGTCGGCACTGACGAAGAGACTAAATGACAACAAAGCATGTCAGCGCCCGGCATTCTGTCGGCACTGACGAAGAGACCAAGAGGTTAAGAGATCAATCAAGCATGTCAGTTCTCGGCATCCTGTCGGCACTGACGAAGAGACTAAGAGATAACAAAGCATGTCAGTTCCCGGCATCCTGTCGGCACTAACGAAGAGACCAAGAGACCAAGAGACTAAGAGATCAATCAAGCATGTCAGTTCTCGGCACCCTGTCGACACTGACGAAGAGACTAAGAGACAACAAGCATGTCAGTTCTCGGCACCCTGTCGACACTGACGAAGAGACTAAGAGACGACAAGCATGTTAGTCCCCGGCACCCTGTCAACACTAACGAAGAGACTAAGAGACAACAAAGCATGTCAGCTCCCGGCATCCTGTCGGCACTGACGAAGAGACCAAGAGACCAAGAGACTAAGAGGTCAATCAAGCATGTCAGTTCTCGGCACCCTGTCGACACTGACGAAGAGACTTAGAGATCAACAAAGCATGTCAGTTCCCGGCACCCTGTCGTCACTGACGAAGAGATCAAGAGACTAAGAGACCAACATACTACTTCAGTTCCCGACACCTCGTCGGCACTGATGAAGAGGCAAAGAGACCGACAAGCTGCTTCAGTTCCCGGCATTCCGTCGGCACTGATGAAGAGACCAACATACTACCTCAGCCCCCGACGCTCCGTCGGCACTAACAAAGAGACCAACAAACAACAAACCAGGTCGGCTCTCGACACCCCGCCGCCATCGACAAAGAGAGAAGAGACGGAGACACCCGCGGGCACCGCCCGGCTCATCCTTCGCCTGCGATACCCGTGGGTGGGGGGCATTTGTGGACACCGAAAATCGCGCATCTAAATGTCATGCTCAGCCCAGCACCAACAACGGCGCCGAGTGAAGAAACCCCCGGGGAAATCAAGCACAAAAGGCTCCACAGCCCGTGGGCCCCAAAGGAAATCAAACGGGCCGTGACTCATGCTCGCAACGGGCTCAGAACGGGCCCCGAATACACGCCCCGTGGGGAGCCCTTCAGCGGCACGCCCAGCCCCCAAGGGGCCTCAACGGCATGCCCTGGTGGAGCTCCAGTGGCACGCCCCTTCAGGGTCCCAGCGGCACACCCCATGGGGTGTTCAGCGGCACACCCCCTGGGGTGCTCAGCGGCACACCCCCTGGGGTGCTCAGCGGCACACCCCGGGGGGTGGCTCCAGCGGTACACCCCCTGGGGGGGGCCTCCCAGCGGCACGCCCCAATGGGTCTTCAGCGGCACGCCCTCAGCAGGCCTTCAGCGGCACGCCCTGCAGGGGCCTCAGCAGCACGCCCTTCAGGCTGTTCAACGGCACGCCTTTAGGGGCTTCAACGGCACGCCGTTTTGGCTCTCCAGCGGCACGCCTCTTCAGCTCGCCAGCGGCACAGCGGTGAAGCTTTTCAACGGACGACGTGAAGCCCATACCCTACGCATCCTTGGCGCGCAGTGGAGCCGTCTGAGGTGGCAGCCGATCGTTGGGCCACGTAGCCTACCCCACTGACACCCAGGATGGGGCAGGTCAAACCCCATGATCACAATCCACTTCCCACCTTCGACGGCCGTGCTCGAAGGCTCCGGCGGCCCGTAGTATAAAAGACCCCTGCTTTCGACACAGAAAGAGGGACGAACACACAGACAGGGACGGAGGGAGGCAGAGGAAGAGGAGAACGGAAAAAGAAGGAGGAGAACGGCGAAAGACGAACAGAGAGAGGAGAAGAGGTTCCAACAGTAGAGGGCACACAGAGGAGAAAGAGGAGAAGAAAGAAGAGAAGAAGAGGCCCTCCCGGCCTGTGCTCCGCCCGACGGCCACCGGGAAGAAACAAGAGTAAGAGAGAGAGAGCTTGTTGTATTGGGGGAAAGGGTTGGGGATAGGGGCCGATGTCTTAGGCCCGGATGTCTTCTTCCCTCTTGTATCCCATTCCTCCTGGCGTTCTTGGTCTTTCTTACTCTTGTCCATGGCCCCATTTGGGGAGTTTGCTTTTGCCATATGTATGAAGGGCCTCGCCCTCTTGATTCTCATGAATGAAAACCACCCTCTCCGGGTTTCTTTTCGATCTTCGATGTTTTAGGCTAGGCTTTGCGGGCTTTTCTGACGGACAATCCGTTCCTCCCTCTCTCCTTATTCCTCCGGCGTCTTTAGGGTCCTCCACGTCGATGTAGGTTTCCCCCTTTTGTTGGCCTTGGCTCCGTGAGCTCCTCACTCATTCCCTTCTATGGCCATCTACCGTGTTCCCGAGCTTGAGGAGAAGGGAAGGTACCATTCTTTCCTCCCAACCACCCAGTTACTAATGGGCCACTCCGGGCCTTGAAATCCCCCCATCTTTATTCCTCTTTTCCTGAACAGCCACCAAGTACCCCCCCCAGTTGCTAACACCCCTTTCAAGCCTCTCAGCGGTGCACCTTTCCGGCCTTTGGCCGGTACACCTTTCCAGCCCTCAGCGGCACGCCCAGATCAGCCCTCAGCGGCACGCCCAGATCAGCCTTCAGCGGTGCGCCCACCCTTGGCCTTCAGCGGCACACCCTGTTCAGCCTCCAACGGCACACCTTGTTCGGCCTTCAGCGGCACACCCTGTTCAGCCTCCAACGGCACACCTTGTTCAGCCTTCAACGGCACACCCCGTTCAGCCTCCAACGGCACACCCTGTTCAGCCTCCAACGGCACACCCTGTTCAGCCTTCAGCGGCACACCCCCTGTTCAGCCTTCAGCGGCACACCCCCTGTTCAGCCCTCAGCGGCACGCCCTTCAGTCCCTCAGCTTACTCCTTGTCCAGTCCCAGTCCAGGTCCCTTAGATGTCTTCGATCTGTCGTTCTCCTTCACGTTTTCCGAGTCTCTGTAAAGGTGTTGCCCCCCCCCCCCCCGGGGGCCCACCTCCAGTTGTCGGGTTCCGCCACATCATGTGGGCGCGTTCCCTGTATCTCCCTTACGCCCCGGGTCAAGGGGAAATGCTGCCGAATTTTTGTGAGAAACTAATAAACAATTAAAAGAGGCAAAAGGAGGCAACAAACAAGCAAGATAACTGACGAAACCTTCCAACTCATCAAACCACTGCCGGCATCACGACGAGAACTGAACCGAGCTAACTAACCACCCGGCAGCCCGAGCCTCCGACCCACAAGAAAAGAGATTGAACCGAAGAAAGAGAACAAAACACGGGAGGGATTTTGTATAAAACTACACGAAATTTAAGATAAGGAGAAAAGAAAAGCCTTAAAACAAATAATCGAAAACTGATCGAGCCTCCACCCTCACGCCCCATTGACCTTCAGCGGTATGCCCCTTTGGCCCTCAGCGGCACGCCCTCATTGGCCTTCAGCGGCACGCTCCCCTGGCCTTCAGCGGTACACCCCTTTCAGCCCTTCAGCGGTACACTCCCCCATTGACCTTCAGCGGCACGTCCCTTTGGCCCTCAGCGGCACGCCCTCATTGGCCTTCAGCGGCACGCTCCCTTGCCCTTCAGCGGTACACTCCCCCTTTTGCTGCCCTTCAGCGGTACGCCCCTACCTTCCCTTCGCCGGCACACTACAGGCATGCATATATACATCACGATAAGGGCATCAACAATAGCAAATAAATCAATAAAAATCACGCTAATTGAAGGACTCCAAATGCGCAATATTGATCATAATAAAAGAGGCGGGAGGGGTAATAAAAAAATAAATAACAAACCAATGATAATAATAAGAATAATCATGCATAGAAGAAGAGAAATCATCCCGGACAAAGGCACGAATAAATAGTAAACATCAAATCAGAAATCCCAGAAGGTATAACCTAGAAAGCTCTAGATAAAAGACGCTAATGCCCACGCCGCAGCCCGCTCTCTCCCCGGGACCCGGGGCAGAAGGAACAACAACGTTGCCCCTTTAGGTCGAGCCCGAGTCTCGGGAATTCCCCTGATATGGCCGGGCTTTGATCTAACCTCGGGCCGACATCCTAATCGGACCGGATTTGTTTTCTCTTTCCGGATACCTTCCGAATCCTCATTGAAATTGCCATATGCTCGGCAGACATTTGGAGGGATTTACCTCGGTTTTCTCATTATGACGATGCCACGGACTTGTGTCCGAATACAAAAGGTCTACGAGTGGCCAACACAGCCGACAGTTTATGGCCTTAATACCACTTTCAGTGTGACCCATCCCTATCTCTCTCGCATAATTAGTATTATTCTTTTCGGCCGCAGGGCCCCTAATTTCGGCAATTAATCAAGGGTATTCCCTCGTATGGGGGATGTAAATGACGTCGTGACCTTCATGGCGCGACGGGATTCGGTCCCGACACGAACCACACAATCATCTGACGAAGTCAGATCGAGCGCACCATGGGCTCTCCGGAGCCCGAATAAATTGTCACTCCGGTGACTGGCACGCCCACGCACTTAATAAAACCAACAGACGAACCGGAACCACAGTTTAACGGAAAGTGCGTCCACATCCCCCTACTCAAGTTCGAGCCACTACTCCTTCGGGACCGCCTCGTCCTAATGATGAGAAAGTCTCTCAACTCATTCATGCATTAGATCATCTCACCCCTCAACAGATCCAAGCCCTTAAGGCCGCTGTTGAGGGTGCATCTCCTTCATCTCCCCCTTCCAATCCTACACGGGTGGCCCATCACCCACCTCCCTCTTCTATTCACAATCCTACACGGAGGGGCCATCACCCACCTCCCTCTTCTATTCATATTCCTAATCGGGTAGCCCATTGCCCATCCCCTTCTATTCACACTACTCCTCGGGTGGTCCGACACCCGCCTCCTTCTATTCCTCCTCCATCACGGCCCCGAGGCCCATTTACTCCTTGCAATCCGGCCCGTCCGGGTTCTTTTACGGGTCATCCCGTCAACTCCCCTCCACGGCCTTTTTATGCGGCCCCTCCACCTTCAAGGCCCTGCCAGCCCTCGGTTGTTCAAGTCACACCCCTCCAACAATCTCTGCTTGATAAGATTACTTTGATGGAGGAACAAATAAAGAGGGTCACGGCTCCTCCTACTCCAGTCATGTAATATTCCGGATCTTTCGGATCCTTCTTTGTGGGTCCAGGATCTGGTTCTCGGAGCGTCCAGCTCCGTTGTGTCTGAAATTTCGTTTCGGACATCTTTCGTGTTCGGATCGGCGCGATCCGGAGTGGTTTCGGAGGCCCGGAGGCGTTCCGCGGCTTTTCCGCGTGTGTTTTCCGATTCCCGGTGTGTGTTTCGGCTTTTCCTTCGGAAGCTCGCTGCGGGCGAACCGGGCAGTTCCCCCAGGCACGAGTGGTACCGTTGCGATCGGTGCGTTCCGAGGATTCCGGAAATGTATTTTTCTATTTTTCGGTATTTTTCTGAAAATTCGGATTTTCTATAAAGCCCTAATCCTTTTCCTTTTTCTTTTCTCCTTTCTCTTTCTTCTTCTTCCTCTTCCTCCGTTTCTTCCCACCGTGACACCCTCCTCTCTCCCTCTCTCCCATTCGGACGCGGCGAACCCCTCTCCGGCTACGGACGGCGGCGGGGCGACGGCGCGGACGTGTGGGCGACGGCGAGGCGAGCTCGTGGGCGTGCGGCGTGCGTGGGAAGCGTGGGGAGTTCGTGAAGTTTGAAGCGTTCTTCGCGATCGTGGTTGATTCGGCGGAGCATTCGCTCCATTGAGGTAGGGTGACGTTCCTTAGCCTCATGCCGATCTTTTCCGCGATTTATAGGCCGCGGGGAGGCCGAGAGGGGATCGTTTGAGCGTTTTTGGGTTTTTCCATGATTTGGGGAGAGCTCGCCCGATCTATGGATTTGATGCATGATTCGTGTTTTGATGGCCTAGGATCATGCTAGGGGTCCCCAGGGGTCTTCCCCTTGTTTTCCCCCTCTCCTATGGAGGTATGGGGGCGTGGTTAGAATTTTTGGGCGTTTCTACCATTTTCGGCCGCGGACTGAGAACGCGCTATACTCCAGTAGCGCGTTCTTGGAGGTCGCGCTGCCCCGACCGAGCGCGTTCATCGGAGAAGATGAACAGGAGGCGGTTCCTGTCGCGCTATGGGGTCCTAGCGCGATCATCCTTGTCGCGCTAGGCATCCCTAGCGCGACATGCCTTGTCGCGCTAGGCATCTCTAGCGCGACATTCCGTGTCGCGCTAGGAGGCCCTAGCGCGATGTCCCTTGTCGCGCTAGGGGGCCCTAGCGCGTTCTTCCGTGTCGCGCTAGGTGTCCCTAGCGCGATCTGGCTGTTGTTGGGTGTTTCCCTTGGGCCGTGTGTGCGTCCCGGGCACCCCGTGGAGTTCCGTGACCGTGTCTTTGGTGTCCGGAGGTTCCGTTTGCCCTGGTCATGCGTTTGGCCGTGGGCGGTGCGTCCGTTTTTCTCCGACCGTGGTCCCGTTGACGGAGCTAGTGCGTGGGGTGATTCCCACATGTTGTCGGACTCGGACGTTGTTTTCCGTTGACTTGAGAGTCTACTCCTTCAGTGACCCTCCACTAGTCGTAGCCTACTAGTACGCGGGTGCTAGTCGCACCAGGGAGTGGTGTACGGGCCGACCTTTCGAGACGGTTTGTGGACCGGTTACCGTTGGGCCCCACGTCTTGCAGCCAGAGTCCGGCTGAGGGGAAAACCGGTCAGAGGGCCAGACCTGGGACGCGTGGTCTGTGTGTGCACACGTGGTTGGGGGCGGTTGGACCCACGTCGACGGGCGTGACCCCAGCTAGTCACTTGTTCGTGGTTACTTGTACGGTGTCTGCGCCTCGGGTAGGACCTACCACGTCAGGCGGTTCACCTGCGGTGCGGTATAAGACGTCAGGGGACGCTACCGGCTGTGCTTCTAGTGGGTGGTACTCCTGTCGAGTACGGAGTGTCAGACTGTCAGTCGTGTGTTTCCGACCTTCAGGTTTTGGCGGTTCGACCGTTGAGTTTTCGGTCTTTTCGTACCGTGGCACGTGTGTCGGTTTGCGTGCCGTAGGGTCTAGTTCTGTAGAGTACAGGGCTTTCCTTTCCGAGGTACTTTCCTACCGCTAGAGTAGTGGTTTCTCATTTTACGAGGTAGGGTTCGAGTGATCCCTACTGAGTCTTGTTCCGAGACTCATTCCCTGCGTGTTTTCACCGTGTTTCAGGTGAGACGCCACCTTCGGGGAGCGCGTCAGGAGCGCAGCGTGGTGCGGGTGCCCAGAGGTAGTGCCAGAGGTCAGAGCCGGGGGATGCCCCGTGTAGCTGTACTTTTCTTTCTTGTCACTGTACTAGTCGTGGACTACTGTCTCTGTTGTTATTTTCTTATTGTGGACCATGTAAAATGTTAATTTATTTCCTGCTTAATATTATATCTGTTTAATTTCTGCGATTATCTGTGATGCTTATGTAGTTTCCACACCATCCTTTTAACCCTTCCGAGTCTTCGGGCTCGTGGGTGGCGGTACGAGTCTCGGGTTATCGGGCCTTCCCGGTAATCGGATTCTCGGGTCGTTACAGCTGGTATCAGAGCGCGGTTGTGGAATTACATGAGAATCATAGGTAATTGTAGTGGTCCACTAGTCCACAGCGATGATGTACAGGTGACGCTGGCATTGGGCACCGTGTGTTTATTTTGACATTGCCGTTTTCGTGTTTTCTGTCTTTTGCTTCAGGAGCGAGTATGGCGCCGAGGAGGAGTTCTCGCTCTCAGCAGGGGTAGTCGGCTGGAGGTCAGGAGATCCAGCAGGGGGTCCAGAGGGACCAGGAGGAGCATAGCAGAGTTCCGGGAGCTACCGAGGCCGCGGATGCTGCGAGGGCTCCGGGGGCCGAGGATTTCTTCCGTGGCATGTACCATCTCATGTCTCAGCAGTTTGGCGGAGAGGCCGGTGAGGGCTCGTCAGCTAGGGGTGGGCCAGGCCGAGCGGTGAGGGACTTCATGCAGTTCCATCCACCTTACTTTAGCGGCCAGGCAGACCCTGATGCGGCTCGTGATTGGCTTGATGAGATGGAGCGGGTGTTCAGTTCCGCAAGGAGTACTGCCGAGGACAGAGTGGTGTTGGCCTACAACCAGTTGCAGGGTACGGCTCGGAGGTGGTGGTCTTCCGAGTGGAAGACGTCCTTTCAGCTTCGTCCACTTGAGCAGATCGAGTGGGATGACTTTGTCAGTGCTTTCGAGCGTACGTACTGTCCAGATGTTGTTGCCACGCAGCGGATGCGGGAGTTTCTGGAGCTGGTGCAGGGTGACATGTCCGTGTTGCAGTACAGGGCCCGATTTGTCGAGCTGGGTCGGTATGCACCTCACATCATGGAGCATGAGAGGGTGAGGACCGCGCAGTTTGTGCAGGGCTTGAGGCTGGAGCTGAGGCACCATTTGATCGCGAATGGGGCCACTGATCTGGAGACAGCGTCTCGTGTTGCGATTTCTTTGGAGATGGATATGCAGAGGACTCGAGGACCGATCAGCCAGGGGCAGTCCTTGTCAGGTCGCAGCCAGCAGTCGGCTACCCAGCAGCAGGGTTTCTTCCAGCATGCGTCGGGTGGTTCAGGAGTACCGGCATCGGCAGCTTCGGTGACAGGATCTGCGTCCTTCGGGTCGAAGGTCAAGAAGTTCTTCAAGAGAGGGTTCGGCAAGAAGAAGTCCAGGGATCAAGGGCAGGCTTCATCGGGCAGTGTGCAGCAGCCGATTCCTTTGCAGCGTCAGGGATCAGTGGGTGGATCGCGAGGACCTTGTCCACGATGTGGTGGTACCCACCCAGGCAGGCAGTGTACGGCGCCGATTATCTGTTTTCGGTGTGACCAGCCAGGGCATATGGTGCGTGACTGTCCTCAGAGGCCGCCGCAGCAGCAGTTTCCTCAGCAGCAGCAGGTTCCCCAGCAGCAAAGGTAGCAGCAGCAGCAGGGACAGTATCCGCCGCTACCCAGGTCAGCTAGCGTGGGAGGCAGGCAGAGGGCTCGTGGCCAGATCACGCACTTGGCCAGGGCAGAGGCAGTGGCGTCGCAGCTCGTGGAAGGTACCGTTCAGATTTTGGGTTGTGCGGCTCGGGTTTTGTTCAATTCTAGCGCGTCTCATTCGTTTATTTCGGAGGATTTCACGTCGAGCGTCGAGGAGCCGGTGACCCAGTTGTCCTGTGATTTGGCAGTGGAGTTGCCTTCGGGTGACTTTATGGTCACTCCGTATTGCTTCGACCAGGTTCCGGTGTAGATCGATGGGCGGAGTATGCCAGGCAGGTTGTATGTGTTGCAGCTTCGGGATTATGATGTGATTCTAGGCATGGATTGGCTCGAGACTCATGGAGCGGTGGTGGATTGTGGAATGAAGAGGGTCTACTTCCAGCATCCGAGCAAGAGGACCTTCTATTTCCAAGGTATCCGTTCCACCTCTTCTCGATTCCTTATCTCTTCTATTCGAGCCCGTCGATTGCTTGATTCAGGTTGTCAGGGTTTTCTCGCGTCCGTGGTTGTGTCGGACCGGATGGAGCCGGATGTCGAGAACATTGCGGTGGTGTGCGAGTTTCCCGATGTTTTTCCTGAGGAGTTGCCTGGATTACCTCCCCAGCGGGAGATCGATTTCATGATCGAGGTTGTGCCTGGTACGGGACCTTTGGCGAAGGCTCCCTACCGTATGGCCCCCGCTGAGTTGAGGGAGTTGAGGGCGCAGTTGCAGGAACTGCTGGCCAAGGGGTACATTCGTCCGAGCTTTTTCCCTTGGGGTGCGCCAGTGTTGTTTGTGAAGAAGAAGGACGGTAGTCTGCGGTTGTGCATTGACTATCGGCAACTCAATGAAGTGACCATTAAGAACAAGTATCCGTTGCCGCGGATTGATGACTTGTTCGACCAGCTTCAGTCTGCGCGAGTGTTCTCACGGATTGATTTGCGGTCCGGTTACTATCAGCTGAGAATTCGCGAGTCCGATGTGGAGAAGACTGCGTTCAGTACGAGGTACGGGCATTATGAGTTTCTGGTGATGCCGTTCGGGCTCACCAATGCCCCAGCAGCCTTCATGGACTTGATGCAGAGGGTGTTTCATCCGTATTTGGACCAGTTCGTGGTCATCTTCGTGGATGACATCCTTGTTTATTCGCAGTCTGCTGAGGAGCATGCGTACCATTTGGGTGTGGTGCTGCAGACATTGCGAGATCACCAGTTGTATGCGAAGCTCAGCAAGTGCGAGTTTTGGCTCAGCGAGGTGCACTTTCTGGGGCACGTGATTTCTGGTGATGATATTTCCGTGGACCCCGCCAAGGTCGAGGCAGTGATGCAGTGGCCGAGGCCGAGGTCGGTGACGGAGATCCGGAGTTTCTTGGGGCTTGCGGGGTATTATCGCCGGTTTATCCAGGATTTTTCTCGCATTGCGACCCCGATGACGAGGCTCACGCGGAAGGATGTGCCTTTCGTTTGGTCCGAGGAGTGTGAGCAGAGCTTCAGTGAACTGAAGAGGTTGCTCACCTCGGCTCCGGTGTTGGTTTTACCTTCTGGATCGGGAGGTTTTGTGGTGTGTACAGATGCTTCCGGGGTCGGATTGGGTGCTGTTCTGATGCAGCATGGTAGAGTGGTGGCTTATGCATCTCGGCAGCTAAAGCCCCATGAGGAGAACTACCCTACCCATGACCTGGAGTTGGCGGCAGTGATCTTCGCGCTGAAGATCTGGAGGCATTATCTGTACGGCGAGAAGTTCGAGGTGTTCACTGACCATCAGAGTTTGAGGTATGTGTTCTCGCAGAGAGATCTGAACCTCAGACAAAGGCGTTGGATGGAGTTCATGAAGGACTATGACTTCACCCTGTCTTATCAGCCGGGCAGGATGAATATCGTTGCCGATGCCTTGAGTCGGAAGGTTGCGGTCAGTACCTTGATGCTGAGGAAGTGGAGGCTCTGGGAACAAGTGCCCGAAGTTTCTTTCAGGCTCAAGATTCCCCAGGAGCCAGGGTTGGCGGTGCTTACGAGTCTGACTGTCACTCCTGCTATCCGTCGTCAGGTGACAGAGGCTCAGCATGCAGACCCTGAGTTGCCCCGGATTCTGGCGATGGCTGATGTGGAACTTGGCGAGGACGGTGCTGCGAGGTTTCGTGGCAGGCTGTACGTCCCAGCGGAGGAGCAGGTTCGTCGTGCGGTGTTACGCGAGGCTCATGGGAGCAGGTACACTGTGCACCCAGGTGCGACGAAGATGTATCGGAACTTGCGGAGGCATTTCTGGTGGCCTGGCATGAAGAGAGATGTCGCGGAGTTTGTGGCCAGGTGCCTGATCTGTCAGCAGGTGAAGGCGGAGCATTAGTGACCAGGAGGTACTCTCCAGCCCTTGGATGTTCCTGCTTGGAAGTGGGACCATGTGACCACGGATTTCGTGGTGGGGTTGCCAAGGACCCCGAGTGGGCAGGACTGTATTTGGTTGCTGGTGGATCGGCTGACGAAGGTGACGCAGTTGTTACCGGTCAAGGTCAGCTGGAGCGTGTCCAGGTTGGCTCGTTTGTATGTGGAGCGGATCGTGCCGTTGCATGGGGTTCCCATTTCGATCGTGTCGGATCGGGATCCGCGCTTCACTTCTGGATTCTGGAGGAGTTTCCAGCGAGCTCTTGGCACGGAGTTGGCGATTAGCTCGGCGTATCATCCTCAGTCAGATGGTCAGTCTGAGAGGACCATTCAGACTTTGGAGGACATGCTGAGATCTTGCTGCCTGGAGTGGCAGGGGAGTTGGATTCATCACCTACCGTTGGTGGAGTTTGCCTATAACAACAGCTATCATTCGAGCATCAGCATGGCTCCTTATGAGGCGTTATATGGGCGTCCTTGTCGGACTCCACTTGATTGGTTTGAGGTAGGTGAGCATGTTTTGACGGGACCGGAATTGGTGCAGCAATGCGTGGATGTTGTGCACCTGGTTCGTCAAAACATGTTGGCGGCCCAGAGTCGGTAGAAGATCTATGCTGACCGTAGGAGGTAGCCCCTCGAGTTCGCCGTGGGCGATCATGTGTTCTTGAGAGTTTCTCCGATGAAGGGGGTGATGCATTTTGGACGGCGTGGGAAGCTGAGTCCCCGCTATATTGGTCCTTTCGCGATTGTGGAGCGCATCGGTGAGGTTGCTTACCGATTGCAGTTACCCTCTGAGTTGGCGTCGGTGCATGATGTGTTCCACGTTTCGATGTTACGGAAGTATATGCCCGATGACTCTCATGTGCTCGAGTTTTCCGTTTGGCCTGAGGTGACTCCAGATCTTTCTCTTCCAGAGTTTCCGATCCGCGTGGAGGATAGGCGACAGCAGCGCCTGCGGAACAAAGTCATTCCCTTGGTAAAGGTCGTGTGGCAACGACACTCTGGTGGTGAGGCTTCATGGGAACGTGAGGACGAGATGCGTCAGCAGTTCCCGTATCTGTTTGAGTGAGTCTTCCTCTTCTTTCCCCTTGGGTTGTTCTCAATTTCGAGGACGAAATTCCTTAAGGGGGGAGGGCTGTAATATCCCGGACCTTTCGGATCCTTCTTCGTGGGTCCCGGATTTGGTTCTCGGAGCGTCCAGCTCCGTTGTGTCCGAAATTTCATTTCGGACATCTTTCGTGTTCGGATCGGCGCGATCCGGAGTGGTTTCGGAGGCCCGGAGGCATTCCGCGGCTTTTCCGCGTGTGTTTTCCGATTCCCGGTGTGTGTTTCGGCTTTTCCTTCGGAAGCTCGCTGCGGGCGAACCGGACAGTTCCCCCAGGCACGAGTGGTACCGTTGCGATCGGTGCGTTCCGAGGATTCCGGAAATGTATTTTTCTATTTTTCGGTATTTTTCCGAAAATTCAGATTTTCTATAAAGCCCTAATCCTTTTCCTTTTTCTTTTCTCCTTTCTCTTTCTTCTTCTTCTTCTTCCTCCGTTTCTTCCCACCGTGACACCCTCCTCTCTCCCTCTCTCCCATTCGGCGCGGCGAACCCCTCTCCGGCTACGGACGGCGGCGGGGCGACGGCGCGGACGTGTGGGCGGCGGCGAGGCGAGCTCGTGGGCGTGCGGCGTGCGTGGGAAGCGTGGGGAGTTCGTGAAGTTTGAAGCGTTCTTCGCGGTTCGTGGGTGATTCGGCGGAGCATTCGCTCCATTGAGGTAGGGTGACGTTCCTTAGCCTCATGCCGATCTTTTCCGCGATTTATAGGCCGCGGGGAGGCCGAGAGGGGATCGTTTGAGCGTTTTTGGGTTTTTCCATGATTTGGGGAGAGCTCGCCCGATCTATGGATTTGATGCATGATTTCGTGTTTTGATGGCCTAGAATCATGCTAGGGGTCCCCAGGGGTCTTCCCCTTTGTTGTCCCCCTCTCCTATGGAGGCATGGGGGCGTGGTTAGAATTTTTGGGCGTTTCTACCATTTTCGACCGCGGACTGAGAACGCGCTATACTCCAGTAGCGCGTTCTTGGAGGTCACGCTGCCCCGACCGAGCGCGTTCATCGGAGAGGATGAACAGGAGGCGGTTCCTGTCGCGCTATGGGGTCCTAGCGCGATCATCCTTGTCGTGCTAGGCATCCCTAGCGCGACATGCCTTGTCACGCTAGGCATCTCTAGCGCGACATTCCGTGTCGCGCTAGGAGGCCCTAGCGCGATGTCCCTTGTCGCGCTAGGGGGCCCTAGCGCGTTCTTCCGTGTCGCGCTAGGTGTCCCTAGCGTGATCTGGCTGTTGTTGGGTGTTTCCCTTGGGCCGTGTGTGCGTCTCGGGCACCCCGTGGAGTTCCGTGACCGTGTCTTTGGTGTCCGGAGGTTCCGTTTGCCCTGGTCATGCGTTTGGCCGTGGGTGGTGCGTCCGTTTTTCTCCGACCGTGGTCCCGTTGACGGAGCTAGTGCGTGGGGTGATTCCCACATGTTGTCGGACTCGGACGTTGTTTTCCGTTGACTTGAGAGTCTACTCCTTCAGTGACCCTCCACTAGTCGTAGCCTACTAGTACGCGGTGCTAGTCGCACCAGGGAGTGGTGTACGGGCCTACCTTTCGAGACGGTTTGTGGACCGGTTACCGTTGGGCCCCACGTCTTGCAGCCAGAGTCCGGCTGAGGGGAAAATCGGTCAGAGGGCCAGACCTGGGACGCGTGGTCTGTGTGTGCACACGTGGTTGGGGGCGGTTGGACCCACGTCGACGGGCGTGACCCCAGCTAGTCACTTGTTCGTGGTTACTTGTACGGTGTCTGCGCCTCGGGTAGGACCTACCACGTCAGGCGGTTCACCTGCGGTGCGGTATAAGACGTCAGGGGACGCTACCGGCTGTGCTTCTAGTGGGTGGTACTCCTGTCGAGTACGGAGTGTCAGACTGTCAGTCGTGTGTTTCCGACCTTCAGGTTTTGGCGGTTCGACTGTTGAGTTTTCGGTCTTTTCGTACCGTGGCACGTGTGTCGGTTTGCGTGCCGTAGGGTCTAGTTCTGTAGAGTACAGGGCTTTCCTTTCCGAGGTACTTTCCTACCGCTAGAGTAGTGGTTTCTCATTTTACGAGGTAGGGTTCGAGTGATCCCTACTGAGTCTTGTTCCGAGACTCATTCCCTGCGTGTTTTCACCGTGTTTCAGGTGAGACGCCACCTTCGGGGAGCGCATCAGGAGCGCAGTGTGGTGCGGGTGCCCAGAGGTAGTGCCAGAGGTCAGAGCCGGGGGATGCCCCGTGTAGCTGTACTTTTCTTTCTTGTCACTGTACTAGTCGTGGACTACTGTCTTTGTTGTTATTTTCTTATTGTGGACCATGTAAAATGTTAATTTATTTCCTGCTTAATATTATATCTGTTTAATTTCTGCGATTATCTGTGATGCTTATGTAGTTTCCACACCATCCTTTTAACCCTTCCGAGTCTTCGGGCTCGTGGGTGGCGGTACGAGTCTCGGGTTATCGGGCCTTCCCGGTAATCGGATTCTCGGGTCGTTACACCGTGCATAGTTCATTTCATATCATATAGAGTCGGTGCACATTTAGCGTTGGCCTTATTGGAGTCGATGCTAGCACAGAGTGTCTAGCATATAGGGTATGTGCTCGTTTATCTTGCCTTGTTACTGGGTCGGTGCTAGTTGCACCTTCTGCAGACAGAGTCGGAGCACATTTTAAGCTGCGCGCATTTAAGGTCGATGCTAGTATGTCACGTATTGCTTACGAGGATAGTGCAGGTTCCTGTTGTACTGTGAACAAGGTCGGTGCAGGTTTGATGCACGCATGCAAGGGAAGTCGGTGCAGGTTCTGGCTTGCATTAGGTCGGTGCATGTCTATGTCTAAGGCCATAAAAGGTCGGTGCAAGTCTTTGCGTCACACATCTATAGTCGGTGCATGTCACTTTTCATCTAGTATAAGGCCTATGCATTTAGGTCATTCTGCATATCTAACATCGGTGCACATTTCAGCTCTAAGCATACCAAGGTCCGTGCTAGTCCCTGTAGCACAGTAATGAGGGTCCGTGCATGTTCTCTTTCTTGCACCTGAAGTCAGTGCAATTCACTGTTCAAACCGATGCATGTTCAGCCTTAGGCTCACTATAGCGTCGGTGCATGTTTAGTATATACGCATTTAATGGTCTGTGCACTTTCCTGTTCCTTCAATAGAAGGTCCGTGCATGTTTTGTTGCAAGCTGCCAATGGTCCGAGCATGTCTCATTAACAGCAAGTTAAGGTCAGTGCACATCCTGCTTTACTAAACCAAAGGTCTGTGCATGTTTGATCGTTACACTATATAGTCTATGCATCCCTTAAGAACTCAGGGCATAAACTGTACTCTGTCCTTTCGTTTGCAGGGAACAATCTCGTTCATAGAAGAGGCACGTGATCTCTAAAATGGCAGAAGGCTGGCTCGTGGATAAAGGGGCAAATGAAAGGCACGTGATCCGAGGAAAGGAACATTCTATTCCCTAACACGTGGACCAATGGAGTTTTGGTAGGGTTCTTTTGCCTCATCCATACGGAGCCCTTGCTCATATATATGAATACCCAACCCTTCGAAGAAGTGTGCGGAAAAAGCGGCCAATTGTCTCCATCTGAGAAAGCGAGCGTCTCTAGGAGCAAGAGAGAGGGTGAGAAGTTCAGTGCGAGTGGAGAGAAAGAGAGAGAAGTCTCTGAGAGCAGCCAGCCAGTGAATTTGTTTATGCTTCTTTGAAGCTACATTGTCCATTGTTTTGTTTTCACTTTTCCTCTTTATTCTGATCCTTGTTTCACCATCCGTGTTTTCAGAGTTCCCTCTGGTGTGGAGGAAGGGAGACAGTGTCTCCGGTTTCGAGTGGCTCTGGGGGGTCACTCGTGGGGTTCCCTCTGTGTAGAGGAAGGGAGGAATTGACCTCCGATTCTGGATTTGCAGGGAGCAAGTCCAGGGTTCAGGTTCTGCGGGGTGTAGGACCTGGTTGAGGGATTTGTCTCCCTCTGGGCAAGCTATTAGCCATCCATTGTCACAGACTGAGTCTGCTTTTCTAGCTTGAGCTAGTGGAATCCTCGTGCTGTGTGGACGAGGGGTGGACGTAGATTGCCATGGGCAATCGAACCACCTAAAAACCCTTTGCCTCCTTGTGTGACTGTTCCTCTACCTTTTGTGCGATTTCTGATCTTTAGTTGGCGGAGCTTGCTATATTCTTTGCCTTCTTTGACCCATCTTCTGCTCGATCATTCAGCTGAGTATCATCGATTGCTTTATGAGGCACTCATTTCCTTGTGAGTGTGTTTTTCTACCATGTGTTAAGTGTTTTGCACCTCTACTCTCGAGTTATATAGCGTGATCTTTTGATCTGAGTTTAAAATTGGGGTGATCTATTCATCTCCCCCCTTCTAGATCACTTCATAGTATTTCTATCACCACCCAACGACTGTGGCGAGCGTTCAGCTTCTTCTGGGTATGGAGGAATCGTAGGGCCTCATGATCAGAAAAGAGGACAAACTCCTAGTGCAACAAATAGTGCCTCAAATATCGTAATGCCTAGACAACTACGTAAAATTCTTTATCATAAGTGGAGTAATGCAATTCGGCATCATTAAGCTTCTCGCTAAAGAATGCAATGGGGTGGGACTCCTGACTCAACACTCCACCAATACCCACTCCAGAAGCGTCACATGTGACCTCAAACACCTTAGAAAAATCTGGTAATGTAAGGACATGTGCCTGGGTCATGCGCTCCTTGATGTCCTGAAAGGCTATGGCTGCAGCCTTAGTCTATACAAATGCCCCCTTCTTTATGCAATCAGTGATCGGGGCGGTGATGGAACTGAAGCCACGAATGAAGCGGCGATAGAACGTCGCTAAGCCATGGAAGCTCCGGACATCGTGGAGGGTGCGGCAATCGGGCCACTCCCTGATGGCTCTAATCTTCTTCAGATCAGCTGAGACTCCATCCCTAGACACAATGAACCCGAGGAAGGTAATCTGATCAGTCATGAAGGCACACTTCTTCGGGTTGGCGAATAAGCTCTCTCGCTGTAAAACAACACAGACTTACCTAAGGTGGTCTAAGTGGTCCTCCCTAGTGCGGCTGTAAATAAGAATGTCATCAAAGTAGACGACCAAGAAGACCCCTATCATAGGGCGTAAAACCTGGGTCATCAACCGCATGAAGGTACTAGGGGCATTGGAAAGCCCAAAGGGCATCACCAACCACTTATAAAGACCATCCATGGTCTTGAATGCCATCTTCCATCATTCCCAAGCCTGATCCGCACCTGGTGATTGCCACCACAAAGATCTATCTTTGAAAAGATAGTGGCTCCCGACATCATGTCTAACAAGTCATCCAATCAGGGAATGAGAAAGTGATACTTCACCGTGATCTTGTTGATCACACGGCTATCCACGCACATCCTCCATGTGCCATCCTTCTTCAGGGCCAATAATGCGGGAGCAATGTAAGGGCTCTTGCTGTCCCTAAGAGATCCCCGACTCATCAACTCCTCGACCTGCCTTTGAAGTTTAGCATGGTCTGTGGGAATCATCCTGTAGTGGAGAAGGTTGGGCAAAGATGAGCCCGGAACAAGGTCAATCTTGTGTTGGATATCCCTCATAGGCGGAAGGCCTTCAGGGAGGTCCTCCGGGAAGACATCAGAAAACTCCCGTAGGATCATAGCTATCTCTGGGGGGTGCTCATCATTAGACCCAGGAGCGACATCCTCCACTCCTCGGACAACAACGGCAAGGACAGGGCTACCCCTGGTCACCTCTTGCTCCATCTCTCGCGGGCTAATCATCATTAACCTCCGGGGTGGGAGGCCTCCTGTGCTTGGAGCGGTCGAAGCGGTAGTAGCCCGCGCCGAGGATGAGGTGGAAGGATCGACCGTCCCCTGACTAGGAGGGGTCGAAGTGTTGGGATCGGCTGGTCCTCGGACAGATGGATCCTTCTGCTGAGTGGGGTGAAGGGTGATCCTATGACCCCCGTGGTCGAATGTGCAAGTGTTCGACCGACCTTGAAGGGTGGCATCCCGATCAAAAAGCCAAGGCCTACCTAGGATAATGCTACCCACCTCCATAGGCAACACATCACACCAGATCTTATCATGGTAAGCCTAGAACTGTAGTGGCACCAGGCATCGCAGCCTGACCGAGATGAAAGTGGAATCCACCCAAGATACCCTGTAAGGGGCGGGGTGATCTATGGGCGTCAAACCCAGACGCCTAACAGTGCTCGTAGAGATAGCGTTATTGCAACCCCTGCTATCTATGATCACCATACAGGCCTTTCCTCCCAGCCTACAAAATGTATGGAAGATGGTGGTACGACGCCAGTCGTCACTCACATGAGGCTGGGTTAGGATGCACCTGACTACACCCAGCTATACATAACCCTGATGCTAGGTACCTGGGACATCAACTAGCTCTCCCTCCATTAGTTCATCAAAGAACTCCTCCGCTAAGTCCTGATCAGCCTCGTAACTGATCGGCACTAGCTCAGGTGTGAGGTCGCTGGCAGAGGGATCAGAGATGACAAGCGACTCCCGAGTGGGACACTTGGCCGAATAGTGGCCAACCCCACCACACCTATAGCAATCACCCTGTGTCCCGAAGCCCTGGGATGTTCCACCAACCATCGGCCCCTTACCTTTGTCCACAGGACGGATTGGGGGTGTAGGAAGTAAGGGTGGTCGAGTCGGCATGGCGGGCTGGGGAGGTCTAGGGGCAAGGACGGGTGCCTGCTGGTGAAGGGGAGGATCGCTTGGAGGGAGGGGGCACGTAGGAGCAGCGAGGTCCTGGCGAGGGGGTTCCTGGCGGCGGGCCACATGCCATCGAGTGTAGGAACCGGGCGTGGCCCAAGGATAAGACACACGCAGGTATGTGACCCCCTGGCGAGGGGTAGGAGCAAACTCAGCCTCAAATTGCTCCACCTAGAGGGCAACATGGTACGCGTCTTCCAACTTGTCCACTTTGTGGCGGAAAAGCTCTTACTGTAGGTGTGGCCGTAGACCACGCCGAAAATGGGAGACAGTCATGGAGCTTTCCTCCATGGCATCACATCGCAGAAAGTACTCATCGAACTCGGTGATTTAATCGGAGACGGACCGATCTCCTTGGGTGAGACTCTGCCATCTGTCTACGAGACGCTAGCGGTAGGAGGTAGGATGGTACTTCTTCCTGAGTTTGGTCCTCATCTCATCCCACGTCTCTACCTGGGGCTCCTAACGGTGAAACAGTAGGTTCTCCATGTTCCTCCAATAAGTTTATGCCTGCCCTAGTAGTTTCACTTTGGCGAACTTGACTTTTCGGTGGTCCGTCATCTCAAACCACTCGAAATACCGGTCCATGCCGACCTCCCAATCAAGATAGACCTTCGAGTCCAAGGACCCATCAAAAGTGGGAGGGTCTGCTCGCACCGTCCTGAGGACCCGCTTGTCCTCATCATCCCTCTGTGGTCGGTGACCACGACAGCGTTGGCCATTTCCCCCATAATCATTTTCGGACTTGTAGTCCTCAACATTAGGGGCACGTGGCTATCGCTCCTCAGCCCAAAGTGGGGCGGGCTGGACACCAGGCACCTGAGGGGCCGGGATAGCTCCAGGGAGCTCCTGGCGGGGGACTCTCTCCACATTCTCTATCCTTCCAACCAGACCTTGGATAGATCAGTCAGAGACCTCGGCACGGTCCTCCATGGTCTTGAGACGACCCTCCAAGCGGTCGGTATTCTCCCTACTAATTTGTTCGAATCTATCCATGCACTCCATGAGTAGAGCGAACACGTCATCCAGAGTTTGACCTCCCGGGTTGGCACCTCGAGATTCACCCATAGTGTCAGGGCTATGATACTGTGCACCTCCACGGGTTGGCATGCAATGGGAGAGGACCTAGAGGGAACTAAGGGGTGACTCACTATGACCTATATGGACGGACTAATGCAAAAATGAAAACGTCCTAGGCTCCAATATCCTGTACGAGGCGGAGGTTTGATCCGAAGATCGCGCTCACGCAAGTGTGCCCCTTTCCCAATAGGCATAGCCTACCGTTCCGGGAACACCTTTCGATATACCAGATGAAATGGAGCACCTTGTACCGACTACCCTAGACTCAAATCGGCTCTGATACCAATTTGATGCGGGACGACTACGAGACCCGTCTCGGGCTTGTTGTGACCTTGGACTCTATAAGACGACGCGACTAAAGAGATGATGCGACCAGCAACAACACTACGACGCGCGGCACCTAAAGAGCTTCAAAAGAGGCGATCATGCCCCGAACAAGAAGCGCTAACTCACAGTCATCCCCGGTGAGGGAAACGTGACGATCTGCACGGTTGAGTAACCGACTTTGAGTCTCGGGTGGTCGGCTCACTCTCGTGCTCGGAATGAGTCACGGGACGGGTTTCGCTTTCACAACTCACAACGGTGATTAATTTAACTAGCTAGGAATTAACAACTCACATGCAGCGGCTGTAAGAATTTATACTAGCTAAGCAAGTAAGATAAAGTGGGTGACCAGTGTACCTCCACACTCGGGGCGTGGGGAAATTAATTACAGCAAGACAATTACGGCCCACTCCACGCAGGGAGGTAAAAGGCCACAACAGCGGTCCGGGACCGCCGTTCCAGGGTTGACGGGCAACGTGTTGGTGGCGTGTCAACCGGTTGCGGGCAGCGACTCCGAAGCTGCAAATTCTGTCCGGCAGGACAACAAGCACGAGCGCCCAAAGGGACGTCGGTGTCCGGAGATCTTATGAAGGCGACAGTTCACCGAAACGTTGGCAGAGGGTGCCCGATCGACCCCCGGGAGCGGCGGTCGTTGAAGTTACCCCGGCGCATTTCTTTGGGATTTATCCGGCAACCCCCTTTTCTGGCCTAGCTCGGAGCAGAAGTGCGCACCTCCACGAAAATGGCCGGTACGCCCAGATCCGATCTCGGATCGAGACGCAATGGGTACCGTTGTAAAGAGGACTCAAAAACTACGACATATTGGAATCTCACATCCATCCAACGGCTGGATTGGAAATGAAAATGACTGCAAACTGACTGAGCTCACTGTCCCGGAATACAGAACAGACAGGGAAGAATGGGATCAGCATGTTCAAGGGGTTTGACCAAATATCAAATGGAAGATTTAGAACCTGGGATTTTTATGGTGGATAGGGGGGAGGGTGACGGTGACGCACATAATTTTTTTGTATTTTTCGGAGAACGTTTAGGGGGTGGGAAAAATCGGCTACTACAGACTATCCCGCAGATCTTCACACAGGAAGATTGTGAGAAGGAACAACAGATGGCTGGGAAAGGGCCTAAAAGGACTCTGATCGGCCTAAAAATTAAACTGGGAATGGTGGAGGATGGGGGGAACCTACCCTCAAAATCTCATCGCGATCCGTCGGTCGGATCTTCTGTACCAGCGCTTTTACCGAGCTGCTTTCCAGCAACTCCTAATTTCCGGGCAGTAGGCCGGAGTTGGTATTGTGGCGGCTTAACGGCAGCGCGAACGGCGGGGGCGACAGCGGTGATTGATCACAGCTGGTAGAGGAAGAGGGGGAGAGGAAGAAATCTCAGAGATTTGGAGGATTAAGATCAAGATCTGAAGAAGAGGGAGGAAGAAGATGAAGAACACTCAAGAAAAAGAGGGGAGAGAGGGGGGTGCACCCAAATCAATTTTCACAATAATGCTTCATTAATTTTGGCCAAAATGCAACATGAGACATTAAATACACAAACCCTAGACCTAGCCAAATGACCTAGGATACCTTTGGTCAAGGGGGTATAATGGGGAAATGGGATAAACAAATATTAAACAAAGCCCCCATGTGGAGACAAAAGAGGGGGCGCCCCTCTCTCCAAGTCAACATAAGGGGCTTAATATATTTAATCTCCTTGGACCATATTAATCCCTCCTTGAACCAAAATAAATCAAAAATATAAATACATGGTCAATTATTCTACCATTTACCCAATATAAAAACTCAAGATAATACAAATGAAATACACACCAAATACACACCAAATACGACCAAATACGTATAAAATACAAATACGTATAAAAATATGTACTAAAATATCAGAGCATCGGTGGCGACTCCAGACTGTCCCCCAGCCTCAAAGTGGTTGGTGTCGACCGAGTCGTGCTGCGTGTCTGGTACCGGCGGCTCGCTGAGTCGAGCCGTACTCGGGCTCTGGTGTCCTCACTATTTTGTCACGCCCCGAACCGATAGCAGCGGAACGCATTGCTCGGAACGTGGCAGCGAATAGTCATGAATAATCAGAGCAAACCATAAGACACAAATACAAGGCCAGACAACGTTGACAAAATTTGATTCTTATTAATAATCAAAATGTGAATATTACATCTCTAACTCAACTTATATTAATAAAAGAAAAAGACTCCATATTACACTTAATGAAAAGATAAAGACTCAAAGACAAGATAAGACTCAAGAAAATAAAAGACATCGACTCGATTCTCCAGAACACTCATCACTCTTGCCCTTTCTCGTCTGATTGATTGTCTTCGGCATTATTACATGAAAAATATTAAAATAGGCTGGATGAGCGAAAAGCTCAGTAGGAATTGCATCTCTCATCAAACAGGATATAAGTGATTAGCCAATTAATCATGTACACGAGCATGTAATGCATGAATGATATAACATGACACTAGATCTAGCAAAAAGGATGATCATTAACGAACATCAAATCAAGGGCAGATATAAGCTCAAGGGAAAAGGGAAGTAATTCCCGTGCAGTTCCAAGGACAAGATGCTAGTATGAACCAAAGACATATGCTCTAGATGAACATAAATTTAGAATTGGCCAGAATATATCAGAATTTTAATAATGATAAGCAGAAATAATTAGTCTAGCAGAATATTTAAATTGTTAGAATGAAAAAAATAACAGAATAGCAGAAAAATAGAATTTGCAGATAACAGATATAACAAAGTTTTGCAGATTTACATACATTGGTGCAATGCTACATCCAAAATTCCTATGGTTCACAGAATGGACTTCCGTCCTACCTGACATTGGTTGTCGTGGACCCACAACCCTTGATATTTCAGAATTTGCAAATATGGCCAATATAGAGTCAAATGGTTATGTTCCAGAAATGTTGACAATGAATTTTGTCAAAGGAATAGCATGTCTTATCTAGTACAGGTGATAATCAGGAAGATCCATGATATACAGGAGTTCAAGGACTGAACAACGAATAGGGACATTATAACGATAATTCTCTCATGAAAATTTGAATATTCATGAAACTAGGTTAAATGGCGTCGACACTGTCGCCGCGAATTAAAGAAACGGCATCACCTGTATGGATGCTAATTCCCATGAACAGTAGGCACGAACAGAATTGACGTTAGCGTCATGGACGCTAATTGCAAATGGCATCTATGCTCTAGACGACAATTCTAAACAGTAACTGAACTTCCTACGGAGACCCATCGGGGTGATCCGAGATGACTAGGACGTCATGTTTCTTCAGAGGGACATGACAAGATACAGTTTTCAAGATTTTTAGGGTACAACCTGTTTGGTGGCTTTGAGGGAATCTAAATTTTCACGAAGGCTTACGGAGGTCTCAACGAAGAAAGCACCAGTCCGACAGAAGTAGTATCCGACGGAGGGTCCTAACCTCACCAAGAGTTGAGTGTAAATCGTAGAATACGAAACAGGGACCATGCCTCAGCCATGAGACAATGGTGCCACGATCCAGCGGTATTGGATCGAGAAAGCGTGATTTGAAATAGTCAAGGAACGGCGTCTGAGCAGTGGACGCTAATTGAAATTGGCGTCTATGGCTTAGACTTCAATTACTTACATTTCTAAAATTAATTATTATTCTAAGAATATGCGTATCTTTGAAGAGGTGCTAATTATTAAAATAGCTTCAATTCATAAGGACGTTAATTCTTTATTTTATTTATTCTACAAGGAAATAACGTCAAAGCATTTGACGTTATTTGTTTAACATATTATCAAAGAGTGAATAGTGTCACTTTTCATTTATTAAGAATTTAGTGAAATAAAACATGTGACCGATAAAAGAAAATTTCAAAGATTTTAACCTTGTAATATCATAATTTTATTTTATCTGATTTTAATGATAAAAATCCCTAAAGTTTAGACGGAGTTTTAACCCATGAACAATGCCACTTTTAATTTGAGAGGAATTTAGCAAAATAAATTATATGATAATTAAGAGAAAAATCTAAGATCTTCAATCATTAAATATCATAATTTTATTTTATCTAGTGTAAAGATAAAAATTTTAAAAGATGGTACGGCATGTTAACCAATGAACAGTGCCACTTTTTGAATATTAATCTTTTTATGGAACTAAATACATAAAAAATAATAGAAAAGTATGGGGATCTCAAAAATATGTATATCTAGAATTTTTGGCACATATTTACTTGATTATAAAATTTGTAACCATGTGTTAATGTATTTTACGTGAAATAGAGAGATAGTTTAAAGCTACGTAAACATGCAGGGAAGCAAAGAATCATGCACAGGACCCTAGATGCGCATGCACGAACTCAGTTATTAACTGGGTTTTACTTGAGTATTGAGAACACCTATCTCTTGAAGAGAGAAGACACGGGATGAAGAAAAAGGATGAAACAGAGGAAGAAGCAGACGCTTCTTCTACGGCAGCAATCAACCACAGGTGCAACAGCCGCAGGGGGAAGAAGATGCAACAGCCTTCCAGCCCTCACGTAACAGCAGCACGCAACAGTAGAGAAGAAGAAAGGGAAGATGTCCCTCGGCAGCACCTTCGAACGCAGCAGCAACAAGGGTATGCGCATTCGAAGGGGGCTATACTTATAGAGCCAGAATCCTAATATGCATGGAATCCCAGTGGGAATTAAACTTCCCCTACGTAATACTCTTAATGGGTTTCAAAGTTTCCATGCAAATCCTCTCCCTGCTACCACCGCAACCTCTTTCCCATTTTGATTTCAAAACCCTAAAGCTTTTTACGTATCCTGTTCGAACATGTTGAGGTTTGAAGAAAAAGCCTTTGATAGAATTCCCTTAACTCATTCTTTACGGGAGTCACATTCTATTGTGTTAACAGGAAATCAAATTCATGGGCAAAGGGAAAACTTGTTTAACGCAAAGCCCCTTAAGGCCCATTAGCTTAAGCCCATCCATCCACGGGAAGGCTCTTCTATTTGTTTTTTTTAATTAATTTATGTGGGCTTTTAACTTATTAGTTCAACATGGCGTTTTTCCTTCCTAATTGGGCCTATATGTGAGAGTGCTTCTTCTAATATGCTTATTTGGTTTTTAATGAGGCACACTTATAATTAAATATTTTTTATATTTTATTAGGGATGCTACACCCTCCCCCACTTAAAAGAATTTGGTCTCCAAATTCACATGAAATTCATTTCCAAAATAACAGTGGGGTATCTAGTTCTATTCTTTAATCATTAGACAAGCTCATGTAGGCAGGCTAGCAAAGTGAACTTCAATCTAAGGAAGGAAACTAGGTTAAGGTTAAGGGGTACCTCTAGCTACTTCATCGTCATTAGCAGGCTCAACTCGTCTTATTGCTTGCAATCGTCCTTGACGTCATTCCTTGTTATGATCATTTGCCTGCTGAGGTTGATCTTTAGGAAGGAGACACTCGGATACCTTATGCTCCTGGTTTCCACAGCGAAAACAAGCTCTGTTCTTCTAGCGACACTTCTCGATTTGTGACTATCATTCCCACAATGCTTGCACTTTTCCTCCTTTTACCTTTTGCCATTTGGAACGCCATCCTCAACATTAGGCCTCTTGTTGCCGTTTCCTAACTTCTTCTTTTCCATTCTCACCTTGACCTTGTCGGACAACTCCATGGCATCCTCCAATAGCTGAGCTCAACCATCTCAACATATGATTGAATGCACATCGGCGCCAATTGGGGTATGTAATATTACAATCTCAACCCGTTCAAAAATCGCTTGGCCTTCATCTTATCCTTCAATATTAAATGAGGCGCATAACAAGATAATCTAGAAAACCGGTCTTCGTACTCCGCCACAGACATACTTCTTTGCTTAAGTGAGGATAATTCTCCCACCTTTCTTTCCCGAACTCTTTCTGAGAAATACTTCTCATTGAAGTGTTCTAAGAATTCTACCCATGTTACCTGATCACTCGGCAAGGTTGCTTCTACGGACTCCCACCAAGCCCTCCCATCCTTCTCTAGTTGGAAAGTTGCCAAAAGGACCTTATCTTGGTCCGAACATTACATTACTCGAAAAATTCTCTCCATCTCCTTAGTCCAATCTTCCACCACATTAGGATCAGGGGTTCCACTAAACCTCGAGGGATTGAGGCTCCGGAACTCTCGATGCAATTCTCTAGCACCACGATGTGCCCCACCCTGGCTACCTGTTGAAGAGCCTGAGTTAAACCCTAAACCATCCTTTGCATCTCCCGCCATTGCACACGCTCGGCCGCCATTGCTAGCTATCTAACCCTACAAGACAACCCGTGCAAGATTAGGCAAATTAATCTCATGAAAATTGTTAAGCCATTTTTCTTATAAGCTGATTTTTAGCACTTAACCCATGGTTCTACCCAATCTCACCGGGTAATAATAGAATTGAACCTATAACTTATGGCAACATATAGTCAAGACCTAGGGCTTTATATACCTAGGCTCTGATACCACTTTTGTGATGTGGGGTGACTACGAGACCCGACTCGGACTTGTTGCGACCATGGACTCTATAGGATGACGTGACTAAAGAGATGACGCGACTAGCAACAACACTACAACGCGCGGCACCTAAAGAGCTCCAGAAGAGGCGATCATGCCCCAAACTAGAAGCGCTAACGCACAATCGTCCCCGGCGAGGGAAACACGACGATCTGCACGGTTGAGTAACCGGCTTTGAGTCTAGGGTGGTCGGCTCACTCTCGTGCTCGGAATGAGTCACGGGACGGGTTTCGCTTTCACAACTCACAGCAGTGATTAATTTAACTAGCAAGGAATTAACTACTCACATGCAGCGGTAGTAAGAATTTATACTAGCTAAGCAAGTAAGACAAAGTGGGTGGCGAGTGTACCTCCATGCTCGGGGCGTGGGAAAGACTTCCCGGCCCAGAACCGTCACTCCCGGTACAAAAGGCAAATTAATTACAGTAAGATAATTATGGCCCACTCCACGCAGGGAAGTATAAGGCCACAACAGCGGTTCGGGAGGGCCGTTCTGGGGTTGACGGGCAGCATGTTGGTGGCGTGTCGGCCGGTTGCGGGCTGCGACTCCGAAGCTGCAAATTCTATCCCGCAAGACAGCAAGCACGGGCGCCCAAAGGGACGTGGGTTTTCGGAGATCTTTCGAAGGCGGTGGTTCAGTGGAACGCTAGCAGAGGGTCCCCGACTGACCCCCGGGAGCAGCGGTCACTGAAGTTACCCTGACGTATTTCTTTGAGATTTATCGGGCAACCCCCTTTTCTGGCCTGGCTCGGAGTAGAAGTGCGCGCCTCCACAAAAATGGCTGGTATGCCCAGATCCGATGTCGGATTGAGACGCAATGGGTACCGTTGGAAAGAGGACTCAAAAACCTACGACATACTGGAATCTCACATCCATCCAATGGTAGGATTGGAAATGAAAATGACTGCAAACTGACTGAGCTCACTGTCCCGGAATACAGAACAGACAGGGCAGAAGGGGATCTACCTGTTCAAGGGGTTTGATCGAAAATCAAATGGAAGATTTAGGACCTGGGATTTTTGCGGTGGATAGGGGAGAAGGTGACACACATAATTTTTTTGTTTTTTTCTGACAACGTTTAGGGGGTGGGAAAAATCGACTACTACAGACTATCCAGCGGATCTTCACACAGGCAGATTGTGAGAAGGAACAACAGGTGGCTAGGAAAGGGCCTAAACAGACTCTGATCGGCCTAAAAACTAAACTGGGAATGGTGGACAATGGGGGGAACCTACCTTTAAAATATCATCACAATCCCTCGGTCGGATCTCTCGTACCAGCCCTTTTATCGAGCTGCTGTCTAGCAACTCTGAATTTCGAGGCAGCATGCCAGAGTTGGTGTTGTGGCGGCTTAACATCGGCACGAACGGCGGCGGCGGCGGCGATGATCAATCACAACAAGTAGAGGAAGAGGGGGAGAGGAAGAAATTTTAGAGCTTTGGAGGATTAAGATCTAGATCTGAAGAAGAGGGAGGAAGAAGATGAAGAACAGTCAAGAACAAGAGGCGAGAGAGGGGGTTGCGCCCAAATCAAGTTTCACAATAATGCTTCATTAATTTTGGCCAAAATACAACATGAGACATTAAATACACAAACCCTATACCTAGCCAAATGACCTAGGATACCCTTGGTCAAGGGGGTATAATGGGGAAATGGCATAAACAAATATTAAACAAAGCCCCCATGTGGAGACAAAAGAGGGGGCGCCCCTCTCTCCAAGTCAACATAAGGGGCTTAATATATTTAATCCCCTTGGACCATATTAATCCGCCCTTGGACCAAAATAAATCAAAAATATAAATACATGGTCAATTAATCTACCATTGACGCAATATAAAAACCCAAGATAATACAAACCAAATACTCACCAAATACACACCTAATACACATCAAATACGACCAAATACGTTTAAAATACAAATATGTATAAAAATACGTACTAAAATATCAGGGCTCCGGTTGCGACTCCAGACTGTCCCCCAGCCACAAAGAGGTCGGTGTCGACCGAGTCATGCTGCGTGTCTGATACCGGCGGCTCACTGAGTCGAGCCGTACTCGGGCTCTGGTGTCCTCACCAATTCTCCCCGGGTGGGAGAAACTCGACCCCGTCGAGTAAGGGTCCGGGTCGCTCTCGTATCGATCCAGCAGATCTGGATCTATCCTTTGTAGCTCGTCCCGGCTTATCCAAGTGTCGTCAGACGCGGGTCATCCCTTCCATCGCACCAAGTAGCGCTGATAGACTCCGCCTCGAGTAGTCGTTACCTGCTCGTCCAGTATACATTCTATCTACTCACGCTGCAAAGGTAACAAGGCTGGAGGTGGACACTCTAGGGTGGTGTCATTCATAATGGGTGGAGACGGCTCAAAGGGCTCACTGGGTATCACCGCTGGGTCCCTATAAGCGACGAGATCCGAGATGTTGAAAGTTGAGCTGATCCCGTAATCCTTTGGCAAGTCCACAACATATGCATTTGATCCTACTCGTCTCACTACCCGAAAGGGATCGGCACCGCGAGCGTGCAACTTCCTCACGGCTCCCGAGGGAAACCGTTCAGGTCTGACCCTGATCATGACATATTCGCCCTCCTGAAACTCACGGTGGTGCCTATGGGCATCAGCCAATTCTTTGTATCATGTGTTGCTAGACTCAATGTGACGACGCACATGCTCATTCAACTGTCTAATATGATCGACAAAGGACTCGGCTGACTCAGACACACAGGACTGGATGGGAGATGGAACCATGTCTATGGGCTTCCTAGGTCTACGACCAGTGACAATCTCAAAGGGGCTCATGCCCGTAGACCTATTGACCGAATCGTTGTAGGCAAACTCTACTAAGGGTAAGACCAAATCCCAATCCCTGACTCGATCTCGGACCAGACGCCTAAGAAGTTCCCCCAAACTCCTATTGACAACCTCAGTCTGACCATCGGTATGGGGGTGATATGCAGTGGAGAATTTCAATTGGGTGCCCATCATGTGCCAAAGGGTCTTCCAAAAATAGCTAGTCAAGCGCACATCCCTATCAGACACTATAGTGCGTGGGAGTCCGAACCTGTAGACATAGTGTGAAAAGAATAGACGGGCAACTCTAGAGACATCCGACATTTTGGAGCAAGGAATGAATAATGCCATCATTGAGAACCTGTCTACAACCACAAAGGTAGAGTCATTCCGTCAGAGGGTGCGGGGTAATCCCAACACAAAGTCCATGCTAATGTCCTGCCATGGACTATCCAGGACGGGGAGGGGAGTATAGAGGCCGGTATTCTACTTCCTTTGCTTGGCTATAGCGCAAGTGCGGCACTGGGCCACGATGCGAGCGACATCCCTCTTCAATCTAGGCCAATAGAATCTATGCTCAACCGACTAGATGGTCTTGTTCTAGCCGAAGTGGCCAACAAGACCTTCCATGTGCATCTCCCACGTAAGAAAGTCACGAATAGAAGTTCGTGGGATGCACAACTTGTCACCCCGGAATAGGTGACCGTCCTGTAGCACAAACTCACTATAATCACGCGAGGGACCGGCCTGAAGGGCTGCATAGATCAGATCAAAATCTGGACAATCAACATAAGCATCCTTCAGCCTCTCTAAACCTACCACCTCTACACTCATGGTGGTCAACATCATCATCCGCCGACTCAGTGCATCGATGCCTTGTGCTTGAGCACAAAGGTGTACTTCTGGAGATACTCCACCTAACGACTGTGGCGAGCGTTCAGCTTCTTCTGGGTATGAAGGAATCGTAGGGCCTCATGATCAGAAAAGAGGAAAAACTCCTGGTGCAACAAATAGTGCCTCCAATATCGCAATGCATGGACAACTGCGTAAAATTCTTTATCATAAGTGGAGTAACGCAGTTTGGCATCGTTAAGCTTCTCGCTAAAGAATGCAATGGGGTGGGACTCCTGACTCAACACTCCACCAATACCCACTCCAGAAGCGTCACATGTGACCTTAAACACCTTAGAAAAATCTGGTAATGCAAGGACAGGTGCTTGGGTCATGCACTCCTTGATGTTCTGAAAGGCTATGGCTTCAGCGTTAGTCCATACGAATGGCCCCTTCTTTATGCAATCAGTGATCGGGGCGGTGATGGAACTGAAGCCACGAATGAAGGGGCGATAGAACGTCGCTAAGCCATGGAAGCTCCGGACATAGTGGAGGGTGCGGTGCTCGGGTGACTCCCTGATGGCCCTAATCTTATCCGGATCAGCGGAGACTCCATCCCTAGACACAATGAACCAGAGGAAGGTAATCTGATTAGTCATGAAGGCACACTTCTTCGGGTTGGCGAATAAGCTCTCTCGCCGCAAAATGACACAGACGTGCCTAAGGTGGTCTAAGTGGTCCTCCCTAGTGCGGCTATAAATAAGAATGTCATCAAAGTAGATGACCAAGAAGACCCCTATCATAGGGCATAAAACCTGGGTCATCAACCGCATGAAGGTACTAGCGGCATTGGAAAACCCGAAGTGCATAACCAACTACACATAAAGACCATCCTTGGACTTGAATGCCATCTTCCATTCATCCCCAGGCCTGATCCGCACCTGGTGATAGCCGCTACGAAGATCTATCTTTGAAAAGATAGTGGCTCCCGACATCATGTCTAACAAGTCATCCAATCGGGGAATGAGAAAGCGATACTTCAGCGTGATTTTGTTGATCGCACGGCTATCCACGCACATCCTCCATGTGCCATCCTTCTTCGGGGACAATAATGCAGGAACAACGCAAGGGCTCTTGCTGTCCCTAAGAGATCCCCGACTCATCAACTCCTCGACCTGCCTTTGAAGTTCGGTATGGTCCATGGGACTCATCCTGTAGTGGGGAAGGTTGGGCAAGGATGAGCCCGGGACAAGGTCGATCTCGTGTTGGATATCCCTCATAGGTGGAAGGCCTTCAGGGATGTCCTCCGGGAAGACATCATAAAACTCTCGTAGGATCGCAGCTATCTCTGGGGGGTGCTCATCATCAGACCCAGGAGCGACATCCTCCCCTCCTCGGACAACAACGGCAAGGATAGGGCTACCCCTGGTCACCTCTTGCTCCATCTCTCACGGGATAATCATCATTAACCTCCGGGGTGGGAGGCCTCCTGTGCTAGGAGCGATCGAAGCGGTAGTAGCCTGCGCCGAGGATGAGGTGGAAGGATCGACCGTCCCATGACTAGGAGGGGTCGTAGGGTCGGTATCGGCTAGTCCTCGGACAGACAGATCCTTCGACTGAGTGGGGTGGAGGGTGATCTTATGACCCCCATGGTCGAATGTGCAAGTGTTCGACCAACCTTGAAGGGTGGCATCCCAATCAAAAAGCCAAGGCCTACCTAGGATAATGCTACCCACCTCCATAGGCAACACATCACACCAGATCTCATCATGGTAAGCCTGGAACTGTAGTGGCACCAGGCATCGCAGTCTGACCGGGATGGAAGTGGAATCCACGCAAGATACCCTGTAAGGGGCGGGGTGATCTACGGGCATCAAACCCAGATGCATAATAGTACCCATAGAGATAGCGTTAATGCAACTCCCACTATCTATGATCACCTTGCAGGCCTTTCCTCCCAGCCTACAAAATGTATGGAAGATGGTGGTACGACGCTAGTCGTCACTCACCTGAGGCTGGGTTAGGATGCACCTGATTACACCAAGCTGTAAATCACCCTAATGTTGGGTACAAGGGACATCAATTGGCTCTCCCTCCATTAGTTCATCAAAGAACTCCTCCGCTAAGTCCTGATCAGCCTCGTAACTGATCGGCACAAGCTTAGGTGTGGGGTCACTGGCAGAGGGATCAGAGATGACAAGCGACTCCCGAGTGTCGCCAACCCCACCACACCTATAGCAAGTTCCCTGTGTCCCGAAGCCCTGGGATGTTCCACCAACCATCGGCCCCTTACCCTTGTCCACAGGACGGACTGGGGGTGTAGGAAGTAGGGGTGGTCGAGTCGGCATGGCGGGCTGGGGAGGTCTAGGGGCAGGGACGGGTGCCTATTGGCAAAGGGGAGGATCCCTCGGAAGGGGCGCCTAGGAGCAGTGAGGTCCTGGCGAGGGGGTTCCTGGGGGTAGGCCACAGGCCATCGAGTGTAGGAACCGGGTGTGGCCCTAGGATCAGACACTCGCGAATATGTGACCCCCTGGCGTAGGAGCAAACTCATCCTCAAATTGCTCCACCTCGAGGGCAACCTGGTACGCGTCTTCCAACTTGTCCACTTTGCGGTGAAAAAGCTCATACTGTAGGTGTGACCGCAGACCACGCCGAAAACGGGAGACATTCAGGGAGCTTTTCTCCGTGGCATCACATCGCAGAAAGTACTCATCGAACTCGATGATGTTATCGGAGACGGACCGATCTCCTTGGGTGAGACTCTGCAATCTGTCTATGAGACGCTGGCGGTAGGAGGTAGGAAGGTACTTCTTCTTGAGTTTGGTCCTCATCTCATCCCACATCTCTACCTGGGGCTCCTGACGGTGAAACAGCAGGTTCTCCATGTTCCTCCAATAAGTTTGTGCCTTCCCTAGCAGTTTCATTTTGGCGAACTTGACTTTCCGGTGGTCCGTCGTCTCAAACCACTCGAAATACCGGTCCATGCTGGCCTCCCAATCAAGATAGACCTTCGGGTCCAAGGACCCGTCAAAAGTGGGAGGGTCTGCTCGCATCATCCTGAGGACCCGCTCATCCTCATCATCCCTCTATGGTCGGTGACCACGACGGCGTCGGCCATTTCCCCCATAATCATTTCGGACTCGTAGTCCTCAACATCGGGGGCACGTGGCTGTCGCTTCTCAGCCCTAAGTGGGGCAGCCTGGACACCAAGCGCCTGAGGGGGCACCTGAGGGGCCAGGACAGCTCCGGGGAGCTCCTGGCGGGGGACTCTCTCCACATTCTCTATCCTTTGAACCAGACCTTGGATAGATCAGTCAGAGACCTCGGCACGGTCCTCCATGGTCTTGAGACGGCCCTCCAAGCGATCAGTATTCTCCCTACTAATTTGTTCGAACCTATCCATGCGCTCCATGAATAGAGTGAACATGTCATCCAGAGTTCGGCCTCCCGGGTTGGCACCTCGGGGTTCACCCTTAGTGTCAGGGCGATGATACTGGGCACCTCCACGGGTTGGCATGCAATGGGAGAGGATCGAGAGAGAACTAAGGGGTGACTCACTACGACCTATATGGATGGACTAATGCAAAAATGAAGACGTCCTAGACTCCAATATCCGGTACGAGGTGGAGGTTTGATCCGAAGATCGAGCTCACGCAAGTGTGCCCCTTTCCCAATAGGCGTAGCCTACCATTCCGGGAACACCTTTAGATATACCAGGTGAAATGGAGCACCTTGAATCGACTACCCTAGACTCAAACTGACTCTGATACCAATTTGATGCGGGACGACTACGAGATCCGTCTCGGACTTGTTGCGACCTTGGACTCTATAGGACGACGCGACTAAAGAGATGATGCGACCAGCAACAACACTACGACACGCGACACCTAAAGAGCTCCAGAAGAGGCGATCATGCCCCAAATAAGAAGCGCTAACTCACAATCGTCCCCAGCGAGGGAAATGCGACGATCTGCACAGTTGAGTAACCGGCTTTGAGTCTCGGGTGGTCGGCTTACTCTCGTGCTCGGAATGAGTCACGGGATGGGTTCCGTTTTCACAACTCACAGCGGTGATTAATTTAACTAGCTAGGAATTCACAACTCACATGCAGCGGCAGTAAGAATTTATACTAGCTAAGCAAGTAAGACAAAGTGGGTGGAGAAGGTACCTCCACGCTCGAGGTGTGGGGAAGATTTCCCGGTCGAGAACCGTCACTCTCGGTACAAAAGGCAAATTAATTACAGTAAGACAATTACGGCCCACTCTACGCAGGGAGGTAAAAGGCCACAACAGCGGTCTGGGAGCGCCATTCCGGGGTTGACGGGCAGCGTGTTGGCGGCGTGTCTTCCGGTTGCGGGCTGCGACTACGAAGCTGCAAATTCTGTCCGGCAGGATAGCAAGCACGGGCGCCCAAAGGGACGTCAGTGTCTGGAGATCTTCTGAAGGCGATGGTTCACCGGGACGCTGGAAGAGGGTCCCCAATCGACCCTCGGGGGCGGCAGTCACTGAAGTTACCCCGGCATATTTCTTTGGGATTTATCCGGCAACCCCCTTTTTTGGCCTGGCTCAGAGCAGAAGTTCGCGCCTCCATGAAAATGGCTGGTACGCCCAGATCCGATTTCAGATCGAGACGCAATTGGTACCGTTGAAAGAGGACTCAAAAACCTACGACATATTGGAATCTCACATCAATTCAATGGCTGGATTGGAAATAAAAATGACTGCAAACTGACTGAGCTCACTGTCCAGGAATACAGAACAGACAGGGTAGAACGGGATCTATCTAGTCAAGGGGTTCGACCGAAAATCAAATGGAATATTTAGGACCTGAAATTTTTGTGGTGGATAGGGGGGAGTGTGACGGTGACGCACATAATTGTTTTGTATTTTTCTGACAATGTTAAGGGGGTGGGAAAAATCGGCTACTACAGACTATCCCGGGGATCTTCACACAGGTAGATTGTGAGAAGAAACAACAAGTGGCTGGGAAAGGGCCTAAACGGACTCTGATCGGCCTAAAAATTAAACTGGGAATGGTGGACGATATGGGGAACCTAACCTTAAAATATCATCGCGATCCGTCGAACGGATCTCCCGTACCAGCCCTTTTACTGAGCTACTTTCTAGCAACTCCCAATTTCGGGGCAGCAGGCTGGAGTTGGTGTTGTGGCGGCATAACGGCGGCACGAACGGCGGGGGCGGTAGCGGTGATCGATCACAGCAGGTAGAGGAAGAGGGGGAGAGGAAGAAATCTCAGAGATTTGGAGGATTAAGATCTAGATCTGAAGAAGAGGCAGGAAGAAGATGAAGAACAGTCAAGAACAAGAGGGGAGAGAGGGAGGGTGCGCCCAAATCAATTTTCACAATAATGCTTCATTAATTTTGGTCAAAATACAACATGAGACATTAAATACATAAACCCTAGACCTAGACAAATGACCTAGGATACCATTGGTCAAGGGGGTATAATGGGGAAATGGGATAAACAAATATTAAACAAAGCCCTCATGTGAAGACAAAAGAGGGGGCGCCCCTCTCTCCAAGTCAACATAAGGGGCTTAATATATTTAATCCCCTTGGACCATATTAATTCCCCCTTGGACCAAAATAATTAAAAAATACAAATACATGGTCAATTATTCTACCATTGACCCAATATAAAAACCCAAGATAATATAAACCAAATACACACTAAATACACACCAAATATGACCAAATATGTATAAAATATAAAAACATATAAAAATATGTACTAAAATATCAGGGCTCCAGTGGCGACTCCAGACTGTCCCCCGACCACAAAGAGGTCGATGTCGACCTAGTCGTACTGCCTGTCCGATACCGGCGACTCGTTGAGTCAAGCCGTACTCGGGCTCTGGTGTTCTCACCGTTTTATCACGCCCCGAACCGATAGCAGCAGAACGCATTGCTCGGAACGTGGCAGCGAACAGTCATGAATAATCAGAGCAAACCATAAGACACAAATACAAGGCCAGACAACGTTGACAAAATTGGATTCTTATTAATAATCAAAATGTGAATATTACATCTCTGACTCAACTTACATTAATAAAAGAAAAGGACTCCATATTACACTTAATGAAAGGATAAAGACTCAAAGACAAGATAAGACTCAAGAAAATAAAAGACACCGACTCGATTCTCCAGAACACTCATCACTCTTGCCCTTCCCCATCTGATTGATTGTCTTCGGCATTATTACATGAAAAATATTAAAATAGGCTGGATGAGCAAAAAACTCAGTAGGAATTACATCTCTCATCAAACAAGATATAAGTGATTAGCCAATTAATCATGTACATGAGCATGTAATGCATGAATGATAAAATATGACACTAGATCTAGCAAAAAGGATGATCATTAATGAATATCAAAATCAAGGGCAGATATAAGCTCAAGGGAAAAGGGAAGTAATTCCCGTGCAGAACCAAGGACAAGATGCTAGTATGAACCAAAGACATATGCTCTAGATGAACATAAATTTAGAATTGGCCAGAATATATCAGAATTTCAATAATGATAAGCAGAAATAATCAGTCTAGAAGAATATTTAAATTATCAGAATGAAAAAAATAATAGAATAGCAGAAAAATAGAATTTACGGATAACAGATATAACAAAATTTTACAGATTTGCAGACTTTGGTGCAATGCCACCCCCAGAATTCCCATGGTTCACAGAATAGACTTCCATCCTACCTGACATTGGTTGTCGTGGACCCACAGCCCTTGATATTTCAGAATTTTCATATATGGCCAATATAGAGTCAAAGGGTTATGTTCTAGAAATGTTGACAATGAATTTTGTCAAAGGAATAGCATGTCTTATCTAATACAGGTGATAATCTGGGAGATCCATGATATAAAGGAGTTCAAGGACTAAACAACGAATAGGGACATTATAACGATAATTCATCATCATCAGAGCCTTATCCCAATTAATTGGGGTCGGCTACATGAATCCTGTTCTGCCAAAGATTTCTATCAAGTGCAATATTCGTATTTAAACGAAAGAAACTAATGTCTTTCCTAATAACATCGCACCATCTCATTTTAGGCCTTCCCCGAGCTCTTTTACTAGCATCCACTAAAATTTGGTCACATCTTTTAACCGGCACTGAGTTAGGGCGATGACACACATGTCTAAACCACCTGAGTCTATTTTCTCTCATTTTACTATCAATTGGAGCTATCCCTAAGTTCTTACGGATACGCTCATTCCTAATCTTATCTTTCTTAGTCTTGCCACACATCCATCTCAACATCCTCATCTCTGTTACACATATTTTGTGGCTGTGTTCCTTTCGTACTGCCCAACACTCAGTACCATATAACAAAACAGGTCTCACAGCCGTTCTATAAAACCTCCCTTTGAGTTTCACAGGCATACGACGATCACAAAAGACACCTGATGCACTTCTCCATCTTAACCAGCCTGTCTTAATCCTATGTGTAACGTCATCATAAATCTCCCCATTCTCTTGTATGATAGACCCTAAGTATCGAAAGCTACTACTCTTCGGAATGTTATGTCCATCAATTAGAACCATGTCTTCCTGAACCACTCTCCCATTACTAAAATTACAGTGCATAAACTCTGACTTACTCCTACTAATTTTAAAACCTTTAGACTCCAAGGTAAGTCTCCAACGCTCTAACTTAGCATTTAGAGCATCAATACTCTCGTCAATTAAAACAATATCATCTGCAAAAAGCATACACCAAGGATATCCTCATGGAATTGTTTAGTTACTTCATCCATAACTAATGTAAAGAGATACGGACTTAGTGCAGAACCTTGATGCAAACATATAGAAATGGGAAATTCACCAGTCTCCCCAGCAATAGTTCGAACACTAGTAATAGCGCCGTCGTACATATCCTTAATCGAATCAACAAATCCTTGAGAGATTCCTTTCTTTCTTAATGTCCACCAAATCAATTCTCTCGGTACTCGATTGTATGCCTTCTCTAAATCAAGAAAAACTATATACAAATCTTTTCTCATCTCTCTATACTTCTCCATTAGTTGCTGTAGTAAGAAAAAAGCTTCTATAGTAGATCTATTTGGCATAAAACCAAACTGATTTTTCGATACAGTAGTCATACATCGGAGGCGTTTTTCAATTACTCTTTCCCAAAGTTTCATAGTATGACTCATAAGCTTAATTCCACAATAATTGTTACAACTTTGAATATCTCCTTTGTTTTTATAGAAAGGAAGTACAACACTTTTTCTTCAAACTTCTGGCATTCTCCATTCCTTTAAAATTTTATTAAAAAATTTAGTTAGCCACTGAATACCAATATCTCCTAGGCCTTTCCATGCTTCAATAGGTAAGCCATCTAGTCCTAAGGCCTTACCCACTTTCATTTTTCTTAAAGCATCTTCCACTTCTGACATCTTAATACGCCTGAAATATTGATATTTATCAAATATTGTGGACTCTTGGGTACCTTCTAAAGATAAATTATTGACGGAATCTCCATTAAGTAACTTCTGAAAATAGCTATGTCACCTCCCTTTAATCTCAAGATCCTTAGTTAAAACCCTTTGATCTTCACCTTTAATGCACCAAACATGATCTAAATCTCTAGTTTTCTTTTCTCTTAATTTAGCAAGTTTAAATATATCCTTTTCACCCTCTCGAGTTCCTAATTTATTATATAAATCTTCAAATGCCTTTGATTTAGCTTCGCTAACTATTTTCTTATCTCTCTTTTTAGCGATTTTAAAGGCTTCTAGGGTTTGATCATTTTTGTTAGTTTGCCAAACTTTAAAGTATTCCTTTTTTACTCTAATGGTATTTTGGATTTCCTCACTCCACCACCAAGTCTCTTTTTCTAAATTCTTTTTACCTTTAGATTCGCCTAAGAGTTATTTTGCAACCCTCGTTATACAATTTGTAACATTATTCCACATTACATTAGTTTCTTGTTCTAAATTCTAAATATTTTCCTTTAATAGATGATTTTTAAATGTTTCTAAACTTTTACCATTTAAATTCCACCATTTAATCTTCGAATAATTATTTATAATGATCTTTCTTTTGAATTTAGGGATAGTGGCATCCATTACTAACAACCTACGTTGAGGGGCTAGACTCTCACCAGGAATAACTTTACAATCTTTACATAAAACTCTATCGACCTTCCTAATGAGAAAATAGTCAATTTGACTTATATGTGTTCCACTCTTATATGTTATTAAGTGTTCGTCCCTCTTCTTAAAGAAGGTATTAGTAATTGCTAGATGATAGGCCATAGCAAAATCAAGAATAGTGTTACCCATATCATTTCTATTGCCAAAACCAAGCCCTCCATGAATCCTCTCATAGCCTCTATTATCTTTACCCACATGACCATTAAGATCCTCTCCAATAAAGATTCTCTCTTCACTAGGGATATTTTGGATCAAACTATCAATAGTCTCCCAAAATTACTTTTTAATGCTCTCTTCTAATCCTACTTGAGGTGCATATGCACTAATTATATTCAAAGTATCCTCACCTAAGATAAGTTTAATCAACATTAGTCTATCCCCCAATCTATTTACTTCCACAACTCTGTCTTTTAAGTTTTTATCTATTATTATAGGAACACAATTTCTAGAATTATTATTACCCGTATATATCCATCAATGTCTTTAGCTTTATGTCCTTTCCACCTAGTTTCATGTAGGCAAGTTATGTTAATCCTCCTGTCCTTCATTAACTTAACTAATTCTAAACTCTTACCCGTTAAAGTTCCTATATTCCAAGTAGCTAGACGGATCTTATGTTTTTGGACTTGCTTCTTTACCTGTGTGCGTCCAACCCCACACGAGAACCCTTGCCTATTTGACACCGCAATCGGGCGCCATTGCGGCGCTTCGCTTACGGGGATCGCCCTAGCTAGCCCTTGCTCACTTGTCATTCCATCCGGGTTCCGATGTAATGCGTCGCTTACGGGGAACACCCTAGCTAGCCCTTGCTCACTTGTCATTCCATCCGGGTTCCGATGTAACGCGTCGCTTACGGGGAACGCCCTAGTATTAGCACATAATGTATTTGGATCAGAATTCATGTTGGAGATGTGACAAAATTTTACTGCTGGCTGTCAACCTAACGCAAACCCTCCTTTTTTCTCATCCAGGCTTGGGACCGGCCATGGCAGAGTTGACATTATAATGATAATTCTCTCATGAAAATCTGAATATTCATGAAACTAGGTTAAATGGCGTCAACACTGTCGCCGCGGATTAAAGAAATGGCGTCACCTGTATGGACGCTAATTCCCATGAACAGTAGGCACGAACAGAATTGACGTCAGCGTCATGGACGCTAATTCCAAATGGCGTATATGCTTTAGACGCCAATTCTAAACAGTAACTGAACTTCCCACGGAGACCCATCGGGGTGATCCGAGATGACTAGGACATCATGTTTCTTCAGAGGGACATGACAAGACACGATTTTCAAGATTTTTAGGGTACAATCTGCTTGGTGGCTTTGAGGGAATCCAAGTTTTCGCGAAGACTTACGGAGGTCTCAATGAAAAAAGCACCGGTCCAGCGGAAGGAGTATCCGACGGAGGGTCCTAACCTCACCAAGAGTTGAGTGTAAATCGTAGAACACGAAACAGGGACCATGCCTCAGCCATGAGACAACGGTGCCACGATCCGGCGGTATTGGATCGAGAAAACACAATTTGAAACAATCAAGAAACGGCATCTGAGTTGTGGACGCTAATTAAAATTGGCGTCTACCGCTTAGACGTCAATTACTTACATTTCTAAAATTAATTATTATTCCAAGAATATGTGTATCTTTGAAGAGGCGCAAATTATTAAAATAGCTTCAATTCATAAGGACGCTAATTCTTTATTTTATTTATTTAACAAGGAAATAACATCAAAGCAATTGACGTTATTTCTTTAACATATTATCAAACAGTGAATAGTGTCACTTTTCATTTAATAAGAATTTAGTGAAATAAAATATGTGACAGATAAGAGAAAATTCTAAAGATTTTAACCTTGTAATATCATAATTTTATTTTATCTGGTTTTAATGATAAAAATCCCTAAAGTTCAGACGGAGTTTTAAGCCATGAACAATGCCACTTTTCATTTAAGAGGAATTTAGCAAAATAAATTATATGATAATTTAGAGAAAAATCCAAGGTCTTTAATCATGAAATATAACAATTTTAATTTATCAGGTTTAAAAGATAAAAATCTTTAAAGATTATACGGCATGTTAACCAATGAACAATGCCAGTTTTCGAATATTAATCTTTTCATAGATCTAAATATATGAAAAATAAGAAAAAAATATGGGGATCTCGAAAATATGCATATCCAGAATTTTTGGCATATATTTAAATGATTATAAAATTTTTAACCCATGTGTTAATGTATTTCACGTGAAAGAGAGAGATAGTTAAAAGCTACGTAAACATGCAGGGAAGCAAAGAATCATGCACAAGACCCTAGATGCGCAAGCACGAACTCGGTTATTAATTAGGTTTTACTTGAGTATTGAGAACACCTACCTCTTGAAGAGAGAAGACACGGGATGAAGTAAAAGGATGAAGTAGAGGAAGAAGCAGACGCTTCTTCTACGACAGCAATCAACCACAGGTGCAACAGCCGAAGGTGGAAGAAGATGCAGCAGCCATCCAGCCCTCACGTAACAGCAGCACGCAAAAGTAGAGAATAAGAAAGGGAAGATGCCCCTCGGCAGCACCTTCGAACGCAGTAGCAACTTGGGTATGCGCGTTCGGAGGGGGCTATACTTATAAAGCTAGAATCCTAATATGCATGGAATTCTACTGGGAATTAAACTTCCCCCACGTAATACTCTTAATGGGTTTCAAAGTTTCCATGCAAATCCTCTCCCTGCTACCACCGCAACCTCTTTCCCCTTTTGATTTTAAAACCCTAAAGCCTTTTACGTATTCTGTTCGAACATGTTAAGGTTTGAAGAAAAAGCCTTTGATAGAATTCCCTTAACTCATTCTTTATGGGAGGCCCATTCTATTGTGTTAACAGGAAATCAAATTCATGGGCAAAGGGAAAACCTGTTTAACGTGAAGCCCCTTAAGGCCCATTAGCTTAAGCCCATCTATCCACGGGAAGGCTCTTCTATTTGTTTTTTTTAATTACTTTATGTGGGATTTTAACTTATTAGTTCAACATGACATTTTTCCTTCCTAATTGAGTCTATATGTGAGAGTGCTTCTTCTAATATGCTTATTTGATTTTCAATGAGGCACACTTATAATTAAATATTTTCTATATTTTATTTGGCGTGCCACACAAAGAGCATAGTCCAAGGGGCGTCGCTTCGGGAAGGTGAAATTCCACCCTGCTATCGACTTCAACCCAGATATCGTCAGATGGTTCTGAAGAGGATGACGGCAGTGTCATCGGTAAACGTAAAGCTTCTACCATCCACTCTTCAGTTTCCTCGACAGGCGCGGGTAGAGTAGACACGATAGCTACTGGCTCGTCCCTGGCTTCGGGTGTGGAACTAGGAATTTCAGTCACAGAACTGGGGTTCGGGCCATGCCCACATGGAAGGTCCTTCATCTCCTTCAGTTTGAACAACCTGTGCAGGCGCCACTTCAGCAGCAAGTGCTAAGACAGCCTTTTTGTCTACTGCTTCTTCTTGGGGCTCCGTCTGTGTGGCGCTGGCATCAGATGCGTCGCCAACTGGCCAATGCTCAATGCTTAGTGGTTGGGGCTGCAGCTGCTCCATTATATGATCAAGTACTGGAGTTTCCACAAGCTCATCAAGGCCCGCCACTTGAGGGTACCCGGTCGGGAACCTTAGTGCAATCGGCCTCAATACGGGCGCCGCCCCCCAAACTTGTGTGAATGTCGTCAGCCTTATCTCCAAAGGAGGAAGCGGCGCTGCCATGCTCACAACAAGTAGGGTCGACTCTTCTAAAGTGGTAGGAGTCTGCAAAGAAAATAAAGGTGGAGATATTAAAGGATCTGCACTTTGAAAGATAAACAAGAATGAAGCAGAAAGAAAAAAGAAGTTACCTCAGTTGGCACGAGGCTCAGCTCAGTGACTTGGGGAATCTCCATGGAATGGCATTCTATGCCTGAAGTGTAATGACCCAAGATCCTGATACCGGGAAGAACCCGATACCATTCGAATCCTAGCCGGCCGTCCACGAGCCGGGAGGGCTCGGAAGGGCTAAAAGGAGTGTGGAGGTACAAAGAAATAGGAAATAAAGTAAGATAATAGATATAATAATAGAAATAAATAAACAACTACAATAGAGTCCAGTCCAACAGAAAGTATAGTCTAAAGTAGTAAAACGTATCACATGCCAAGTGAACACTCGACCTGGGGAGCTGGCAGCTAAGGACCTCCACGCAATGCCCTTGAACCTCGAGGAAGAACCGCCGCACCTGAAAAGCAGGGATGAGTCTTCAAACAGAGACTCAGTAGGGGCAGCTGTAGTGCCGTGTTTTGGCCGGCCACCGGTTCGCTGTTCCTGCTGTAGTTGTAGCTGTTTTTCCTTTTCGCTACCGTCGTTGCTCTCGGTTGGGGTTCCGCGGGATCCCTACTGAGCCAGTGACAGGAGGCTCACCCCTGCATTTTAGATGCGGTGGTTCTTCCTCGAGGTTCGAGGGTGCTGTTCGGAGGTTCTTAGTTGCCAGCTCGCCGGGCCGAGTGTTTACTTGGCATGTGGTACGTTTTACTACTTTAGACTGTACTTTCTATTGGAGTGGACTCTGCTGTTGTAGCTGTTTATTTATATATGTTGTCTTGTCTTATTTCCTATTTCTTTGTACCTCCACACTCCTTTTATCCCTTTCGAGCCATCCCGGCTCGTAGGCGGCGGGCCAGGATTCGAATGGTATCGGGTTCTTCCCTGTATCCAGATCTTGGGTCGTTACAGCTGGTATCAGAGCAGTGGTTGTGGATGTACATAGGAATTCGAGATATTGCAGTAATCAAAGTCCATAAGGTCCAGTACAGTTGGCAACTGACCTAGGGTTTTGTGTTTATTCTCCGCTTGGTTTCTCGCTTGAGAGCTTGAGTGCGCTGCGCGGTGCTGTTAAGGTGGTTGCTGTTCGCAGCTTTCGTGCCGGCGTGGGGTCTAAGGATCAAGGTCGAGAGCTTTCTCCCTCATCAGTGGTGGCCCTAGTTGTGCTGCGTTGAGTAGAGGTTGTCGATAGGCGTAGATTTACAGTGCTGCGTTCGAGGTGTTTACAGCGAGGTCAGGTGGCTGGCGAGAAATGTTTGTGGTTAAGTGGCCGTGAGTGTGCTCTGGGGGAGCTGTTGTTGAGTCTAGCTACTCCAGCTTGAGGCTTATCAAGCCCCTGATGTGTTAAGATTATGGTTTAAGGTGGCAGAGTGGGTGTTCTGATCGAGAGGTGCACTCGGGTAAGCGGAGGATCTTCTCGGTGAGTTGCTGATTTTCGAGCCTGATGTCCTCGCCGTGCTCTGTGGCGTCAGGAATGATGTGTCGGTCCCAATTATTTTGTGGATTTTGAGGCAGGATTGGGCGGACTTTTCCCAGTAAGTTCTTGCTCCTGCGCTTTTGAGTGTAAATGGGTTGTGGTAACCTTGGTTTTGGTTCGAGATTGTGTGGCAGTGGCTTGGCTTCTGGCCCAGATCATGGAATTGGGGCCGTTGTGCACTGTCTTGGATGCGCCGTGTGTGGCGGCAGGTGAGATGTGAAGGTTTCGCGGTGGTTTCGGGACTCAAGGATGAGCGTCGGCCGTTGTCAAATTATAGCTCGTGTTGCGGCTCTTGGCGTGGTGTGTTGCACTTCAAGAAATTGCAGTGGTGGTGCATCGAGAGATGCTGTGATTGTGGTCCGACGTGACACTTGCCAAGTGTGTCGGAGGCGCTGACCTGATGGAAGCGATGGTTTTCTCGGTGCTGGAAGGTGTTGTTCCCAGCATGTGCGAGGTTCAAGGTCAGGTCGAGCATCGAGATTCTTCCATTGGTCGGAGATATGTTGGTTTCTCCTTTGATTGGAGAGGGTTGTGTTTGGCTAAGGTTCGTCGTCTTGCATTGCATGTCCGGATTGGTTGGCCTTCGTGTGCTATAAAGTCCGTGCGAGACGTGATCCGTGTTTTGGCAAGGTGGTTGCCTGTGTGTGTTGTGCCCATTTCCCCTGGTGTGTAAGGGTGTTGGTGCTGTTCCGGAAGGATGTGTACCAGTTGGGCGGTGTTCTTGAGAATTTGCGGATGGTGTCGTGACATTCTGATGCGTGGCGGATCGGAGCTTGCGGAGTTGCAGAAGATTGCGAGATTTTGGAGTGACTCTGTGCTTTGGATTCGAGGTAATGGAGCTTTCCTCACCCTATTTTCTGAGGTTGGCCAGCCGAGTTGTAATGCCATGGATCCTTAGTAGGTCTTATTGGATCTTTATTGGATCTTTCGGATCTGTTTCGGTGAGTTTCGGTTCGCTTTTGTGGCTTCCGAGTTGAGTTTTAAGATCCGTGTGGGTTTTTCTCTCGTACTAGTTACGGAACCCTACGGTGACTTTAGTTGTCAGTTTATCGACTCGAGGATGCTACAGTGATGATGTACTCTCCGAGCCGCTCGTTTTGACTATTTTTGCGTATTTTTCTGAGATAGGGCCAAAAATCAGATTTTCAGAAATTAGGAAAATTCCTAATTTCTTTTCCTTTCCTCTCTCCTCCTTCTCATTTCGCCGCCGCCCTCTCTCTCTCCCGTTTCTCTCCCATTTCACATTCTCGGCTCCGGCTGCAGACAGAGGACCTAGGGGCGAGTGCTGGAGACACTGTGGAGCTGGCTGGGTGCGCGATGGGGCGAGGATGGAGCGATTTTGGCGCGATCCCGAACTGTGGATTCAAAGCCGGCGTTTGAGCTCGCGGGGCGGTTTAGTCCCTTCGGGGCACGGTTTCTTTGGTGGAGGTAGGGTGACGGATCACCACTTCTCCCTGCCCATTTTCCCTGCCATTGCACGTTGTTCAGCGCGGAAACAGTCGAGTTTGGGCTTGTTTAGCATAAACCGTGATTTTCGGGTTTTGTAGGGTTCACCGAAAAATGGCAACCATTTTTAGATCAGTTACTGTCAATGGACTCCCTAGGACGTCAGCGTTCCATAGTCACTGATTTCGTTTCGTTTGGTGGTCCCGTTTGACCGTTGGGGCTCCGGGAAGTCTGGAAACCCTTTTTGGGCGATTTCGTTAGAATCGCCCGTTTCTTGCGATCCGTGTGTCGTTTTGACTCCGGACAGAGTCTATGTGATTGCCAACAAGTCCATGGTTGTATCCCCTTCGTCTCGGGATGAACGGGGCACGGAAAGGCCTCCGTTGGGCCGAACCCACGGTTTGCTCACCGTGACGCTTGAACGGTCAGTTCCGGACCGTTCATGTATAAGGGCGGCCATCCCTGGACCGTTTATCCTTTGTCGGTTGTGGTTGTGTGGTCTTACGATAGACCACACATCCCCATTGGGCGGTTGGTCTTGGACCGTCCATCTTATGTCGATTTGGGTTGTTTAGTCGTCTGCTAGACCACATATCCCCTTGTGTGGTCGTCTGCTAGACCACATATCCCCTGGGAGTTGTGCGGTCAGGTTCGAACCGTCCATACTATTGTGCGGTCCATTTCGGACCGTTTATCTAGTTGTGTGGTCCCTTTGTGACTGTCCATCCCTTGGAGTTGTGCGGTCAGTTCCGAACCGTTCATCCCCTTTGTGTGGTCAGTTTCGGACCGTCCATCCTGTTGAGTGGTCCATTCTGAACCGCTCATCCCCGATGTTTTATCGGTTGGCCATGATGGCTTCTCCCGGTGTCGTGTTAGAGTCATTGCTCTGGTCTGGTCGAGCCGGTGTGATCCAATGGTCGACATGCGACCTTGCCTATGTCTCGATGGATTTGTCCAGCTCGAGACGTGGTTCTGGACACCTAGAGCTACGATTTGACCTCAGTTTGTGTGTCCAGGTGCCTTGAGGGTGTCGGAGTTCCCCCAAGTCTCCGTATGTCCTGTCTATTTCATGTCGGTCATCTACGTGAGTTAGGGCGGTGTTTCTAGTGGTCCTATCCTGGACTGCTAGTGTTGGTTTGTCTGTCCGGTGGTTCCCTGGATCGGTCGGTTCGGGTGAATTGTGTGCGGTCTATTCCTTGACTGCTATAGTTTCTCCGAGCGACTTAATCTAGGACCACCAGTGTCTTTACCTCTGGTTGCGTGGCGAGTCCTCCTTGACTGCTTGGTTGACCTAGCGACCGAGTGATGGATAGCCTATGCCCAGAGAGTGGTTTACCAGTGGTTTGGTTTATGGTATCTTGGGTTGACCTTGGGGTTTGCCGTTGTCACGCGGACATCACTCGATGTCCTATGAGGGCTGTAACCGTGTTCCGAGGTGGCGAAGAGGGTTTGTGCTTGCATGTCTTTGTCTGGTTCCGGTTAACCCGGGGTGACCCAGTGGTTGATGGGTGACCTTGTGTGTGTGTCTCGGTAGCTCTACCCAGTCCGAGACTTGGGTTCTGGACATCTCGAGGTACCATTTTACCTTGGTTTACGTGTCTAGGCGTGTTGAGGGTTCTCGGTGTTCCCTCAGGTCTCCGTGAGTCGTTCTCTGCGGAGCATCGTTTCCCGTGGCTTAGGATTAGATCGATTGGCAGCTTGTTCCGCTGTTAGTGACGATCTTGTGTTTGAGTCGTCTGACTCAAGGATCGTTACGTTGTAGGTCTAGTTGCCTAGTCATGAGTCTGTTGGCAGTAGTCGTACTACCAGTGGTGCCTAGTAGTACGTGCGACAGTGCGTTCTAACTTGTCTGTACTTTAGCACTTGTGTTTCTGAGTCTGGTGTCTTGTGAACCTCCACTAGTCGTAGACTGTCGACGCACGCGATCCAGTGTGTTGACCCACCTTGGAGTGGTGGAAAGAGCAGTTCCCGTAATACGGTTTGTAAGCTAGTTCCGTGGGCTCCCGGCCAGCGGTAGCGTCCTACCGAGGGAGAAAAACTAGCTAGAGGGTCTGGTTTAGGCAAGAGCCAGTGTGTGTACACGTGGTCAGGGGCTGAGGACTTACGTCGACAGGCGTAACCCTAACGAGTTACTCATTGTTGTAGTTCCTGTTTGGTTCAGTGCGTGTCTGCGACTCTGCCGTGGCTTTGGTGGTACCGTAGGTGAGACACTCGTGGCGCAGTGTAAGACGTCAGTGGACACAGCTGGCTGTTCTTCTGATGAGGAGGTGCTTCCGTCACGTGACACGTGACTCTTCACGTTTCTTGTGCGTCGTGACCTTTCTGAGTTAGCCGTCTCGTGGCCCTACTCGAGGTCAGTGTTGTGTTACATGCATGACGTTCTAGTCGTGTGTGTCGTCAAGTCTGTCTGTCATCTGTCTAGATCCTTTGTAGACTTTTTTCTGTCCTTGCAGGTCTTCATCTTAGGCCTGGCGTCGTGTCAACAGATCGGTAACTCCTGACTTTGTCAGGTCAGAGTCGCCCTTCTGTCGCTGCTTGGAGTAGCTTAGGGAGCCGAGTTCCTCTCGGTGGCCGTGTTCCAAGTTTTACGGCCTCACTTTTCCCTTTTCTTTTAGCTTCCCTTGCTCTTAGCCTGTTCCCGTTCTTTCTACAGCTTTGTAGTGTAGTTTTTCTTGCTTTGCTACTACTGTTGCTTTCTGTTCCGTGTACTGCGCGCTTTTCAATGGGGATCCGCATGACCCCTACTGAGTCTCTGCTTGGAGACTCACCCCTGCTTTTCAGGTGGGTGGCGTCGTCTCTGTTCGTGGTTCCTGGTGTGACACGTCTGTAGCTGCCAGCGGTACCTGCGTCGGGTATCCCCCGACCTCATTGTACATTCTTTCCCTGTGGCCTGTACTTGTCTTTAATTTCTTGGACTGGACTCTGGTATAATTGTTAAATTAAAATTATTAATTAAAAAGTAATTTTATTTTAGCTACTTTAGCAAACTGATCTAATGAAATTTAATTGCTTACTGTTATATCTCTGTGGCTTCAATGTACTACACGACAATCCTTTTATCCCTTCGGAGCTTTACCGCTCTTGGGAGGCCTCACGAGTTCCAAGTGGTATCAGGTGTATCCGGTAGTCCTATCGGGCATATCTGGTATCCGGGATCCGGGTTGTCACAATTGGTATCAGAGCATTGTTGTGTGAAGTACATGGGAATCCGAGATATTGCAGTATCCAGAGTCCTTAAAGTCCAGTACAGGCATTTGCTGGCTTAGGTGTTGGGATGATTTGTCGCGTTGTTTTCTTCGTATGTGGTCTTGTGCATGCTGTTCTGGCACTGCGCAAGGTGATTTTTGTTCTCGTCAGGATGTGATGAGACGCTTCTTTCCATCGTGGTGTTTGTCTCGATCTTGTCGTACGTGGCAGTGTACGTCGGAAGGCTTGAATCTGCAGTACGTTGTTTGAGGTTTTCTCCTTGTGTTGTTCAGGTTGCTGTTGACCTTTGGCCTTGGTCTGATGACCGTACACGTTCTCATGTTGTTTTGGTCGTTCCGGCTTGAGTCTATTCAGCTCCTGATGTGTCTCGCTTCTATTAAGTGCTCGATTAGATTCCGTGTTTGAGAAGTTGCTCATGCAAGCTAGGATTTTCCCTTCCTGGTGAGCTTTCGTGGTTGAGCTTATCGCTTCTCGTCCCTTCTGGTGGAATCTTTTCGAGGTTTGCCTTGGGATTGCTGTCTTAGTGATGCCTTTGCCCTGTGTCTGCTTAAGCGTGGACAACTTTGTTCTGAGCCTTATCTGCTCTTTGCTATACGGTTGCTTGGCTTTGGACTCCATCATGGTGTTAAGAGCTGTCGCGTACCGTATTTATCGTGCCATGTCCAGCAGCCGATGTATTGTGAAGGCTCATTTACCGTTTTCAGGACGTGAAGGTAAGCTGAGATTAGCCTTTTCCTTGGGCCTTGTGCTAAAGCTGGTACTCCTCTTCTTTGCACTTAGGTGACTTATGATCGGTTATTTGTCAGATCGGTACTCTTGGCGTGTTACGTTGTGATTTTCATAAGTTGCGATGGCACCGAGTGTGTGCTGGGATGCGGATACCGAGATATTTTTTTTTGATGCCTGTGTGCGTTTTATGAGTGTACAGCTGAAGCGTGTGGGCTGATTACCCACGGGTCGAGAGGTTTGTTCTTTCACGATGTGACTTCATCTTGGCTTCCTGTGCCTTGATGTTGCCTGTTGCCGTGTTGTTGCTGGAGTTATTCTGGTGTTGGCATTGGCATTTGCGAGTGTTGGGGAATCTGTCAGCATTCCTTGCTGATTGAGTACCCTCTGCTCCGCATGTGTTTTCTTGGGTGTTGTGCTCTCGAGGCGTGTTCGTAGTCCTTGAGGTGCGTTCCCTGAGATTGTCATTTCTCGTTGTCGTGGGTCCTTTCTTGGTGAGCAGTCTGATGCATGACCCGTCCCTTGTGGTCGTGTGTTCAGCTATTCTTGTGCCTTCATGTGACCCTACTTGCAGTTGTGTTCCATGGTTCTGTGTTCTATACGGAGCCGGAATCCTGCAAGTGCTATTGTTATCATTTTATCGTTGTTTCTTTATGATTTTGTGTCTCTGCCGTGGACCGTGACCTTGTCAGTTAGCTTGCTGTAGTCCCTTTCTCTGGTAGAGTTGGCATGTGACTCGATCAGAGGTAATATCTGAGTGAGGACTGACTTGATCGTGTTTGTGGTTCGGTGCTGTTGTCGTTGGCGTCCTGTGTGCCAGGTGTTCTCTGCCACCTTTGGCACTAGAGCCGATGATGTGGTCGAGCTATCAGCTGAGAGGACTGTGTCTCCTTGTGTAAGCTGCTGCTTACCGTGCCGTCGTTGTGTTCCTCGGTATCGGTTGTTTGTTGTTGTGGCAGTCGTGTCTGCATTTCTGGTGAGACGTAAGCGACATTGCCCTTATTTCGGAGGTATCAGACGTGTGTTCATTTGGGTGCCGTGCTCATGCTGTAGACTTGCTTGTCTTGAGCACTAGAGCGTGTACCTGTAATTATGGTCTGACAATGTTCCTCTGAGCCGTGTTTCTCGAGATTTGTGTTGCCGTGTTCTCGGCATTGTTGCTGGCTGATGCGTAGTATGCATAGCCATGTTGGGTTGTTCTTCCCTTACATCTCCATTGTTAGTCCTTAAATTTTGAGGGTGAAATTTCTTAAAGGAGGGGAGGATGTAATGCCATGGATCCTTAGTAGGTCTTATTGGATCTTTATTGGATCTTTCGGATCTATTTCGGTGAGTTTCGGTTCGCTTTTGTGGCTTCCGAGTTGAGTTTTACGATCCATGTGGGTTTTTCTCTAGTACTAGTTACGGAACCCTATGGTGACTTTAGTTGTCAGTTCATCGACTCGAGGATGCTACAGTGACGATGTACTCTCTGAGCCGGTCGTTTTGACTATTTTTGCATATTTTTCTGACATAGGGCCAAAAATTAGATTTTTAGAAATTAGGAAAATTCCTAATTTCTTTTCCTTTTTCTTTTCCTTTCCTCTCTCCTCCTTCTCATTTCGCCGCCGCCCTCTCTCTCTCCCGTTTCACCTTCTCGGCTCCGGCTGTAGACGGAGGACCTAGGGACGAGTGCTGGAGACGCTGTGGAGCTGGCTGGGTGCGCGACGGGGCGAGGATGGAGCGATTTTGGCGCGATCCCGAACGGTGGATTCAATGCCGGTGTTTGAGCTCGCGGCAAGGTTTTCGACGCGGTTTAGTCCCTTCGGGGCACGGTTTCTTTGGTGGAGGTAGGGTGACGGATCACCACTTCTCCCTGCCCGTTTTCCCTGCCATTGCACGTTGTTCGGCGCAGAAACGGTTGAGTTTGGGCTTGTTTAGCCTAAACTGTGATTTTCGGATTGTGTAGGGTTCGCCAGAAAACGGCAACCATTTTTAGATCAGTTACTGTCAATGGACTCCCTGGCACGTCAGCGTTCCATAGTCACTGATTTCGTTTCGTTTGGTGGTCCCGTTTGACCGCTGGGGCTCCGGGAAGTCCGGAAACCCTTTTGGGTGATTTCGTTAGAATCGCCCGTTTCCTGCGATCCGTGCGTTGTTTTGACTCCGGACGGAGTCTATGTGATTGCTAGCAGGTCCATGGTTGTATCCCCTTCGTCTCGGGACGAACGGGGAGTGGAAAGGCTTCTGTTGGGCCGAACCCACGGTTTGCTCGCCGTGACGCTTGAACGGTCAGTTCCGGACCGTTCATGTATAAGGGCGGCCATCCCTGGACCGTTTATCCTTTGTCGGTTGTGGTTGTATGGTCTTACGATAGACCACACATCCCCCTTGGGCGGTTGGTCTTGGACCATCCATCTTATGTCGGTTTGGGTTGGGTGGTCGTCTGCTAGACCACATATCCCCTTGTGTGGTCGTCTGCTAGACCACATATCCCCTGGGAGTTGTGCGGTCAGGTTCGGACCGTCCATCCCGTTGTGCGGTCCAGTTTGGACCATTTATCTAGTTGTGTGGTCCCTTTGTGACCGTCCATCCCTTGGAGTTGTGCGGTCAGTTCCGAACCGTTCATCCCCTTTGTGTGGTCAGTTTCGGACCGTCCATCCTGTTGAGTGGTCCATTCTGAGCCGCTCATCCCCGATGTTTTATCGGTTGGCCGTGATGGCTTCTCCCGATGTCGTGTTAGAGTCATTGCTCTAGTCTGGTCGACCCGGTGTGATCCAATGGTTGACATGCGACCTTGTCTGTGTCTCGATGGATTTGTCCAGCTCGAGACGTGGTTCTGGACACCTAGAGGTACGATTTGACCTCGGTTTGTGTATCTAGGTGCTTGAGGGTGTCGGAGTTCCCCCAAGTCTCCGTATGTCCTGTCTGTTTCATGTCGGTCGTCTACGTGAGTTAGGGTGGTGTTTCTAGTGGTCCTATCCTGGACTGCTAGTGTTGGTTTATCTGTCCGGTGGTTCCCTGGATCGGTCGGTTCGGGTGAATTGTGTGCGGTCTATTCCTTGACTTCTATAGTTTCTCTGAGCGACTTAATCTAGGACCACCAGTGTCTTTGCCTCTGGTTGCGTGGCGAGTCCTCCTTGGCTGCTTGGTTGACCTAGCGGCCGAGTGATGGATAGCCTATGCCCAGAGAGTGGTTTACCGGTGGTTTGGTTTCCAGTATCTTGGCTTGACCTTGGGGTTTGCGTTGTCACGCGGACATCACCCGATGTCCTATGAGGGCTGTAACCTTGTTTCGAAGTGGCCAAGAGGGTTTGTGCTTGCGTGTCTTTGTCTGGTTCTGGTCAACCCGGGATGACCCAGTGGTTGACGGGTGACCTTGTGTGTGTGTCTCGACAGTTCTGCTCAGTCTGAGACTTCGGTTCTGGACATCTCGAGGTACCATTTTACCTTGGTTTACGTGTCCAGGCGTGTTGAGGGTTCTCGGTGTTACCTCAGGTCTCCGTGAGTCATTCTCTGCGGAGCGTCGTTTCCCGTGGCTTAGGATTAGACCGATTGGCGGCTTGTTCCGCTGTCAGTGACGATCTTACGTTTGAGTCGTCCGACTCAAGGATCGTTACGTTGTAGGTCTAGTTGTCTAGTCCTGAGTCTGTTGGTAGTAGTCATACTGCCAGTGGTGCCTAGTAGTACGTGCGACAGTGCGTTCTAGCTTGTCTGTACTCTAGCACTTGTGTTTCTGAGTCTGGTGTCTTGTGAACCTCCACTAGTCGTAGCCTGTCGACGCACGTGATCTAGTGTGTTGACCCACCTCGGACTGGTGGAAAGGGCAGTTCCCATAATACGGTTTGTAAGCTAGTTCTGTGGGCTCCCGACCAGCGGTAGCGTCCTACCGAGGGTGAAAACTAGCTAGAGGGCCTGGCTTAGGCAAGAGCCAGTGTGTGCACACGTGGTCAGGGGCTGAGGACTTACGTCGACGGGCGTAACCCTGATGAGTTACTCGTTGTTGTAGTTCCTGTTTGGTTCAGTGCGTGTCTGTGACTCTGCCATGGCTTTGGCGGTAACGTAGGTGAGACACTCGTGGCGCAGTGTAAGACGTCAGTGGACGCAGCTGGCTGTCCTTCTGATGAGGAGGTGCTTCTGTCACGTGACACGTGACTCTTCGCGTTTCTTGTGCATCGTGTCCTTTCTGAGCTAGCCCTCTCGTGGCCCTACTCGAGGTCAGTGTTGTGTTACGTGCACGATGTTCTAGTCGTGTGTGTCGTCGAGTCTGTCTGTCGTCTGTCTATATCTTTTCTAGACTTTTGTCTGTCCATGCAGGTCTTCATCTTAGGCCTGGCGTCGTGTCGACAGATCGGTAACTCCTGACTTTGTCAGATCAGAGTTGCCCTTCTGTCACTGCTTGGAGTAGCTTAGGGAGCCGAGTTCCTCTCGGTGACCGTGTTCCAAGTTTTACGGCCTCGCTTTTCCCTTTTCTTTTAGCTTCCCTTGCTCTTAGCCTGTTCCCTACTCCTGCTGTTCCCGTTCTTTCTACAGCTTTGTAGTGTAGCTTTTCCTGCTTTGCTACTACTGTTGCTTTCTATTCCGTGTACTGCGCGCTTTTCAGTGGGGATCCACGTGACCCCTACTGAGTCTCTACTTGGAGACTCACCCCTGCTTTTCAGGTGGGTGGCGTCGTCTCTGTTCGTGGTTCCTGGTGTGACGCGTCTGTAGCTGCCAGCGGTACCTGCGTAGGGTATCTCCCGACCTCAGTGTACGTTCTTTCCCTGTGGCATGTACTTGTCTTTAATTTCTTGGATTGGACTCTGGTATAATTGTTAAATTGAAATTGTTAATTAAAAAGTAATTTTATTTCAGCTGCTTTAGCAAACTGATCTAATGAAATTTAATTGCTTACTGTTATATCTCTGTGGCTTTAATGTACTACATGACAATCATTTTATCCCTTCGGAGCTTTACCGCTCTTGGGAGGCCTCGCGGGTTCCAAGTGGTATAAGGTGTATCCGGTAGTCCTATCGGGTATATCTGGTATCCGGGACCCGGGTCGTCACACGAGTTGTGGATTGTCGGGATTACGAGTCCCGAGTTGCCGTCTTTGGCTGTGCGTGTGGATCAGAGTGCGCAGCGGAAGCCTGGTGGGCTCATAACCCACAGGTTTAGGATCATAGCGTTGGGTGCTACGGGTGAATTCCTGAGGTTGCGTTGAGCATTGGAGGATTGGTTCCTCTGGGTGAGACGTGTTGTTGCCGTGCCGTTGCTTGAGGTATTATGATTCTTGGCACTGGCAGGATGGAGTGTTGGTGGAAAATGTTGGCAAGTGTGCCGCATGAATACCCTGTTCATGTGATGGGAGCCGTGTCACGCGTCGATGTTAGACCCTGATGGGGTTGTTGAGGATGTCTCCTGACGGAGGTCGAGGATGTGTTGGTCAAAGTCGATGGTTTGGTGCCCGACTTGTGTTGCCAGTCGTGTCCTCGGATGCGATCATGTTTTGAGGAAGTGATCTCTGAGAGATTTTGGGTTCCTGTTGGTAGCTGCGAGTGACTGGTAAGGCTAGTCTTGTAGTCGACCACGATAAGGTGCGTATTATTGGGGACCAGTGTGCTTTGGTCGTGGTGTTGGAGACCTGGTTGCCGCAATATTGGATGGCACTTTCCTCCCCTAGAGACGTGTGCCATGAATTTTTCCAGTGGTGTCCCGTTGCTCTGTGGTGAGGGCGGAATCGGGATTGGCAGGTGTCCACTCGGATAAGTTGAGATAGGATTCGATGAGAGAAGACGGAAGAGTGACGCCTGTGGGTTGAGGCCTTTGGATAAGATTGGCATCGGAATGGTGGTCCTTGATGGGATGTTTGCATCTGAGTGGTTATCCCTGGTCTGGTGACAAGCATGGGAGGATTTCCCTGTAAGTCTGAGTCGAGTGAGGTGATGACTGAAGACTCGTGAGTCTTGTCGTTGGTTTTGTTGTGCTCCCCTGAGAGGGTTAAGTTGGCACGATGATCGAGATCAGATGCGATGTCCGAGAGAAGTTTAGATCGTGATGTGGTAATTGTCTGTGTGTGAGTCAATGGATGACCTGTTGTGAGTTAGATCGTGCCCGTTGGGCCGATGGAGGTTTCTCGTTGACGAGCGACTGGTGACCAGCATGTGGTCTTTTCATAGGCAGAAGATGTTGTTGGTTGTGCATCGTGAATGGTGGGAGCTGTGTATCAGTGAGGCCTTGGGTGGCTATTTTATCGGAATGGATCTGGGATTTGTGAGAAGCTTGTCTTCTGGCAAGAGTGGCCGTGTTGCTGAGAGCGTGCGGCTTGCCAGGCGTGAGCTGGTGGAAGCTCAGTGATTGGTTTTTCCCTTGAATAAGGCATGAGTTCAGTCAGCTGGTTGTGAAGCTGATGTGTGAATTATCCGCTGACCATTGGATGGATCGGTAGCTGTTTCTCCTGACGAGGACTGTGTCTCCTCGATAAACGAGATGGTGGCAGCGATGCCATGATTAGTTTTTCGTTGTGACTGAGGTGATGCTGGACTGTGTCCTTTGGTGTATGCCTGCTCTGATGACCGGTGTTCGCGACGTGCGGAGCGAGGTGTCGTTCGTGATTGTAACCTGGCTGTGTCCCTCAGGATCGGTGCTTTCGTGAGAATCGAGATTTTATGTGTTGGGCTCTGACGGCGTTGTCTGTTGATTAAGGTATTCTTCCCGTGTGACTTGGTGCTAGTTCTGAATTTCGAGGGAAAATTTTCTTTAAGGGGGGAGGACTATTACGCCCTTGATTTTTTGGATATTTTTCGGATCATTTTCGTGGGTCTCGGAGTGTAGTTTGTGCTTTACACGTGTTTTTTTGCCGGTCGGATCTTCGGAACCCCGTGTAGGGTGAACCGTTGTGTTCTCCGACTATGGGACATTACCACGACGTTGCACATCTTTTGAGGATCAGATAGGTGATTTTTCCCAATTTTTCATATTTTTGGTAATCTCTGGATTTTCTATATATATAACCTCCTTTTCTCTCTCTCCCTCACTCTCATTTTCTCACTCTCTCCCTCTCTCTTCTCTCACGCTCTCCCTTCTCACCCTCTCTTCTTCGGGGGCCGACGGAGCGGGGCGGGGGCGGAGCGAGGCGACGCGGGCGAGGAGGACGGCGAGGATGGGTCGAGGATCGGGGGACGAGGGCGCGTGGAAGCTCGGTGGCGCAATCGTGAGCCGGCGAGGGTTTCGTGGCGTTTTCTTCGTGGATCGACATCCACGGCGCGTCAAATCTTCGGTGGAGGTAGGGAGATGGATCCCCAACTAACGTACTTCATTTTCCGTGAGTTTGGTAGCCCGTGGCGAGCCGAGCGTGGGTTTATTGCCATTTTGGGGAAAAACCATGTTTTTGGGATGTGCCGGATCTCTCGCTTCGTGGGGTTTTTGACCGATCCAACGGTATAAATGCATGCTAGGGTGCTTGAGGACGGATTCCCCTCTATTTCCCCATCATCGAGTGATGATCAGGGCGTGGATAGACGTTTTTGGGATTTCCGGCCGGATTCGTGCTCGGGACGTGCTAGCGGTCGTTCCAGTAATAGCTACACTCACAGAGGGCTGTAATGCCCCTGATTTTTCGGACATTTTTTGGATCATTTTTGTGGGTCTCGGAGTGTATTTTGTGCTTTACACGTGTGTTTTTGTCGGTCGGACCTTCAGAACCCCGTGTAGGGTGAACCGTTGCGTTCTTCGACTATGGGACGTTACCACAATGTTGCACATTTTTCAGGATCAGGGAGGTGATTTTTCTATATTTTCTGTATTTTTGATAATTTCTGGATTTTCTATATATATAACCTCCTTTTTCTCTCTCTCCCTCACTCTCATTTTCTCACTCTCTCCCTCTCTCTTCTCTCACGCTCTCCCTTCTCACCCTCTCTTCTCCGGCGGCCGACGGAGCGGGGCGGGGATGGAGCGAGGCGACGCGGGCGAGGAGGACGGTCAGGATGGGTCGAGGATCGGGGGACGAGGGCGCGTGGAAGCTCGGTGGCGCGATCGCGAGCCGGCGAGGGTGTCGTGGCGTTTTCTTCGTGGATCGGCGTCCACGGCGCGTCAACTCTTCGGTGGAGGTAGGGAGATGGATCCCCAACTCGCGTACTTGATTTCCCGTGAGTTTGGTAGCCCGTGGCGAGCCGAGCGTGGGTTTATTGCCATTTTAGGGAAAAATCATGTTTTTGGGGTGTGGGCCGGATCTCTCACTTCATGGGATTTTTGACCGATCCAAGGGTATAGATGCATGCTAGGGTGCTTGGGGAAGGATTCCCCTCTGTTTCCCCATCATCGGGTGATTATCGGGGCGTGGATGGACGTTTTTGAGATTTTCCGCCGGATTCATGCTCGGGACGTGCTAGCGGTCGTTCCAGTAACCGCTACACTCCCTTAGCGGTCTCAGGGAGACCGCTAGGTGTTTTGAAATGTTGGTTGCCCTTAGCGGTCTTCTTGAGACCGCTAGAGTCAGGGTGGCGGTCACGCGATAGACCGCTACCCTTTGGCTAGCGGTCGTCATGTGACTGTTTTTCCAGTTTGTCTACGTTTTGGTCAGTCGAGGCCGGTGGGGTAGCGGTCTTGTGAGCTGGCCGCTAGGCCACGCCTAGCGGTCAGGTGAACGTCGGCACCTCCCTTGGCGGTCCGAGAGCGACCACTAGGGCTTCCGGAGTCCTGGAGCATAGCGGTCATGGCTAGACAGCTAGGCTGGCATTAGCGGTCCAGGAGTAGACTGCTAGGTGATTCTTTGGGCTCGTCGTGCTGTTTACCGTCATGTTGGTCTCCGGTCGACCCGACTGTGACCCAGTGGTCGACTTTCGACCTCGTGAGTGTCCCAGACACCCGGTGGGTTCCGTGTCCGTGTTTTTGGGGTGTTGGGAGGTACCGTGTTACCTCGATTAATGTGCTGATAGGTGTGTGTGTTCCGGGCTTTGTGTTACACTGAATCAAGTCACCGTGTATCGGTGTAAGTGCGGTGGGGTCTCCCCCGCATGTCGTAGGTTCGCCAGAAGATGATTCCTGAGTGGGCCATGTGTGTGGCCTTGGACCGCGAGTCCAGTTGCTAGCCTGGGGCTAGAGGGTTTCCGCTTTTCCCTGGAATGGGGAATCGGCATGGCGGCTTGTGAGCTGCCTTGGGAATCATGCTTCTGTGTTTTCCGCGTGGGCCATATGTGTGGCCTTGGACTATGAGTCCAGTTGTCCAGCCTGGGGCTAGAAGGCTTCTCAGTTCCCTTCCCGAGGAAATGGTCTCGGCGGCTCGTGAGCTACCTCGGTATTCATGCTACCGTGGTTTTTGACCTAGGGTTAGGGTAGATTGACGACGTGGAGCCATTTGGTGCAACGGTCTTGACCCCGAGTCTTGTGACTCAAGGACCGTTGGATTTAGTGAGTCTAGAGGACTGTCCAGAGTCCAGTGACTTGGTGCCACTTGGTTCCTCGTGACCTTTACGCAGGGTGCGTGCGTGCTTCACGGAGTTTCTCTTCAGAGAGTGGTCACATCAGTGACTCCCCACAAGTCATAGCCTTCAGACACGCATGTGGTCCCACCAAGGAGTTGTGGTGAGGCTACCCGAGAGACGGCTTTAGGCTGGTTGCCGTGGGCCTCCTACTGTGGCGGCTCGAGTCCGGGTTGGGAGGACGAACCAGCTAGAGGGCCTGACGTAGCGCAGTCAGTTAGTGTGTGCACACGTAGTCGGGGACTTCGGACGTGTTGGGTTCTGTGCGCCCCCTCTTTGTCTTTGACAATGGTTTTGATGATTCCAATATATTGTGTGTTTTACGTATGGTTCACAGTGAAAATGTTTTGTGTTAGTTTTGTGGAAAATGTCTTGAGCTCACATGTTGATATTCTGGCTTGCAAGGTTGAAATGCCCTCGATGCGGTTTCAGATTGCATTGGACTACCAAAGCAGTTTTCGTATTCCCCTGTGCATGGGTCGACCCCATGGGTCGACCCATGGCTCCTTGAGCTTTGGTTCTTCCTTTGTTATGAAGCATGGACCTTCATGTCTATATCTTTGATGTTGACTCTTGTTGGTGCTTTCATGTGAAAAGTATGTCTCTCAGTGGATTGTCAAATGGCATAATAAAATTGCTTAAGATGGTTCTAAATCATGTGAGTGCATGCCTTGGACTGAAATTGTTAAATGGATTTATGTATACTCATATTGCCTGTGAATGAGTTAAATTTAGACTTGCTGAACTGAACTTGGATTGCTTAGTTTGGAATGTAAGAGTTCAGTTTGCCCTGGACTGTCTTTATAGTTCATGCGTGACTAGATATCAAATTGGTCAAGGTCTGCTTGAACCGTTGGATTCTCTAGAGTCCTCATGCGTTTAGACATTGAGGATCTCAAGTCAGTTGTTCAAGCTTTGTAAATGGTATGGCATCTGTGCTTTCAAAGGTGCAACCTATTCCATGAGTTCATGGTTGTTCTTGGTGATGTAATGGAACAATGTTTTTGGCTTTTACATATATGAAGCAATTTTGGATTGCTAGGTTAAGTTTTAAATTGGCTGGATAGATATGAATCAAATTTATATACATAGTTGCATTTCAATGCATAAGCATGCAGGATGAACAAGCTTTGTCAATGTGATTGAGCATTCAGTTACATTGGTTCAATATTGACATGCTGTTGGATTTTCATTAAGTGCATGTTCATATAGTCCTCAAAGTCATGGATCCTTGGTAAGACTTTGCTTCTCAATTTGATGTTGGTTCTGAATTTGACTATCTATACCTTGATTGGTTTGAAATGATTTTTCATGTACTGGGTTTGCATGAGTCTCATGCATGCTCTACTTGACTGTCTTGAAGATTGTTGATGGTCTTTTTGCATTCCACGTTTCCTTGTCAATCTCAAGTCTTTATGGTTGAATATATTTCCATGTGCCGTGATTGGATTCAAATCATGTATTTTGGCTTTGGGTCTATTCGGTTACTTAATGGTCCGTTGTTTATTGAGCTTCATAATGCATTGCTAATCTTATATCCCACATTGCCTGGTGGGATCTAGTTTTGTTTGATGTTTTTAGTACCTCAATTGCATGTCTTTTTGATAGGCAAATAATGTGTTCAAATGGGTGTTTTCATAGTGCCTTCATGCATATCTTTCTTGTGTTCTTAAGCTATAAAGAGTTTAATGCTTTGACAAAATGAGTTCTCATTTGGGTTTGCATGATGCTTAATCCATTCTTATTACCATTTGTTGGAATGTGGTTTTATTCATGCCTATACCATGTTTCAATGCATGGTTGTTTGTTTTTAATGTTTGGGAGAGGTTTTATAGGGTTTCATTTGAGTTTTATTGAGTTTTCACTTATGTTAGTAAAAGTGTCGACTCATGGAGTCGACACTTATTTCACGGTATGCTGTTTGCATTGATTTCTGATATGCTGACAAAAAGTGTCGACTTCGTTTTCTTGTGAGTCGACACTTTTGTCCTGGTTTGTTTTGTTTTGTTGAAAACAGAACACGTTGGAAAAAGTGTCGACCTAGTGAGTCGACGCTTTTGCCTCGTGTCCTGATTTCTTCATCGGGACAGAATCTGCTGAGAAAAGTGTCGACCCCAAGGGTCGACACTTTCTCTGGTTTGTCTGAAATGGATTTTTCGGATTGGTTTCGAAATGCCCATTATATGATCCGTTTGCTTGTGGTTTTTACACCTATACCCTTAGGGTTTCACCCTTGCCTTAGGTGTGGTTTAGAAAGGTCTTCACATGGGGCTTTATGTCTTTTGTGTTGAGTTTCCCTCTTGTATATGAGGGTTACGATTTCCATCGGATGAATAGGATTGAGGGCTAATGTTTTCCATCTGTTGCAGGAGGAGAAGAATGAAAGAAGAGGAGACGACTTCCATGCCATATTTGATCTCTTCCCGTCGAGATTTGGAGCTCGGTGATGAAGGAGATATCAAGCGGAAAGAAGAGAGGAATCTGATGATGTCAATATCGCGAGCAACCGTCGACATCGACGTAGAGGTTTGAGGAGTTTGCAAAAGGGAAACACTCTATATCTTTTATTCATCTCTTGGTGATATTTTGAAGGGTTTTTCTGCTAGGCATTTTAGTTTTTAAGCGACTCTTTCTGCTAGGTATATGTTGGCCGCGATTTTCATTCAAGAGCAGAGTTTTTGGGCTTAACGCTTTCATTTGCTGTAGGAAAGAAGGAGAGGAGGATGCCAAACAAGCATCCTCTGCCAAACTGAAAGCTGGGAGCGAACCATTCTCCCTACGACGCCTTCTACGAGCTTGAGCGGCTTCCACTCTGCGGATAGATCGTTCAGCGCACTCCATCATTCCATTGGACGGCCTTCACTGCAGATTTGAGGGGGAATCAATATTCTCTCATCTCTACTCTTTCATTTGAGCAATAGATTAACATTTGGGCAATTATTGTATATCCTTTATTTTGTTAAACTCGATATACATCGTGTGTGGGTGGAGCTGCGACTCCGCGTGTGTGGTTTTATTGTGGGGAAAGTTTCCCCATGTTTGGTTGTGTGTAGACGGAGTTGTGTCTCCGTGTGGTCTTGTGTCCGGGGTACGTTCCCCGAACGTGTGTATGTGTGTGCTGCAGTGGCAGCGTTTTGGGGCCCGTCCCCGTGTGTGAACACTGTTGCGGAAGCAGCGTGTGTGGTTGGGGTTCGTCCCCGTGTTGCTGTATTTTGTAGCGTGGAGTGAAGCCTCACCCGGTTGGGTGAGGGGTGGACGTAGGGAGCCCGTCGTGGTCCCGAACCACCTTAAAATCCTGTGTATTGTGTGATTGCCTGTGTGATTATCATTCCTTCTATCTCCCTTCGCATGTACATTATATAGGTTTATAACTCACTACACTGTCACACACTGCTACCTCCGTTATCCGTGTTGAGCGTAATTTCCTTGATTAGTTGCACTAACTATCCGTGTGAGATCGGGAAGTTTAAGAGAACGTCTTAATCTCACTTGAAGTTTTTGTTAATCAACGTTGTAAATTCTACATATGTTAAGAAAGTTATTAAAATCCGCCATCTCGGCAAGGGAACAATTCAACCCCCCTTCTTGTCCCCCATCTCTCTGGGCCAACAATTGGTATCAGCGCCTCGTCTCTGATTTTTTAGCAGACCTTGCGGTCGTAGCGTAAAGATCATTTTCATGATGGCTAGTGTGAACTCTATTCCTGTCTTTGATGGTTTTGATTATGCTTTGTGGCTAGGAAAATTTTGTGTTTGGATGTCTAATACTAATCCGAAGCTTATGAGTCTGATTACTCGTGGTCCACATGTTTTGCCCAAGAATGAGCTAAAATGGACTGATGAGCATAAAAGAATGAATTCTGATAATGTCTATGTTTTGAATGTTCTTAAAGCTGCTGTTTGCATTAAGAAATATTCATTTGTTTCTAATTGCAGATCTGCCAAAGAAATTTGGGATGGGCTAAAGGAAGCCCAAGAAGAAAGTCAAAACAATGAGTGCCTCACAGCAAGCAACGGTGATAGGAAAAGCAACGAAAGCTCAAAGGTAAATCCTGACTCTGATTCTAAAGATGATGATGAGTTGAGCTATGATGAATTGTTAAATGCCTATGATGAACTGTTTGATAGATATAAGGTATTAAAATCTGAAAACAAAAGGTTGAAAAAGAAACATGACAACTCTTCATGTGGGAAATGTATTGAGCTTGAAAAACTTGTTGAATCTCACATGCTTGTTGAAGAAGAACTCAAAGAAATGATTGAAAGTCTTAGATCTGAAAACAAATCCTTATTGGATAAAAGTTCAGAATTTCAACACATTGAGAGAGATAATGAGAAGTTGAAAATATTGAACACCTCTCTGTCTGAAAAAGTCATTCTTTTGGAAAAAGGGAAAGTAACTCTAAATGTTGACAAGACAAATAAACTGGAGGAACTTAGGAAGAAAATAGAAAGTTTCAGAAATTTGAATGACAAGTTTGAAAACAATGAAACAATGGGTAGAATGGTTGGTGAAAATGTGAGTTTTCAAATGAAAGAACTTGAACACACTTCTATGAACAAAAATTCATTTGAAAAACTCCAAAATGAAAACAGTGCTTTGTTGATCAAATTTCCTTGCTTGAAAGTAGATTGAAAAGTCTTGAAAAATTTGAAAAATGAAAATGTGTGATTGATGATGATTGTGACAAGCTGCATATCCTTGAATAGGAAATTGAAAGTCACAAGAGTGTAAATCTTTTGTTGAATGAAAAAGTCACTTCTTGTGAAAAAGAGATTGATGAACTTGAAATGTATATTGTGTCTTTGCAAAACGAAATCAAGATTTTGAATGAGTCTTTATGTTTGTGTAATAAAGGAAATGAGAAACATAGAAATGACAATGATCAATCTTGTATGCATGAAAAACCCTCAACTGTTAAACATACTCATGCATCAAGAAAAAGAAGAAATGTTTCATGCTATTATTGTGAGAATTTTGGTCACGATATGTACGATTGCTTCTTAATGAAGCTTGATGATGATGAAGCTTTAAAATCAAAAATGAAAATGAATGTTGATTCTAAAAACCATGAGAAACCTATGAAGAAAAACTTCAATGTTCATTGCTACTATTGTGGGTTACATGGTCATGTTATTAAAACTGTTTCATAAAGAAAAATGATGATGAATGGTCTGACAAAAGGAATTTTTTTTGTCATTATTGTAGTCAAGTTGGTCACATGATGGATAATTATTTTTTAATGAAAAATGATGAAAAGCTGTCCATGAGAAGAAAATCTTCTCATTGTTTTTATTGTGACCTGAATGGACATTCTATGGACGATTGTACCATGATGAGGGCCGATGATAAATGGTTTGCTAGGAAAAATAGGAATTCATCTGTTTGTGTAAGAACTAACCCCTCGGGACCCAAGATGGCTTGGGTACCCAAATTACCAAAATGAGAATTTATTTTGCAGGGGCGTCTTGAGGTCAAGGAATTTTAATTAAAAAAGGACACTCAAGGTGAGAAAGAAATGTTTGATTTTGAGAACTTCTTTGGTTTGGTTTATGTTGAAGAATCTAAAAAGGTAAAACTTGATCTTGGAGAAATATGTTTACAATTCTGGCTCACTGACTCTTGCCAACTATTGAAATGTTGAGATCTTCCATTTTGATGAGCAGTTGACGTGAATGTTTCTTTTTGAACATCTTGTAAATAATCATAACTCTTGAATGCTTAATCTTGCACATATATGGCTCTTCATACACACTTCACTTTTGTTTTTGCAAATAATAACACACTTAGTTGTATGACACAATTCGCACATATCATACACACATTTGCATACTTGTGAATAAGAATAATTTTCAATCATCCTCTCTAGTTAAATGCATATACTTCATACTCGTGTGCTTGAATGCCATGGTTATTCGGTATATCAAATGGCGATAGTGGAAGGTTGGATTATGTCTAACTGGAAGCTTTCCTCATGCGTGATGGTGATCTTCGGACCAATATACTCCGCCAAGTACCGATAATCAATCTACTTGAAGTCTTTAGAAAATCTCTAGTTGAATGCATGTATATACTTTATACAACCACTTTTTGACTCCTTCTATGACTCATTCCTTGCTAAATGAAATTGCATTGATTTAGACATGGCTGTTACATGGCATATATTAAGGGGGAGATTTTTTATAACCGTGCATATATTTAGGGAGAGACATTATTGTGATCAGGCTAATTCAACTTTTACATTCAATACAACCACCCACAGAAAATGCACCTTTTGAGATAATGATTCAATTTAATAAGGATTACTATTTTCTACTCTACACTTTTGAGGACTATTGATTCTCTACATGAAAATCACATGTCTCGTGAGGAAAAAGCTGTTTACCCCTTCAACAATTGGTATAAGTGGAACGTGGATCCGGTAGCCATGAATCCCCCTTGAAATAAAAGAGGAAACTCGCGTCGAAAGGAGAAACTAATTCATATGAAAATAAGTGTGATTTGCCACCGAGTAGCCGAGAAGTGTCCCTGAGATAAAGGATACAACTCACGTCGAAAAGTGTCTTATCCACATCATAAAAAGTGACGAAACTGAGTAACCAGGAATTGCCCCTGAAATAAAGGGCATGACTCGTGTCAAAAGGTTAGTCACATCATTTTTAGTAATTAAAATTAGGGTCATACGTAGCTACCAATATTCGAGCATCATGTATGGAAGTGTATAGATGATAAGTTCTTTTCATTGTTCTTTAGAAAATCTGATTTTTCATATTGACTTGAACTTTATTACTCAATCTTCACATATGCACCTTGGGTTTGATTGTTTGAATGTCCTTTGTGAATCAGTCATCTTTCATGGTTAATGTAGTACTTTATTTATGTAAGCACGACCTTCTTAGTATTGTACATGAACATAATATGCTACAATCGATTGCATTATCCTTACACCCGTCCCGAAGGGACTTGCATTAGTCTATACTTAACTATGCATGCTTGAGTGCCTGAATGCTTGATCTGTCTGTTCATATCATGCTTCATTTCATTTACATGCATCTATAGGTTATACATGTAGATAACAGGTTAAATAATCCACTGTCAGTTGATTTTTGTTCTTGACAATTGGGTAGAATAATGTGCTTTTTAAGCATAATCCACTATGTGCATAACTTAGTTTTCAGTTTTTGCAAATAGTTTCCTTATACTATTTGTATATATTTAGTCATACATATAACAAAAATTGGGCCTTTGCATTTATTCCAAACATCTGCTAAATGAACATAATTTGCAAATTCATGCTTGGTTTTGGTCTCTACACCTTCCCTTCGTGGGAGGTTAATTGCTGGGTTTGTGCGCTCTTGTCTCACTCGTTTTTGTAAACTTCACAGTTACTACTGAGTCCCTCATCTTTTTGATAATGCCAAAGGGGGAGAGAAATTTGAGTGGGCCACAATATATTATCATCATCAAAAAGGGGGAGATTGTTGGGTTGTGTGCCCCCTCCTTGTCTTTGACAATGGTTTTGATGATTCTAATATATTGTGTGTTTTACGTATGGTTTACAGTGAAAATGTTATGTGTTAGTTTTGTAGAAAATTGTTAGGGTGCTAGGCCCGGATACAGAGGGGGGTGAATGTATCCTTCTATGTATAATGGCCAAATAAAAACTTGGATGCTAGAGATAGACACAGAATAGAACCAATTCGATTCAACTCAAATACAAACACTTGGAGCGTGCCTATTCAAGCATCTAGCGGAAGTAAAGCAAACAATCAAACCACTGCACAATAGATTTTTAGGTGGTTCGGTCCACAGACCTACATCCACCCCTCACTCCCAATCAGAGTGAGGCTTCCAGTAGCTCAAGCTAGAACGCAGACTTAGTCTGCAAACAGTTGCTGCCACACAGCTTGACCAGGGGAACAGCCTCCCCTCTTCCTCCCAACCGGAGGGACACCCAAGTGACTCCCAGTCACTTGGAAACTAGAGGTCGAAGACCTCTCTTCCTCCAGACCAGGAGGGACCACTGGACTTGCAACCACAAGCCCAGAACCGGAGGACTAGCCTCCCTTCCTCTAACCAGAGGGAACCCACAAGTGACAACCTGTCACTTGCAACCCGGAGATCAGATCTCCCTTCTCCTGAACCAACAGGAGGAACCCGATCCCCAACAGGGCAATCGGAAGAACAAAGATAATCAGAAAACAAAGGAAAAACAATAACGAAAAATAACACAACAATCAGAAAGCTGTAAAAGATGAAATGCACAATGTGGCTCTCAACGGAGCTGACTGGCCTGGATCTGATCCACGGTCCAGTGAAGACAGATCTTCAAGCAGCTTCTTCCTTCTTCTCCACGAGCTCTCTCGCTCACTCTCTTTCTCTCTTTCTTTCTCTTCTGCTCTCCAAATCTCTCACTCTCTATCTCTCTTTCTTTCTCTTCTACTCTCCTAATCTCTCACTCACTGCTCTCTCTTCACGGCTTCTCTCTTCTATCTCTTCTTCCTCTCTTTTCCTTCTTTTTCTCTTTTTCTGGATCGAAGGGCTTTCTGCTCTTTAGGCTTCTGCTTCGATCAACCTTCATCTGAAGACGAAGGCTCCATTATATACCAGCAGCAGCAGCAACAGCAGCAGGGCGCGTGTGGCTTCCACAGTTCCTGCCCTAAGAATTCGGACCACGTGGCAGCATCCAGTAGGCTGGCAGAACACGTGTCCTCATCTGGGCACTCTCCTTATCCTCGGATCACGTGCCCAGCACCAGTACGCTCAGCAACTAGAGTTAGATGGCGTCAACTCACTTGCTCCAAAGAGTTGACGCAGCCATCAGAGATCTTCAACCTTTTTAACCGCTGCGTCGACTCCATCAGCCTACTGCGTTGACGCAACGGTATCGGCAGTCCAGTGATCAAGCCTTTAACATATGGGCGTGCTGCGTCGACGTTATCAGCATGTTGCGTTGACGCATTGAAAACATATACATTTGTATACTGGCGTCTCTTAAGCCGCTGCGTCGACGCTGCTTGTTGATGGCGTTGACGCAGTGGAAGATATCGTGAAAGCTTCGTCTCTTGTAAGAGTCTCTGCTTCTTTAACTGCTGCGTCGACGCTGCTTGCTTGTGGCGTTAACGCAATAGAAGACATCGTGAAAGTTTCGTCTACTGATGCGTGGACGCTTTAAGCTTCAGGCGTCGACCCTGTTCTCTTCAGCAACAATAATGAAGTGTATAGACTTAGTATTAACGTGAAGCATTGTATAGACTTCAGAGATCAATATAGCAAGTGTGTACAGAGTGAGGGAGTGTATAGACTTAGCAGACTGGGCCTCTAACAACGAGTGTATAGACTTGCAACTCTTCATGAGATCCCAGTGTATAGACTCAACCAATGTATATAGTTGAAGATCTAACAATTGAGTGTATAGAGTTAGTTATGTGAGCATGTATTGTATAGACTTCACACATGAAGACATCCGCTGTTCAGACTTGAATAACATTCAGCAATGCATAGACTTAGGCGTTCTGTTCAAAATAAAACCAATGTACAGACTTCATGCTGTACAGACTTGATGTTGATCAATAGACCTTTGAACATCAGCACAAGGCGTCAACGCTTCCATCGTGCAGCGTAGCCTCAGCTCCTCAAATGAGATGTTCACGCCCTTGGCAACTGGCCAATGCGTTAACGCATCCAGTGTCAGCGTCGACGCAGTGAACAAGGCAGGTGATGAATAATGCATGCACTAGCTTTACTAATGTGTAGACTTCATGAGATGCAATGCAAACTCTGTACAGACTTTACTCAATGTATGGACTTCACATAAGAAGCCAACAGTTGTACAGACTTAGTCAACCTTCAACTCACTGCGATGTACAAACTCTGAGGGACAACAGCCAATGTATGGACTTGCTCAGCTCAAGGTCAGTGTGTGGACTTGATGAGACACTCATGAGTGTGTAGACTTAGAGTGAAGCATATAGTGTAACACTGCAACAGACTGTATAGACTTTGAATGCAATGTATGGACTTTGCATGAGACGCTGGCCAAGACGATGGATGCAACAGTGCAATGTCTAGACTTGAAGAATGTGAGACGATGGCTAAGAGACTGCACAATCGGATGTGTAGACTTTCGTTACTGTAGCAACGTGTAGACTTTGCCTTAGACGCTAAGTGAGACGCTCAATGTACACACTTAACCAATTCAAAGGCAAATCGAGTGTACAGACTCTGAGTCCAAACCCAACGGCTGTACAGACTTAGAAAGTGAAGACTGATGTACAGACTTCATTAATCAAAGCATGAATGAGACGCTGTACACACTTAGCCTAGGGTAATGTATAGACTCAATCAAATGAAGAAACACATGATGCAATGTGTGGACTTGGTGACACATGCAAACAGATGAGTGTACAGACTATGCCAGCAAGCTACACGATGTGTAGACTTAGAAGTGTCTGCAGCTATGCAATGTGCAACCAGTGTATGGACTTGTCGTGCCTACACAGGGCGTTGTACACACTTGCTGCCTGATGCAAATGTGCAGGTTCTATTAATGCATATCAATGCTTTATGCAGCAGATAATCAGTCTGAACTTCAAATGCAATGACTCACAGTGTAAGCAGATAAACTGACTGAACATATGAGAGACTGAATGAACATTTGAATGACAGACTGAATATAAGAATGACTGAATAAAACCATGGTGACTCACAGTGATTAGCTCACATTAAAACCAATCATCACAAACCCCTAGAGCCAATCATCAAAACCACAAGCCACAGGGGCCAGGGGCACAACAATCTCCCCCTTTTTGATGATGGCAACAATACATAGTGAGTTATTCTGATGATGTAATACATTCTTATGAAAGTCATTCTGATGACTCAAACTATTCTCCCCCTTTGACTTCATCAAAAAAAATAGTTTGAGAAGAGAAGGCAAACCAGCATGCAATGATTGAACAAAAATCTCCCCTTTGATACTTGCAGAAAGAGATACCAAAATGCAAGTGCTCCCCCTAGAAATATGAATGCAAGAACACAATGCTCCCCCTTTAAGAGTTTCAGCAAAAGCATGAGGTAGAGATGATCAATAGGAACCTGCATGCACTGATTGAATGATATTCTCCCTCTTTGGCAGACTATCTCCCCCTTTGGTATAAACAAAATAAACCATGGGAAGGGGTAAATGCAAAAATGCAGATGCAACAAGAAATGCAATACTTCCCCCTAAGTATATGAATGCAAGGTCACAAATGATATGAACATGATTCAGTATGACAAGGATTGCTCCCCCTGAATAGATGCCAATTGATATGCAAGTGATGCATGACATGGAAGCTCCCCCTCAATAAGTGGAATCTTATGAGATAGATGAGAAGGAGACCACAGGGGCAGACAAGGAGAAGTTCAGGTCAATGAACCAATAACATGAGCAGAAGAAATTCAGCCAGATTTTTAAGGAAGCTTCAATCTCAGAAAATTCAGTCAGATTTTCAGAAAGATATCAATCTCATAAATCTAAAACATAAGTTTTCAAAGTCTTCCATTATAAGGGCTTATGAATGAGCTTTATTGAACAACATGGTTTAAACATGATGTATGTAGAGTTTATCAATAAAATCCTGTATTGATATCTAAAACCATGGTTTAATAAAAATGAACCAAGCCCTTATATTTTTCTTGATAAATCTCCTTTTCTCTTACACAATCAAAATTATTGACTTCTTTCGGAATTATATGCATCAGTATTGAAATCAAGCAATTATGAAGTCATATGAATTTTTGTCTAGGGTTGTAGCAATTTGATTTTAGCATCAATATTCAGATATTTCAATTTGTTCAACAATTTTCCATGCTACTAATTTTACGAGCACTCTAGTTCAGTGCACACATTGTAACTAGAGGATATACCTTGATTAGAGGCCAATATCCCTAAGCACTTAGTGTGACTAACTGTCATGCCTTTCATGAACAGAGATAGCATTTACACATCATGACACACTTGAAATCATTTCTGGATGAGTGAGTTGTATTTCTCAGTGTGCATGCCATTGCTCTGCCTAATTTTCAATGAATTTTATTTTACAGAGTTAACTAAGGCACCTCATGACTCAGTCCTTTGGACATGGTTTCTCAGTGACCAAAGTCATTGCTCTGACAACTATTTACCCTTTAGACATTTCAGACAATTTCATTTGATTCAAAGCAATAACAATATCATGTACTTAACCAAATAAAGTCATGTATTCAATAATGCAGATTTCAGAAGATTTTACAAGACACGTCATGAAGCAGATGGTTAAGATTTATTAAGCATGCTTCAGATATTTTTAAGAGATTTTAAAGCCAAACTCATTGAATACATTAAACTTAAACCACATGAGTTATTTCAGTCATTCATAAAAAATGTATAATAGAAGATTTCTAATTCAAAAGTTTTCAGATTTATGATTGAGATAGCCCATTGAAATCTTCATAAAGGACTGATGGAATTCTGAACCCAAATGATACCAATTGATAGGAGAAATACCAATTGTTAAGAGAGAGATTGTGAAGCTCAAAGTTTTCAGAATATGATTAAGGTTTGTCAACAAAATCAGTAAGAGAGGATATGCAATGAGTTCTGACCCATGTATGCATTTGACAACCTATATGCAATGCAATGACTCCCCCTTACAATATGCATTCAAACTCTCTTTTTGGCATTTTCAATATAAGGAGATGCAATGCACTATATGTATGCAGGGACATGCAAAGACTCAACATTGAATGCTATGCAATGATATGCAACTAACTCCCCCTGAAAATATGCAATGTTTGCACTGAAAATTGAACATATGATTTGATTCATGCACATTCAGACTGTCCTAACCAGCAAGGTGACCCATGGTACTAGGCGGAGCACTTGGTCTAAAAGACCACCTCACACATAGTAAGAACCTCCAGACAGACTTCCCTACCTTTTGGTACCTTACCATTTATATACCATTGAGGTCAACCATGATAATTCAACATGGGCAGCATGCATGGATCAAATTTCAGCTAATCAGATTTTTCAGAATGCAATGTACAGATTTTCAAGCCACATTCATAAGCAGTTCAGATTTTTTTTCAAAAATGTCGGAATGCAATTTGTTTTTAGAGGTTATGCATTTCAACAATTATCAAACAACTACAAATGGCAGATATGCAAGAATTTCAAAATAGGAGATGCAGAGAAATTACCTGAAAAGTTCAGAAGGGGTTTTCATTCTTGAGTGCCTTGGATTAATACCCCTTTTTATTCCATTCCAAGGCACACCTGCAAAATAAAGTTTATTTTGCACAAACAGGTACCCAAGAAGTCTTGGGTCCTAACATGACATTATCACTCCTAGCAAGTTTTCTCAGCACATTTTTAACTTGATAGCAAGGAGCAGCAGTTTTCAGATCTAATTTATGCACATTCTTGTTAGCATGAGTTCTATGTGCACATACATGAGATTTTCTGTTAACAGAATAAAAATTATGTTTACCAAAACCAGTTTGGTTTTGATATCATGCCAGCCAACAGGTTGCAGCCCTGTGACCTGACTTCCCACAGTTATAACATGCAGGAATCTTTTCCTTACAAATAGATTTATCCCTCCCATAATCATTCTGGTGAACATGATTAACATGAGAATAGAATTTTTTCTTGCCTTCAGCTGACCAGCACTGAACAGCAACATGTCCCAGTTTACCACAATTATAACAATGAATTTTCTTTTCCCAAAGGACATGAGTTTTAGCATGATTTTTCTGTGAATTAATAGCAGCAAGGTCATCTAACTCCAATGATTTGCATTCATGCATGAGATGATCCATTTCATGACAGTAAAAGCATTTGGATTTCTTATTTTGAGCCGAATATGATTTCTTAGCATAAGAAGTCCTAACATGAAATCTATCATTATCATTCTTCATGACAAGGCAATCATCAAGTACATGGCCAGAACTTCCACAATAGAAGCATTCAACATTCCTTCCGTAGATAATTAGAAAATTTCTAGCCTTAGGCTTGTTTGCATGAAATTTACTATTCTTCTTCAGTGTTCTCATTTTCACATTTTCCTTCTGATTTTGAATCTTCTGATCATCAGACTGTTTTGAAGATGGTGCAGAAGTACTAGCTAAGTTTGAGCTACTCACAAATGTTGCGTATAGTTTGTTCCTTACAGCTTGCTTAACTTGAGAATTGCACCTTTTCTCTTCATTCAATTTGGTGACTTCCACATTCAAGGAATCTTCCATTTTTTCTTTACCTTTGGTAAATTTTGACAGAGAGTTGTTTAGATTTTCAATTTCAATTTGCAAGGTCATAATGTGGTCTTCACACGAAATAACCTGATTTTGTAGCCCATCATTCAGACTTTTCAGGATCTCATTCTCCTGAATTAACTTCAATTCAATGTTCACTTCTTTTTCTTTCAAAGCTGATTTTTCTCTTTCTACCGTTAGCCATCTTTCAGAGAAAACAGTGTTAAGGACCATTAGCTTTTTATTTTGTTCCTTCAGATGGATGTTTTCTTCAATCAGCTTATCTTTTAATTTATCAATTTCCTTCTTCTGAGTCAGCAGAGAGTCATTTTCTTCTTTCAAGGAAGTGATTAAATTTTTCTGTGCATTATCATCAGAATGTAATTCTTCAATCAATTCCTTCAATTTAGATTTTAGATTTTCATTTTCATCCTTTAGACTTGTGATTTCAGCATTTTTCTCTTTTCTTAATTTTCTCTTTTCTGATTTGACTCTTCCATATTTATCTAGAAGATGCTCATGCATGGCAACTAACTCATCATGGCTAATATCCTCGGTCTCAGAGATTACCTGGGATGAGGACTCATCTGATTGATCACTCCTTCTTGTCATGAGACATTCTTCTTCCTGTTCCACGTGTGTTGTAGTCACTCTATCAAACATTTCCTTTGCAGTGCTACAATCTGAGAAAGAGGAAAAATCATCAGAACCGATTGCAGCCTTCATTAAATTTAGAGCTCTCACATTATCATCATTTTTCAACTTGTGAACATGAGTCCACTTGGACTTATCGTTAGGAAGTTCATGTGGACTGTGAGAGATAACCTTCCACAATTGTGGATTAATAGAGTTAACATGCTTGTGCATACGATATAGCCAGAATTTAATATTTGAACCACTGAATAGTGGAGGATGAGCCATGACAGCACAACAGATTAATGCAACAGGAATATTGATGCACTAAAAATAAATTAGCACCGAAAACCAGAGATCGAATCTGCAGGTTGTTGGACCTTTTATGCAGACACCGCTCTGATACCAACTGTTAGGGTGCTAGGTCCAGATACAGAGGGGGGTGAATGTATCCTTCTATGTATAATGGCCAAATAAAAACTTGGATGCTAGAGATAGACACAGAATAGAACCAATTCGATTCAACTCAAATACAAACACTTGGAGTGTGCCTATTCAAGCATCTAGCGGAAGCAAAGCAAACAATCAAACCACTGCACAATAGATTTTTAGGTGGTTCGGTCCACAGACCTACATCCACCCCTCACTCTCAACCGGAGTGAGGCTTCCACTAGCTCAAGCTAGAACGCAGACTTAGTCTGCAAATAGTTACTGCCACACAGCTTGACCAGGGGAACAACCTCCCCTCTTCCTCCCAACCGGAGGGACACCCAAGTGACTCCCAGCCACTTGGAAACTAGAGGTCGAAGACCTCTCTTCCTTCAAACCAGGAGGGACCACTGGACTTGCAACCACAAGCCCATAACCGGAGGACTAGCCTCCCTTCCTCTAACCAGAGGGAACCCACAAGTGACAACCTGTCACTTGCAACCCGGAGATCAGATCTCCCTTCTCCTGAACCAACAGGAGGAACCCGATCTCCAACAGGGCAATCGGAAGAACAAAGATAATCAGAAAACAAAGGAAAAACAATAAAGGAAAATAACACAACAATCAGAAAGCTGTAAAAGATGAAATGCACAATGTGGCTCTCAACAGAGCTGACTGGCCTGGATCTGATCTACGGTCCAGTGAAGACAGATCTTCAAGCAGCTTCTTCCTTCTTCTCCACGAGCTCTCTCGCTCACTCTCTTTCTCTCTTTCTTTCTCTTCTGCTCTCCAAATCTCTCACTCTCTATCTCTCTTTCTTTCTCTTCTACTCTCCTAATCTCTCACTCACTGCTCTCTCTTCACGGCTTCTCTCTTCTATCTCTTCTTCCTCTTTTTTCCTTCTTTTTCCCTTTTTCTGGATCGAAGGGCTTTCTGCTCTTCAGGCTTCTGCTTCGATCAACCTTCATCTGAAGACGAAGGCTCCATTATATACCAGCAGCAGCAGCAACAGCAGCAGGGCGCGTGTGGCTTCCACAGTTCCCGCCCTAAGAATTCGGACCACGTGGCAGCATCCAGTAGGCTGGCAGAACACGTGTCCTCATCTGGGCACTCTCCTTATCCTCGGATCACGTGCCCAGCACCAGTACGCTCAGCAACTAGAGTTAGATGGCGTCAACTCACTTGCTCCAAAGAGTTGACGCAGCCATCAGAGATCTTCAACCTTTTTAACCGCTGCGTCGACTCCATCAGCCTACTGCGTTGACGCAACGGTATCGGCAGTCCAGTGATCAAGCCTTCAACATATGGGCGTGCTGCGTCGACGTTATCAGCATGTTGCGTTGACGCATTGAAAACATATACATTTGTATACTGGCGTCTCTTAAGCCGCTGCGTCGACGCTGCTTGTTGATGGCGTTGACGCAGTGGAAGATATCGTGAAAGCTTCGTCGCTTGTAAGAGTCTCTGCTTCTTTAACTGCTGCGTCGACGCTGCTTGCTTGTGGCGTTAACGCAATAGAAGACATCGTGACAGCTTCGTCTACTGATGCGTGGACGCTTTAAGCTTCAGGCGTCGACCCTGTTCCCTTCAGCAACAATAATGAAGTGTATAGACTTAGTGTTAACGTGAAGCATTGTATAGACTTCAGAGATCAATATAGCAAGTGTGTACAGAGTGAGGGAGTGTATAGACTTAGCAGACTGGGCCTCTAACAACGAGTGTATAGACTTAGCAGACTGGGCCTCTAACAACGAGTGTATAGACTTGCAACTCTTCATGAGATCTCAGTGTATAGACTCAACCAATGTATATAGTTGAAGATCTAACAATTGAGTGTATAGAGTTAGTTATGTGAGCATGTATTGTATAGACTTCACACATGAAGACATCCGCTGTTCAGACTTGAATAACATTCAGCAATGCATAGACTTAGGCGTTCTATTCAAAACAAAACCAATGTACAGACTTCATGCTGTACAGACTTGATGTTGATCAATAGACCTTTGAACATCAGCACAAGGCGTCAAAGCTTCCATCGTGCAGCGTAGCCTCAGCTCCTCAAACGAGATGCTCACACCCTTGGCAACTGGCCAATGCGTCAACGCATCCAGTGTCAGCGTCGACGCAGTGAACAAGGCAGGTGATGAACAATGCATGCACTAGCTTTACTAATGTGTAGACTTCATGAGATGCAATGCAAACTCTGTACAGACTTTACTCAATGTATGGACTTCACATAAGAAGCCAACAGCTGTACAGACTTAGTCAACCTTCAACTCACTGCGATGTACAAACTCTGAGGGACAACAGCCAATGTATGGACTTGCTCAGCTCAAGGCCAGTGTATGGACTTGATGAGACACTCATGAGTGTGTAGACTTAGAGTGAAGCATATAGTGTAACACTGCAACAGACTGTATAGACTTTGAATGCAATGTATGGACTTTGCATGAGACGCTGGTCAAGACGATGGATGCAACAGTGCAATGTCTAGACTTGAAGAATGTGAGACGATGGCTAAGAGACTGCACAATTGGATGTATAGACTTTCGTTACTGTAGCAACGTGTAGACTTTGCCTTAGACGCTAAGTGAGACGCTCAATGTACACACTTAACCAATTCAAAGGTAAATCGAGTGTACAGACTCTGAGTCCAAACCCAACGGCTGTACAGACTTAGAAAGTGAAGACTGATGTACAGACTTCATTAATCAAAGCATGAATGAGACGCTGTACACACTTAGCCTAGGACAATGTATAGACTCAATCAATTGAAGAATCACATGATGCAATGTGTGGACTTGGTGACACATGCAAACAGATGAGTGTACAGACTATGCGAGCAAGCTACACGATGTGTAGACTTAGAAGTGTCTGCAGCTGTGCAATGTGCAACCAATGTATGGACTTGTCGTGCCTACACAGGGCGTTGTACACACTTGCTGCCTTGTAGCAACCCTGATAAATTTAAAAGGAATAAATAAATCAAAATAGATTAAAAGATTTAATAAATAAACGAAAGAGCTTGGAATAAAAATAATTAAAACCCTGATGGAAATAACGCCTCAGATATAGGCGCTACTTTACAATAAAACGCCTTCGCCTAAGGCGTGTTTTAAGAAAGGACGCCCACACGTCAAGGCGTCAAATTTCAAATGACCAAAATAAATAAAAAGGGCAAGATAGCGTAACGTCCCTTGCATGGACGCGTTTCAACAAGAAACGACGCTTGACAAGGCGTCAATTTAAATTCGACGCCCTGACCTAGGTCGCTAATTCAGTTTGAGTTTCGTTCGACCCAGGAGTCTATCCAGGGTAAGATGATAACTATGAGAAAGAGTTCGAATGTAGTAATAACTCTAATATGGAAATATTACTTCCAATCAAACACTAACTCTATTAGGATTCTAGAAATCCTATAAATAACCTACTGCTTGAACCGAGAACGCTATTTGGCGTTCGGAGTATTCTAAGGTATGTGAAGAACAGCAGGTTCTTCTTGTATCTCCGTTCGTCCGATTATTGATTTCATGAAAGAATACTCAATATTCTTATTCTTCTTCTCTTCTTACAGGTTAAAAAGATTAACGGGTAAGTTTTTCTTTCCTCTACCTTCAGTTAAGTATTATGAAGAAAAACTGATGTTTCTTCATCTTATTTCTCTATAGAGAAGTCATCTTAACCTACTGAAGAACGTGGGTTCTTCATCGACGAACGTCTGCTTCTGATTGTGCCAAAAAGAGAACCTGTCGATACATCTACACCAAGACTTCTGCCCCTTTCATCCGACTCTGTTGATAGCAGAGTACCGTGTCTTCATCAGTTCTCCAGTTAATCATCATAAGGTAGGATTTTCTCATGGAACGTAGCCCAAACTACCATATAACTATAGATAATTATCATTGGTAGTTCATGCATATAGTTTTCATGCGTTTTGGTTATTTTCTACGGAATTTTTGAAAGAAACGACCCTAACAAGGGCGTTAATTTAAAAGACACGACCATGCCCAGGTCGTCAATTCCAGATTTGACGCCCTGCACACGGACGTTAATTCCTGTTAATTAATAAATAGCATGTTTAAAAATTAATTATCATTGCAAACATGATCCTAAATTAATGCATGGTCAATTTCTTGTAATCCTGTTATTTATTCTGGTCCTGACTATATACCATGTTCCTGAAATATTCATTACCTCGAAATTTGTAAAATTATGAATTCACGACCTTGACCAGGTCATCTCTTGTTTAACTAACGCCCCAGACTAGGGCGCCTTTTTCCTGGTAACGCCCCTACCCAAGGCGCGTTTTCAACAAAATTACAGATTTTAATAACTTGTAAAATAGCAATATTGGAAAGGACGACCTCTTTATATGTCGTCAAATTTAATATAAACGCCCCTGATTAAGGCGTTAATTTTACGAAAAATGACTTTACCAGAGTCGCTACTTTCTGCATTACTGATTTTTTTTTATTGCTGTTATCCGAGGGTTTCACTATATGTATATATATATATGTAGGCACTATTACTCCACTCCGTGAGTATAGTCCCACGTTTCATGATGTTTTATCGATCACCCTCAACTCTCATTGACATACAAGCTCTCCATTGGACATTCCGTTCCTTTGGACTAGCGAGTTAGTCATAGAGACCTCCGTAAGACTCCTCGTACCTTGGATTCCCTCAAGGTCGACTGAGCTGGTTGTACCCTAAAAACCCATTACACTATTGAATGCCATGTCACTCTAAAGAAACATGGTATACCGGCCCTTATGATATGCAAAGAGTATATCATGAGAATTCTTAATGGGATGATGATATCATGCCATTGTTGATGATCTTGTGGACCTCAATTCTATAATAAGAATGAGGGTATCTTACCTTTGATGTACTGTTCATGTGGACCTCAATTCTATATAAAGAATGTCCATACTTGTTTGTCATGGTACCCGAGTTAAGGGAACCTAATTCCACCTAGTTTCATCGTTCATCGTGATTGTACCGTTGTTATCGCCTATCTATGTCCAATGTCGTATTTTTGGACCCCATTCTCTCAAAGTTATCGTACGTGTCTACAAGCTTAAATTGTTGAAATTCCCTATTGGATATATATATACAAGAGTGGATGTCAAATATACATGATAAATGCCTGCGCATATAGGGCCCGATCTGGTCCTGGGAGGAGCACCCGAAAGTACTTGTGCCCATGGGAGTTGAATGATAAGGTATCTGGCATTATACCGAGTGCATGACTAGCTTGATTGGACATTCCACACAAATCTTGTACTTGACTCGTACTTGACTTGACATGAATTGCGTGACCCGAGAAAGGGTAATTACTTGCTTGCTTGATATATGATAGCCAAAGTTCTTGACATAACTTGCTAAAAAGTACTTGCTTGAATATCTTGTCTTCTTTTTTCTTGAAAACTCATGACTAGTTCATCTTGCTGTCTTGCTTGATAAATTCTCTATCTTGTCGTTTTATGCGAGCATGCATAGCTATAGTGCATTCATGAAAGATGTAACTACTTAAACCCTTGCTAGTTCCTGAGATATAATTTCCTACTGAGCGTTCGCTCACCCCGTGTTTGTCCCTTACTTTTCAGGTAATTCCGACGACGAGGGAAGTCAATCGGATGGGAATGGTCAAGAGTGAAAGAGCTAGAGCTTTTCCAAGTGTCATCTAGTCTTTTTTCCTATTTTCTTGAGTCAACTATGTACTTTTCCTTTTTAATTGAATAGAGTATTAGATTTGTAATAGTCTATCCATTATGAAATAAAGGATTGGGTTATCTTTCTATTTTGCGCATCTCTGTTTTGGTGTCGAATACACTACTACTCTGATTGACATGATTGATATAAACTCGTCGCGCATATCCGAGTATCTTCCGCGCTCGGGGCGTGACAGTTTTTGTGGTATCAGAGCCTAGGGTATTCAATTCTTAGGAAAACCCAAGTCCAAGGATATGTTCAAACCTTTAACCAGTGAGATTGGGTAGAACCAAGGGTTAAAGTTAACATAGAATGCTAGTCTTTAAGATACAAATCACGTATTAATCTAGTTATTATAATTGTAGGATAATGGCTGCCGAACGTGCTCAATGGCGTAACATGCAGCGTACACTGCAAGGCATGACTCAAGTGCTGCAACAAGTAACACAAGGAGGTGGACAACGAGCAGGAAGTCTCCACCAGACTTTCAAGAACATGAACCCGCCCAAGTTCACGGGTTCTACTGATCCAGATGACGCTAAACACTGGATTAGGGAAACAGAACGAATATTCCGTGTTATGCAATGCACGGATCAAGATAAGCTCTTATTAGCTACTTTTCAGTTAGAAAGGGATGCTAGATGCTGGTGGAAATCAATAGAGGCTACTATAAATCAAGATCAGGTTTCGTGGGAGGAATTCGTTGAACACTTTAACGCAAAATATTTCTCGGACCGAGTTCAGGAAAAGAAGGCTGCAGAATTTACTGCATTAAAGCAACGATCTTTGTCAGTGGCCGAGTATGAGGCCCAATTCTCTAGATTGTCTCGGTATGCCAAGCATCTAGTTAGCACCGAGAAAATGAAAGCTAGGAGGTTTCTTAATGGGCTCAGGCCCCAAGCTATTACTCAACTGGCGCCGATGGACATTCAAGTCTACTCGAAGATAGTACGCCGAGCTCAACTATTAGAAGATGCCACGGAACTGTCTGATAGGATTCGTGGTAAGGATAAGAAGGAACAAGTTACAGGTTCGGGTTCCTTTAAACCCAACTTCAAGAAAAGGCCTAGCAATGGAGGAGCATCCTCACAAGACCAAAAGTTCAAGAAGACCAAGCCCTTCTCTATCACCACTACCTCTCCAAATACAGTGTGCAAACATTGTGATAAAGCGGGTCATAGAGCAGAGGAATGCTGGAGGAAACTAGGAGCATGTCTCCGTTGTGGGAGTCGTGAGCATCGGATTCTCGATTGCCCATTACTTAACAATCAAGCCGTTGACGGAAAGCGCCCAGTAACCAAGAATGCTCGTCTTCATGCAATCAAGGAGACCGAGCAAGTAGAAGGAGGCGGCTTAGTGGAAGGTACATTGAAAGTTTGTTCCAGGAATGCATATGTCTTAATTGATACTGGTGCATCGCATTCTATTGTTTCTAAGAAGTTTGCTGACCCATTACCCCTAGAACCGGAATGGATAAAGTTAGTTTTGTCTACTCCTCTGGATGATGAGACTGATATTACACATCATTACCAAAACTGCGAGGTATTGATTCATGGTCAAAATCTCCCTATTGATCTCATATGTTTAGATCTGAAAGAGTATGATGTTATACTAGGGGCTGATTGGTTATCCAAGTATCAGGCAACGGTTGATTGCCGCAATAGTAAGGTTACATTCAAGGAATTTCCAGAACTAATATTTACTAGCCCAAGAGTCGGAGCAAATCCCCTCTTATTTCAGCTCTCCGAGCTAGCAAGCTCATCAGGAAAGGATGTACATCTTTCCTTGCCTTTGTCACAGTTAAAGAAGCTAAGGAAGCTAAGCTAGAAGACATTCCAGTAGTACAAGAATTTCGGACGTATTTCCGGAAGAATTGCCGGGATTACCCCCGCAAAGAGAAGTGGCCTTCACCATCGACTTAGTCCCTGGTGCTGGTCCGATTTCAAAGGCACCTTATAGGATGTCACCTGCTGAACTCAAGGAATTAAAGGAGCAATTGATGGAACTCATTAAGAAAGGATTCATTAGACCAAGTACTTCCCCGTGGGGAGCGCCTGTATTATTTGTAAAGAAGAAAGACGGATCCATGAGGTTATGCGTCGACTATCGACAATTGAATCATCTCACTATCAAGAACAAGTATCCACTGCCGAGAATCGATGAATTGTTTGATCAAATTTCAGGATCCATGTACTTTTCCAAAATTGATCTTAGGTCCGGATATCACCAACTAAGAATCAAGGACGAGGATATTCATAAAACCGCATTCAGAAGCAGGTATGGCCATTATGAATTTGTTGTTATGCCTTTCGGACTAACGAATGCCCCTGCTGCCTTTATGCAGTTAATGAATAGTATATTCAGGCCTTATTTGGATCAATTCGTAGTGGTCTTTATTGATGATATATTGATTTATTCCAAGACCAAGGAAGAGCATGAGGAACATTTGAGGATTGCATTACAAATATTGAGGACAAATCAATTATATGCAAAACTTAGCAAGTGTGAATTCTGGCTTGAAGAAGTGACTTTTCTCGGACATGTTATATCAAAGGATGGCTTGTCTGTAGACCCATCAAAGGTTGAAGCTGTAAGGAACTGGGAAAGACCGACCAATGCTAGCGAGATCCGAAGTTTCTTAGGTCTTGCCGGCTATTACAGGCGATTCATCAAGGATTTCTCTAAAATCGCCGTGCCACTTACAAGGTTAACTCGCAAGGAGATCCGTTATGAATGGGATGAGGAATGTGAGAGAAGTTTCCAAACTCTCAAGGATCATCTTACTACAGCTCCTATCTTAGCATTGCCAATTGAAGGAGAAAAGTTCGAGGTATACACTGATGCTTCTGGCATTGGCCTCGGGTGTGTTCTAATGCAACAAGGGAAGGTTATAGCCTACTCTTCTCGTCAATTAAAGAAGCATGAAGAGAACTACCCCGTCCATGACTTAGAATTGGCCGCGGTAGTATTTGCACTAAAAATATGGAGACATTATCTTTATGGAGTACAGTTTACTGTATACTCCGATCACAAGAGTCTCAAATATCTTTTCTCACAGAAGGAACTAAATATGAGGCAAAGACGATGGCTGGAATATCTCAAGGACTTCGACTTCAATATACAATATCATCCCGAAAGGGTAATCATGTAGCAGATGCCCTTAGTCGAAAGCCGAGAGCACTGTTAGCCAATTGTCTGATTCAAGAATGGAAATTGCTAGAACAATTCTCTGAACTCAATATAAGCATGGACACGGACCCTAGATGTGTCACATTATCTCATGTAAGCATACAGTCAGATTTATTATCTGAGATACAAGCACTTCAGGATGATGATCCTACATTAGTAGAAATCAAGGGCAGATTAAAAGGACAATCGGATTTCCAATTAACTTCTGAGGGAAGATTAATGTTCAAGAATAGAACTTGTATACCGGACTGCCCAGAATTGAAAAAGAAGATCTTAGATGAAGCTCACAGATCAAGGTATACGATTCATCCTGGATCTACCAAGATGTACCAAGATGTGAAAAGAAATTTTTGGTGGCCCAACATGAAAAGAGAAATAGCGGACTATGTATCACGCTGTCTCACATGCCAACAAGTCAAGGCGGAACACCAAAAGCCTGCTGGAAAGCTACATCCTCTAGATATCCCTAAATGGAAGTGGGAGGATATTGGTATGGATTTCATCATGGGTTTATCTAAATCAAAAAGAGGACATGATGGAATATGGGTTATCATTGACCGATTGACCAAATCCGCGCATTTCTTGCCAATCAAGAGTCGATGGTCAGTTGATGTCTTAGCTGCACTATACATCAAGGAAATAGTCAGATTACATGGTATTCCTATTTCGATCGTGTCTGACAGAGATCCCCGTTTTACTTCTCATTTTTGGAAAGGACTACAACATTCGTTGGGGACGAGACTTAATTTTAGTACAGCCTTTCATCCTCAAACGGATGGTCAGACCGAGAGAACAAATCAAGTAGTTGAAGATATGCTTAGAGCATGCATCACTGATTTTGATGGAAACTGGTATGATCACTTGTCTCTGGTCGAATTTGCATACAATAATAGCTACCAAGCTAGTATACAAATGGCACCTTTCGAAGCTTTATACGGAAGGAGTTGCCGATCACCCTTGTGCTGGAATGAAGTTGGAGAGAAACAACTGTTAGGTCCAGACATGGTAAGGGATACAACTGAGAAGATACGAGTAATCAGGGAAAGATTGCAAGTAGCTCAGACAAGGCAAAAGGCTTATGCCGACACAAGAAGAAGAGATCTCGAATTCCAAATTGGAGATCATGTATTTCTCAAGATATCGCCTGGACGTGGAATACGAAGATTTGGTGTTAAAGGCAAGCTTACACCAAGATTTATCGGACCTTTTGAGATACTAGAAAGAGTTGGCGAGGTTGCTTATCGCATCGCATTGCCACCTCAACTGTCCGAAGTACATGATGTATTCCACATATCTATGTTGAAGAAGTATGTGCATGATCCATCACATATTATTGAATATGGAGACCTAGTGATCCAGAAAGATTTCACGTATGAACAGAAGCCTATGAAGATCTTAGATCGAGAAGTACGTGTCCTAAGAAATAAGGTTATTCCCATGCTAAAAGTACAATGGAATAAGAATTCAGAACATGAAGCTACATGGGAGACCGAGGAATCTATGAGGAAACAATTTCCAGATTTATTTTAGAAGGTACGTACTCTACACTCTCCAAATGCAAAAATATGATATGGAATTTGGGGACCAAATTCTTTTTAAGTGGGGGAGGGTGTAGCAACCCTGATAAATTTAAAAGGAATAAATAAATCAAAATAGATTAAAAGATTTAATAAATAAACGAAAGAGCTTGGAATAAAAATAATTAAAACCCTGATGGAAATAACGCCTCAGATATAGGCGCTACTTTACAATAAAACGCCTTCGCCTAAGGCGTGTTTTAAGAAAGGACGCCCACACGTCAAGGCGTCAAATTTCAAACGACCAAAATAAATAAAAAGGGCAAGATAGCGTAACGTCCCTTGCATGGACGCGTTTCAACAAGAAACGACGCTTGACAAGGCGTCAATTTAAATTCGACGCCCTGACCTAGGTCGCTAATTCAGTTTGAGTTTCGTTCGACCCAGGAGTCTATCCAGGGTAAGATGATAACTATGAGAAAGAGTTCGAATGTAGTAATAACTCTAATATGGAAATATTACTTCCAATCAAACACTAACTCTATTAGGATTCTAGAAATCCTATAAATAACCTACTGCTTGAACCGAGAACGCTATTTGGCGTTCGGAGTATTCTAAGGTATGTGAAGAACAGCAGGTTCTTCTTGTATCTCTGTTCGTCCGATTATCGATTTCATGAAAGAATACTCAATATTCTTATTCTTCTTCTCTTCTTACAGGTTAAGAAGATTAACGGGTAAGTTTTTCTTTCCTCTACCTTCAGTTAAGTATTATGAAGAAAAACTGATGTTTCTTCATCTTATTTCTCTGTAGAGAAGTCATCTTAACCTACTGAAGAACGTGGGTTCTTCATCGACGAACGTCTGCTTCTGATTGTGCCAAAAAGAGAACCTGTCGATACATCTACACCAAGACTTCTGCCCCTTTCATCCGACTCTGTTGATAGCAGAGTACCGTGTCTTCATCAGTTCTCCAGTTAATCATCATAAGGTAGGATTTTCTCATGGAACGTAGCCCAAACTACCATATAACTATAGATAATTATCATTGGTAGTTCATGCATATAGTTTTCATGCGTTCTGGTTATTTTCTACGGAATTTTTGAAAGAAACGACCCTAACAAGGGCGTTAATTTAAAAGACACGACCATGCCCAGGTCGTCAATTCCAGATTTGACGCCCTGCACACGGACGTTAATTCCTGTTAATTAATAAATAGCATGTTTAAAAATTAATTATCATTGCAAACATGATCCTAAATTAATGCATGGTCAATTTCTTGCAATCCTATTATTTATTCTAGTCCTGACTATATACCATGTTCCTGAAATATTCATTACCTCGAAATTTGTAAAATTGTGAATTCATGACCTTGACCAGGTCGTCTCTTGTTTAACTAATGCCCCAGACTAGGGCGCCTTTTTCCTGGTAACGCCCCTACCCAAGGCGTGTTTTCAATAAAATTATAGATTTTAATATCTTGTAAAATAGCAATATTGGAAAGGACGACCTCTTTATATGTCGTCAAATTTAATATAAACGCCCCTGATTAAGGCGTTAATTTTACGAAAAATGACTTTACCAGAGTCGCTACTTTCTGCATTACTGATTTTTCCCGATTGCTGTTATCCGAGGGTTTCACTATATGTATATATATATATATATGTAGGCACTATTACTCCACTCTGTGAGTATAGTCCCACGTTTCATGATGTTTTATCGATCACCCTCAACTCTCATTGACATACAAGCTCTCCATTGGACATTCCGTTCCTTTGGACTAGAGAGTTAGTCATAGAGACCTCCGTAAGACTCCTCGTACCTTAGATTCCCTCAAGGTCGACTGAGCTGGTTGTACCCTAAAAACCCATTACACTATTGAATGCCATGTCACTCTAAAGAAACATGGTATACCGGCCCTTATGATATGCAAAGAGTATATCATGAGAATTCTTAATGGGATGATGATATCATGCCATTGTTGATGTTCTTGTGGACCTCAATTCTATAATAAGAATGAGGGTATCTTGCCTTTGATGTACTGTTCATGTGGACCTCAATTCTATATAAAGAATGTCCATACTTGTTTGTCATGGTACCCGAGTTAAGGGAACCTAATTCCACCTAGTTTCATCGTTCATCGTGATTGTACCGTTGTTATCGCCTATCTATGTCCAATGTCGTATTTTTGGACCCCATTCTCTCAAAGTTATCCTACGTGTCTACAAGCTTAAATTGTTGAAATTCCCTATTGGCTATATATATACAAGAGTGGATGTCAAATATACATGATAAATGCCTGCGCATATAGGGCCCGATCTGGTCCTGGGAGGAGCACCCGAAAGTACTTGTGCCCATGGGAGTTGAATGATAAGGTATCTGGCATTATACCGAGTGCATGACTAGCTTGATTGGACATTCCACACAAATCTTGTACTTGACTCGTACTTGACTTGACATGAATTGCGTGACCCGAGAAAGGGTAATTACTTGCTTGCTTGATATATGATAGCCAAAGTTCTTGACATGACTTGCTAAAAAGTACTTGCTTGAATATCTTGTCATCTTTTTTCTTGAAAACTCATGACTAGTTCATCTTGCTGTCTTGCTTGATAAATTCTCTATCTTGTCGTTTTATGCGAGCATGCATAGCTATAGTGCATTCATGAAAGATGTAACTACTTAAACCCTTGCTAGTTCCTGAGATATAATTTCCTACTGAGCGTTCGCTCACCCCGTGTTTGTCCCTTACTTTTCAGGTAATTCTGACGACGAGGGAAGTCAATCGGATGGGAATGGTCAAGAGTGAAAGAGCTAGAGCTTTTCCAAGTGTCATCTAGTCTTTTTTCCTATTTTCTTGAGTCAACTATGTACTTTTCCTTTTTAATTGAATAGAGTATTAGATTTGTAATAGTCTATCCATTATGAAATAAAGGATTGGGTTATCTTTCTATTTTGCGCATCTCTGTTTTGGTGTCGAATACACTACTACTCTGATTGACATGATTGATATAAACTCGTCGCGCATATCCGAGTATCTTCCGCGCTCGGGGCGTGACATGCCTGATGCAAATGTGCAGATTCTATTAATGCATATCAATGCTTTATGCAGCAGATAATCAGTCTGAACTTCAAATGCAATGACTCACAGTGTAAGCAGATAAACTGACTGAATATATGAGAGACTGAATGAACATTTGAATGACAGACTAAATATAAGAATGACTGAATAAAACCACGGTGACTCACAGTGATTAGCTCACATTAAAACCAATCATCACAAACCCCTAGAGCCAATCATCAAAACCACAAGCCACAGGGGCTAGGGGCACAACAAAAATGTCTTGAGCTCACATGTTGATATTCTGGCTTACAGGGTTGAAATGCCCTCGATGCGGTTTCAGATTGCATTGGACTACCAAAGTAGTTTTCGTATTCCCCTGTGCATGGGTCGACCCCATGGGTCAACCCCTGGCTCCTTGAGCCTTGGTTCTTACTTTGTTATGAAGCATGGACCTTCATGTGTATATCTTTGATGTTGACTCTTATTGGTGCTTTCATGTGAAAAGTATGTCTCTCAGTGGATTGTCAAATGGCATAATAAAATTTCTTAAGATGGTTCTAAATCATGTGAGTGCATGCCTTGGACTGAAATTGTTAAATGGATTTATGTATACTCATATTGCCTCTGAATGAGTTAAATTTAGACTCGCTGAACTGAACTTGGATTGCTTACTTTGGAATGTAAGAGTTCAGTTTGCCCTGGACTGTCTTTATAGTTCATGCGTGACTAGATATCGAATTGGTCAAGGTCTGCTTGAACCGTTGTTGAAACTAGATTCTCTAGAGTCCTCATGCGTTTAGACATTGAGGATCTCAAGTCAGTTGTTCAAGCTTTGTAAATGGTATGGCATCTGTGCTTTCAAAGGTGCAACCTATTCCATGAGTTCATGGTTGTTCTTGGTGATGTAATGGAACAATGTTTTTGGCTTTTACATATATGAAGCAATTTTGGATTGCTAGGTTAAGTTTTAGATTGGCTGGATAGATATGAATCAAATTTATATACATAGTTGCATTTCAATGCATAAGCATGCAGGATGAACAAGCTTTGTCAATGTGATTGAGCATTCAGTTACATTGGTTCAATATTGACATGCTGTTGGATTTTCATTAAGTGCAGGTTCATATAGTCCTCAAAGTCATGGATCCATGGTAAGACTTTGCTTCTCAATTTGATGTTGGTTCTTAATTTGACTATCTATACCTTGATTGGTTTGAAATGATTTTTCATGTACTGGGTTTGCCTAAGTCTCATGCATGCTCTACTTGACTGTCTTGAAGATTGTTGATGGTCTTTTTGCATTCCACGTTTCCTTGTCAATCTCAAGTCTTTATGGTTGAATATATTTCCATGTGCCTTGATTGGATTCAAATCATGTATTTTGGCTTTGGGTCTATTCGGTTACTTAGTGGTCCGTTGTTTATTGAGCTTCATAATGCATTGCTAATCTTATATCCCACAATGCCTGGTGGGATCTAGTTTTGTTTGATGTTTTTAGTACCTCAATTGCATGTCTTTTTGATAGGCAAATCATGTGTTCAAATGGGTTTTTTCATAGTGCCTTCATGCATATCTTTCTTGGGTTCTTAAGCTATAAATAGTTTCATGCTTTGACAAAATGAGTTCTCATTTGGGTTTGCAAGATGCTTAATCCATTTTTATTACCATTTGTTGGAATGTGATTTTATTCATGCCTATACCATGTTTCAATGCATGGTTGTTTGTTTTTAATGTTTAGGCGAGGTTTTGTAGGGTTTCATTTGAGTTTTATTGAGTTTTCACTTATGTCAATAAAAGTGTCAACTCATGGAGTCGACACTTATTTCACGGTATGCTGTTTGCATTGATTTCTGATATGCTGACAAAAAGTGTCGACTCTGTGAGTCGACACTTTTTTTCTGGTTTGTTTTGTTTTGTTGAAAACAGAACACGTTGGAAAAAGTGTCAACCCAGTGAGTCGACACTTTTACCTCGTGTCCTGATTTCTTCATCGGGATAGAATCTGCTAAGAAAAGTGTCGACCCCAAGGGTCGACACTTTATCTGGTTCATCCAGAACGGGTTTTTCGGATTGGTTTCGAAATGCCCATTATAAGATCCGTTTGCTTGGGGTTTTTACACCTATACCCTTAGGGTTTCACCCTTGCCTTAGGTGTGGTTTAGAAAGGTTTTCACATGGGGCTTTATGTCTTTTGTGTTGAGTTTCCCTCTTGTATATGAGGGTTACGATTTCCATCGGATGAATAGGATTGAGGGCTAATGCTTTCCATCTGTTGCAGGAGGAGAAGAACGAAAGAAGAGGAGACGACTTCCATGCCATATTTGATCTCTTCCCGTCGAGATTTGGAGCTCGGTGATGAAGAAGATATCAAGCGGAATGAAGAGAGGAATCTGAAGATGTCAATATCGCGAGCAACCATCGACATCGACTTGGAGGTTTGAGGAGTTTGCAAAAGGGAAACACTCTATATCTTTTATTCATCTCTTGGTGATATTTTGAAGGGTTTTTCTGCTAGGCATTTTAGTCTTTAAGCGGATCTTTCTACTAGGTATATGTTGGCCACGATTTTCATTCGAGAGTAGAGTTTTTGGGCCTAACGCTTTCATTTGTTGTAGGAAAGAAGGAGAGGAGGATGCCAAACAAGCATTCTCTACCGAACTGAAAGCTGGGAGCGAACCATTCTCCCTACTGCGCCTTCTACGAGCTTGAGCGGCTTCCACTCTGCGGACAGATCGTTCAGCGCACCCCATCATTCCATTGGACGGCCTTCACTGTAGATTTGTGGGGGAATCAATCTTCTCTCATCTCTACTCTTTCATTTGAGCAATAGATTAGCATTTGGGCGATTATTGTATATCCTTTATTTTGTTAAACTCGATATACATCGTGTGTGGGCGAGGCTGCGACTCCGCGTGTGTGGTTTTATTTTGGGGAAAGTTTCCCCGTGTTTGGTTGTGTGTAGACGGAGTTGCGTCTCCGTGTGGTCTTGTGTCCGGGGTACGTTCCCTGAACGTGTGTGTGTGTGTGTGTGTGTGTGCTGTAGTGGCAGCGTTTTGTGGCCCGTCCCTGTGTGTGAACATTTCTGCGGAAGTAGCGTGTGTGGTTGGGGTTCATCCCCGTGTTGCTACATTTTGTAGCAGGAGTGAAGCCTCACCAGGTTGGGTGAGGGGTGGACGTAGGGAGCCCGTCGTGGTCCCGAACCACCTTAAAATCCCTGTGTATTGTGTGATTGCCTGTGTGATTGTCATTTCTTATATCTTCCTTCGCAGGTACATTATATAGGTTTTTAACACACAACACTGTCACACACTGCTACCTCCGTTATCCGTGTTGAGCGTAATTTCCTTGATTAGTTGCAGTAACTATCCGTGTGAGATTGGCAAGTTTGAGAGAACGACTTAATCTCACTTGAAGTTTTTGTTAATCAACGTTGTTAATTCTACATCTGTTAAGAAAGTTATTAAAATCCTGATGAGGGTCTATGAACGATCTAGAGGGGGGGTGAATAGATCAGTCACCCACTTAAAACCGACTGCAGCAATCTCAAGTGCGGAAATAAAATAAGCTGCTGTAGGACGACAGAGGGATAAGCAAAAGTGATCACAGAAAGCCAACTGTAGCAGATCTGAGCTTAAGCGATCCTAAGCATGCATCTACAGCGGATGAAAGAGATAACCAAGATGGACAACAATTCGCAAGACAAACACACAATAGACAGAAAGGTTTTAAGGTGGTTCGATCTCAAGCCCGAGATCTAAGTCCACCCCACACTCCAATCCAGAATGTGGCTTCAACCGCTGATACACAGCTTCAATTGCTGGGCCTCACAGCTTGCCTACAACCGTTGACTAACAGCTTGACCACTGGGTATTACAGCTTTGCCAACCGCTGGGGACTATAGCTTAACCCGTCCAGAGGAATCTTCCTCTACTCACTGAGCAATACAGCTTAGCTCTGCTGACTAACAGCTTGAAAATAAGGTTTCAAAAAATAAAATAGAAACAAACGAAAAATAAGAAATCTCAAATGGAATGTAGCTCATAATGAGCAATCTCAGTTCTGGTATCTGAACCAAGAAACTGATGAACAATCATTCAGAGAAAGTCTCTCAGACTCCTCTCACTCAACTATCTTTTTCTCTTCTCTCTGGATCGTTTCCTTTCTTCTCTGCTGCACTTTCTCTTTTTCTTCTGTTCTCAATAGCACACACAGATCTTCTTGCACGATCATCATCTCCAGAAGAAGAAGTCTTCTTTTTATAGCAGCAGTAGGTAGATGGGCGTGTGTCCTCCACAATTCCCGCCCAAATGCCTTGACCACGTGGAAGCATTTCAGCTTGCTGCGTTACACGTGTCACGATCCTGGCACATCCTCCCTTCTTGGATCACGTGCCCTTCTTAGTTTCCTCGACCAGCAGTCCTGTCAGATCTGTAGCGACCCTGATAAAAGCAAGATTTTTAAATATATCAAATTAAAAATAAAAGATAAGTAAATAGATAACAAAGAGCCTAAAAGGGTAAATCATTGATCAAGAGGAAAATAACGCCTTTTATCAAGGCGATAATTCAAAAGGAAACGCCTCTGTATAATGCGTTAATTTAAAAGGGACGCCTAGACAATAGGGCGTCAAATTTCAAACGACAAAAAAATAAAATTAAGGAAAGGAAATGAAACGCCCTCTACATGGGCGCGTTTACATAAGTAACGACGCTCCACAAGGCGTCAATTTAAATTCGACGCCCTCGCTTAAGACGTTAATTCAGTTCGAGTTTCGTTCGACCCAGGAGTTTATCCGGGGCAAGTTATGGATAACTACGGGCAATATTGAACAGGGTAAGAACTCTATTAGGGAAATACTACTCCCAGTATGCTACTAACTCCATTAGGATTCTAAAAATCCTATAAATACCCTGGTCTATCGAACCCTAAAAACTATTTGGTCGAAGCCTTGCTGCTGCATACGTGAAGAACAGGTTATGTTCTTCTTCCTTCCTTTGCTTTCGATCAATTTATGAAGAAATTTTAATTATTTCTTCGTCGTCTTTTGCTATAGGTTGAACACCCTGTGTGCTGAAGAACGAGGGGTTCTTCATCAACGTCCTCTGCGTCCACGAAAGAAGACATCTTCCTAAAGCTCACCTGTTGTCGAGAAGCTCATATTACTGGGCTATTTCGAACGTCTGAAGACTCTGTTATGAACAGAGCATCGTTTTCTCCTCCAAACCTTCATCCGTTCATCAGTTAAATCTTCATAAGGTAGGTTTTCTCAAGAACGTAGCCCAAACTAGTATAAATTATGAAATAAAACTCATCCATGATCTCATGCATATAGTTCTACTGCGTTTCCTAATGTTTTCTGAGTGATTTTAAAGAAGCGACCCAGACAAGGGCGCTAATTCTTATTTTGACGCCCTGCCCAGAAGTCGTCAATTTCATATAATTGATAATTATCCATGTTTAAAATTCTATAACTATGAAACCATGAATCTAAATTAATGCATGATCATACCTATCTAATCCTGCTATTTTTCTTGTCCTGACCATGAAATTATTTTCCTGAAATGTTATTATCTGAAAATTGATAAATCGTTGAATTAACGCCCTGCACAAGGTCGTCTCCTACTGAACTGACGCCCCAGACCAGGGCGCGTTTTTGTTAAAATTCCAGAATAATGATTCTCCGTAGAATGGAAATATTGAAGGGACGACTAATGTATAAGTCGTCAAATTTTGAATAAACGCCCCTGACTAAGGCGTGAATTTGATAATTAATGACTTATCTTAAGTCGCTATTTTCTGTATTACTATTTTATACTGATTACTGTCACCGAATAGTTATATATATATATATATATCGGCACTATATTCCAGTCCGTGAATATAGTCCCATGTTTCATGATGTTTTTATCGCACTACCCTCAATTCTCATTGACATACAAGCTCTCCATTGGACATTCCGTTCCTTTGGACTAGCGAGTTAGTCATAGAGACCTCTGTAAGTCTCCTCGCAGCCTTGGATTCCCTCAAGGCCGACTGAGCTGGTTGTACCATAAAAACCCATTACACTATTTTGCCATGTCACTCTAAAGAAACATGGTATACCGGCCCTCATGTTATGCAAAGTGTGTATCATGAGAATTCTCTTAATGGGATGAGGTTATCATGCCATTTGATGCTGTTCTTGTAAACCCCAATTCTATATCAACATTGTCATGATGTTCTTGTAAACCCCAACTCTATATCAACATTGTTATGCTGTTCTTGTAAACCCCAATTCTATATTCAACATGATGTTCTTGTGGACCTCAATTCTATATTAAGAATGAGGACGTCTTGCCATTGATGTGCTGTTCATGTGGACCTCAATTCTATATAAAGAGTGTCCATACTTGTTTGTCATGGTACCCAAGCTAGGGGAACCAATTCCACCTAGTTTTATCGATAATCGTGATTGTACCGTTATTATCATCATTCTATGTCAAGTGTCATATTTTTGGACTCTATTCTATCAAGTTATCCTACGTATCTACAAGCTTTATTCTTGAAATTCCATATTGGCTATACACAAAAGTGGATGTTAAAATACATGATTAATGCCTGCGCATATAGGGCCCGATCTGGTCCTGGGAGGAGCACCCGAAAGTACTTGTGCCCATGGGAGTTGATTGATCACGGTATTGGCATTATACCGAAGTGCATGACTAGCTTGATTGAACATTCCACAAATCTTGTACTCGTACTTGACTTGATATTACATGACTTGCGTGGCCCGAGGAAGGGTAATTGTATACTTGCTTGACTTGAAACAAATTAGCCAAATTCCAACATGACATGATGAATACACTTGCTTGAATATCTTGATATCTTTTTGATATAAGTTCTTGAAAGTTCATGACTAGTTCTTCTTGCTGTCGTATTGTTATACACTCTCTCTATCTTGTCGTTTTATGCGAGCATGCATAGTTATAGAGCATTCATGAAAGATGTAATCACTTAAACCCCATGCTAGATCTTGAGATATAATTTCCTACTGAGCGTTCGCTCACTTAGTGTTTCCCTACTTTTCAGGTAAGTCCGACGAAGAGGGAACTCAAACGGATGGGGAAAATCAAGAGTGAAAGAGATAGAGCTTCTTCCGTGTTATCTAGTCTTTTTCATATTTTCTTGAGTCAACCTTGTATTTTTCTTTTATTTTAGTTAGTACTTCAAGGTTTGTAATAGACATCTTCTTATGAAGGAATAAAGGACTGGGTTATCTTTACTTTCGCGCATCTCTGATTTTTGGTGTCGAATACACTAATACTCTGATTGACATGATTGATATAAACTCGTCGCGCATCTCCGGGTACCTTCCGCGCTCGGGGCGTGACAGTTTTTGTGGTATCAGAGCCTAGGGTATTCAATTCCTAGGAAAACCCAAGTCCAAGGATAGGTTTAACCTTTAACCGGTGAGATTGGGTAGAACCAAGGGTTGAGTTAACATAAAAACTTAAAAGCCCTTAACGCAAGTATATACTAATATAGTTATTGTAATTGTAGGATAATGGCTGCCGAACGTGCTCAGTGGCGCAACATGCAGCGTACACTTCAAGGCATGACTCAGGTGCTGCAACAAGTAGCACAGGGAGGTGCACAACGAGCCGGAAGTCTCCACCAAGTCTTCAAGAACATGAACCCTCCCAAATTCATGGGTTCTACTGATCGGATGACGCAGAGCACTGGATCAGGGAAACGGAGCGTATATTCCGTGTTATGCAGTGCACGGATCAAGATAAAGTCTTATTAGCTACTTTCCAACTAGAAAGGGATGCCCGATGCTGGTGGGAGTCAGTCGAAGCTACTATAAATCAAGACCAAATTACTTGGGAAGAATTTGTTGAACATTTCAACAATAAATATTTTTCAGACCGAGTCCAAGAAAAGAAAGCTACCGAATTTGCCGCACTCAAGCAACGGTCGTTATCGGTGGCGGAGTACGAGGCACAATTCTCTAGATTGTCTCGGTATGCTAAGCACTTAGTTAGCACCGAGAAGATGAAAGCTAGGAGGTTCCTAAACGGGCTCAGGCCCCAATATATTACCCAGCTGGCGCCAATGGATATTCAGGTCTACTCAGAGATAGTACGCCGAGCTCAATTGTTAGAAGATGCCACGGAGCTATCAGATAGAATCCGTGGGAAGGATAAGAAGGAACAAGTTACAAGTTCGGGTTCCTTTAAACCCAACTTCAAGAAGAGGCCTAGCACTGGAAGTACTTCTTCTCAAGACCAAAAATTTAAGAAGACCAAGCCCTTCTCTATCACTACTACACCTTCGAATATAATATGCAAGCATTGTGACAAGGCTGGTCATAAAGCCGAAGAGTGCTGGAGGAAACTTGGAGCATGTCTCCGTTGCGGGAGCCGTGAGCATCGGATTCCCGATTGCCCATTACTTAATGATCAAACCGGTGACGGAAAGCGCCCGGTAACCAAGAACGCTCGTCTTCACGCAATTAAGGAGACCGAAGAAGAAGAAGGCGGACTAGTAGAAGGTACACTGAAAGTTTGTTCCAAGTATGCACATGTCTTATTTGATACGGGTGCATCACATTCTTTTATTTCCAAGAAGTTTGCTAACCCCCTACCTATGGAACCGGAATGGATGAAAATAATTTTATCTACTCCTCTCGGAAACGAAACCGATATTACTCACCATTATCAAAACTGTGAAGTCTTGGTGAAAGGAAGAAATCTTCCTATCGATCTCATATGTTTAGATCTAAAGGAGTATGATGTCATATTAGGAGCGGATTGGTTATCCAAATATCAGGCAACAGTCGATTGCCGCAATAGCAAGGTTACTTTCAAGGACTTTCCAGAACTAGTCTATTCTAGCCCTAAGAGTCGGAGCGAGTCACCTCTTATTTCGGCTCTCCGAGCTAGCAAGCTAATAAGGAAAGGATGTGTATCTTTCCTTGCATTTGTCACGATTAAGGAGGCTCAGGAAACTAAGATAGAAGATATCCCAGTTGTGCAAGAATTTCCGGATGTGTTCCCGGAGGATTTGCCTGGATTACCCCCGCAAAGAGAAGTGGCCTTCACCATCGATTTAGTTCCTGGTGCGGGTCCAGTTTCTAAGGCACCGTATAGAATGTCCCCTGCCGAACTCAAGGAGTTAAAGGAGCAATTGATGGAACTCATTAAGAAAGGATTCATTAGACCGAGTACTTCCCCGTGGGGAGCGCCTGTATTATTTGTAAAGAAGAAGGATGGATCCATGAGACTATGCATCGATTATCGACAGTTGAATCATCTCACTATCAAGAACAAGTATCCACTACCGAGAATCGATGAGTTATTTGATCAAATATCTGGATCCAAGTATTTTTCAAAGATTGATCTCAGGTCAGGATATCACCAACTAAGGATCAAGGATGATGACATTCATAAGACTGCATTCAGAAGCAGGTACGGCCATTATGAATTTGTTGTTATGCCTTTTGGACTAACAAATGCCCCTGCTGCCTTTATGCAGTTAATGAATAGTATATTCAGGCCTTATTTGGATCAATTCGTGGTGGTCTTTATCGATGATATATTGATTTATTCCGAGACCAAGGAAGAGCATGAGGAGCATTTAAGGATTGCATTACAAATATTAAGGGCAAACCAATTATACGCAAAACTCAGCAAGTGTGAATTCTGGCTTGAGGAAGTAACTTTTCTCGGACATGTTATATCGAAGGATGGCTTATCAGTAGATCCATCAAAAGTTGAAGCTGTAAGAAATTGGGAAAGACCGACCAATGCTAGCGAGATCCGAAGTTTCTTAGGTCTTGCCGGCTATTACAGGCGATTCATCAAAGACTTTTCTAAGATCGCCGTACCACTTACGAGGTTAACTCGCAAGGAGATCCGTTACGAATGGAGTGAGGAATGTGAAAGAAGCTTCCAAACTCTCAAGGATCATCTTACTACAGCTCCTGTCTTAGCATTACCAATGGAAGGAGAGAAATTCGAGGTATACACTGATGCTTCTGGCATTGGCCTCGGATGTGTTCTAATGCAACAAGGAAAGGTTATAGCTTACTCTTCTCGTCAATTAAAGAAGCATGAAGAGAACTACCCCGTCCATGACTTAGAATTAGCCGCGGTAGTATTTGCACTCAAAATATGGAGACATTATCTTTATGGAGTACAGTTTACTGTATACTCTGATCACAAGAGTCTCAAGTATCTCTTTTCACAAAAGGAACTAAATATGAGGCAAAGACGTTGGCTAGAATATCTCAAGGACTTCGACTTCAATATACAATATCATCCCGGAAAGGGTAATCATGTAGCAGATGCCCTTAGTCGAAAGCCGAGAGCACTGTTAGCCAATTATATGATTCAAGAATGGAAGTTGCTGGAGCAATTCTCTGAATTCAATATAAGCGTGGACACAGACTTTCAATGTGTCACATTGTCTCATATAAGCATTCAGCCAGACCTATTAACTGAAATACAAGCACTTCAGGATAATGACCCAATATTAGTGGAAATCAAGGGCAAACTGGAAGGACAATCTGATTTCCAAATAACTTGTGAAGGAAGATTAATGTTCAGGAATAGAACTTGCATACCGGATTGTCCCGAGTTAAAGAAGAAGATATTAGATGAAGCTCATAGATCAAGGTACACGATTCATCCTGGATCTACCAAAATGTACCAAGATGTGAAGAGGAATTTTTGGTGGCCCAACATGAAAAGGGAAATAGCGGACTACGTGTCGCGCTGTCTCACATGCCAACAGGTCAAGGCGGAACACCAAAAGCCTGCTGGAAAATTACATCCTCTAGATATTCCCAAATGGAAGTGGGAGAATATTAGCATGGATTTCATTATGGGTTTATCTAAATCAAAAGGAGGACATGATGGAATATGGGTTATTATTGACCGATTGACTAAATCGGCGCATTTCTTGCCAATAAAGAGCCGATGGACAGTTGATGTTTTGGCTGCATTATACATCAAGGAAATAGTCAGATTACATGGTATTCCTGTTTCAATCGTGTCTGACAGAGATCCCCGTTTTACTTCTCATTTTTGGAAGGGATTACAACATTCGTTGGGAACAAGGCTTAACTTTAGTACAGCTTTTCATCCTCAAACGGATGGTCAGACCGAGAGAACAAATCAGGTGGTTGAAGATATGCTCAGAGCTTGCATCATTGATTTCGATGGAAGCTGGCATGATCACTTGCCGTTGGTGGAATTTGCATACAATAATAGCTACCAGGCAAGTATACAAATGGCACCTTTCGAAGCTTTATACGGAAGGAGTTGCCGATCACCCTTATGCTGGGACGAAGTTGGAGAGAAACAACTGCTAGGTCCAGACATGGTAAGGGTTACCACTGAAAGAATACAAATGATTAGAGAAAGACTGCAAGTTGCTCAGTCTAGGCAAAAGGCTTATGTCGATACAAGAAGGAGAGATCTTGAATTCCAAATTGGAGATCATGTATTTCTCAAGATATCGCCTGGACGTGGCATACGGAGATTTGGTGTTAAAGGCAAGCTTACACCAAGATTCATCGGACCCTTCGAGATACTGGAACGAGTTGGCGAGGTTGCTTATCGCATCGCATTGCCTCCTCAACTGTCCGATGTACATAATGTATTCCACATATCTATGTTGAAGAAGTATGTACACGATCCATCACATATTATTGATCATGGAGACCTAGTGATCCAGAAGGATCTCACATATGAGCAGAAGCCTATGAAGATACTAGATCGTGAAGTACGTACCCTAAGGAATAAGGCTATTCCCATGCTTAAGGTACAATGGAATAAGAACTCCGAACATGAAGCTACATGGGAGACCGAGGAATCCATGAGGAAGCGATTTCCAGAATTGTTTTAAGGTATATACTCTACACTCTCCACTTATATATACTATTGAATTTGGGGACCAAATTCTTTTAAGTGGGGGAGGGTGTAGCGACCCTGATAAAAGCAAGATTTTTAAATATATCAAATTAAAAATAAAAGATAAGTAAATAGATGACAAAGAGCCTAAAAGGGTAAATCATTGATCAAGAGGAAAATAACGCCTTTTATCAAGGCGCTAATTCAAAAGGAAACGCCTCTGTATAAGGCGTTAATTTAAAAGGGACGCCTAGACAATAGGGCGTCAAATTTCAAACGACAAAAAAATAAAATTAAGGAAAGGAAATGAAACGCCCTCTACATGGGCGCGTTTACATAAGTAACGACGCTCCACAAGGCGTCAATTTAAATTCGACGCCCTCGCTTAAGACGTTAATTCAGTTCGAGTTTCGTTCGACCCAGGAGTTTATCCGGGGCAAGTTATGGATAACTACGGGCAATATTGAACAGGGTAAGAACTCTATTAGGGAAATACTACTCCCAGTATGCTACTAACTCCATTAGGATTCTAAAAATCCTATAAATACCCTGGTCTATCGAACCCTAAAAACTATTTGGTCGAAGCCTTGCTGCTGCATACGTGAAGAACAGGTTATGTTCTTCTTCCTTCCTTTGCTTTCGATCAATTTATGAAGAAAATTTAATTGTTTCTTCGTCGTCTTTTGCTATAGGTTGAACACCCTGTGTGCTGAAGAACGAGGGGTTCTTCATCAACGTCCTCTGCGTCCACGAAAGAAGACATCTTCCTAAAGCTCACCTATTGTCGAGAAGATCATATTACTGGGCTATTTCGAACGTCTGAAAACTCTGTTACGAACAGAGCATCATTTTCTCCTCCAAACCTTCATCCGTTCATCAGTTAAATCTTCATAAGGTAGGTTTTCTCAAGAACGTAGCCCAAACTAGTATAAATTATGAAATAAAACTCATCCATGATCTCATGCATATAGTTCTACTGCGTTTCCTAATGTTTTCTGAGTGATTTTAAAGAAGCGACCCAGACAAGGGCGCTAATTCTTGTTTTGACGCCCTGCCCAGAAGTCGTCAGTTTCATATAATTGATAATTATCCATGTTTAAAATTCTATAACTATGAAACCATGAATCTAAATTAATGCATGATCATACCTATCTAATCCTGCTATTTTTCTTGTCCTGACCATGAAATTATTTTCCTGAAATGTTATTATCTGAAAATTGATAAATCGTTGAATTAACGCCCTGCACAAGGTCGTCTCCTACTGAACTGACGCCCCAGACCAGGGCGCTAATTGAAAAGTAACGCCCCTGTCCAGGGCGCGTTTTTGTTAAAATTCCAGAATAATGATTCTCCGTAGAATGGAAATATTGAAGGGACGACTAATGTATAAGTCGTCAAATTTTGAATAAACGCCCCTGACTAAGGCGTGAATTTGATAATTAATGACTTATCTTAAGTCGCTATTTTCTGTATTACTGTTTTACACTGATTACTGTCACCGAAGGGTTTTATATATATATATATATCGGCACTATATTCCAGTCCGTGAATATAGTCCCATGTTTCATGATGTTTTTATCGCACTACCCTCAATTCTCATTGACATACAAGCTCTCCATTGGACATTCCGTTCCTTTGGACTAGCGAGTTAGTCATAGAGACCTCCGTAAGTCTCCTCGCAGCCTTGGATTCCCTCAAGGCCGACTGAGCTGGTTGTACCATAAAAACCCATTACACTATTTTGCCATGTCACTCTAAAGAAACATGGTATACCGGCCCTCATGTTATGCAAAGTGTGTATCATGAGAATTCTCTTAATGGGATGAGGTTATCATGCCATTTGATGCTGTTCTTGTAAACCCCAATTCTATATCAACATTGTCATGATGTTCTTGTAAACCCCAACTCTATATCAACATTGTTATGCTGTTCTTGTAAACCCCAATTCTATATTCAACATGATGTTCTTGTGGACCTCAATTCTATATTAAGAATGAGGACGTCTTGCCATTGATGTGCTGTTCATGTGGACCTCAATTCTATATAAAGAGTGTCCATACTTGTTTGTCATGGTACCCAAGCTAGGGGAACCAATTCCACCTAGTTTTATCGATAATCGTGATTGTACCGTTATTATCATCATTCTATGTCAAGTGTCATATTTTTGGACTCTATTCTATCAAGTTATCCTACGTATCTACAAGCTTTATTCTTGAAATTCCATATTGGCTATACACAAAAGTGGATGTTAAAATACATGATTAATGCCTGCGCATATAGGGCCCGATCTGGTCCTGGGAGGAGCACCCGAAAGTACTTGTGCCCATGGGAGTTGATTGATCACGGTATTGGCATTATACCGAAGTGCATGACTAGCTTGATTGAACATTCCACAAATCTTGTACTCGTACTTGACTTGATATTACATGACTTGCGTGGCCCGAGGAAGGGTAATTGTATACTTGCTTGACTTGAAACAAATTAGCCAAATTCCAACATGACATGATGAATACACTTGCTTGAATATCTTGATATCTTTTTGATATAAGTTCTTGAAAGTTCATGACTAGTTCTTCTTGCTGTCGTATTGTTATACACTCTCTCTATCTTGTCGTTTTATGCGAGCATGCATAGTTATAGAGCATTCATGAAAGATGTAATCACTTAAACCCCATGCTAGATCTTGAGATATAATTTCCTACTGAGCATTCGCTCACTTAGTGTTTCCCTACTTTTCAGGTAAGTCCGACGATGAGGGAACTCAAACGGATGGGGAAAATCAAGAGTGAAAGAGATAGAGCTTCTTCCGTGTTATCTAGTCTTTTTCATATTTTCTTGAGTCAACCTTGTATTTTTCTTTTGTTTTAGTTAGTACTTCAAGGTTTGTAATAGACATCTTCTTATGAAGGAATAAAGGACTGGGTTATCTTTACTTTCGCGCATCTCTGATTTTTGGTGTCGAATACACTAATACTCTGATTGACATGATTGATATAAACTCGTCGCGCATCTCCGGGTACCTTCCGCGCTCGGGGCGTGACAAGATCAAACTTGATTATCAGTTTGAATCAATCTGAAGAAAGCGAAAAAGATGCATCGAGTAGGTTTGAGATTTGAACTACGCATGTATAGACTTGCCGATGTGTAGTGCAGGATGCATGTAACAAAGTATGCATGATGAAGATGAATGCTCAGGCATGCCATCAAGGAGTGTATGGACTTAGTGTGCATGCGACAACGATGTACAAACTTGCTGGTGTGATGATGCATGAACTTAAATGCTCGTGCCAGCAACGGTTGTACAAACTTATGAATTAATGCATGAACTTAATTGCTAGTGTCAACACAGGTTGTACAGACTTTGATGAGAAAGGTGCACACATGCACAATGAACACGGATGCACTGACTAAGCCACGAGCTGAGCTAATGGATGTATAGACTTGCTCAGTCATCAAACCAACCGAGTGCAGACTTAGTGTACGCATGAAACAAATGAGTGCACTGACTATGGCTAACACATACAAACACGCATCGATCAGTGATATGCAAGAGATGGTCAATGCACTAACTATGTGGCGTGCAACTATAATTAATGCACCAATGCAAGCTATGCACGAACTAGAATAGACCTGATGCAGAGAACAGACAATGCACCGTATAGCTGCGTCAACTCAATGCCCATACTGTGTTAACGCACACCCCCTTTCCTCTTCATGCATGAAGTATATATGCTGAAGTATGAAGAACGATGAAGCATGCAGAACATTTACTAATTCTAATCTTACATGATTCATTAGTGGTTGCTATCATCAAAACTATATAACATCATCAAGGCACAGGGGGCACAACAATCTCCCCCTTTTTGATGATGGCAACACAATAAATAGATGCCATGAGATCGGTTCATGCATGCATAGACTTATGCACTAATAGATGTACAGACTTATGCACTGATAGATGTATGCACTGAATGAGACTCCTATCCCATCTCCCCCTGCACATTCTCCCCTTTTGCCATCAGCAAATAAGGAGGAAAGACAGGAGCAACGTTCTATGTGGCAGTTCAGAATGTGAGCGCATTATGACGCAATCCTTAAAATATTTGAATCGAGCAATGCCTTTCTTGATGTCAATTAGGTTTAACAGTGATAGAAAGTGAGGAGAAAGAACTGGCTTTCTGAGATAGGATCATATGCTTCAGTTATAGCAATGAACTTAAGTCACATGACTATAATAGTCTAGGTCGATACAAGACCCTAGTTACTTCAGAGAAAGTGAAAGGCAAGGAAAGTCACCTGAACTTGTATTGAGATTAAATAATTGACACTCAATGATATTTGTTTTCTAAGGGTTACAGCAATTTCATTCACATGCTTCTGAAACATGAACTTATTGAACAGACAAGTATCATTTATGCCGTTGACATTAGGTGTATACCTTGATCAGAGGCTTATACCCCCAGTTACTAAGCACAAACTACTATATCTATTTCTGATCAAAGCTATAGGAATAATTTGCACCTTTGACGTTAAGGGTATACCTTGATCAGAGGCCAATACCCCTAGTTACTCAGTGAAATCTCTCTTGTAGATTCAACTAAATGAACAGAGATAACCTGAGTCACTTCATGACTTAAGGTACTCTCCATTTCTTTGATGGAGACCTCAGTTTCTCAGTGAAACTCAGTCATTGCTCTGTCGCTTTGTTTACTTCTTTTTCTTTGAAGATCTTAAATTTAGCTGCCCTTGTGATTTTTGGAGAGACTTGTTTAAGAACAATACATGATTCTTGGTTTTGAAACCATAACCAACACTAAATTTGTCATGTTCAGGTACTATGAGGACTTGTTCTATCATAATCATGAGATAGAGGTTAAGAGCTATAAATGCTTTCTATCTTCTTATTTTCAGAAGACAGTCTTTTAAACTTTACAGTCTATTAAAGTTAAACCTTAGTTTCAATCAGTAAGCACATGTGATTCTTATAACAGAAGGGTTGTAATAATTTCAGCTCACGATAATGAACCAATCACTAGACTATTATCCATTCTGTGAAGGGGTTGAACTTAGTTCTGATAATGCAAACCTCCCCCTGACAACAATATGCATTTCTAAACTATGCAATGATTCGACCTATCATGTAGTTAACACATTGGGTGCATCGACTATGTGTAGAGCATGCTTCAACATAAAGTCTATACAATGCAATTTATTGACTACATGCGCAACCATCCGTCGACTATATGCCCGACTATGCATCGACTACAGAGATAATATGTGCAAGATGTGCAACAACTTATGTACTAAGTCCACAGGTGGTTATTCCATCATCAAACACATTTATTCACAAGTTCAAGAACATGCAAACCAATTATTTCAAGTACTCTAAAAGATATTTCAAGAGAAAAATTAGTCATTTTCCTACTGAAATTTACAAAGCCCCAGTTCTCTTCTTAGATATCTAAATCTTTCATTTCCAAGAGGTTTTGTAAAAATATCAGCAACTTATTTTTCAGTTTCAACAAAGACTAATTCAATTTCACTCTTGCTCACAGCATCTCTAAGAAAATGATGTTTAATATCAATGTGCTTAGTCCTAGAGTGGTGAACAGGATTTTTAGAAAGGCAGATGGCACTAGTGTTATCACATAGAATAGGAATACATCCCAGATTTATCTGATAGTCTGATAGCTGATGTTTAATCCATAGTACCTGGGTAACATAATTCCCTGCAGCAACATATTCTGCCTCTACAGTGGAGAGTGCTACAGTGTGTTGCTTTTTAGAGACCCAAGATACTAGGCAACCACCTAGGAATTGGCAATATCCACTAGTGCTCTTCCTATCTATCCGACACCCAGCATAGTCTGCATCAGTGTAAGATATAAGCTCGAACTCACACCTAGCAGGGTACCAAAGACCAAGTTCTTGGGTGCCTGACAGATACCTAAAGTCCTTTTCGCTACACTAAAATGAGACTCCTTAGGACTAGCCTGAAATCTAGCACATAAACATACTGCAAATTGTATATCATGCCTAGATGCAGTGAGGTACAAAAGGGATCCGATCATACCTCTATACAACTTTTGATCCACTGGGTTACCTTTTGTATCTTGATCCAGACTTGTGGAGGTACCCATTGGAGCTGCAATGTCCTTGAGGTCTTCGAGCTTGTATTTCTTCAGGAGGTCCCTAATGTATTTGGACTGGGTGATAAAGGTTCCATCTTTTGTTTGAGTCACCTGCAATCCAAGGAAGAGTTTCAGCTCACCCATTGAGCTCATTTCAAACTCTTGTGTCATTAAGTCAGAAAATTCCTTACACATCTTTGGGTTAGTTGAACCAAAAACAATGTCATCCACATAAATCTGAACAATAAGTATGTCAGGGTGACTTACCTTTGTAAACAACGTTTGGTCAATCTCACCTCTTGAGAACTTCTTGTCAGTAAGGAATTTACTGAGCCTGTCATACCAAGCTCTAGGAGCTTGCTTCAAACCATAGAGAGCTTTATTCAACTTATATACATGAGAAAGGAAGTCTGAGCATTCAAATCTAGGAGGTTGATGAACAAAGACATCCTCCTTAATTTCCCCATTGAGAAAAGCGAATTTTACATCCATCTACTGGAGATTTATTTCAAGGGAGCATGCATAAGCTAACAGAATTCTAATGGCTTCTAACCTGACTACAGGGGCAAAAGACTCTTCAAAATCAATTCCGAATTCTTGGTTATACCCTGAGCAACAAGTCTGGCCTTATTTTTGAGAACATTACCTAGCTCATCAGTTTTATTTCTAAAGACCCACTTTGTCCCAATGACATTTCCATCAACATGAGGTGGGACTAGATGCCACACCTTGTTCCTGTCAAACTGATTAAGGTCCTCGTGCATGGCATTGATCCAATGCACATCCTTTAGGGCAATGTCAATGGACTTGGGTTCTACATGTGAAACCAATGCATATGCATTTAATTCATTTTGAGCTCTAAGAAAACCTCTAGTCCTAGGAGGTTCATGCAAATCACCAATGATGTTCTCAATAGGATGGTCTCTTAAGAATCTGACATTGGTAATTTAGTTACCTTGATCTTCATTTACCTCCCCTGAACAGCAGGCTCTTCTGCATTGTTTTCTTCTAGCTCTTCTTCTTGATCTGATTGGTCTGCAGATTGTCTTTCATTCAATATTTCTCCATCATCTTCTTTCCTGTACAGACCATTTTCACATTTAGTCAGGGATTCATCAAAGACAATATGTGGAGATTCCTCAACAGTTTTAGAATTAAGATTGTACACTCTATATGCTCTAGTGTATTCAGAATACCCAAGAAAAATTCCTGGATCACTTTTAGGTTCAAATTTATCAAGATCTCTTTTATCATTAACATGAATGAAACATTTACAGCCAAAGACCTTGAAATAAGCAATTGAAGGCTTCTTACCTTTCAGAATCTCATAAGGAGTTTTCTGAGTGAAAGGCCTTACCATGGCTCTGTTGATTACATGGCATGCAGTATTAACTGCTTCTGCCCAAAATTTTCTTGGTAAGCCACCTTCAACAAGCAGTGTACGGGCCATCTCCACAATTGTCCGGTTCCTCCTTTCTACTATTCCATTCTGCTCAGGTGTTCTTGGTGAGGAGAACCGATGAGTAATCCCATTGACCCTGCAAAATTCATCAAATTGAGAATTCTTAAACTCACCTCCATGATCAGATAAAATATTTTCAATTAAATTTTATTTTTCTATTTTATTTTCAAATAGAACTCCTGAAATTCTATGAATGCATCATTTTTATGTGCAAGGAAAAAGACCCAAGTAAACCTAGAGAAGTCATCTACTAGGACATATCCATATCTCTTTCCTGACAAGCTGACTGAACATGTGGGTCCAAATAAATCCATATGTATCAGCTCATAAGGTTTAAGGGACAATGTTTTTAGTTCTTGATTTAAATGACTTTCTAGTTTGCTTGGACAGTGTACAAGCACCACACACCTTATTTTCCTTCTTGAAAGAAATTTCAGGGAGTCCTCTAACCATGCTATGTTTATTCAATTTGTGCAGAACAGTATAGCTGGCATGGCCTAATCTACGATGCCACAAGAATGCTAAATCAACTTTATTTGCAGTGAGGCAAAGATTAGAATGAGCTAAATCATCTAAATCTACCAAATAAATGTTATTCACCCTTTTTCTTGAGAATTTAACTACATCGGAATCAGGTTCAAAGATTTTGCAATAATGAGAATCAAATACTACCTTGTGTCCTTTATCACAGAGCTGGCTAATACTAAGTAAGTTATATGCAAGACCATCAACCAGCAGTACTTCTTCAATGCAACAGGTAGTACACTTACCTACCTTACCTGACCCGATGATTTTACCCTTTGTTCCTCCAAAGGTGACAAGACCTCCATTCTTCTCAGTCAGCATGCAAAATTTGGCCTTGTCTCCTGTCATATGCCTGAGCAGCCACTATCAAGATACCACATATTGCTTCTGGCTGCCAGGCATACCTGCAATCACAATCAGGTGGAGAATTTTGGAACCCAAAACTGTTTGGGCTCCGAAGCAGAAACAGAACAATTGAAACAAGACATCAATTGTTTAGAATCCACATTTGTCTAAACATGGTTGGCTTAGTGGAATTCATGACATTCTGTTCATCATCTTTCTTTCTCTCAGCACCAACTGATTGAACCTTCTTCCTCTGGTGCTTTGGTTTATATTGAGTTCTGGCTCCATCTTTATTAGCAGCAAAATTGTTTTTGTGCCAGTGCCCAGGCCAATAGGTCCTCAGATAATTGCGGCCAGCTGTAGTCCTAGACTGACCAACCCAGCTAGCAAATTTAGGTCTATGACAATGAGTGGTAAAAGGTTGATATCTAGACCTCCCTTGGACCTGATTCCATCCAGACCTATAGAATGATTGCACCTGTTTCTGAGGATAAGTATAATAGGTCTGAACCTTGGGCTGGTAAGTATGGCTTTTCTGGCCCCATGCAGCATTATGTCTCCCTTGCACTGTTGACCCACTAGACTTCTGTACAGGTTTATGTTGGGTCTTCTTCTGGACAGGTGATGATGGTGGAGACTTGGTGGCTTTGCCCTGGGTTTAGACTTGCTTGGAGGCTGACCCCGAACCTGAGACTTATATTTGGGTGAAGGGCAAGATCTGCTAAGCTCACCAACCTTCTGTTTACCCTTGTCCTTGGCACTGGACATTTTCGAATTAACAATTTTTGAAACAGAATTTTCACTTACCATTTTTATGAGAGGTCCCTTCTTTTTCTCTGTCACAAATGATATGGTTTTCATGGCAAGGCTTTTAGTGGCAGTTGAGTTGAATCCAAGACCTTCTTTTCTGAAATTTACCCTTGACCCTAACAGAGCATTGAGATTGTCTGTGCCTTGGGTCATGTTTTCTATTATTTTCCTTTTGTCAACATTTTCTTTCTCTAAATTTTCAACAGTTTTCTTTAATTCAGAGTTCACACACAAAACAACTTCATATTTCTCATTTGAAATTTTTGATTCATTTTCACACATTTGAACTCTCAGTTTCAAATCATCAATGATATTCTTTAACAATACATTTTCCTTTCTAGTATCTGTTAAAGCAAGCTTCAAATCATCAGACTCAACACATGAAAATTTTAAACTATCATTTTTTGATTGCAGACAGGCAATTTTATCAGACATGGTTTTATCATTCATAAGTGAGTTTACTTTCTTCTTCAAATGCATGTTCTCCTTTCTAATATCATCCACTTTATCTAGCAAGTCTCCGTAAGCATCCTCCCAATCAGAAATTGTATAGTGCTCGAAGGGAGAGGATACCTCATCGGAGTCTTCTTCTTCCTTTTCATCATTCCTGGCCATCAGGCAGATGAGCTTTTTTTCATCTTCACTTTCTGATGTACTGCTCAAATTGCCCTCGTCCTCGTCGCTCCATGTGCTCACCATTACTTTTCCTTTGGGAGCTCTTTTCTTGGACTTTTCTTTCAGCTTCTGGAGCTCTGGACAATCTGCCTTCATATGCCCAGCCTTCTTGCAATGATAGCAAACATTAGGGTTAGGTTTCTTAGCTGGGTTGGACCTATACCTGTTGTGTCGCCGGCCACTGAATTGTCTTCGGCCGAAATTTCTGCCTTCTTTTCTCAAGAATCGCCTGAACTCTCTTGTCAACATAGCAAGTTGATCTCCATCGATTTCTGACCCAGATAGGCTGCTCTGCTCGCTTGATGATCCACTGTGGCTGGATCTGCTTGTTTTGCTGGAACTAGCCTTCAGCGCAATTGGTTTCTTCTTGTTCTCGAGCTCATCAATTTTGGGAAGGTTCATCTCATATGCCATTAGAGAACCTATTAGCTCGTCAACTTTCATCGTCTGAAGATCTCTTGACTCCTCGATCACTGTCACCTTTGTGTGCCAGACAGGAGTCAGAGACCACAAGATCTTCCTTACAATCTCATAGTCGGAATAGTTCTTTCCCGAATTCCTCAGACTGTTAGTTATGATCATCAGACGAGCATACATCTCAGTCACAGTCTCACCATGTTTCATCTGGAATGCTTCATATTCAGAGACCAGCATATTTGCCTTGGTCTCTCTCACCTGTGATGTCCCTTCGTAGATAACATCCAGTGTGTCCCATATTTCCTTGGCGGTTTTGCACGATGAGACTCTGGAGAATTCAGTAGGATGAAGTGCGCACTGAATAGAGTTGATGGCACTCCAGTTCAAAGTAGACTTTCTAATTTCCTCTCTCGTCCAAACCACTTCATTCTCGTGCAGTTCGAACGGTCCCTTGCTCACTACCCTCCAGATCTCGTAGTCTTTTGCCCTTAGAAAGACCTGCATTCTGTTCTTCCAGTAGGCGTAGTTAGATCCATCGAAGTACGGAGGCTTGGAGGTTGAATGTCCTTCTGCTGTCATTCCCTTAACGTTCATGGCCGTTCCTCTTTAGGATGTTAGTCCCTGAAAAAGAGTTAGGCTCTGATACCAACTGATGAGGGTCTATGAACGATCTAGAGGAGGGGGTGAATAGATCAGTCACCCAATTAAAACCGATTGCAGCAATCTCAAGTGCGGAAATAAAACAAGCTGCTGCAGGACGACAGAGGGATAAGTGAAAGTGATCACAGAAAGCCAACTGTAGCAGATCTGAGCTTAAGCAATCCTAAGCATGCATCTACAGCGGATGAAAGAGATAACCAAGATGGACAACAATTCGCAAGATAAACACACAATAGACAGAAAGTTTTTAAGGTGGTTCGATCTTAAGCCTGAGATCTACGTCCACCCCACACTCCAATCCGGAATGTGGCTTCAATCGCTGATACACAGCTTCAATTGTTGGGCCTCACAGCTTGCCTACAACCGCTGACTAACAGCTTGACCGCTGGGCATTACAGCTTTGCCAACCGTTGGGGACTATAGCTTAACCCGTCCAAAGGAATCCTCCTATGCTCGCTGAGCAATACAGCTTAGCTCTGCTGACTAACAGCTTGAAAACAAGGTTTCAGAAAACAAAATAGAAACAAACGAAAAAAAAGAAATCTCAAATGGAATGTAGCTCACAATGAGCAATCTCAGTTCTGGTATCTGAACCAAGAAACTGATGAACAATCATTCAGAGAAAGTATCTCAGACTCCTCTCACTCAACTATTTTTTTCTCTTCTCTCTGGATCATTTCTTTTCTTCTCTGCTGCACTTTCTCTTTTTCTTCTATTCTCAATAGCACACACAGATCTTCTTGCACGATCATCATCTCCAGAAGGAGTAGTCTTCTTTTTATAGCAACAGCAGGTAGATGGGCGTGTGTCCTCCACAATTCCCGCCCAAATGCCTTGACCACGTGGAAGCATTTCAGCTTGCTGCGTTACACGTGTCATGATCCTGGCACATCCTCCCTTCTTGGATCACGTGCCCTTCTTAGTTTCCTCGACCAACAGTCCTGTCAGATCAAACTTGATTATCAGTTTGAATCAATCTGAAGAAAGCGAAAAAGATGCATCGAGTAGGTTTGAGATTTCAACTACGCATGTATAGACTTGCCGGTGTGTAGTGCAGTATGCATGTAACAAAGTATGCACGATGAAGATGAATGCTCAGGCATGCCATCAAGGAGTGTATGGACTTAGTGTGCATGCGACAACGATGTACAGACTTGCTGGTGTGATGATGCATGAACTTAAATACTCGTGCCAGCAACGGTTGTACAAACTTATGAATTAATGCACGAACTTAATTGTTAGTGTCAACACAGGTTGTACAGACTTTGATGAGAAAGATGCACACATGCACAATGAACACTGATGCACTGACTAAGCCACGAGCTGAGCTAACGGATGTATAGACTTGCTCAGTCATCAAACCAACCGAGTGCAGACTTAGTGTACGCATGAAACAAACGAGTGCACTGACTATGGCTAACACATGCAAACACGCATCGATCAGTGATATGCAAGAGATGGTCAATGCATTGACTATGTGGAGTGCAACTATAATTAATGCACCAATGCAAGCTATGCACGAACTAGAATAGACCTGATGCAGAGAACAGACAATGCACCGTATAGCTGCGTCAACGCAATGACCATACTGTGTTAACGCACACCCCCTTTCCTCTTCATGCATGAAGTATATATGCTGATGTATGAAGAACGATGAAGCATGCAGAACATTTACTAATTCTAATCTTACATGATTCATTAGTGGTTGCTATCATCAAAACTATATAACATCATCAAGGCACAGGGGGCACAACAAATCCGCCATCTCGGCAAGGGGACAATCAACCCCCTTCTTGTCCGCCATCTCTTTGGGCCAACAGGACGCGTGCTGACGAGCACGACCCCGACTAGACCTTTGTTCTGTGGTTACTGTTGTGTCCCTGTGGTTTTGATGATAGCAAACACTATAAGTCATCATCTATTTTAGTCTGCATACTGTTTGAGTCTGCATATAAATCTGTTTGTGTTGCATATGAATGTTTCATTGAACATCTTACCTGAGTTACATAACCAACGAACAGGCTGAGGCTGTGTGTTGTGTGCATTGGTGCATTTCATAATTGTTGATGCATTTCATAATTGCATTTTATCTGGATTGTTTGATGTTAGTCTGTACAATGGGTGATGCTGCTATACCCTTTCAGCATAGTCTGTACATCCGTAGACAGCCTGCCTGAACTTGTTGAATGAAGTCTATACACTTGCCAACATGTCTCTCATGCATTATGTCTAAAGTCCATACATTGCCTGGACACACTCAAGTCCATACATTGTACTGTCTACACTTTGTTACAGCTAATCTGAACATTCTTCAGTGATGTCTATACATCACTTGCCTTGCCTACGTTCACTACCCTTGCACGCACACAAAGTGTGTACATTCGTTGAAGGCTGTCCAAGCATTCATTGGTGTAATGTCTATACGACAGTTCAGCAAGTCTGTACATTGGACTATGCTTGCACATCATTGCAGAGTTCAAGTCTGTACATGCATCACTCATCAAGTCTGCACATTCATAGCTGAAGTCTATACACTTGCTGCTGGCAAGTCTACACATTGCATAGCATGCAAGTGTCCAAGTCCATACACTGCTTCTAGCATGCACGGGTTCAAGTCTATACATTGCTTATCATTACCTACGTTCAGACACCAAGTATATACATTGCTCACAGCACACACTAAGTCTGCACATCGTCCCCTTGCTTCAAGTCTGTACATTGGCCAAGTCTACACATCGCCGTGTTCACTTGTTTCAAGTCTGCACATTGGTTCAGGCTTTCCAAGTCTGTACATTGGCCCTCAAACTTTCCAAGTCTGTACATTGGCCTTCAAGCTTTCCAAGTCTGTACATTTGTTCAGGCTTTCCAAGTCTGTACATTGGTCTTCAAGCTTTCCAAGTCTGTACATTGGCCAAGTGTCTTGTGCTTTGAAGCTTTATCAAGTCTACACATTCATTTATCAAAATCTACACATTGCATCGTGTTTCAAAGTCTATACATCACTGTGCATTCCTTGATTTCAAAGTCTGCACATTCTGGTTGCTTCATAGCAAGTCTGCACATCCCGCTTGCACTAAGTCTGTATATGGTCCTGGCGCTCGCAAGTCTGTACATTGATTTGGCGCTCGCAAAGTCTGTACACGGGCTTGGCGCTGACAGAGTCTTGCTGCGTCTATGTGCTAGTCCATGCATTGTCAAGTCTATACAACGTCTCTTAGCATCTTGTGCATTCAGCATAGAAAGTCTGTACATTCGTTGACAGACTCATGCATAAACAGTAAGACAAATTCTGTACATTCGGTGACAGTTTGTCTAAGCATCTCATGCATTCAATGTGCATACTTTCATTTTGTTTGTGCATCTCCTTCAGAAGTCTGTACAATCCTTTGAGCATTCAAGTCTATACACTCTTGTGTCTGCATTGCATACACTTCAAGTCTACACACTGGTTGCCTGCATCTCATGCAGTTAAAGTATGTACACTCGTGAATGTAATGTCTGTACATTCATTCTCGCTGTACATACTTTCTCATATGTGCACACTTCAATTGATCAAACAAGTATGTACACACTTCAGCACTCAAAGGCTGAACACTCTTCAGCAAGTCTGTACACACTTCAGCACTCAAAGGCTGAACACTCTTCAGCAAGTCTGTAAACTAGGCTGAACGTTCTTCAAGCTAAAGTCTGTACACTCCTTATTTCTAAGTCTATACATTCTATCCTTCACACTAAGTCTGTACATGGTGGTCTTCAGTTACCCAGCAAGTCTGTACATCCTTCTGATTATTTTCTTATGACTGTGTGACAGGTACTGTTCGTGAAGCCTATGAACGGCACGTGATCCGAGGTTGGCACCTGTCACGTGATCCAAGGACAATGCCCTAATTGTTGCTGTTATAAATACGAAGCCTCCTCCATCTGGAGAAGACTGATCAAGAGAAAAAGAGACTGATCGAGAACAGAAAAAGGAAGAGTGATCGAAGTGGAGAGGAAAAGAGCAGAAAGAGCAGAAGAAAGAAAAGAAGAAGAAGGGAGAAGCTGAGAGCCAGAGTGAGCTGCAGTAGTAGGAAAAGAAGAAGAGAAAAGAAGAGACAGAGAGAGCCTGCGAAAGAGAAGAAAAAGAAGAGTGAGAAGAAGAGAGAGCTAGAGTAAAAGAAGTTTCAACTGAAGATCTATTTCTGCTGGACCGTGGATCAAATCCAGGTCAGCCAGCTCCAGCGAGAGCCACATTTTGATTTTATATTTCCAACTTTTAGTTGTTGTATTTTCTTTTACTGTTTTCCTTTCAAACTGAACATTGTTCTTCCGATTCTCTGGTTGGAGATCGGGTTCCTCCTGTGGACTCAGGAGATGGGAGACTGTGTCTCCTATCTGCAAGTGACTGAGTGTCGCTTGTGAGTTCCCTTTGGTTTCAGAGGAAGGGATTCCTTGACTCCGATTGCAGGTAGTGGTTGCTACCTGTGTGTTCCCTCCTGGTTTGGAGGAAGAGAGACCTAGTCTCTGGTCGCAAGTGGCTGGGAGTCACTTGTGGTTCCCTCTGGCCTTCAGAGGAAGGGAGACTTGGGTCTCCGGTTGCTAGTGACTGTGTGTCACTAGTGGGTTCCCTCCGGTCTGGAGGAAGAGGGGAGGCTGTTCCCCTGGTCAAGCTGTGTGGCAACAACTTGTTTGCGGACTGAGTCTGCTTTCTAGCTGATTGCTAGTGGAAGCCTCACTCCGGTTGGGAGTGAGGGGTGGACGTAGGTCTGTGGACCGAACCACCTAAAAAATCCCTTGTCCAGTTGTTTGTTTGATTGCTTGCTTCCGCTAGATGCATGCTAGGACCGTGATCTGATTGATTATTCATGTCCTAGAGTTCAATTGGGTTTACATCTTTTATGTTTGAGCAATTGCCCACTGATCTTGTGCTTATCATTTCATACAAATTTTAAATTGGTCAAAACTCTTTAGAAGATCCATTCACCCCCTCTCTGGATCTGTGTTTATCTATCGCACCAAACTATCAATTGGTATCAGAGCGGTTCTCTGACTGATCAGATCCAACGATCTGCAGAGGATCCTGTTGTCTTTGGTGCATTTCTGAATTTACTCTCTGTTGCATTAATCTGCTTGCCAATTTAATCAATGGGTTCTCCACCGGTTTTCATTTGCTCTAATTTTAACTCATGGGTTAGCAGTCTACATAACTATGTGAATTTGATGGATCCGGATCTATGGAAGTTAATCTCATATGGTCCTCATAGACTGCCAAAGAAAGAGTCCAAATGGACTAACAGTCACAGATCAAAACATGGAGAGAATCAGAGAGTTTTGAATCTAATGAAAGAAGCTACTGACAAGGCTCTACATTCTTGTTTTTATGACTGCAGGTCCGCTAAGGACATTCTGGATAAGCTGAAGCTAGCTCAGAGGAGAAATGAGGACAGCTGCCTGATGGCTGACAAGAGCAACCATGGCAGTGATCAAGATGAATCCGAAGATGCGGAAGAGGTAACCAATCCTTTCTCTAGTTACACTTTAGACGACTGGGAAGATGCCTATGCCAATCTGTTAGAATCCTATGAAAGACTAAAGAAGAAAAATAAAAAACTGATAAAGAAGCTAAAGAATCATGAGGATGCTAAATCTCGAGGTGAAAATCCTGAAATTCTGAAAATTGAAAATGACATATTTAGAAGACAGTTAACAGATTTTGATTCTATTAGTTCAGACATAGATCATTTGAAATCTGAAAAACAAACTTTTATGAAACAAATTGGATTACACAAAAAGGAGAATCAAGAGCTTGTTTGTGAAATTGCTGAACTAAAGGAAAGACTCAGCTCAACTGATAATGATCAGGCTCATAACAATGATGTTGTTCAAAATGAAGAACTGGTGAGAAACTTAGAGCTTGTCAACTCTGAATTGGAAAACATGAAGTCTAAAAATGTAATACTCAATAATCAGCTCAAGGAATTTGAACACAAATCAATAAATCTTGAAAAGCAAAATAGATTAATTTCTGAAAAATTAGAGGCTGATAGAGTAACAAATTCAGAGATTCAGAAAAATCTTGACAAACTTCAATCTGAAAAACAACAAGAAAAGTTTTATGAATGTCAGTTTTCTTCAGATGAATGGGTGCTTGATGATGAACTCCTAGAGCAGAACAGTAAACTAAAAGAGGAAATTAATAAGCTGAATCACCTAAACTCAGCAATGTCTGAGAGGCTAATCACTTTAGAAAAAGGGAAGAGTGTAAGCCTGGTGAGCTCTAGTGAGTTGCTGAATGCTGAACATGAAATTACAAATCTGAAAAACATCAACCTAATGTTGAGTAGGAATGTCACTTGCTGTGAACAAAAGATAGCTAAATATGAGTTAACAATCACATCCCTTCAACAAGAAGTTGATGATCTTTATAAGTCCCTATCTGAAGCTGACAATGAAATAAAATTAAAACAGGAAGTTGAAACACTCAAAAGTCTGAATGATGCCTTGCATCAACAAGTCATTTCCTGTGAAATAGATCTGTCTAAATATGAAGCTAATATTTGTGGCTTAAATTATGAAATTCAAGATTTGAAAAACTCCTTGTAAAAATTTGTCAAGGGAAAGGACAATCTGAATAAGCTTCTGGGAAAGAGTGATAACTCTCAGAGAGAGGGGCTAGGTTACAGTTCAACAAACAAAAGGATCAATAGTAATAAAACTTCAACTGTGTTTGTAAAAGCTTCTGATCAAAACACAACTGCTGGTTCTTCTGTTTTTCAATTTACTGCACAAAAATCCACTGTCAGTCCCAAAATTGTAGGACAAACTCAAAAATTAAAAAAGGATGAAAACCTATAGAAAAAGGACAAAACTACTCCAGTTGGTACAAAGACTGCTGCACACAATTCACATGGCCTCTCAAACACTCATACTAAAAAGGGGTCGTGCTATTATTGTGGGAAAGTAGGTCACATAATGGAAGATTGCAGATTAATGCTAAAAGATGAGCATGGTAGTGAAACATCACATTCTAGAAATTCTTTTGATAGAAACCATACTGTTAGGAAGCCTGATGCTTCATGTTATTATTGTGGGAAGCATGCTCATCTCATGAGTGAATGTTTTATCATGAAAGAAGATAATAAACTGCATGCCAGGTCTTCCATTCATTTTCATGGTCCATATGGATCTAAACACAATTCTAGTCAGCACATTGTGTGCTTCAACTGTAATAAGCCTGAGCACAGGGCTGCTGAGTGCTGGTTTAGATCCACTTGGAGTAAAAATGCTTTTAAAAGTAAGCAAATCAGATGCTTCGAATGTGGGAAAAATGGGCATACAGTCAAGGACTGTTGGTATGTTCAAAAGAATTCTGTTAACCCCCATTTTGTCAAATACCCTGCAAAACCATTTGTGAAAATTTCATGCTATAATTGTGAGAAGTCAGGCCATAGATCTGCTGAATGTTGGTTGAGTAAGAACAAGCATCAAACTGTTCATGCATACAATAGAAAATCTTATGAACATGTTTATAAACATCATTCTGCTGTTAATATGCATCATAAGAACCAAAAACCAGCCATTTCATGTAGATACTGTGGAAAATTTGGACATTCTATGGATGACTGTTCACTGATGAAATTTGATGATAATGTTGCTATGAAATTATTTAGAACACCTGTTAGGGGTAAGGCAGGACCCAAAGCTGCTTGGGTCCCTGCAGGATCAAAATGATCAATATTTTGCAGTTGTGCCTTGGAATGAACAAAGAGGGGTAAATAAACCAAGGCATTCAAGAATGAAACCCCTAGGATTGCACTACTCAGGTCAGTTCTGAAAACTTGTCTTAAATTGCATATCTGAAATTGTGAATCTTGGATAACTGCATATCTGGTATGAACTGTCCATGCATAATTGTCATATTTTTTTTGCATATCATGATTCATGCATACATGCTCCTTTATTTGTTTGACACTTGCATTGAGCTTCATGGAATTACTTGTTTGCACTTTGAGCTGTGTGTGCATATATGTGAATTGGATATACATTCATTAGACATACAGTCATTGAAAATCTGATGCAAGTAGGATTGTCAATATTGCACTGTCATTCATGACCACTATGGTATATTAAATGGTAAGTTACCAAAAGGCAGGGAAATCTGTCTGGAGGTTCTTACTATGTGAGAGGTGGTCTTTTAGACCAAGTGCTCCACCAAGTACCATGGGTCATATTATTTAGTAGGGCAGTCTGAATGAACATGAGTCTCTGCATGTCTTTGCATACATGTAGTTAATTACATTGCATTTAATTTCATTGAAAATGTCAAAAAGTTTGTCTGAATGCATATTGTCAGGAGGAGTCAATGCATTACATGCAGGTTGTCAGATGCATACTCTTTTGTCAAAATTCATTGCATATTAAACCTTGAAGATCTTGAAACATGCCTGACCTCATGTTACCTTGCATGAAATACATATTGAAAAATAAAAAAAAAAGGGGTTGCATGCATGTACTCAGGGGGAGCATCCATAGGATTGTCAGTTTTCCATTTGATTCTGTCTCTCCTTCTGGTCAGTCTCTCAATCAAGTTTGCATTGAGGATTTCAAATTGATGTCTCCATACTGTCTCTTTTATCTTGTCAAAAGAAATCTCAGCTCAATAATCAAATGAGAAGATTTCAATCTGCATATCATGATCATAAATCTGAGTTTGCTATCAATAAAGAAATCTCGCATTATGTGGACTTATGAACGTCTAAAAGGACTTGAATTGGTTTAGATTTAATGCATTCTGCAAGTTTGAAGATGAATTTCTTGAAAATATCTGAATCAGACTTAATAAACCTTAACCATGCACTTCATGTCATACTTTGAAAGACCTTCTAAAATCTGTCATATTGAGATCATGACCCAATTAGTTGAAATGCATGCAATCTGTATTATTTTTAAACAAGTCTTTCTTCAACACCTTGGGTAACTGTTTAAATAAAAAATTATGCTAAATGAATGGCAGAGCAATGATCAAATGCGCTGAGAAACTAGGATCCTTGTCAAAGATAATGGGCCCTAAGTCATGAGGCTTCTTGATCAACTCTGTTCAGATTTTTTATTTAAAAAAAAATGATATCATGTCTGAAACAGAATGGGAGTTTCTGCTGAGTAAGCTAGGGGTACTGGCGTTTAACCAGCGTCTACCTTTACGACAAAAGGTATGAACCATCCCTGACTGTTCTCTAAATGAAGTGAAATAATTTTTTTTTCAGCTAAACCCATTAAGTGTTTATCTCTGAAATGATCTTTTGTTTAACCTCAATACTGATGTATGATTTTTCCTAAAATAAGTCATTGAAATCAATTGATTAAGATGTTGGGAGGTTAATTGAAGTAGTGTTATGTATGCTTGGTTCATTTCTATTAAAATCTGAATTCAGATGTGAGTATAATTTTTATTGAAAAACTGAGTTTGCATCACTTTTAAACCAAGCTTGACTTGTTAAGTTTCATTCATAAGTCTTCATAATGGCAGTCTCTAAAGCTGTTACATCTTCAGATTTATGAAATTGATATCCCATTGAAAACCTTTCTCATTCATTCCGAATGCTTACTTCCTTTCATTGGACTCCATTCTGAAATAGATTCATTGTTGATTTCTTTATGTCCTGTGCTTCATTCCAATCAATGTCCATCTAAGGGGGAGAATTTTTGCTATCCCTGTGTTTCATCTGACTATCTGTGTCTCCTTCTCATCTACACTCATAAGTCTCCATCTAATCAGGGGGAGCTTTCCTGTCAGGCTGAGTGTCATTCATAAAGGGGGAGATATAGTCAGCATCATTAATGTCCCTTTCATTACTGTTGTTAAAAAAAGGGGGGAGAATAAATTTCATGGCTTAGTCAAAGGGGGTGTCTTTAATTCCATCATCTTATGCATTCTTATACTTACCTCTCAATCTAATGTCTTTTTGCTGAAGTCAAAGGGGGAGAATAAATTGACTCATAGTGTTCATAGTGTTGCCATCATCAAAAAGGGGGAGATTGTTGTGTCCCTGTAGTTTTGATGATAGCAAACACTATAAGTCATCAACTGTTTTAGTCTGCATACTATTTGAGTCTGCATATAAATCGGTTTGTGTTGCATATGAATGTTTCATTGAACATCTTATCTGAGTTACATAACCAACGAACAGGCTGAGGCTGTGTGTTGTGTGCATCGGTGCATTTCATAATTGTTGATGCATTTCATAATTGCATTTTATCTGGATTGTTTGATGTTAGTCTGTACAATGGGTGATGCTGCTATACCCTTTCAGCATAGTCTGTACATCCATAGATAGCCTGCCTGAACTTGTTAAATGAAGTCTATACACTTGCCAACATGTCTCTCATGCATTATGTCTAAAGTCCACACATTGTCTGGACACACTCAAGTCCATACATTGTACTGTCTACACTTTGTTGCAACTAATCTGAACATTCTTTAGTGAAGTCTATACATCGCTTGCCTTGCCTACGTTCACTGCCCTTGCACGCACACAAAGTGTGTACATTCGTTGAAGGCTGTCTACACAATATGCTTGCACATCATTACAGAGTTCAAGTCTGTACATGCATCACTCATCAAGTCTGCACATTCATAGCTGAAGTCTATACACTGGCTGCTGGCAAGTCTACACATTGCATAGCATGCAAGTGTCCAAGTCCATACACTGCTTCTAGCATGCACGGGTTCAAGTCTATACATTGCTTATCTTTACCTACGTTTAGACACCAAGTCTATACATTGCTCACAGCACACACTAAGTCTACACATTATCCCCTTGCTTCAAGTCTGTACATTGGCCAAGTCTACACATCGCCATGTTCAATTGTTTCAAGTCTGCACATTGGTTCAGGCTTTCCAAGTCTGTACATTGGCCCTCAAACTTTCCAAGTCTGGACATTGGCCTTCAAGCTTTCCAAGTCTGTACATTGGTTCAGGCTTTCCAAGTCTGTACATTGGCCTTCAAGCTTTCCAAGTCTGTACATTGGCCAAGTGTCTTGTGGTTTGAAGCTTTATCAAGTATATACATTCGTTTATCAAAGTCTACACATTGCATCGTGTTTCAAAGTCTATACATTCGTTTATCAAAGTCTACACATTGCATCGTGTTTCAAAGTCTATACATCGCTGTGCATTCCTTGATTTCAAAGTCTGTACATTCTGGTTGCTTCATAGCAAGTCTGCACATCCCGCTTGCACTAAGTCTGTATATGGTCCTGGCGCTCGCAAGTCTGTACATTGATTTGGCGCTCGTAAAGTTTGTACACGGGCTTGGCGCTCATAGAGTCTTGATGCGTCTATGTGCTAGTCCATGCATTGTCAAGTCTATACAGTGTCTCTTAGCATCTTGTGCATTCAGCATAGAAAGTCTGTACATTCGTTGACAGACTCATGCATAAACAGTAAGACAAAGTCTGTACATTCGGTGACAGTTTGTCTAAGCATCTCATGCATTCAATGTGCATACTTTCATTCTATTTGTGCATCTCCTTCAGAAGTCTGTACAATCCTTTGAGCATTCAAGTCTATACACTCTTGTGTCTGCATTGCATACACTTCAAGTTTACACACTGGTTGCCTGCATCTCATGCAGTTAAAGTATGTACACTCGTGAATGTAATGTCTGTACATTCATTCTCGCTGTACATACTTTCTCATATGTGCACACTTCAATTGATCAAACAAGTCTGTACACACTTCAGCACTCAAAGGCTGAACACTCTTCAGCAAGTCTGTACACACTTCAGCACTCAAAGGCTGAACACTCTTCAGCAAGTCTGTACACACTTCAGCACTCAAAGGCTGAACACTCTTCAGCAAGTCTGTACACTAGGCTGAACGTTCTTCAAGCTAAAGTCTGTACACTCCTTATTTCTAAGTCTATACATTCTATCCTTCACACTAAGTCTGTACACGGTGGTCTTCAGTTACCCAGCAAGTCTGTACATCCTTCTGATTATTTTCTTATGACTGTGTGACAGGTACTGTTCGTGAAGCCTATGAAGGGCACGTGATCCGAGGACAACGCCCTAATTGCTACTGCTATAAATATGAAACCTCCTCCATCTGAAGAAGACTGATCAAGAGAAAAAGAGACTGATCAAGAACAGAAAAAGGAAGAGTGATCGAAGTGGAGAGGAAAAGAGCAGAAAGAGCAGAAGAAAGAAAAGAAGAAGAAGGGAGAAGCTGAGAGCCAGAGTGAGCTGCAGTAGTAGGAAAAGAAGAAGAGAAAAGAAGAGACAGAGAGAGCCTGCGAAAGAGAAGAAAAAGAAGAGTGAGAAGAAGAGAGAGCTAGAGTAAAAGAAGCTTCAACTGAAGATCAATTTTTGCTGGACCGTGGATCAAATCCAGGCCAGCCAGCTCCTACGAGAGCCACATTTTGATTTTATATTTCTAGTTTTTAGTTGCTGTATTTTCTTTTTCTGTTTTCCTTTCAAACTGAACATTGTTCTTCCGATTCTCTGGTTGGAGATCGGGTTCCTCCTGTGGACTCAGGAGAAGGGAGACTGTGTCTCCTGTCTGCAAGTGACTGAGTGTCGCTTGTGAGTTCTCTCTGGTTTCAGAGGAAGGGAGTCCTTGACTCCGGTTGCAGGTAGTGGTTGCTACCTGTGTGTTCCCTCCTGGTCTGGAGGAAGAGAGACCTAGTCTCTGGTCGCAAATGGCTGGGAGTCACTTGTGGTTCCCTCTGGCCTTCAGAGGAAGGGAGACTTGGGTCTCCGGTTGCTAGTGACTGTGTGTCACTAGTGGGTTCCCTCCGGTCTGGAGGAAGAGGGGAGGTTATTCCCCTGGTCAAGCTGTGTGGAAGTAACTTGTTTGCAGACTGAGTCTACTTTCTAGCTGATTGCTAGTGGAAGCCTCACTCCGGTTGGGAGTGAGGGGTGGACGTAGGTCTGTGGACCGAACCACCTAAAAAATCCCTTATGCAGTGGTTTGTTTGATTTCTTGCTTCCGCTAGATGCATGCTAGGACCGTGATCTGATTGATTATTCAGGTCCTAGAGTTTAATTGGGTTTGCATCTTTTATGTTTGAGCAATTGTCCACTGATCTTGTGCTTATCATTTCATACGAATTTTAAATTTGTCAAAACTCTTTAGAAGATCCATTCACCCCCCCTCTGGATCTGTGTTTATCTATCGTACCAAACTATCAGTTACTTGTACGTTGTCTCAGTCTCCGCCTGGGGCGCTGCTGCGAGACACCTGAGGCTGTGGACTAAGTTGCCAGTGGATGCATCCGGCCTTACTTCTAGTGGGCAGGTACTCCTGTCACGTGAGACATGACTCTCTTGTTTCCAGGTTCCGTTTCCCGTCTGCAAGATGAGGTTTTCTGGACCGATCAGTGTTTCTGAGATAGTGGCTAGGGTGCTAGTAGCTTTACCGAGGTTGCGTCTTGTTGTGTGGTCCCCGCGACCAGGTGGTCAGGGTCGCACCTTGGACAGCGTGTCTGAGTTGGCCTTGTTCTGGGAGACAGACCTCTACGGCGTGGTTGCCATAGGATTCACCTCGGTAAGTGGTGTTAGTGTTGTCCTGTTCCCGATGGTGAGATCGGGATTTCTCTTTCTGCTTGACTGATATAGTAGGAGTAGCTGTACTGTCGAGTTTTGACCGGCCACCAGTTCGCTGTTCCTACTGTAGTTGTAGCTATTTTTCCTTTCCACTACCGTCATTGTTCTGGATTGGGGTTCCGCGGGATCCCTACTGAGCTAGTGACAGGAGGCTGTTCTTCCTCGAGGTTCGAGGGTGCTGTTCGAAGGTTCTTAGTTGCCAGCTAGCCGAGCCGAGTGTTCACTTGGCATGTGGTACATTTTACTGCTTTGGACTGTACTTTCTATTGGACTGGACTCTGCTGTTGTAGTTATTTATTTATATCTATTGTCCTTCCTTATTTCCTATTTCTTTGTACCTTCACACTCCTTTTAGCCCTTCCGAGCCCTCACGGCTCGTGGGCGGTGGGCCAGGATTCGAATGGTATCGGGTTCTTCCCGGTATCCGGATCTTGGGTCGTTACATGAAGTGACCTTCCCTTCCTCCTGGGAGGAGCTCGGCACATTGAGGATGTCCAGTCTAAGCCGTGGTGGGCTAAAAGTTGGGAGATCGCTCCAGTAAGAAAGCGAAGGGGTGGCCTCTCCTGACCCAACCTCGAAGGGTTCCTCATCACTAGAGGTGCCTTAATCTTCCGGCTCCTCGGATGGTGAGCTCTCGGATGAACTGGCCTTTGCTTTAGTCGGCCCTTGTAAGCATGCAGAGCTGTCTGGAGCCACCTCTGATGAGATCCTTTTTGCCCTAAGTGCAGCCAGTCATTCCGAAGAGTGACGAGACACTGTTACATCTTGTTGGACAGGGGTCCCTTCAGTCCTCTCAGGAGCAGAAAAGCTTGGCAGAGGAGCCTCGATAGGAGCTAAAGGTCCGGCACCTATTCAACAATATATGCCGATGAGAAGGGATATTTTACAAAGAATCTAAAAGAACAAGTGATAGACTACCTTCGCCCTCGTGACTGGGGTAGGTGAAGGCAAATCCCCCTCTGCTAGAATAGCAACGGCCGAACCACCTTCTCCCTCTTTGGCTTTGCCAACAGTTGCCACCTCCTCTGTAGTTGGGACCGACGAGGAGCTACAAAATGAAGATTAGCACGCAGCTGAGATAAGATGACAAAGTAAAAGACTATTCCTGAAGCCAGACATTCTTGCGCCCATGAGGCCTCGAACTCTTCAAGTGACGGTATGTTCGGGAGTGTCACCACCGGCTTCGCTACCATTGTTTTCTTTTTCTCTGAAGCTTCTGTCCAAGCCTTCTTGGCCTAGATGACCGCTTCTTTGACCCGAGACCTCTCCCGCTTCCATGAACCACTAGCCGGCAGAGGTGTGGTTGTCGGTGCGGCAATCAGAGTCTCAAAATAGCTCAACTTTTGGGCCTTCAAAATTAATTGCTTGTACTCCCCAACCCTCCTCGAATTAGGCTGATATGTAGACATTAATATATAAAGGTTATATGTGCTGAAAAGTGATAGACATGAATGAATGAACAAGTTAAAAGAAACATACTTTCCGGCCCTGAGTACAAGGGAGAGGGGGGCCAATAAAACAGTGAGGACTCCTTGTCCCGGGACATTGCTTCACGAACCAGCCAGTAGATATCCCCAAGCTTCTCACACCGCTTTGCCAGAAGTCCTAGATCTGAATGGCCGCGGGATGATAGGCAATGATACAAGCCGAGGTGGTCCAGCCCCCATCCGTCGGCATACTTAAAAGCAATGAACAATGAATGGTTCAATATCGCTTCAACATGAGTATTCATTGTAAGGCCATGAAGGCACAACATAAAAAATAGCCAGGAGGTTTGATTGTAAAATGTAGATCGTCGGTCCTCCTTTCTAGTAAATATCCTATAAAGACATTGTCTATCAGCTTTCGAATGCCAGGGGGTAGCAGAAGGGGAGGGTTCCTCTATTGGAAAAGGAAATTGTTGAATTGCAAGCCTCTCGCTCCCTACCCGGCACAGCCCCTGAAGGGTATTAAAAATTCATACTTGTTAATAGCTGGAAGCTTAGGTTGCGACTTTGGCGTGCTACGCTTAGCGGCTTTCCAAGCCTCCAGATAACCCTGCACCTCTACATCCTTCCGGAATTTCAGCCTCTTTAAGTGTGCCGAATCAATATCAAGCACCGGAGATGGTTGGGCATTTAGGAATTTACGTTCTGCTACATCCCAACAATCATTCTTAAAAGTCCGGAAGAAGCCAGTCTTAGAATTCCACCATTTTATATACGCTGTCGTTACGCGAGGGAAATGCCTGGGGGCGGGTACTCTGAATGAAGCAGTTTCTCTGCGATGGAAATAGTTCCACCAGCTACGAGCGTCCTCCATTAGTGCTGACTCTAAACGTACCCTGCTGTCTAGTGGGAATTGTGCCGAAGATGGAGGGATATGTTGATCACAGCCAAAATTCCTTCCAAGCCGAAAAGGGTAGTAGGGCTCCAGCCATGTAGTCCCTCCTTTACGGAAAACCAGTACGCTTGGCTTAATTGATAAGGCCCAATTTATCAGCTCTGGTTAAAAAGATGGCCATGTACAAATTGTGCCGGTAATAGGATGTGCATATTCTTCAACTACCCCGAATTGGCATTCCCAGAGCCGATTCACCAGCGGGCTAGAATGAGCAGCTAAGCTCTAGAAGTGCAGAGTGCCTGGAGAATCCATCAGGATTTTAGTCAGCTACCCCCTAATGGAAAATAGCTGATTCGTTGGCTGGTTCGACTCAGCACTAGCAAATTCTAGCATCCTCAGGAATAAGTTCGACAACTGAAGTGTCCGAGGAGCAAACTCAGGAGATAGGGTGCACACCCAAGCATTAAAGAAATGTAGAGAACTGACGGTCCACAAATTTTGAGGGAGACATGGATGATGAAGATCTCCCATCATTTTATAGATTAAACACAAGGCTGTAGACACGCCAAAATTGATGCTTTGTTGATCAAATCTCATGTCACTATGATAATGCCCCAAAGTGGACTTCAATATTTCTATAATATAAAGTTTTTTTATTTTTGTGTGTTTTTATGATTTATTCTTGCATTTTTGGAATTCACGACTTGAAGAGGGGCGTGTTTTAAATAGCGACCTAATCTGGGGCGTGTTCTTAAGAAAGGACGACCACACATAAGGGCGTCAATTCCTGGTATTTTACGAGTCTCACTACGATTTGAAAATCAATGATTAACATCCTTCCTTAGGGCGTGTTTTTAATCAACACCTCTTCCTCAGGCGTCTTTCACATTTTTTCAAATAAAGAAGATTTTTATTACCAAAATTGAATCCAGGAAGTGACGCCCTGATCCTGGTCGTGTTTTGATTAACGCCCTTGGGGCAGGTCGTCAATTGTTGAATTGACGCCCTTGAGTAGGTCGTGTCTCACCCTTTCGTGTCCTGTTTAAACTCATCTTTCCTGAAGAGTTCCCTGCCTTTCTTGGTCACCTTGCTCGATCTGGGAACTAGAGTCCTTGCCATTGATGACCACTGCCTATTCTTATCTTCCCAAATCTGTGTTTATCTTGATCGAAACCTTATAAAAGGATTCCCTAGTCAATCTCGTGCGAGGTTACAGAGGACACAGCGAGGTTACGGTGTTGCTGGAGCCATTAACCACGAATCAGAGAAAGAGCAAGAGAGCAGCTTTCTTTTGCGCAGAGAAGAGTTTCTACTCTCTTCATCTGTGTGATCTCTTCATCATCTTCCTTCTGCTTCCTGCTGCTCCGGTGGTTCTCCCCTTTACTGTTTACAGGAACAACAGGGGTTCCCTCTCCCCTGTGTGTTTGTCTTCATCGTATCATCATCGATCATCGTACTTTTCTTCTTTTGCATTAGTATGCATATCTCCCTCCTCTCCCTAATTCTCTAGGGGTTTTAAAACCAAACAAAAAGGTGCGCATGCTATGTTCTTATTTCATCATCATACTGTTTCTTTGGATTGATACTACACTTACGTTTGGCTGATCTCCTTTTCTTTTATTTGTTTGTTCTTTGTTTAAGGGTAATCAAAGAGGAAGACCCCCTTCATCGGCCGGCCGATAGAAGGTGGAGGAAGGAATTCATATCCATCCCGCGTCTTATTTTCACCAGGTATTCGCGATCATCTTTTCTTCTTATTGAGGTAACCCCTCTGGCGATCACTCTCCTTAGTAGCACCACGTGCTCTTTTACTCCCTTTTTCATCATTATTCTTCTTATGCTTTATTATTATAATTTTTCTTTAAGAGTGGATTTTCCATGATTCACAAATTGGTGATCACGGTGGGACTTCCACTGTTTTTCTTTTGATTACCATCTCCTTTTGGCACCCACGTGTGCCCTTTCCTATTGGCACCCACGTGTGCCCTTTCCCCTTTGGCACCCACGCGTGCCCTTTCCCTTTGGTACCCACGGTATGCCTCCTTTGTGCCCCACGGACACCCTCCACTGTGCACACTGCACACTCCCCGGGATCAGCCAGCTTGTGATTAATCTATTGCTGTTTTTGAATTAACGCCTTTCACAAAGGCGCCTTTTTATTTAACGCCTTCATCAAGGGCGTCTGTTTACTGTTTAACGTCTTCCACGAAGGCGTCTTTCATCATATCTGCTGCTTCTGTGAATTTGCGCCCTCCCCTCGGGCGTCTTTTTATTTGGCAGCGCCTTGAACCAAGGCGCGTTTTTCTTTGATCGTGCGCACCGCTTATATTTGACGCCCTATGCCAGAGGCGTCTTTATCATATTTAGCGCCCCACATCAAGGTGCGTTTTTGCTTTGCCTGTGAGCCTCTCACAACGTTTCACGACAGCCACGCTGTCGTCTCTTTTATTGGTAGCGACTGCCTCCAGGGCGCCTCTTTTATTGGTAGCGACTGTTTCTGTCTATTCATGCTGGATTCATACTTACATTGATTATTTGATTATATTGCTGTGATTGGCTTATCTTATATTGCATTTTGTGGCATTTGGTTGAGAGACCTCCTCTCTCTACACTAGGATTCCACACACCTCTCTTGGAATCGGGACAACCCTCCATTGAGCATTCCGTCTCTTTGGACCGGAAATCCCTTTTCCAAGACCTCTGTAAGTCCCCGTACCCGTGGATTCCCTCACGGATGCTGGGCTGGTTGTACCCTTGAAGTACCCGAAGTTTAGAGAACCTATCGTTGGAAAGAAGAGAGAGAACCTAGTTAACCCGGAGGCTACACTTGGATCCAAACTAGATTTCACTTTGCAAAGAGGAGTGAATTATTCTGCAATTTAACTCACTCTAATCTCAAACATAACACTAAAATCTTGTGTTCATCTCAACTTGATTGCATAAACTTGGTTGGGTTGATTTGCTTAAGCTTGTTTCGATTGGGTGATTGATTGTGTGATAATTCCTTCATAAAGCTTTCTCTCTTTTTAAGCATGCAACTCCGTTCAGGTAAGATTATCAACATGGCAAGTTACAGATATTCCTATGATGATGTGGAAGAGAACGTTTTCGGTCAATCATACGAGGTTCCCCACCAAGATTCTATCTATCATGAGGGGAATTACCCTCCTCCTCATTCTCATTATTCTCAAGTTCATGTGGTTGATACCACTACTCAAGAGGTTGTGCCCTCTTCTCAGGCTTTACCCTCCAACACTTCAGGGAACCCCTCCCCATCTTTCAATGTTACCGATTTGATTAATGCTCTATCTCAATTAGATGACTCCCAGCGGCAGGCAGTTCAGGCCGCTTTGAAAGGGAAGTCCGTTCCATCTTCATCATCTAATCCCCCTCCGGTCGAGAGTGGCCATCACCTCACTAATGACCAAGTGGTCTTGCACAAACCCCCCTCTTGTCCACCAACGCCTGGTGCGGCCATGCCGGCCCAACAGGCAAGCTACTCAGCGGCTAGGCCCCAATTCTTTCAACCTCCCCAAATTCTAAGGACGCCTATGCCAAATACTTTCATTCCAAATTCGGCCCCGGTCGAGCCAGACACTAATGCTTTGCTCCTTCAGAAATTGGCTAGCATGGAAGAAAAACTCAACAAGGTTACTGCTGCCAAGAATGCCCCAGAAATCTCTCTGCCTACATTGCCAGTTTTTCACTTACCGCCTTCTGAAATGCCGAACTTTCGGCGATACAATGGAACGGGCAATCCTTTTATCCATCTGAAGGATTTTATGTATGAAACGTCCTTTTGGAAGGGCAACAAAGCCTCATTGGCTTATTTTTTTAGAAGATCTTTAGAGGGGCCAGCCCTCGAATGGTTCTACTCCTTGGATCCGGCGGATGCTAGTGATTTCGACGTGGTTCAGAAAAAATTCTTGCAGAAGTATAGGGACCGGGTCGGACCATCTTTATCTGTTACAGACTTGGTTGCAGAGAAAATGAAGCCCGAGGAGGACTTCATCAGATTTGCTGATAGATGGCGGTCAATGGCCGAGAAGTTGAAAGATACCTTATCAGAACCGGAACTGGTTAAGATGATTATATCTAATGCAACCCCTCAGTTCCGGCATATACTAGCCATGAACAGATTGACCACCATGGAGGAGCTCTATGAAAGAGCTCGTTATATTCTGACCCAAATGAAAGATTCGCCCATCATGGGCATGTTTGAGCCAAAACCAAGGTTGGTTAAAAAGAATACGAATGTCAACAGCAGCGGGCCCACAACTGAGGGCACAATAGCAAATGAGCAGGTTGGCGCGGTCAGCAACCCCACACCTTTTCGCCAATCTAACCCACGACCTCCACCGCCTCCATCACAAGGCACCCTCTTCAATCCCCCACCACAACACCAATTTACTCCTCAACCTTCCTTTGCTCCACCACAAAACCAAGCGCCCCGCGCTGACACTCCAGCTCCGCAACAATACCACCAAGTACCGCCACCCACTAACTATGGACCGCAACAACAACAGCAAAGGAGACCACTTGGCCCCAAAAGGGCCCATTATCCTCCACTGCCAGAAAGTCTCCCGGATATTTTTAATGCCTTAATGGCCGCCAACTTGCTCATGCTACCAAAGGAAAGGGCAGTGTGGCCCGCTAATGTTGATATGTCCTACTACTGTGTCTTCCACCGCTCCCCTGGATATAATATTGATCGTTGCTTCCACTTCAAGGACTACATTTATGATTTAAATGACCAGGGTGGCATTAATTGGGATGAGATGAGACAGTTTATCGCCACTATGAAAGAAAGAAGGCCTCCTCGGCATTAGCAGGCTCAGCAGCCGCAGCAACCAGCTCCATAAGTACAACAGCAAGCTCTGGCACCTCAGCAAGATATGGGGATTGTCCACAACCCACTGCCAGAGCACCCGCCAAATCAGCACGTGAACCCTGTCACGTCTCTCCGTGAGGTGGAGAGAGGACAGGGATGGCACGAAGAAAACGCCTCTGTCGGGGCATTTAATCATAATTCAAATCAACCTCCGCGCCTCTTGCGCACCCTTCCGTCTTCTTCTACTCCTCAGCTAAGCCGAGCTCTTCTACATCCCGTTGACCCACCTGCTACCGCCAATTCTCCATCCTTGCCAACCCGATCTCCCCTTACACGCCTATCGCCTCCGTAGCCTACCACGCAGCAAACCCCGCCATCCACCACCAACTCTTCACCTTCGCCATCTAAACCACTCCTTATCCGCCCATCACCAACACCCGCCACCACTACTCCTTCACCGGCAAGGATCCCCCCGCCATCAGCTCCCCCATCTTTTATACCCAGATCTCTTCTCATTCCGCCCACTAACTCTTCTCACACTCGGGCACCCCTTCCTACTCCTACGCCTCCTGTGGGGGCTTCTTCATTGAACTCCTCACTAACACCCCTCACGGGAGCTCCTTCTTCAAACACCCCTCCACCACTTCTTAATGCTAATACACCCTCTTCTTCTTCCAACCCTCCTCCTTTACTTGCCCCGACAGAGGCACGGCAGAACGTGGCACCGCTCCGCAGTGGACGAATGTTCCAGTGCATCTTTCCCCAGAGAGAGCAAGAGCCCGTGCAGGGGCCTAATGAACAAGAACAAGAGCAAGAGTCCGTGCCCGGCACTCAGTATGATTTGTTAAAGCATCTTGACCGAACTCCCGCAAGAATTTCCATTTTAGAACTGATCAAGAGGTCAGTCACTCATCAGATGGCCCTGAGAGATTATCTGCAGAAAGTCATGGTTAATGAAGACATTCCGGTCAAGCAGATAACCACAGTATTAACACCCGCTAGCAGTCAGCCGGTGATTACTTTTCATGAGCATGAACTGGCACCACTCTCAGCAAGAAAATATGCTCTGTGCATCACGGTTGATATTAATAAGGTAGCAGTGAAACAATGTCTGGTGGATACTGGGGCATCTATCAATGTTTTGCCACCGAGCACTTTGAAGATGTGCGGCATTCCAGAAAATCAGATTCGGCCATCTACCATAACAGTCACAGCATACGACAATACCAATAAGCCTCCTCTAGGCATGATCACATTAAAGGTCAGTTTGGGTCCAGCCACAATCACGGTCGATTTCCACATTTTGGATATGGATCCAACATTTAATGGCATTCTGGGCCGCCCCTATATCCAACAACTCGACACAGTGCCCTCCACAAATCATCAGTGCCTCAAGTTTCCACACAAGGGCCGCATCATCAAAGTTACCAGTATGCCAATTCTGCCAGAGGAAGACATACACTTGGCTTCATCAGTTCCTTCCATTTGGCCTGCCAGCAAGCCGTTGCTATCAGTGCTAGACCTCCCTCACCCACGGCCAATGTCGCCCGAGATAGTCATGACAATTGCTATGACACCCTTCCCTTCCAAGGGGAAGAAGAAGAAAGGCATGATAAACACCCCTGGCTGAAAAATTCTAATGAAAATGGGGTATCAAAACGGCAAAGGTCTGGGTGCCGGTTGTCAAGGTAGGACTTGGCCTCTTAAGCCTCAGAGATTGATTACACGAGGCGGCCTGGGCTACAAAGGGCCGGGCAAAAGTGAAGATGAACCATGGGCAGTTATGACATCCACCTTGAAGACAGATCGCCAGCCGCTTACTTGGACATTGAAGACACATTTTGTCACAGGTGGCGTTCAGAATCATGGGCAGACTACAATAATCACCTGCATTCTAGACTGTCAAGATGTTCATGCGAGATAGTTTGCTCGCCATATTGCACCATTGGCCACTTATAAAGCCCTGGAGTCCTTAAGGCCTGATAAAAGAAGGAAGATGGATGATCCAGAGTGTGATTGGTACAGATGGTTCGATATGTATGATATTACTATTGCCTTGAGCCGTCTCTTTATGCCGATAGATCCGGAATGGCCGCCACTAATACATGAATTGATTGAAAAGCCAGCTGTGATTACAGATAAGAGGCAATTGCTGAGTGACTACACTGACACTAGAGAGCAAGATGTTCCATATGAAGAAGGTTTTACAATAGACAGGCTGTGGGCCGGCCTCTTTTCCCTCACTTCTATGCATCCGTCTCTTCTAGCTTTTCTACATTCTCAATTGTTCTCTCGCGTGCCGAGACCGCCGCCAATTATGATCAGCTTTTCTCCAGATTCACTGCAGATTTCTCTCCCGATTCCTCCCTTGCTCCTCGAGCAATTCTCCAAACTCTCCATCACACCCCCGCGCGGGTCATCTCTGATTCAATCTTTCTCCAAACTTTCAACCTCCACCCCTCCTGCTATTCTCTCTTCACATTGCTTTCTTCTAGAAAAGGAAAATAAAAATGAAGATAAAGATAAAAATGAAAAAAAAAAGCCAAAATTCCAACTCTTCAGCCCTCCATCTCCGTTGAGGAGACTTCTTATCTCTTTTTCGAGTGTGTCCCAAGCCAGGGGCCACTCTTCCATGATTCATTGATAGATCTTTTCTCCCCCTCTGGTGAGGGGTCTCCTTCTGTATCACCTCCTGTATCCACTTTTTCACCTCCTTCCTCCTTTTCAGCTTATTCTAATCAAGCTAGTTATTCCTCTTCTTCTAATAAAATCCATGGGGTAGTTTCACATAGGAAATCCAAGGGCAAGCAGATTCCACGTAGATTTTTGTTGGAGTTAGCCAGAAAATGCCAGGCTTGTTTAGCTCTTCCTGAATTCGTGGAGAATCCGATCACTACCAGAAAAAGCGGGATTTCAGACGGAAATTTCAGACGGAAATTTCCGTCTGAAATTTGTGACGGATTTTTTTCCGTCACAAATTCCGTCTGAAATATGCAATTACACACCGAATTTCAGACGGAATTTGGGACGGAAAATTTAATCTGTCAGAAATTTATGACCAAGAATTTGTGACGGCCACATTTGTGATGGATCCGTCTGAAAATCCGTCACAAATGTGTCTTCTCACGGATTTTCAGACGGAAATTAATCCGTCACAAAATATTTCCGCCCCCAATCCGTCGCAAAGGCACATTTGCGACGGATTGGGGGCGCAAAAATTTTGTGACGAATTAATTTCCGTCTGAAAATCCGTGAGAAGTCACATTTGTGACGGATTTTCAGACGGATCCGTCACAAATGTGGCCGTCACAAATTCTTGGTCATAAATTTCTGACAGATTAAATTTTCCGTCCCAAATTCCGTCTGAAATTTGTGACGGAATATTTTCCGTCACAAATTCCGTCTGAAATTCGGTGTGTAATTGCATATTTCAGACGGAATTTGTGACGGAAAAAAATCCGTCACAAATTTCAGACGGAAATTTCCGTCTGAAATTTCCGTCTGAAAATTCCGTCTGAAATCCCGCTTTTTCTGGTAGTGGATTATCCTGCTAGAGTTGGAATATGAGGATATTAATGTTTCTTATGAGGGTTTAGGTGTCTACGAGATCATGAATGATGAAGACCCTGTTGAAGAGGGGGATGAAAGTTATGAAGAATATGAGGACGAGGCTGATGCCTTTGCCAGTGGCATAAGAAGATTCGACGAACCATCAGCCTCCGTAGAAGAGCCTACCAAAGAAATAAATTTGGGTACAGAGGAAGACCCTAGAATTATCCTCATCAGCAAGAATTTACCGCCCTCCGAAGAGGAGGCGCTTATTTTGGTACTTCAAGAATACAAGGACACGTTTGCGTGGAGTTATGAGGATATGCCTGGATTAGACCCTGCGCTCGTTGAACACCGACTTACACTTAAGCCAGGGTCTGTCCCGATCAAACAACGGTTGAGGCGTTTCCACCCTAACATGGCTCTAAAGATGAAAGAAGAGGTCGACAAGCTCCATAAGGCTAGATTTGTTAGAGTTGTCCTCTATCCCAACTGGGTGGCTAATATCGTCCCGGTCATGAAGAAAGATGGAAAGGTTCGGATTTGTATAGACTTTCGGGACCTCAACCGTGCGTGTCCTAAAGATGACTTCCCCCTCCCTCATATTGATGTTCTGATTGATAATACGGCAGGATTTGAGACTCTCTCTTTCATGGATGGTTTTTCAGGTTACAATCAAATTCGTCTGGCTGAAGAAGACCAAGAGAAAACATCGTTCACTACACCATGGGGTACTTACTGCTATGTGGTCATGCCTTTTGGACTCAAGAATGCTGGAGCCACCTATCAGAGGGCTATGATGGCAATTTTTCATGATATGATCCACATTTATATTGAGGTGTATGTGGATGACCTGGTAGTGAAATCAAGGACAGAATTAATATATTAATTGTAATTTAGATAATTCCAATTTAGAATATATATTCTAATTCTATACTAATTATATATATATATATATTTATATATATATATTCTAATTATATATATAATTATATTAAAATATTCTATTTAAAATTAATAATTATTATTTAATTTTATTTATAATTTTTTATTTTATATTGTAGTTTATTTGTATTATATATTGTATTATAATATATTATATATTATAATTATTATATAATATTATATATATGATTATAATTATATTATAATTTAATTAATTATTTTTTATTTGATTTTTTGTGTATTTAAATAGTATATTTAAAATATACTATTTAAATATATTATCAATTAATTCCATCCTGGGGTTCTAGCTAAAGTCTTGCAGAGATCACGAGAGTATCAGTTGAAAATGAATCCCAAGAAGTGTGTATTTGGTGTTTCATCAGGGAAGTTGCTTGGATTTATTGTTAGTAAAAGGGGAATTGAAGTTGATCCCAATAAGGCGAAGGCCATCAGAGACATGCCTCCTCCCAAGAATTTGAAGGAAGTTCGAGGATTAATCGGGAGGTTACAATTTATTCGCCGCTTCGTCTCCCAGCATTCACAAAGATGCAGGCCGTTTTACGAGCTTACTAAGCCGGGAGTCAAGTTTAATTGCGATGACAAGTGTCAGGCAGCTTTTGACGGATTGAAGGATTATCTGGCCAATCCTCCTAACCTGAGGCCGCCAATTCCAGGCAAACCACTTATCCTCTATGTTTCTGTCCTGGATGACTCCGTAGGTGCTGTCCTAGCTCAAGAGGATGAAGAAGGGAAGGAGAGGGTAGCATACTATTTGTCTAAACTTCTCCACCCTTGTGAGCAGAGGTACTCAGCCATGGAAAAGACTTGCGCTGCTTTAGTCTGGATAGTTCAGAAGTTAAAACATTATTTCTTAGCTCACGAGGTTCACCTCATTGCTCGCATGAATCCGATTAAATTCCTTCTTGAAAAATCTATCCTCACCGACTGATTAGCACGCTGGCAAAGCTTCCTTTCACAGTTCGACATCACTTACATTCAGCAGAAAGCAATCAAAGGCTACGCCATTGCCGAACATCTTGCTCACCACCCTCTACCCCGATTTGATCCTGTCAATTCGGAGTTTCCAGATGAAGAACTAATGTCCATTAATCAGCCCCACGATCCTATGTGGACATTACATTTTGATGGAGCTCTAAATTCCCAAGGAAGAGGGATCGGCATGGTTCTTTTAACACCAGAAGGGGTCACCATCCCATTTGCTACTCAGCTCACTTTCCCTGTCACAAACAACATAGCTGAGTATGAGGCCCTTTTGGCCGGTCTTCAAACCGCTCATAGATATGGTGTTACCCAATTACGAATTGTTGGTGATAGTCAGCTCATTCTGCGCTAGGTGCTTGTCAAGTGTCGCACTATCAATCCTAAGCTCAAGCCCTACCAGGAACTTACTTCAGCTTATGCCAAACTCTTTACCAAATTGATCTTCGTCCATGTCCCTCGAAGCCAGAACATCCTAGCCGACGCTCTTGCCTCTTTGGCCTCTGCTCTAGTCTTCCCTCCTGAGCGTGATTTTTATGTTCCTCTTATTCATCAGCGTGACACTCTAGCTATTAAGGATCGTGCATTCCTCGATATTAGGGATAAGGTGCTCGAGAAGGTCAGGCGGAGTGAAGCTCTTAAAGGCAAAGAGGTCATGCTATTGGATTGGCAAGAAGAATTGGCTGATGAAGAGAAACCTTGGTATTATGAGATTGCCAGATATTGCAATGATCAATCATATCCCGAGGAAGCCACAACAGAAGAAAAGAAAGTAATTAGAAGAGTGGCTCAACGTTATGTTTTGGTTGGAGGTGTGCTCTATAGGAGAGGGCTCACGGGTGTTTTATTAAGATGCCTCGACGATGATGAATCTTGGAAGGTTGTGGAAGAGGCGCATTCTGGAGTGTGTGGTGGTCATGTGAACAGCCAAATGCTAGCTAAGAAGATCCTTAGGCTAGGTTTCTATTGGCCAACTCTAGAAGAGGATTGTTCCATCTATGTTCGAAGGTGTGTTAAGTGCCAACTGCATGCCGACAAAATTTATTCTCCTGCTTCTTCACTCCATCCTATGTCCTCCCCATGGCCTTTCTCCATGTGGGCTTTTGATATCATTGGACCTCTTGGTGATTCGAACCTCCTGACCAAGCAAAAGTCGTTCATCCTGACGGCAACGGAATACTTCACCAAGTGGGCGGAAGCGGAAGCATTCGTGGAGGTCAAAGCATCAACCGTCTGCAAATTCATAATGAAGAATATCATCGCAAGGTTCGGCATCCCGAGTACCATCGTCACCGACAATGGACCTCAATTTATCTCTCAAGAGCTCAAGGATCTCTGCAACAGGTATAACATTGCATTGCATCATTCTTCTCCCTATTATCCGCAGGGCAATGGCTAGGCAGAGGCCACTAATAAAACTTTGATCAAAATTGTTAAAAAGACGTGTGAGGCTAATAAATTTTCGGATTGGCCAGACAAGCTAGTTGAAGCTCTCTGGGCCTATCGCACTTCCATTCGTACCCCTATTGGGCAAACCCCTTTCGCCCTTACTTATGGAATGGAGGCGGTAGTTCCTTATGAGATTCTCATTCCATCTCTGCGAGTATAATTGGACAAGGAATTCTCTATTGATGAGCGCCGTGATTCACTCCTTGCCCAGTTGGAACTCCTGGATGAGAAGCGTCTGGTCGCCGCTGAGCATGCGCGTGTTTATCAAAACAGGCTGTCACGTTTTTATCAAAAGAAAGTAATTGAGAGAAAATTCAAAATCGGTGAGATGGTAATCAAGAGAATCTTCGTAAAGCCTGGGGGACCCCACTCAAAACTCCAACCAACCTGGGAAGGACCATTCGTTATAAACAATGTTTATCCTGGCAATGCTTATAAACTGATTAATGCTGAAGGACAAGAGCTAACTCATCCTTGGAATGGTCTGTACCTTAAGAAATACTATCCTTAATTCAAAATCCAAGAAAAAAATAGAAATCTATCCAAAAAAAAAAGAAATTTTCCAAAATCCAAAAAATATATATATATATAGAAATTCTCCAAAAAGAACAAAAATTTTCAAGATGGTTGCCACCGTTGCAAGGACGCAAGGTCCGAAAGGTTAAAATTCATTATTCATTCATCAGTCTTGTTAACTCAAAATGGGGTCGACACCCACACACATTACACGCTTACCCTTGAACTCAAGCGGTGCAAAATCCGATGGAAAGTCAAAACCTGACTAAAGGTGAAGACAATACCCATTCTTTTCCTCTTCGGCCCATAAGGGAGGAAGGAAGGTCTCGGGGTAGACTCGCCAAACCTATCCGCCGCCTTAGTAGGTGGAAGTCAGGGCCCAAAAGGGAACAAATGCCACAAATGCCAAGTACAATTAGGTTTTTTTTTCATCAATGCAAATCAGTCTTGAAGTGAAAGTCAAATCATGAAAAGAAAAGCATGTCAAGAGGGCAAAGTCCCCGTAAGGAAAACCTTGGGCGTATGCATGCAATATAAAAAGAGGCAAAAGGTAATAAAATTTCCCTATGCCAAAGACCGAACCCCAACAGGCATAGGGTAGGGGAGGTAGTTTTACCTTGAGCTTTTCAGAATCCCTTATGGGCTTCCTTATATTTTCTTCCATCTCTTTCTTTGTGGTAAGTCATAAACCAGCACAATGGTCGAGACCGACCTAGGAAATTGCACCAGGCGAGATCTTGCGTACAAGTTTAACCACTGGCACGTCGACTCCCTTTTTGATTAATCAAGAAAGGTCAATGAATCCTCAATGATGACCGTGTAGGAACCAGTGCCCTAGTAGCTTTGTCAACCTAATACTGAAAACAGGAAACTTAACGCCTTTGAATGAGGCGCCTTTTATGAAATTAACGCCTGTGTAGAAGGTCATCCTTTTTTAAATAACGCCCTTGTGTGGGCCGTCTTTTCAACAAAATTCAAAACATTTTTCAAATTCACGCCGTTACCTAGGGCGTCTTTTGTTTGAATAACGACCTAATCTAAGGCGCGTTTTTTGAAAAAATAAAAGAAAAAAAATATATAAAAGAAAAGGAAACAAAAAAGGAAATGGGGTTTATTCTTCATGTGCGTGCTTGCATTATTGCATACGGCATCTTGATTATTGTTTGCATACGTGTGCTTGCGTGTTGCACCTCCCTTTATTGGTTATTTCATTTACCTTATTTGATTAAAGGCTTGGCCCCTTGACCCGCTGTCCAGGTCAAAAGTAAAGGCACCCCTTGCTTATTGAGCAAGGGGCCAAGTCGAACAGATGAATTAACCTATTTGTTCAAGTGTGAACCACAGTTGCAGGTAGAACAAAGAAAAGCGAACACAAAGAACGTGGAAAAGAAGCGAAGTACACAACCACAAGTACACAACTACACAAGTGCTCAGGTAACAAAAAAAAATGTCAATCTCATATATATATACATCATGAATATTTGAGTACAGGTGTGAGGGTGGAGGAGTACAAGTAAGTCTCTCTCAGCTCTCGCCTCCACCCTCCTCTCTCCTACTCTCTACCTCCTCCTCGCCGTCCCGAGGAGGCGCTGGTGGAGGGGGCATGGGCCCCTGTGAAGAAGATGGAAGTTGGACCTGGCCCCCTACCTCGCTCCTCTCTCGAAGAGAAGAACCCGCAACAAAAGTGGAGCTAGTGAAGGAGTACCCCGAAGCACGCGCTCGCTCGCGCCCTCGCTGGAGACGCTCCTCAGACACTCATAGTCGCTCCTGAGAAAGGGCCAGCTGCGTCCTCAGGTCTATCAGCTCACGATCGTACGCCGCCACCTGCTCCTGGTACCGGGCACGGTCCGTCTGCTGCTGCTCGTAGTGCCGGTCACGGTCCGCCAGGTGCTCCTCTCGCTCTCGAGCGCGCTCTCGTCGCTCCAGCTCAAGAGCAACCCGCAGCTCTGCCACGTCCTGAGGCAGCTCCTCCCGTCGCCTCAGGGACCGCTCCAGCTCTGTAATCCGCTGCTCGCGGATCGCCAGCTTTGTCCCGGCTAGGGCAGCCTGGGTACGTGCCACCTGTAACTGTCTGGTCTGCAAACAGGTAAACAAATCATCAGTTCCATTGTGCAATAATCCATGAAATAAGCAATGCATGACGGAAAGTAAATCACTCACCTGGGCAGTCATCGCTTGCTGTCCCTCGCAGACGCAAGTGAGAGTGGCTCGAAGCTCATCAGTCTGAAAAAATGAATTTCATCAGTACACAATGCAATATATACTCAATAATTGAATGAGGTTTGAGTTTTGGAATTTACCCGTGAGGCGAGGTCACGCTCTGCAGCCTCGGCCCGTGTGACCGCTCCCGCTAGCTGCTCTGCTAGTGCGGTCACCTCTGCACTGGGTCCCCTCGAGCTAGAAGCTTCCCCCGCATCTCTCCCTACGGCGCCCTGCTGGGCACGCTGCATTCATTGAAATCGTCAGTGGCTAATCATCAATAATTCAACAAAAATTCATTTGCATATAGAAATAATTTAAACACTCACTAGGGTCTCTAGGTCTGCCCGTGTGGCACCTAGCTGGTCCTCCAGGCTATGTAGATGGGCCTGTGCATCCATCGCCGCTATGTCCCGTGCATCCTGCATCCATTTCATATTAGTCACATGATAGATACATAAGCATTTGCATTTAATTTAGAAATAATTTCATTCATACATACCCCTAGGACCCTCATCTGGGGTCGGCCGGCTTATACCTCCCAGTAGCGCCGGAGGTACTCGGAGCTGTCGGTCGCCTGGGAGGTGACTCGGGTCCCGCCTCACCGCCAGTCGGCGTACTGGTCCTCGAACCGCACCCTCCAGTCGATCACCTTCGTGCGACCGCGCGTCTTCTTCCCGATTCCTCGTGGCTCCCCGACCTCTATCCACTCTTGGTGTAGGCCCAGGGTCCTCATCACCAGTCTAAGCCGTAACGGCTCGATCTCGCTCAGGCAATGAACCCAAAGCTCATGCCCAAAGCGAGGTCGCCCTGCTACGACCCATGGCTGGCCCTCGTCGGTCATCCCCTCGTAAGGCCTCCATCGCACCTGCATCCATGAACATGCATGTCATGTCATCACAATCATAATAAATTCAAATGAACATAAAAAAATGCATAACATTCATACCAGCGAGGGAGGGAAGTCACGGAACTCTCTCCGTAGCACCCACAACTCGTAGCCGAGTGGGGCACCGAAAACCACAGGCAACCAGCGCCGTGCTAGAGGGAAAGCCCCCTCACCTCCAGGCCGTGGGTCGGCGCGCCCCATGGGCATGTATAGGTGACTCCAAACCTGCATCCATGCATTGTATTAGTGAGGCAGTCACATGCATAAAAAATAAGAAAAAAGAAAAAAGAAAGAAGAAAAAAATATATAAGTGCATACCTGAAGAAAAGGTGAGAAGCCACTGACGGTCGTCTCTCATCCTGTCCCCGTGGACAGGTCGGCTAGTAAGTGCGCCAGCAGTGCCGCTCCCCAGGCGTATCTGCCGACTCCCTCTAAGTCCTCAAGGATCCCTAGGAATCGGCAGTTGATGACATCGCCCTTCGTGCCGAGCAATAGCCTCCCGAGCAGCAGCAGTAGGAACCTCCTCAAGTCTCGGTCTGCTCTCTCCCTGTCGGCTGGGTCCTGGCAATAGACTGCCCTAGCCCCATCAATCAACCTCTGTGAGAACCGCTCTAAGGACTCCCCTGACCTATGCCTAGCATCCCCTAAGCCCATCACTATAGTCAGGTCGGTGCGGAAGATAGTCCTACACTCGCTGGGTGTCTCGTAGACCATCTCTAGCCCTAGCAGCCTCTGGGCAAGCTCAGTATAGTCTGGTAAGGTGATCTCGCTCACTGCCTCCCCGTCTACCCTAAGTCCCGTGATCCTAGCTACATCCTCCAGGGTAGGAACCATATGCCCCCAAGGCATCAGGAATGCCCGGCTAGTCCTATCCCATCTCTCCCTCAGAACCTGGATAAGTGGTAGGTCGGGTCTGACTGGCTCTATGCTAAGGAAGGCCCCAAACCCCATAGCATCTACCCTGGCTCTCTGGAACTCGGGGAGGCCGTAATATGCTGCTCGGACCATGACCCAGGAGATCCGTGTCCTCATCAACCCCTGCACGCATAAAGAAAGAAATTTTGGTTTAATTGTTCAATTATTCTTGTTGAAATTCACTTAATTGCCTTGGTTTGAGATGTTGATGTTGGATTTAATTAACGACCATCCCCAGGTCGTGGTTTGTTTAATTAGCGCCCCTGAGGTGGGCGTGCTTTCTAAGTGAGCTTTGAATTAACGACCTACCCTAGGTCGTTGTTTATCTAAGAGACGCCCCGATGGGAGGCATGGTTTTGAGGTTAATTTCTAAATTCTTTAAAAGGTTTTACAATTGACGCCCGTACTAGGGTCGTCATTTGCTTAAGTAACGCCCCTGTGTAGGGCATTTTCTGTTAAAATGGGTTTTGGGTTTTAATAATTTATTCTGGAATTAATGAATTGACGACCACTCCTATGGTCATTATCTGTTGAATTGACGCCCCAATGGGAGGCGTTATTTTCCAGGGTTGTGAAAATAAAATCAAAACAGCATGCGAAACAATTCATGGAAAAATATATAAATGCACGGAATTAACAGCATGATTGATATAAACAAAATGATAATTCAAATTAACGACATGCTGAAGGGCGTGTTTTCATGAGGTTAATTATTTTTCAGAAAATAAAAATGAATTGACGACCACAGGTATGGGCGTCTTTTCTTTAATTCACGACACCCATGAGGGCGTCTCTTTTCTGAGTTTCGAGCTTTCTAAACCCGAGGGCTATGGAAAATACTGAAAAAAATGAAAATAAATTTGAAAAAAAAATGGAAAATGGGTTGGGGGCCTACCTTGTGGCGTTTGGGTTCTTCCCGTGGAGGGCGTGGCTGACGAGGCCGCCGGAGTTGACTGGGGCGAGGAGCGGCCGCCGCCGTGGCCGGTGGCTCATCACCGTCTTCGTGTTCACCGTCACCACCTTCCTCCTCACCGCCGTCTTCTCCTTCTCCGTTGCCCTCTTCGTCTTCACCGTCATCATCTTCTTCGCTTCGCCCTCCAGCCTCGTCGCCGGCTGTCGCCGTCGGAGCCTCCTCGGCAGCCGGGTCTTCCTCGGCCCCGCGGGGGGGGGGGGGGGGCTTCCTCCTCGTGGGCATCTTCGCCCAAATCCACGACCTCCGGTGCGGCCACCCTCTGCCGTTTAAGTCCGCCGGCCATGGTTAGGGCTAGGGTGTAGGGCTAGAATGAGAGAGATTGAGAGAGGAAAGGGGGGGGTTCTTCGGTTAGGGTTTGCAGGAGAGAAAAAAGGAAAGAGAACGGAGGAACAAGAAGAAAGGAGGGAAAGTTAAGTCGAACGGTCAAAAAGAATTAACGACTTAAGGAAGGCCGTGTCTTATAGAATTAACGACTAAAATAAGGGCGTTTCTTGATAATTGATGACATTGCTTAAGGCGTTATTTTTGTTTGCATGGGGAATGATAACCGTCGTCAGACGCATTCAATGGGGATTGATTGATGTGATGGGAGTGATGATTACTGTTTCTGAGTAACGACTATTCTTGAGGCGTTATTTATATAAAACGTGGCTTTGCTGAAGGCGTTACTTTTGGAATTTCAACGAATATCTTTTGGGAATTTAAATTGAATTAACGCCTTATCTTAAGACATCTTTCAGTTAACGCCCACATGTGAAGGCGTCAATTATGAGAGATCAATTGTTGAAGACGACGTATGCTGAGGTGTCATTTATGGAATTGACGACATTGGCTGAGTCGTTATTTGCAACAGAACCGCAGATTATTGGAAGATTTGATCAGAAGTATAGTGTTATTGGCTCAATCAGAATCTTATCGTTGGTTCATTGGAAGAAAAGATTACATTGCATTCAATGAGCCATCTTAGGTCTCAAGCTTCTTAAAGCTATTACATAAGATTTCCATTGATCTCTGTCTTCTTCCAAGCTTTCCACAGGTTGATGGGTCTTGTTGATTTTCCACAGTGCTTGGATAGTGGTTGTCTCTTCTCCATCCTCATTGCTACCAAGGTCCCGTGTCTTGATAGGAAGGAGATGAGATGGATCCTCGAATATTTGCCGTGGAAGCCCAAGTTGAGGAAGGCACCGATGCGAGTTGTATAGCACTAAATCTGAAGCGCCTATGAGTCGAAGGTCCGTGCCGGGGGAGAATCGTGCGCGGAGTTCTTGAGTCTTGAGTATCCCCGGGGCGCAAGTAAAAAGGTTCTTTGGCATTACCTTGAGATGTTCTCTCCATTCCACTCTCTTTTTGATTTGAGGTATCCGGTTCATCACTCTATTGCTTATTCCTAATGAGCCGGTCATATAAGAGAGTGGGCTTTTTGAGAAGATTCTAGAAGGTTGTTGGGTCTCCTCACATGGATAAAACTTGAAATGGAGATCTACCTAACTTGAGAGTGCTAGCATGCATCCATGGATGGGTCTTCCCATTGCTGCCGAGGTGAGCCCGCTATAGAGATAGGCTAGAATTGCCGCTCCCGCTCTCTCTCCTTCCCATAGGCTCACTATTGCGCTTAATTGGGTTTCCTCTAAGAAGTCTTCCGTGGATGAGAATAAGATTGCTCCTGTCAAGCACACCACGAAAGCCTTTGCCACCCGCTCTATCTCTTCATCTTCTTTAGCTTGATCCGCTCTTTTGTAAACCCAAGAAGCAAGCTTTAGGAGATTAATTCCTTTGGTAGCTTTGATTTGGTTCACTAAGTTTGGGCTGGGAATTAAACTGGTTAGTAGCTCATGTGAAGAAATTTGCTTTGGCATGATGGCCATCTTTTCCTCATCACCTTGCTTCATTCTCTTTAGGCCCAAGAGCATCTCTATTTCTTCTAACAAGATTGTGGCTTCAAAAGTCGAGAAAAGAAAGGTATGAGTGGAAGGGTGCCATATTTCAATTAGAGCTCCTATGGCAGCCCAATCAAGGTGAATTTATCATAATGTTTGGCATAGGTAACTAGACCAAGAAGGTGCCATCTTGTTAAGTACACCCTCATATCTGAAGAGAACTTGGAGAGAAGAAGAGGTAGCCACTTGATTTTGGTAAAACTCCTGGCTCCTGGAATATGTGGATATTCCTGTGGAAAACAGAAAAAGGAAAGGACAGAGAAGAAGGTGAGATTACAGACAGAAGGATGAATAAGTAGTTTGAAAGAAGCAGAACAGTATGGTATGTTGTAAGATATGAACAGAGAGTAATTCCTTACCTGGTTCATCATGATTCTACTGCTTATATGCCCGTTGATTTCAGTCAGCCTGGGAGCAGAAGTCTTGGATCTCTTGATAGCTCTCTCCATCTTCGGTCTGCAGGAAAAGTTTGAACGATTAGTGTCTGCGGCGAACAGAAGGAGCAGAAGAAGCAGGGAATCATGATTGCTTTGATTGATCTAAGGAAGTTCCTTCCTTTTTATAGAGGTCTGAGGGGTCTTAAGGGCTGTTCGGAGTTGGAAGGTTGATTGCCATTAGGACTGGGTTTAGCTTTCGATTTGGAAACGGAAGCGTGTTGTTAATTAACGTCTTCTGTTGGGGCGTCAATTGTTTAATTGACGACTTGACAGAGGTCGTGTTTTAGTTAGCGCCTCCTCCTGGGTCGTCTTCTACTTGGACTTTCGGTGCATTTAACGTCTTAATGAAGGGCGTGTTTTTTGTTTTGACGCCCTGATGTCCGGCGCCTTTCATGATTTTGATGCCATTTCCTTCCAGTCGTTATTTATTGGCTTACATATTTAGTTCTCATATGTGTTGATGAACTTAAGTGCTATTCTTTAGTTGGAATTGTTTTTAATAAAGCACTTATGATCATATCTTGAGAATTATATCTATTGTGAGGGCTAATGAGTTTTCAAGTGCAAAGATTACAGGTTTCGAGATGCTTGGATCACTCATGGGAGTAGCATCATCCTGTCCTTGTATCTTTCCTGTAAGCATTGTTACTATATGGTATTCTACGCTATTATAGTATATCAAGGACCTTGTGATTCTGATGAACCTGGAATTTGAGTTCCCCTTCATCAAAAATAGTGATAATTCCAAGTGAGTCCTGATCGCACGGATAGGCCGTTGAGTCATTAAAGGTCTGGGATGATGGTTCCACTTTCTGAGTTGATACGCGGACAAACGGGCTTCGGCTTAGTGTCAGCTCAGAGATCTGGATTCTTGACCAAATCTAGATGGCTTAACAATATTATCCTTGATTATTTTCTATTTTTAGTTTATTTTATCTTTTTCTTTTAGCCCAGCATGCATCATGTAGGACTTTGAGCTTCATGCTGAAAATCTTCATATTATGGTAATAATGAAGGCCACTCGCTCTTGATTGGGTTGACATGAGATATTCCATTCCAAATTGAGTATTTTATTCTCTCTGAAGCCGCTCAGGCTAGTTCCTTGAAAATGTTCCTTTGCTGGATCTTCATCTCAATTCCCTTTATTTTTCTGTAAATCCACCTTGGTTGTAGCACGCCCACGTTGGCTGGTAAACGCTCTCCAATGGTGTCTCCCTGTCGTGCCCACGTGCACATTTTATTTACTTAGTTTAGTCTCCTTTATCCAGCAAATCGATGCTTTCTTGGAATCACCCGGAGTTTGTTTCACTTTGAATCTTGGAAAGATTTCCAATGCTTAGTGTCTGAAGCGTGTCACATCACACCTTGACATCTACTTATCAGTTCGTTCCACTTCATTCCGCTTGTTGCACTTTCTCTCCATTCCGTCTCACTCCCTTCCAAAGCAGACGCCAAGGCGGGGCAGCTGTAGACACGCCAAAATTGACGCTTTGTTGATCAAATCTCATGTCACTATGATAATGCCACAAAGTGGACTTCAATATTTCTATAATATAAAGTTTTTTATTTTTGTGTGTTTTTGTGATTTATTCTTGCATTTTTGGAATTCACGACTTGAAGAGGGGCGTGTTTTAAATAGCGACCTAATCTAGGGCGTGTTCTTAAGAAAGGACGACCACACATAAGGGCGTCAATTCTTGGTATTTTACGAGTCCCACTACGATTTGAAAATCAATGATTAACGTCCTTCCTCAGGGCGTGTTTTTAATCAACGCCTCTTCCTCAGGCGTCTTTCACATTTTTTCAAATAAAGAAGGTTTTTATTACCAAAATTGAATCTAGGAAGTGACGCCCTGATCCTGGTCGTGTTTTGATTAACGCCCTTGGGGCAGGTCGTCAATTGTTGAATTGACGCCCTTGAGTAGGTCGTGTCTCACCCTTTCTTGTCCTGTTTAAACTCATCTTTCCTGAAGAGTTCCCTGCCTTTCTTGGTCACCTTGCTCGATCTGGGAACTAGAGTCCTTGCCATTGATGACCACTGTCTATTCTTATCTTCCCAAATCTGTGTTTATCTTGATCGAAACCTTATAAAAGGATTCCCTAGTCAATCTCGCGCGAGGTTACAGAGGACACAGCGAGGTTACGGTGTTGCTGGAGCCATTAACCACGAATCAGAGAAAGAGCAGAGAGCAGTTTTCTTTTGCGCAGAGAGGTGTTTCTACTCTCTTCATCTGTGTGATCTCTTCATCATCTTCCTTCTGCTTCCTGCTGCTCTGGTGGTTCTCCCCTTTACTGTTTACAGGAACAGCAGGGGTTCCCTCTCCCCTGTGTGTTTGTCTTCATCGTATCATCATCGATCATCATACTTTTCTTCTTTTGCATTAGTATGCATATCTCCCTCCTCTCCCTAATTCTCTAGGGGTTTTAAAATCAAACAAAAAGGTGTGCATGCTATGTTCTTATTTCATCATCATACTGTTTCTTTGGATTGATACTGCACTCACGTTTGGCTGATCTCCTTTTCTTTTATTTGTTTGTTCTTTGTTTAAGGGTAATCAAAGAGGAAGACCCCCTTCATCGGCCGGCCGATAGAAGGTGGAGGAAGGAATCCATATCCATCCCGCGTCTTATTTTCACCAGGTATTCGTGATCATCTTTTCTTCTTATTGAGGTAACCCCTCTGGCGATCACTCTCCTTAGTAGCACCACGTGCTCTTTTACTCCCTTTTTCATCATTATTCTTCTTATGCTTTATTATTATGATTTTTCTTTAAGAGTGGATTTTCCATGATTCACAAAGGCTACCAGGCAAAGAGATAGTTTTACGCCCACGCCATTAAACACGCTGGGTAAATAGCCTAGACACGGATTATGCTCTCGTCGCCTTGAGGGCGAGAAAATTCACACAACCAGCATGTCAAATATGTAGCACAATGCGTAATGGCATCAATACCAGCTGGGTTTGGGCCACCCCTCTGCCCCTTCTGCAGTGCTGTCGGAAGATGCGACTTTTGTCGGGCTCATTTTCTCAGCTTGCTGGGAGCCGGCACTACTGAAGGGAAGTCTTCATATTTCTGTTCACCCCTGAAGAAATACTGAAGCCAGATAGCCATCCTCACCCGTTTCTTCTATATACGTCAGCAAGTATGAGAGGAGGTGGCTTCGGAGTAGTCGCGGTGCGACAAACACAGGGTCCGATATACCTTCATTAGATACTGATAAGCAAACCATGCTAAATAGCGTCCCTCTCCATTCGTCTGGTGTTTTAGCCAGTCCGGCCAACATAATTCTTCATATGGCTCACCATCAATTGGGAGGCCGCTAAGCTGGGATAGACTCCATAGGTCTAAAGAAGTCCCCCCTTCAGTTGTGTAGAAGGTATTATATTCGGGGCATAACGCTTCAATCATACTGCAGCAAAGACCCTTGGAGATTGGGTAGTAGAATCTTGAGGCATATACGCTGTGATATACTCTAGCAGATATCAAAATTGGGGCGTAATGCTGAAGCACATAATCAGTGAATTCAACTGCTCCAACCTTAAAGCCATGTGCGTCGGTGGCCTTCATGTCAGCGAACCACCCGACAACAATTTGATGCTTGAACTGCACTGCTAAACAATCCAGCAAAAATGGTTCTTCTCAGAACCCACACTTCAGCGGGGCCAAGAACAAGCCAAAGGCTGGTTTCTCCCTGTGGATGTGGCCGGCTGAACCATCCCATCTAGCAGGAACGAACTCCAGAGCTCTGGTCAATAGTCCTTCCGCCGGGGTCAGCTCCGATACTCCAACAATAGCATCCCACCTCTAGGGCTCTCCAGGAAAATATATGGGCTCGCCCCTCACGACCAAATCTAGTAAATTGTCCCGTCTTGCAAGAATGTCCTTTTCTGCCCTGCAGACCAGCTGAACATCTCTTTTGCCGTTAATATTGAAGCCCCGAAGGAAAGAAACCAGATGTTTATCTTTTGGGTAATCTGCTCTACAGCCCCTGTTGTGATCGTAATGAAAGTGATCGTTGTCCGAAACTGAGAGAAGTCTCACGTCCATGGTGTCAGTCTCCGAGTCCGAAGACTCAACAACGACGGCAATACGGTCTAGCCCCCTGTCAAGTGCATTGGCATTCCGCCATGTTACGATTAATCCCATGGATTCTTCAGTTGAACTACCAGCCTTTTGCATAGTTGAAGAAGACGCTTTTGACGCCATTACGCCAGCAAACATAAAAATTCAAAAAATATATCAGAAGATATTACCACAAATGGTGATTAAGGAAAGAAAATAAATTAAAAAATTTGGCAGAGTCTCCCCTTAACCGGGAGCGTGCGAAATGAAAAACGGGAACATGTCCACACACAATGGTGAGACGGTCCTGAAACTAGGCCATAGATATTAGCTCTAGGCCAAATGGACACCCGAGGATTATGTTTCGAGGGCGAGCCTACTAGAAACACCCCGGGGCCATGAAGAAAGGTGTCTGAACCCTATAGAATGTCCCACGCGGAGCTCCGCACTCACCATCTCGAGGTCACGCCGTCACCATCTCCGTCGTCCTTGGAGGAAAGGAGGAGGCGAGTTAAGTCTGGGGAGATGAGGACGGGGAGCCCTTCTCTCTCTCAACATTGGGACCGGAGAAGAGCGATGCCACCACCCGCGAAGGAGGAGAAAGAGAAGGGGAGTTCTTCCCCCTTGAATAGGTGGAGGTCTAACAGCAACCCCGCATTCACCGTTTGCCACGTTCATCATGCTCAGAGAAGAGAAGAAGGGGAGCTCGCCGCTGTCACCACGCTCGAAGGAGAAAGGGGAGCTTGCCGTCGCCGTGGAAGGGAAATAGAACAGGGAGATAGGGTTTCAAACCTATGGGAATTGGATTGTTTTATTTGGGGTTCTATTTAAGCATAGGGCGTGCCAATCACATTTGTGATGAGTTTATTGTGCGCTCTATCTGACTGATCAGACAAAGGTGAGTGATCGTGTCGGGACCCAAAGTCTGCCATACCATAAGGGCTATGACGTTAATTACATCCTTCCGAAAGAAGGAAAACCCTTGATTAATCGCCAGGATAAAGAGCCACTGGGGCTAAATGAATATGCACGGATGCACGAGGCAAAAGGTGTAATACAAGCTCTAAACATGCACTCAAGCACGCAATATGGTAAGATTGTATTAAATCGAGCTCCGATACATGGCGGAGAACTTAGATCCGAGGATCACTTCACGCTCAGTGAGAGCTTCCAATCAGACTTAATCTGGCTTTCCGCAGATCACCATTTGATATACCGAAGAACTGAGACATACAAGCACACGATAAGGTAGGTATGTATTCATATGGATACATATGGTGATATGTTCAAATTTTATTTCAGCATAACCATTATTTGTATTGCCACAATCATATTTCCTTTTTATTTACACTCTCTCTTCTCTACATTATTATCTTCATTGTTTTCAATATTCTCGTCCTTATTTCTTTTTATTTCACATATGCATGATTGCCACGTGTTAATGAAAGGGGAGCATGAGGTGAAACGGCGTAGAGAGAAAGAAGGAGAGGGCAAGGTGAATCGGCGAGGGGCAGGTTGATCTGGCGTGGAAAGAGGAGAGAGGAAGAGGTGGAGTGAGTCAGCACGGTGAAGAGAGAAGAGTGGGAAAATGAGGAAATGGGGTGATCCAGCGGCAGCTAGTTTGCGCGTCGGATCAACTCAATTTTCCCACGCCGGATCAAGGGAGAGAGATAGGGAGCCGCCGGTTCATGAAGCATAGGTCCCAAGCCGAATCAAACTTGCTCAAAGGCCCAGATCAGACCATGGATCCCTCTCATTAAAGCATTATTAATTGATTAAAATTGTATTTATTCAAGCTCCAGATATTGTATATTAGAGTGAAGCTCGATCGTCTGATCTTCGTGCGAGGTTCATACTCAAGCACGATCTTAGTACAATTCGAGGCGGGTGCACACACGCCACGCCAAGTTGGCAACAACATTATGGGTTTATTAAAGATTATTGTTGATTCAATTTTAACCAAGGTAATGTAAACGGAAAAGCCAAGAAAATTGCATATAAATTTTGGCAGCATCGCCCCTTATCCCGGAGGACGATGGGGGATGAAATAGAGACTCGCTTGTTAGGAAATAGATGGGTGCACAAAGAGATCCAGAGGGCGGGTGAATGGATCTAACTACAAAACTATTAGCCCAATTTGAAATACTAAAGATTTTAATGAGATGAAGCTAACTTAAACAGGAAAGCTGCAGATGACAAGGAGGGAAACGCCCACAATCAAATGCTCACAGAAGACTAGTAGTTCTCATGGAACGGAGCTCGAACACTTGAGGCACAAATTCAGCACTCCAACTAAAGTTGAACAATGAACAAGGGTTCAGATAGAACTACGAACAAGCATTTAGCCATATGCTAGAACAAAACACATGCTGACCTTGTCACACACTAACGGAGGTGATCAATTGCAATCAATTAATCTTTCATTCAAATAAAACCATTTATCGAACACTAGCTAATCATTCCAATTCGGCACTTAAATGATATTAGCTCGTGTACAGACCTGCGAATGGGGGACAAATGATAAGGAATGAAAGCACAAGCAACCACACTATGCACAGAGGATTTTTTTAGTTGGCTTGGCCAGACCTCCAGTCTGCCTATGTCCACCCCTCACTCAAATCGAGTGAGGATTCCCTTGCAAATCGCAAGAACAAGCAGACTCAATCTGCAATAGAAGCTGCCAAATAGCTTGAGACCCGAGGGATACAAATCCCTCAATCCAAGCTCTACAACCCATAGAAACTTGGCACCTGGGCTTGCTACCCACAAGTCCAGAACTGGAGATGAATCTCCCTTCCTCTAAACCAGAAGGAAACACTAGTGACACCCCGTCACTAGCAACTGGAGACATAGTCTCCCTTCTCCTAAATCCTCAGGAGGAACACGTGAGTGACACCTAGTCACTCACAACCGGAGACCATGTGTCCCTTCTCCAGCTACCGCAGAAGGAACCCCGATCCCAAACTAGGGAAACGGATACCACACAATGAATAGATAAAACAAACAAACGAAGGATAAAACAAAAACAGACATAAACTGTAGCTCCAAGGAGCAGATGGACTCTGGATCTGATCCACAAGTCGAGATACTGGCAGATTTGCAATTGAAGCTTTGGCTGCTCTCTTTCTTCTCTACTCTTCACTCTCGGCTCTCTTTTCTTCTTCTTTTCCTGGCTCTCTTTTATTCTTCTTCTGCTGGCTCTCTTTTGTCTTCTCTCAGACGGCCACTATTTCTTCTGCACACCCCTTTTTCTTCCTTTCTTGCGCCACACACCTCTTCCGAAGGAGGAAGACCCCTTTTTATAGAACAAGGGCTCTGTAAAAACCTTTTGGATATGTGTTTTGATTCCATAGTTTTATCATTGGGTCACGTGGCAGAAGAGAGATCATTCCTCTAATGATTAAGCCTTAGCTCACGTGCCCAAACAAGTGCTCACTTGGGTCCATGTTCCATTTTGCGTCAATCTGGGATCACGTGCCTAGTATCAGTTCGAGGTCACGTGTTTTGAGTTGCTGTTGTCCAGGTGTTCGCTTAAATGCCTGCCTCAGAGGGTTGAAGTCTGTGTCTCCTTCAACTTGTGCTTCTACTGCTTTGATCTAGTCCTTTATGCAAGAGCAGTATGCATCAACCTGTTCCTAGATTGCTCAGACCTTATAAGTATGGTATTTAGATGTGCACTGACCTTACAAGCCATAAGCAAAATGTGCATCGACCTTATGTGTTATAAGGAAAAATGTGCACAGACCTTATATGACATGAAACAAGACATGCACTGACCTTCTCTGCCATAAATGTAGTGTGCACCAACCTTAAGTGTATGGTGTTCTTCAGCTGCACTGACCTCATCAGCAAGAATTTCTTCATCTACTCCGACCTTGCTAGCAGAGTGGAGAAAGTTGCACCGACCTCTCTTCAGAGGTAACCGATGTGCATCGACCTTCTTTTGAGATTGCTTAAATGTGCACCGACCTCTCTTCATAGTTGACCGATGTGAATCGACCATCCTCTTGAAGTTGCTCAAATGTGCACCAACCTTTGTACAGTATCAGCCAGATATGCATCGACCCTTGTCCAGTATTAGCCAGATGTGCATCGACTTGGTTCAGCATTGGCTCGATGTGCATCGACCTTTCATCTTGAAATCACCAAGGTGCATCGACCTTTATTCTGCATTACCAAGATGTGCCTCGACCTTAGTCCCATGCAGACTGGATGTGCACCGACCTTGCTTCTTTACCCGTGGCAGCTGCACCGACCTTGTTCTTCGTTGGGAAAATGTGCATCAACTTGGTTCAGCATTGGCTCAATGTGCATCAACCTTTCATCTTGAAATCACCAAGGTACATCGAACTTTGTTCTACGTTACCAAGATGTACCTCAACCTTAGTCCTGTGCAGACTGGATGTGCATCGACCTTGCTTCTTTACCCGTGGCAGCTGCACCGACCTTGTTCTTCATTTGGAAAATGTACATCGACCTTTCTTTCGCTGAAAGACTAAAGGTGCACCGACCTTGTTACGTGTGAGAACTAAGAAGCATCGACCTTAGTTTCTTGGCTAAACGCGATATGCATCGACATTAGCTGCCTGACAACTGAAGTAGCATCGACCTTATGTTCATTTCTGACTAAGGTAGCATCGACCACAGAAGCTGCATCGACCTTAGCTCTCTATATGCATCGACCTTACTTCATCAACCACAGAAGCTGCATCGACCTTAGCTCTTAGCTGCATCGACCTTAGTGTCAGCTTGCACTGTCTGGGACTTTGACTAGCCAAACAAGACTATTGACAATTCTCATAGACTGTGCATTGACTTCATTGACCATGTTGACTTTTCTTGTTGACTGAGTGTTGACATTTGATTTTAACTAGCTTTCAACCTATTCTTTTGAGCATACAGTCACAGACTTTTACACATGAAGCAAATGTAATATAAGCAATGGGAACAAGGAATTGCATTAGGTTGATTAACATCGAAAGCAGTGCACCAATGCAACATCAATAGTGTTTGGCATCATTAAACCATAATGATATCATGACAAATGAGTTATAGTGTGTGACATCATCAAAATCACAGGGGTACAACAATCTCCCCCTTTTTGATGATGGCAACACTATGAGTCATAAGACAACATGCTGACTAATATCAAGCTATTCTCCCCCTTTGACTTTATCAAAAAGGAAATAATAGTTTGATAAAATCAATAGAGATAAATACAGGGCATGTAGTGATATGGTTCAGTCTTAAACTATTCTCCCCCTGACCAGATGAACCTAAATAACCAGACAATGCCAATTATGTACCCTATGCAGCAACCAAGAAGGATTATCAAGCAGAGCATGCAGAATTTAGATTAATCTTCCCATTTATAACAATTTCCCCCTTGATAGAACAAAGGGATTGGAGTGGAAGAATTGATCAGAAAATATCAGCAAAAACACAGGGACATTTATGGACAATGTAGGGAAAGAAATGACTTTGTAATAATGCAGTCAGCAGAAAGTATCATTTAGCAAAATCTGAAATGATGCAATCAGTGAGGGAATTGAGAGCAATCAGAAAACAAATTGAGCACTAGAAATCAACTGAACTTCCAAAAGAATAAGGAAGATTTACAATGAGATATCAATGCCATCAATCCACATTTAAAGATGTTTCAGAGTCTTCAATTATAAGGACGTATGAAGGAACTTTATTTAATTTCATGGTTTAAATATAATGTATTCAGAGATTATCCAAACAATTTTCTGTACTCATATCTGAAATCAATTTTTTTGATAAAAATGAACCATGCTTTCATGTTAACATCTAGGTTAACCTCTCTTCATCTTAATCATTCAATTTCAATAACTCTTTTAGAGGTTACATGAAGTAGAATTGAGGTTAAACACTCATGAATGCACCCGATTTTGTCTATGCTTTCAACAATTTTTCTTTTGGCAAACATTTTCAGATGTTTCTCTTGTTCAGCAAAAATTTTCATATTCAAATTTTAGGAGCATTTGAGTTTAGTCCACCCTTGTAACTAGAGGATACACGTTGTTTAGACGCCATTATCCCTAAGCACTTGGAATGACTAACCGTCATGCTTCATACTGAACAGAGATAAATAGGGCACTTCATGACATAGGTTTACTCCCTTTCTTTGATGAAGAACCCAATTTCTCAGTGTAACCTAATCATTGCTCTGCCTAAACCTTTCACAGATTTATCATCAAATATTCAACAGAGATAACTATGGTACATCACGACACAGTCCTTTGGACATTGTTTCTCAGTAACCACAGTCATTGCTCTGACCAACTTTTAGACATTACTCAGAGCACACAAATGTTTAAGAGCAATACTCACTTGATGTAACTTAACCAAAGTAAGTCATGATTTTAGAACTTTCAGATTTCAGAAGGTTTTACATGATATAACATGAATCAACTTGTTAAGGTTTATTAAAAAAAGATTGATTCAGATATTTTCAAGATGCTCAAATCTAAACTCAAGAATTACATTAGACTTAAACCACATGAGTCTTTCAGACATTCATAATTCCATATAATAGAAGATTCCTTTTCAAATCGTTTTTAGATTTATGAACAAGGTATACACATTGAAATTTTCCCAACCGATATACAAGGCAAGGAAGTTTCTGAAATAGTCAGTTCACCAATCAATAGAGAGTAGAATGAGACAGGCTCAGAGATAGCAATATAATTCATACAAGATGACATTCTCACATAGAATTGATAGATGGCCAACACATCTGAACAAATGTATGAGCAGCAGATAACAGATTTCAAGGCCATGAGAGTGACGAACTCAAAAGATTTCACAATAGATGAGACTGGAAATCAGATGAAGGAACAATGGGGTTGACTTGATGTAGCACAGAACATCAGTCAAAAGGATCATAGCCAAAAGATCAGCACAAACTGAATCAAGGAGCATTGGTTGACTGAGATAAGGAATTCGACATATGCTCCCCCTGAGTGTATGCATGAGCTAGCTAGCTTGCCATATCAACGTTCAGAGGTGACATACATGAATGCAGACACTGGTCAGGCATTATGATGCATGTGAATAATCTAATGCATATAACCAGCCTGGAGAAAGCATAAACTTCTCCTATGAATATGCATACATGTGAACAACTTCATGTACTTGTGAATTCTGCAATATGCCTGAACTCCCCCTGTCTACATACAAATATGACATGAGACACTAGTTTCCCCCAATATATTGCATTGAGGGACCAAGGCAATTTCTACTGACAATAAAAATGCAAATTTCAAACATTCAATTCAGGGAATGCTGTGCACATTCAGATGTCACATGAATTCAAACTATGTGCAGTAGATTTGAAGCAAGTGTGATAGTCCCACATGAAGAGGAATTTATTTCAGATTTATGCATTTTCATGAAGAACAGCATATGCAGGCATGAAAGTATGTTCAGATAAATCAAATTCAAATCATGTGTCATGATAGACTTCATGATCAACCCTTGGCACTAGGCGGAGAACTTATGTCTTATGACCACCTCATGCATAGTGTGGGTTTCCAGGCAGACAAAAAATCTTCCCTTCTCCCGACAGCATTTGATATACCAATGGATTTAATTTAGCCGGTATCAAAAACACATATCAAAAGTAATTTACTAAACACACAAAGAGCATACATAAGAGTGCATAATACAGTCCTATGTGCAATTCTAATTTTAGGATGATAGTTTTCTGAACATATATGTATGGGAATGAGCATGTATGCAACTGATTTTGAGTGATTGTGTTAAAGATGCAATATGACACATTCAGGCACTAGACACATGCAGTCCAGATTTTCAGACAAGGTATTTAATTCATTATCAATCTAATATATGCACTGATTGTTCAACATATGCTTATGACAAACAATGCAGATTATCAAATTCAAATGTGAACATGCATGCACTAGATTTTAACTAACAAAGCAATCATGATATATATATCTATCTAAAGAAAATTATTGAAAACTCAAATAGCCAAACCTGTAAAGTGCAGAATTGGGGTTTTACCATACTCGGGTGCCTTGACTTATTAACCCCTTTTTATTCCTCAGCTCCAAGGCACACATGTAAAACAGTTTCTCATTTTACATTTTTAGGTACCCAAGAGTTCTTGGGTCCTGTAATGTTAGTAGCACCTTTGAAGGGTGCTTTCCTTATCTTTTGGGCTTTCATATCATCAAACATCATTGAAGAACAATTATTTATAGGATGCCCAATCTGCCCGCAGTAATGACATGAAATAACAGATCTTGAGTTATTTTTATGCATATTATCATAAGCATGGAATCTATGTGCATTAATATGAAAATTTCTATTATTTGCATGAACATAATGTTTTCCATAACCTGCCATCCAGCGGTCAGAGGCTCGATGGCCAGGTTTTCCACAATCATAACATGTAGGAATCTTTATTTTAAATGTAAATTTATTCCCGTCACATTCATGTCCTTCTGCAGGGAATTTAGCAAATTTAAAATTGAAATTTCTTCCCTAATTATGCCAACAGTGTGCAGCGGTGTGGCCCAACTTGCCACAACAAAAGCAATGAATTTTCTTCTTCTAAAATCCATGATTTTTAACTTAAGGTCTATTAGCATTCAGGTCATCTTGTTCCATTAGTTTACACTCATGCATTAGATGACCAATTTTATGACAATAAAAGTACTGAGACATTTTACTTTGAGCAAAAAAATGTTTCTTGTCATGTGACTTCTCAGCATGATTTCTACTAAACTTCAGATCATCCTTCTTCATTGCAAGACAACTATCCATGCAATGACCATACAGGCCACAGTAATGACATGTCATGATTTTCTTATGTGCATGTGTGTGCATGGATGATTTTCAAACACCATGCAGTGAAGTGACAGGAACCTTTTTGTTCTTTTACTTTTCAATTGGTTTTAAAGATTTCTGAGCCGTAAACTAAAAAATAGGTGGATTCTGAGAACTGTGAGAAGCAGAACTAGAAACAAAGGATGTTTAAATTTAATTTTCAAAACTCTTTTTATTTACTGGGTTATAGCCCAACCCCTCATTCTAAAAATTAATCTTTGTTCCAAGCAATTTGTTCATATTATCTTGCCCACTAACAAATTTAACAAGGAACTTTTCAAATATTGAATCTCATTTTCTAGAGATGTAATGTGCATCTCATAGCTAGCAATATCTTGTTCACTACAATTGACACATTGATTCAACACCTTGTTTGTAGTTTTATAATTTTCAATTTCTATCTTAAGACTGTACAATTCTTCTAAGTTGTCAGACATCACACACTTACCTTTTTCAAGAATCAGTAATATGTCAGATAGGGTGGCATTTAAATGTTTCAATTTTTCTATCTCTTCCTTGAGTTTGTCGTTCTGAATTAATTCATTTATTAGAACCTGATCCTCTGGATTGGCCTCCTGAGACCTTCTGGTTTCAAATTCTTTTAGATCTTTTTGTTGTTTTTCAACATTCTTCTGTAACTATATGTTCACTGACTTGACAACATCAACTTTTTCAGCAAACAGATTCTTCTCTTTTTTAAGTTTCTCAAATTTTTCTTCATTTTCTTTAACTGATTTTCTGAGCAATTCGTTTTCAGATTTCAGTTTGTTTAGATCGGAGTTAACATGTTCAAGATCTTTCAATAATTTTTTATTCTGAACTGAATTATTGATAAGATTTTGATCATTATCTGTTGAACTAAGTTTTTCTTCCAGTTTAGAAATCTCATTTCCAGGTTCTTGATTTTCATTCTTTAGCAATCCAATTTGTTTGTTAAGCACTTGGATATCACATAAACAAGCATCATGCGATTGTCTTAATTCCAAACAGTTTTCACATGAAGAATTAGAACTATTCAACCCAGTTGTCTTTTTCAATTTTTTATATTGCTTTCTTAACATCTCATGTGACTCTAATAAATCACCATATGCATCCTGCCAATCATCTAGAGTGAAATTCTCAAAGGGGTTTACCTGATCATCGTCCTCTTCTTCATTTTGACTACTACTTTGATTACTGCCATCGGCCATCATGCAGATGTCCTCCCCTCGCCTGTGGGCTAGCTTCAGCTTGTCCAGTATGTCCTTAGCTGACTTGTAGTTATGGAAACGAGGGTGCAAAGCCTTGTCAGTAGCTGCTTTCATCAATTCCATAGCCTTTTTATTTTTACCACACATAGATCTATGAATGTCAGTCCATTTGGACTTAATTTTTGGTAGTCTATGTGGACCATGTGAGATTAGCTTCCATAGATCTGGATCAACAGACTTAACAAACATATGCAAGTTGTTAAGCCACAGGTTGAAATTAGTACCATCAAAAACCAGTGGATAGGCCATGGATATAATCGACAAACAATTCAATGCACCGAAATAGGTATGCTCAGAAATGCACCAAAGAAGCAGTAGGATCTACTGCGGATCGTTGGATCCGATGAGACAGCAACCTGCTCTGATACCACTTGTTAGGAAATAGATGGGTGCACGAAGAGATCCAGAGGGGGGGTGAATGGATGTAACTACAAAACTTTTAGCCCAATTTGAAATACTAAAGATTTTAATGAGATGAAGCTAACTTAAACAGGAAAGCTGCAGATGACAAGGAGGGAAACACCCACAATCAAATGCTCACTGAAGACGAGCAATTCTCATGGAACGGAGCTAGAACACTTGAGACACAAATTCAGCACTCTAACTGAAGTTGAACAATGACCAAGGGTTCAGACAGAACCACAAACAAGCATTTAGCCGTATGCTAGAACAAAACACATGATGAACTTGTCACACACTAACGGAGGTGATCAATTGAAATCAATTAATCTTTCATTCAAATAAAACCATTTATCGAACACTAGCTAATCATTCCAATTCGGCGCTTAAATGATATTAGCTCGTGTACAGACCTGCGAATGGGGGATAGATGATAAGGAATGAAAGCACAAGCAACCACACTATGCACAGAGGATTTTTTAGGTGGTTTGGCCAAACCTCCAGTCTGCCTACGTCCACCCCTCACTCAAACCGAGTGAGGATTCCCTTGCAAATAACACGAACAAGGAGACTCAATTTGCAACAGATGCTGCCAAACAGCTTGAGACCTGAGGGAGACAAATCCCTCAATCCAAGGTGTGTAACCCACAGAAACTTGGCACCTAGGCTTGCTACCCATAAGTCTAGAACCGAAGATGAATCTCCCTTCCTCTAAACCAGAAGGAAACACTAGTGACACCCCGTCACTAGCAACTGGAGACATAGTCTCCCTTCTCCTGAATCCTCAGGAGGAACACGTGAGTGAACCCAGTCACTCACAATCGGAGACCACGTCTCCCTTCTCCTGCTACCGTAGAAGGAACCCCGATCCCAAACCAGGGAAACAGAAACCACACAATGAATAGCGAAAACAAACAAACGAAGGATAAAACAAAAATAGACATAAACTGTAGCTCCAAGGAGCAGATGGACTCTGGATCTGATCCACGAGTCGAGATACTGGCAGATTTTCAATTGAAGCTTTGGCTGCTCTCTTTCTTCTCTACTATTCACTCTCGGCTCTCTTTTCTTCTTCTTCTGCTGGCTCTCTTTTGTCTTCTCTCAGACGGCCACTCTTTCTTCTGCACACCCCTTTTTCTTCCTTTCTTGCGCCACACACCTCTTCTGAAGGAGGAAGACCCCTTTTTATAGAACAGGGGCTCTGTAAAAACTTTTTGGATAAGTGTTTTTATTCCATAGTTTTATCATTGGGCCACGTGGCAGAAGAGAGATCATTCCTCTAATGATTGAGCCTTAGCTCACGTGCCCAAACAAGTGCTCACTTGGGTCCATGTACCATTTTGCGTCAATCTGGGATCACGTGCCTAGTATCAGTTCGAGGTCACGTGTTTTGAGTTGCTGTTGTCCAGGTGTTCGCTGAAATGCCTGCCTGAGAGGGTTGAAGTCTGTGTCTCCTTCAACTTGTGCTTCTACTGCTTTGATCTAGTCCTTTATGCAAGAGCAATATGCATCAACTTGTTCCTAGATTGCTCAGACCTTATATGTATGGTATTTAGATGTGCACTGACCTTACAAGCCATAAGCAAAATGTGCATCGACCTTATGTGTTATAAGGAAAAATGTGCACAGACCTTATATGACATGAAACAAGACATGCACTGACCTTCTCTGCCATAAATGTAGTGTGCACCGACTTTAAGTGTATGGTGTTCTTCAGCTGCACTGACCTCATCAGCAAGAATTTCTTCATCTACTCCGACCTTGCTAGTAGAGTGGAGAAAGTTGCACCGACCTCTCTTCAGAGGTAACCGATGTGCATCGACCTTCTTTTGAGATTGCTTAAATGTGCACCGACCTCTCTTCATAGTTGACTGATGTGAATCGACCTTCCTCTTGAAGTTTCTCAAATGTGCACCAACCTTTGTATAGTATCAGCCAGATATGCATCGACCCTTGTCCAGTATTAGCCAGATGTGCATCGACTTGGTTCAGCATTGGCTCGATGTGCATCGACCTTTCATCTTGAAATCACCAAGGTGCATTGACCTTTATTCTGCATTACCAAGATGTGCCCCGACCTTAGTCCCATGCAGACTGGATGTGCACCGACCTTGCTTCTTTACCCGTGGCAGCTGCACCGACCTTGTTCTTCGTTGGGAAAATGTGCATCAACTTGGTTCAGCATTGGCTCAATTTGCATCAACTTTTCATCTTGAAATCACCAAGGTACATCGACCTTTGTTCTGCGTTACCAAGATGTGCCTTGACCTTAGTCCCGTGCAGACTGGATGTGCACCGACCTTGCTTCTTTACCCGTGGCAGCTGCACCGACCTTATTTTTCATTGGTAAAATGTGCATCGACCTTTCTTTCACTGAAAGACTAAAGGTGCACCGACCTTGTTATGTGTGAGAACGAAGAAGCATCGAACGTAGTTTCTTGGCTGAAGGCGATATGCATCGACCTTAGCTGCCTGACAACTGAAGTAGCATCGACCTTATGTTCATTTCTGTCTAAGGTAGCATCGACCACAGAAGCTGCATCGACCTTAGCTCTCTATATGCATCGACCTTACTTCATCAACCACAGAAGCTGCATCGACCTTAGCTCTTAGCTGCATCGACCTTAGTGTCAGCTTGCACTGTCTGGGACTTTGATTGGCCAAACAAGACTATTGACAATTCTTATTGACTGTGCATTGACTTCATTGACCATGTTGACTTTTCTTGTTGACTGAGTGTTGACTTTTGATTTTAATTGGCTTTCAACCTGTTCTTTTGAGCATACAGTCACAGACTTTTACACATGAAGCAAATGTAATATAAGCAATGGGAACAAGCAATTGCATTAGGTTGATTAACATCGAAAGCAGTGCACCAATGCAACATCAACAGTTTTTGGCATCATTAAACCATAACGATATCATGACAAATGAGTCATAGTGTGTGACATCATCAAAATCACAGGGGTACAACATCGCCCACGGGCGTACCCGAGATGAGCTCACTAGCTACCGGGAGGCCGATCACGGTGACCCAATAACCTGAATGGGAGTGGAAAACCTCGAGGACCAGCCTACAATAGGTTTCAACGACCCACGGGCTGCCACAACCTCGATTGAGAGGCGTGGACTTAATTATTGTCGGGCTGAGTGGCCTATTGATATTCACTCTCGAAGTAGGATCCGTCCGGGCCCACGTTATGAGGAAATGAGCCCCCGAGGTTCATGAGTGACTAAAAGAAACCCGATTGGAGGATCCGTTAAATGGGGAATGTTCCCCCTCCCTAGTGATGGGTCTATATTCATGTCAAGAGGTGAGTGACATTATCGCAGAAAATGTAATTTTCCCCCAAATGAGAGAGGCTAGGGTTATTGATAGCACTAGCAACTCAATACCCTATCGAGGGCTAGAGAGCTCAAGGCCTGAAGGGCTATTGACACAACGGTACACTCGAACAACATAACAGGGTAGAAGCGTAATCGGGATAGGAAGAAAACTAAGACCCTTCGATTGAACCATCGCGGGAGATATGGGCTAAAATGCATGGACCGTTGGGCTTACATGGGGGATTAGATGTGCAAGTGAAGGAAATTTCCAGAAGACATTATTCTGATAGGCAATTGCCCATACACCAAGGCAGAGTATATGTAGCAGGCTGTAAAGACCCAATGACGGACTGCGGACAAACAACAACATCCTATGGAGAGATGCAATGCAGGGGAAATTAAGCTGGATACGGGAATGGGTTATAGTCCCGACAACCCATGAAGAAGGGTGAGGAGGCATGTGGCCGACTCCACATCAAATGTGAGATAGTGGCACTTATCACGGAACTTAATCAGAAAGCAAACCACGCTGGATATTGGAATGGTCCATTGTCCCTACAACTCAAAACCGTGAGTGAAGGGGCATGTGGCGAGTTCCACATTGAATGCTAATACAGCACACACGTCAAGCGCACACAGAGATGGAGCATACACTAGTCACACAGAAAGAACGGGCATTGAGCGTACAGAAGAGCCCATGCATCCTAGACCCATCAAGAACCCCAAGGAGGAAAGTGAATGGATTTACTGTAGCCCCTGAGGGCATGGACGGACCCTTCCACCACCTCAAGGCGGGACTGAATCAGGAATAGTCTGAAGTGAATCTGAGATTACCTAAATACACTGAATGCTAATAAGATAAAAGTGTGGCTGCTGGGTGTACAGGGGAAAGGGATTATAGCTGTAGCCCCAGAATGGGCTCCCTCATAGCGAGAGGGTTCAACTCTGATGAACTATTGAGCAGTAACAGAGAAAGGATGGGGGAGGAGAAGAACACAGCAACATGAGAAAATTGGAGAAGACAGACAGCCATTGAAATCTGATTTATTACACGAAAGAGGTGTCCGAAGCCTTCATTGCATACATAAAGAAGAACAAATAGGCATTCATTACCCCGGAGAGCTTACAAAGAAATATAGAGATTATTGATGACAGAACAGCAAAAGAGATGAGGTATCAGGGATCATATCATCGCCCAATTACATATAAAAGAATAGATAAGCGGGATCAATAATCCCTAAACACGAGACACGGCGAGAACCCACCTAAAGCCTCGAAATAGAGTATCGAAACTCTGAAATCACTCTGCTCTCTCTGAGGAATATGGGACGGCCAATGGCTTTTCGAGGGCTCTCTCTCTATTTCTCCAAGGACTCAGACTGTTGCCTTTGTTGACCTTCTCCTTCTTGTTTTTTGTTGTTAGGGTTCGAAGAGGCCGAGGATGGGCCATTTTATAGGCAGAAAGGGGGTGCCGGTGATCCGGCGTGGATGCGATCGCGCGTCGGATCACTGGTGCCCTCTCCATTCTCACGCCGGTTCACTAGATGGAGCGCGCCAACTCACCAGCCACGGGGGCGCCGGTTCACGGGGTGGCATAGGTTTGCGCATCGGTTCATCAGCCGTCGAGTCAATGGAATAACTCCGCCGGTTCAAGGCTTCTTCATGCCAGTTTATTGGGCCTTTGATCACATTATGTCCTCCAAGCTGGCCCAGGAGGGTGTCTTAAGCCCGAGATTACTCCTGGCATGTTGAGCCGTTAGGAGAAGTGCTTTCGAGATCTTTGGGCTTCCAACCAGGCGGTTTCCAGTATGAGCCATGTTTTAATCCGGTCGCTCAGGTTCTTCTGTTGAAAATGCCTTTGGAAACCCGTGCTATAAGACCATAGATGTTTCTTCACCTTGGAAGGTGTTCCCTTCAGGTGGTGGGCCACTAGGGGAATTTTTTTGTCATTACGGACGGAGTTTGTTCAGTACGACTCAGTCGATACCGGTTTGTTAGCTTCAGTTTGCTGTTCGGCATTATTGAGCTATCAGAGGGATGGATTATAGGATCTCTGGTCTTCCATTAGTTATCCTAGGGCTTCCGCAGTCCGAGTGGACCTTCTTCATAAATTCTTTTTGGCTTTAGCACACCGGTGAGCCATCTTTCTTCATTGTTAAGGCAAAACTATCACCTAGTTATATTTTAGGTGCCAACAAATGCCCCCCAGTCGCAGGTGTCGCAAGTGAGGGATGAGTGGCGTGGGACCTGCGGATGCCCCTTTGTTGATCACATTTTATGTAGTATGGCATTGTCCGACCTTTCTCGATGGTCAGAGAGCTTGTGAAGCAAGGGAACCGACGTTGCGAGGCAAGCGAACTGGCTTGGCATTGAGGGCTTAATGAACCGGCGTGCCTTTGAGGGCCAGTGAACCGGTGTGGCTTGCTGCCTTGGGTGAATCGACATGGACTCCAGTGATCCGACATGGCTATAGATGCCAACGAATCGGCGTGGGCTTTGCGGATCCTTGATCCGGCGTCGCCAATGAGTTGGTGGGGGGTGATCTGGCCCGCACCCTAGGGCGTTTCTGACGTCGGATCACTCCCTCCCCTCCTCTTATTTATCTCTTTTTGAGTGTAAGGGAAACCCTACTTTTTTCTTCCATGTTTCTCATTTTTACAAAAGCGGCCACGGCGGGGCTCCCTTCTTCGGTGATCCTCCACAGCGGCGATGGCGCTTGAGGACTCCTCTTCTCTGGCCTTTTCTACGGTGGTGGCAGTAAAGCACTTCCCTCTCTAGTGAGCGCACAGCCGGTGGCGGCGTCCAAACTCTAGCGTGAGGGCCCTCCCCTCTCCGGTCGCGGCATGTGCGATGGCGGCGGTGCTAGGGCATTTTCCTCACCTCCTGTGGATCCGGTGATCGTGAAGGCGGTGAGGGCTTGTTGGCAGATGGGCTTCAAGCCCCTGGTTTACGTGCGAGAGAGAGGGGCAGGGCCATGGCCCTTTGTTCACATATATATATATATATATATATATATATATATATATATATATTAATTTGATCCCACAGAGGCGGTGGAGACTCCTCATACGGGCAAAAGCCCTTTTATGGCCCCGGGAGTGTTTCTGGTAGGCCAGCCCTCGAAACACAACTCATGGGTGTCCGTTAGGCCTAGGTGTGCTACATATGGCCTAATTCAGGGACTGTCTCACCATTGTGTGTGGACTTGTTCCCATTTTCTCTTTGGCATGCTTCCCAGCTAAGGGGAGATTCTGTCAAAATTTCGTTGAATTTGCTCATAGAGATACCTTCTAATCACGTATTTTGCTTATTTTTCTTTTGGCTGCAGATATCATGGCATCAGGCTCTGCTTCCTCTTCTGCTCGGGCGATTGTGACCTGGAGGGATGTCCATGCCCTAGACCAAGGTCTTGACCGTGTAGCCATGGTCGCGGAATCCTCCGACTCTGATACCGACACTATTGACATCGGACGCCTTTTGATCACGGGCGGTGATTCCTTTCGTTACGACCGCCACGGGAATTATAGGGCCAACCACCCAAAGGACAAGCACTTGCTCCCTTTCACCCAACGCTTCAATCTCCAAGGAAAGAGGGATATTCACCTTGTCCGAAGAGCAGAACAGGCTATCCTTCTGGAGCGAGAAAGCTTGACGGACTTGTTCATGCGGGGCAAGCCGATATACCTTCCAGGCGAACCTCAAAAATGGAATGTTGTACTTGGGTTAGCAGAGTTGACCCCGAAAGAGGGGTTGCTGACCCGGGCACTAGAATTTATCCCGGCCAGATGGGACGGGTCGACAGGCCGTGTCAATAGAGAAAACCTAGCCTTTGGACTATTCTTAGCCCCATTGAAATGGGGGTTCAGGGAGGAGCCATTTTTGTTGGACTGTTTAGCGGTGCGCTATAAGCATCAAGTTACCGTAGGGTGGTTTGTTGATATGAAAGCCACTGACACGCACGTCTTCTGAGCAGGGGCTGTGGAGTTTACAGATTACGTTCTACAGCACTATGCTCCAATTTTAATTTTCGTTGGGATATACCACAGCGTATATGCTTCAAGGTACCGCTACCCGCTCTCAAAGGGGTTATGTTGCGAAATGATTGAAGTTTTCTGCCCAGAGTACAACACCTTCTATACGGTAGAGGGGTAGACATCCCTAGATCTTTGGAGTCTTTCTCAGTTGAGTGGCCTCCCTTTTGACGGTGAGCCTTATGAGGAAGTTTGTTGGCCAGATTGGCTAAAAGACCAGACGAATGATGACTGGCGATATCTGACAGGGTTCACCTATTGATACTTAATGAAAGCATACCGTGTCTTGTGCCGATCATCTCACAACGCTGTCGAAGCCCATAAGCTTGGAGAAAAATGGCGCGTGAGGATGGGTGTCTGGATCCAATATTTCTTCAAAGTGGAGCAGAAATACAAAGATTTCCCCTCAATAACGTCGGCTCCGAGCAAGCTGAGGAAAAGAGCTCGGCGAAAGGTAGCCCTCCCGTCCTCATTACACTAAGGGCAGAGAGAAGGGCCGAATCCGGCTGGTGTTGATGCAGTCACTCACTGTGCTGCATACTTAACATATTGGCTCAGTTCATTTGCTCTCCCTCAAGGCGACAAGAGCATAATTTGGGCTGGGGCTATCTACCCAGCCTGCTTAATGGCATGGGGAGTGAAGCTGTCACTTTGCCTAGCTGCCCTTTGTTTGATTTACAAGACACTGGGGGACCTTCATAGATCACGTCTCCCCAGGAATTTGTAGACGGTCGGTCCCCTCCACTTTTTCAACGCCTGGGTGTCTACGTTGTTTCCAGATGCTGCTCCTCCGGCGCTGCAATCGCTGAATTTTTTCCTGATGATGCTGGAGTTCGCAAGCGCTGAGCCTAACCAGCCGACAGATCATCTTTTCTTTATCTGGGAGCAATTGACTAAGATTCCCATAGATTCTCCTAGCGTTCTGGATTTCTGGAGCTTAGATGCCCATTCGAGCCCGTTGGTGAACAGGCTATGAGAATGCTGCCTTGAAGAGATGGAAGAATATGTTCATCCCACTTCTGGCACAACTTGCACACGGCCAGTTCTGGAGCCCGAGTTGATTGACTGGGCACTGTCAATTAGGCCAAGCGTTTTGACCTTCCGAAAGGGTGGAACTGTATGGTTGGAGCCCTACTATTCATTTCACTTTGGCCAGAATTTTGGTTACGATCAGCACATTCCTCCTTCCTCAGCGCAATTTGCATTGCAGAGCAGAGTCTGGTCTGGCACGGTGGTGGCAGAAGAAGCTTGTACTTGGTGGGATCACTTTCACCGTAGGGAGGCTTCTGCATTCAGGTCCCAGCCCCTGGGCATTTCCCCCGTGTAACATCGGAGTATATTAAGTGGTGGAATGCTCGTACGGGCTTCTTCAGGTTCTCCAAGAGCGTGTTCTGGTACGCCCCTGAACGCAAGTTCTTCAATTCCCAGTCGACGCTTGTTCTTTATATTGACTCGGTGCACTTGAAGCAGTTGGAGTACCAGAAAGATGTTGAGGTACAATCTTATTTAGAGGTCCGGAAGGCTGCTAAACGAAGCTCAACCAAGCCAGAACCTGAACTTGCAGTCGTCAACTAGGACGATTTCTTGAAGACCCTCTAGGGGCTATGTCACATAAGTAGTGAGAGATTACTCTTTAGCAACTGCCTTTGCCAGTGGAGGAGCCCATATCTTCCACAGCCACCTAGCACCTAGAGGCTAATAGACATCATCCTTACAGGACATTCATCAGAAGGGAGGACTGGCGGGCCACACTCTACAGTCAGACCCCATGGCTATTTGCCTTGTTATGTGCCCATGGCCTTACAGTGGGTGACTCTAGTGATGCCATACTGAGTCATCCACTTTCTGTTTCTTTCAAATATGCCAACGGATGGGGGCTAGACCACCTCAGCCTTTATTATTTTTTAACTTCTCGCGGCCACTCAGACTTGGCTTCGCTGGCCGAACAATGCGGGACGATTGGAGACATATGTTGGCTTATTCGCGAGGCTACCTCAAAGGACAAGGAGCCCTTGCTATTTTATTGGCCACTTTCACCTTTGTATTCGAGGCCGGCGGGTATGCTCCCTTCATTGACTCTTGTTTATCATTATTTTTGTAGCGTGTGCGGTTTCCTCATCCTTGTGTGCCTATGGTCTGTAGCTCGACCAATTTCGAAGGAGACTGGGTCATACAGGCATCTGATTATAAAGGCCTAGAAGCCGACCCATTTTGAAGCTCCGGAGGCAGCTCCGACAACTACTCCCCTATCGACTGGTGGCCCATAAAAGTGATATGGTCTGAAGTTATTTTTGGGGTTTGGGAAACCCCTCATTTGGCCAGCATCGAATGCTTCAAGCGGCGACTACTGAAGAAGAGGAAGAAGAAGACTACTTGCCGGTGGTGAGTACAAAAGAAGAAGAAAGAAAAAGGCATCGTCTGTAGATGATAATGGGTATGAAGACGGCCTAAAAGATAGAGCCGATGAAGCCCTTCCGCAGTAGGAGGAAGAACAGATAATTTTAGTGTTTAAAAGGTTGACCTTTCCTACTCAAACAAGAAGAAAAGTATGGAGATAGAGAAGAGGAATGCAAGACTTTACTTGCAATATGGCCGGAGTGACCGACAGATATGGGGCCTTACCCGAAGAATTGGCCAGAATAGCCGAAAGACCCGGCCTAGCTACCAGAAGAAGCAAAGGCACAGAGGAAATGCTAAGAGCGGCGAAAGGAAAACAAGCCATCACTGAGGCCGTCACGACACTGACTGCTAATGTAGTGACATCTGAAGAGGAAGAGGTTCTACTGAGTGCCTCACCTGAGGGTGCTTCAAGTGAAACAGTTGACAACGTCCCTAGTGCGACAGCCCTAGACCTGTCGGTATTGATGCTACTATAGAAATATCAACAGGAGATAAAACTCCTGAAGAAATAATTAAATGAGGGGGCAGAGTAGACTCCGTCATTCAAATAGCCAGAAATACAAGCGGAATCGTCACGAGGAGCTGCCAACCTGGGTGATCTTCTACCGTCATGCAATCTTTTTCAACCTGTAGAGCATAGCCAGGCTGCCACTCAGCAGTGCCTACCTCAACCGTTGCTACCATCGGTGCTGCCTCAGCTACATCAAGCACCGCTACAGTGCCCTGCATGGTAGGCAACCATTCTGGTTACCTCCTACCTGTAGCCGATGCACTTCTATCCTGAGCTGGTCGACCCGACCGTCATGAACAAGTTGATGGTTGAAAGAATGATCGAAATGAAGCCACCTGAGCGGGGCGAAGGTGACTATGTTACATTTGATGCATATCGGGTGCCTTACCCGCCACAAATTTGGGCAGCTCCCTCCGGGGATCAGCAAGCCACCCAAATTTGATAAATTCAATGGGCAAGGTTCCCCTAAAGAACACATTGCCTACTATATGACAGTCATGGGTGACTTGGCCATGGATGAGTCATATTTGCTGAAGTTCTTCAGGTCTGTCATTTCTTCTTGGCCATGCCCCTGTGAGAGGATAGGAGACATCTGTCGGCCTCGCACCGGAGGCATGTATGCTAGTCTAGACAATCTGGAAAGTTTATTTGACCTTCTTCTTGCCACAGGAACATCGGCCTGTCGTGCACAGGTCTTGAAAGTAGTGCAGAATGAAGGAGCCATGACCGCGGTTTCTTCCTTCGCGGCGAACCCCCTCCTCTTCTTCCTCTCCGCCTCGACGGGCTGGGGGTTGCAGCTAATAGAGACATTCAGATGGACAGGCTAGATCTTCTTAGGCATCCAAACTTGTTTAAACTTTTTTGGCCTTGGGGCCAATTCCTTTCGGCCATGGCGGCCCTCTTGCTAATTCTCGGCCCTCCTCCCAGACAACGCTTGAAAAGAGTTGTGGGTTGGTACAGCCGGGACCACATGGTCTGAAATCACTTGGGTGTCACGGTCGTCCAGAAAGATATGGATGCCACCAATAAGAATAGACTTTTCGGACACCAAGAGTCGCCTGGTATAAGGGTAGAAATCTTTCTTCGAGAGCTTCCTCGTCGGCGGCTCCCGGGCTTGTTGTTCTAGGCAGGACGGGCACCACGAGCTGCATGGTAAACCATGCAGCTTACCAGTTGAGTTCTGCCTCCCAGAGAGGCCTGGCAGCTTCGGCCGCCAACCATGCGGGCCAATGGTTTCTTGTCAACAGTAGGGGTAACAGGCTTTATGGCCGCCACCTCAAGAATGTCGGTCAAGGTGACTCCCAAGAAATTTGGGAATCTGACCACCGGTGGGAAGCTCCCGAAAGCAGTCGGTACCGCCAGGTACCCATAAGTGGCATGAGCAGCTACAATCTGTAACTGAAGGTGAGATCAGCGAATCCGGCAACCATTGTTATTCCTATAAAATAAAAACAAGCAAACAATCAGTATTCTTGGGGAGGGCCCCGAGGCCCTTTATCTTGGCGAAGAGATGAAGGGAGACATAGTCCCACTGGGCGTGCCAACTTGTGGGAATTGGATTGTTTTATTTGGGGTTTTATTTAAGCATGAGGCCTGCCAATCACATTTATGACGAGTTTATTGTGAGCTATATCTCACTGATCAGACAAAGGTGAGTGATCGTGTCGGGACCCGAAGTCCGCCATACCATAAAGGCTATGACATTAATTACATCCTTCCGAAAGAAGGAAAACCCTTGATTAATCACCAAGATAAAGTGCCACCGGGGCTAATGAATATGCACGGATGCACGAGGCAAAAGGTGTATGTTGTGTAATACAAGCTCCAAACATGCACTCAAGCACGCAATATGGTAAGATTGTATTAAATCGAGCTCCGGTATATGGTGGAGAACTTAGATCCGAGGATCACCTCACGCTCAGTGAGAGCTTCCAGTCAGACTTAATCTGGCTTTCTGCAGATCACCATTTGATATACCGAAGAACCAAGACATATAAGCACACGATAAGGTAGGTATGTATTTATACAGGTACATATGGTGATATGTTCAAATTTTATTTCAGCATGGCCATTATTTGTATTGCCACAATCATATTTTCTTTTTATTTACACTCTCTCTTCTCTACATTATTATCTTCGTTGTTTTCAATATTCTCATCCTTATTTCTTTTTATTTCACATATGCATGATAGTCACGTGTTAATGAAAGGGGAGCATGAGGTGAAACGACACAGAGAGTAAGAAATAGAGGGTAAGGTGAATCGGCGAGGGGCAGATTGATCTGGCATGGAAAGAAGAGAGAGGAAGAGGTGGAGTGAGTCAGCGCGGTGAAGAGAGGAGAATGGGAGAATGAGGAAATGGGGTGATCCGGCGGCAGCTAGTTTGCACGCTGGATCAACTCCATTTTCCCACGTCGAATCAAGGGAGAGAGATAGGGAGCCATCGGTTCATGAAGCAGAGGTCCCAAGCCAAATCGAACTTGCTCAAAGGCCCAAATCAGACCATGGATCCCTCTCTTTAAAGCATTATTAATTTGTTAAAATTGTATTTATGCAAGCTCCATATATTATATCTTAGAGTGAAGCTCGATCGTCTGATCTTCGTGCGAGGTTCACACTCGAGCACAATCTTAGTACAATTCGAGGCAGGCGCACACACGCCACGCCATGTTGCAAACAACATTATGGGTTTTTTAAGGATTATTGTTGATTCAATTTTAACCAAGGTAATGTAAACGGAAAAGCCGAGAAAACAGCGTATAATTGGCAACATCTCACCTTATCCCAGAGGATGATGCGGGATGAAATAGAGACTCGCCCACAGGAGTACCCGAGATGAGCTCACTAGCTACCGGGAGGCCGATCACGGCGACCCGATAACCTGAATGGGAGTGGAAAACCTCGAGGACCATCCTACAAGATGTTTCAGCGACCCACGCGCTGCCACAACCTCGATTAAGAGGCATGGACTTAATTATTGTTGGGCTGAGTGACCTATTGATATTCACCCTCGGAGTAGGATCCACCGGGGCCCATGTTATGAGGAAACAAGCCCCCAGGGTCCATGAGTGACTAAAGGAAACCCGATTGGAAGATCCGTTAAATGGGGGATGTTCCCCCTCCCTGGTGATGGGTACATATTCATGTCAAGAGGTGAGTGGCATTATCATAGAAAACGTAATTTTGCCCCAAATGATGGAGGCTACGAGTCATACTGATAGCACTAGAAACTCCATACCCTATTGAGGGCTAGAGAGCTCAAGGCTTGAAGGGCTATTGACACAATGGTATACTCGAACAACTTAATAGGGTAGAAGCATAATCGGGATAGGGAGAAAACTAAGACCCTTTGATTGAACCATCGCGGGAGATATGGGCTAAAATGCATGGACTGTTGGGCTTACATGGGGGGATTAGATGTGCAAGTGAAGGAAATTTCCAGAAGATAGAATTCTCATAGGCAATTGCCCGAACACCAAGGCAGAGTATATGTAGCCGGTTGTAAAGACCCAATGACGGACATCGGACAAACAACAACATCCGATGGAGAGATGCAATACAAGGGAAATTAAGCTGGATACGGGAATGGGTCACAGTCCCAACAACCCATGAAGAAGGGTGAGGAGGCATGTGGCCGGCTCCACATCAAATGATAGATAGTGGCACTTATCACAGAACTTAATTGGAAAGCAAACCACACTAGATATAGGAATGATCCATTGTCCCTACAACTCATAACCGTGAGTGAAGGGGCATGTGGCGAGTTCCACATTGAATGCTAATACATCACACACGTCAAGCGCACACAGAGATGGAGCATACACTAGTCACACAAGAAGAACGGGCATTGAGCGTACAGAAGAGCCCATGCATCATAGACCCATCAAGAACCCCAAGGAGTGGAGTGAATGGATTTACTGTAGCCCCTGAGGGCATGGACGTACCCTTCCACCACCTCAAGGCGGGACTGAATCAGGAATAGTTTGAAGTGAATCTGGGATTCCGTAAATACACTAAATGCTAATGAGATAAAACTGTGGCTGCAGGGGGTACAGGGGAAAGGGATTATAGCTGTAGCCCCAGAATGGGCTCCCTCATAGCGAGAGGGTTCAACTCTGACGAACTACTAAGCAGTAAGAGAGAAAGGATGGGGGAGGAGAAGAACACAACAACATGAGAAAATTAGAGAAGACAGTCAGCCATTTGAATCTGATTTATTACACAAAAGAGGTGTCCGAAGCCTTCATTGCATACATAAAGAAGAACAAATAGGCATTCATTACCCCAGAGAGCTTACAAAGAAATCTAGATATTATTGATGATAGAACAGCAAAAGAGCTAAGGTATCAGGGCTCGTATCATTACCCAATTACATATAAAAGAAAAGATAAGGGGGATCAACGATCCCTGAACACGAGACACAGAGAGAACCCACCAAAAGCCTCGAAACAGAGTATCGGAACTCTGAAAGCACTCTGCTCTCTCTGAGGAATCTGGGACGGCCAATGGCTCTTTGAGGGCTCTCTCTCTCTTTCTCCAAGGACTCAGATTGTTGCCGTTGTTGACCTTCTCCTTCTTGTTTTTTGTTAGGGTTCGAAGAGGCCGAGGATGGGCCATTTTATAGGCAGAAAGAGGGTGCCGGTGATCTGGTGTTGATGCGATCTCACGATGAATCACCTGTGCCCTCTCCATTCTCACGGCGACTCAGCAGCCAAGGGGGGCGCTGTGGACACCTAAAAATTCACTGGTGAGAACTCCGAGCCTAGACAAGCCAAACACGAGCAATAGAGAAGGAAAATAAGAAGTGTGCATGCATGTATATCGATGCATACGAGTATAAAAGATGATGAAGAAAATAACAAAACGAGAGAGGAAGAAAAAAAAAGGAAAAATGCATGCAAGGGTGCATGAGCCGGCGCCAGAAGCCCTTTGAGGGCTTGAATCGGTGCATAGGGCCTCTAATGAGGCCCGAATCAGCGCCCCCCATTGGCCTCCCTTCATCTTATGCACAAAAGCTTCTCTGTTTGCCAAGTGAACCGGTACCACCACCCTCCAGTGAATCAGCGCAGGCAAACCTCCCTTTGCATACATGAATCGGCGCAGGCCTTCCCCTCCTTGAATTGGCATGAGGAACATCCCGTCCCCAGAGCAGTACTCTGTTTCCGCTACAATAAGAGCAGAGCAAAAAAGGAAAACAAGGAGGGGAAGGAAAGGGGAAAGGGTTTGCAGCCCCATCCGACGAGAGATCCCCTTAACCGATGGTTAGTAGAGGGCCCCGCCTAAAGAGGATCTTCTCGGGCAATAACCATCGGGCAAAGCCCTTTCACACATCGACAGACCGGCGAAGAAGATCCATCCAGTAATCCCAGGCGCCAAAAATGGCAACGCTCGAAAATCGTTATGTGAGGTCAATGTCAACACTTGTCACCCTCAACCAATCCTGGGGAGACACCCTGCAGATTGCCTGTCCCCCTACGTGCAGGCTCATGATGACTTTGAGTGGGAAAAAGGAGAAGGAGGAGAAGAAAAGGAGGGAGGTGGGTTCGAAGGTCCCCACCTCACCTCCCTATAAAAGGGAGGCAACGGCTGTTGCTGAAGGGTTGGGTTGGTCTCCGCATGCGAGAGAGAAGGAACCAGCTGCAAAGAAAAGTGGTTGTTTGTCTACCTGTGAACCTACGCCTGCGGAGTGGAGAAAAGGGGTGAGGGAGAGAAGAGAGTAGGTGTTCTTCTTTTCTCTTCATTCATCCATCCTGTTTGCTTTAAGCATGATGTATGCGTCTCCCCTGTACTCTGTCACTTTTATAGAGAATGAAAAGGAATCCCAACTATTTCAGATGATTTGAGCTTGATTCTTTCTGTCTCCTTCTCTTAGCTTGAGCAGTTCTTCCTCGTTTTATAACGTAGGCCAAGGTGCTTAATGGACGTATGATACCCCTCTTTTTGTTCTGAGGAGATGATTGGTTGCCCTCTCACTCACTCCCATGAGTTGTGGGGGCTCCATCACTTCTCCCAAACTCCCTACAGTTCAGATGTCTCCTTCGTACGCCAAGGTGCTTTGTTCGCTTTCTTACGATGACCACCTCGGGCCCCCAGGACTCGCTTCTTCATAGCGTGGTCCCCGGAAAACTCCATTCGAGAGGTGAATAGAAACGGCCACACGAAGGCCATCATAAAAAAAAACTTGTGTCCCGAAGCATCGAATACTACTGCCCGTGGGTCACCGGAGCCCCTCGTAGGCTAGTCCTTGGGGTTCCATACCCAACCTGGGTTTAAGGGTAGCCGCTCTTGGGTTACCCATGATTTTTGAGGCCGTCTCGGACTTATCCGTGGGCGAGTCTCTATTTTACACCCCGCAAACCCCGGGTCCCGGGGAGGTGCTGCCAAAATTTCGCTAGGAACGCGGTTAAAAAAAGACGCATTCTCAATGATGATAACCATAAGAACAACAAGATGAATAAGAAGACCTTTGTGCCAACGAGCGTCTCGACATGAATGTTGCTGATGGACCCTCGCGAACCAAGAACAACAAACCCTGCATTTCAAACTCCATGCACATCTTCTGCCGCCCTTGCATGAATAAACGTTAAAGAATGAAAGAGCTCCATGTGTCCATCACAAACAAAAAAAATGATCAGATATGATGAACTGAGTAATAAAGATGGGAATGTCCGTAACTTTCCCAATCCTTTTTGCCAAACAATCGCCTAAAAACCAAATAAAAATCTGTCAAAAGTTGAAACATATGAAGTTTTTTTTTTACCTCCGGCTTGGGGCAAGTTGACTTGCCCAGGCTCCAAGTCGACTTGCCCCTCTCCCCTGCCCCTTTGTTCTACTGCTGTGAGGGGGGGGGGAAGTCGACTTGGCCTCTTGGCCAAGTCGACTTGCCATCTGCACCGGCTCAACCCATCTCTCCCTCCTTTAGCTGACGCCAATTCACACCATCTCTTTCCCCTCCACACCTGCGCCGATACACTTTCACCCCCTCTTCATTTCTCTCTTTCCCCATCACCCATACGCCGATACACTCTCCCTCCCACTCACATCTCTCTCCTTTCCCCATCTCTCCCCAGTGCCGATCCACTCTCCCCCATTCCTCTGAACCCTGCGCCGATACACCCTCTTACCCTCTCTTCTCTCTCCACTCTACACACCTCATCTCCATCTCACATCCCTCTCTCCCCCTCTCTTGTTCTAAAAAAAGAAGAAGAACAAAGGAACAAAGCAAATAAAAGAAAGAAAACAAAACAACATTCAAGGCTTAAGAAATCAAACAAATAAACAAATGTAATGATAACACTAGCAAATGAATAAAGGAAATATACCCATGCATTAACCAAATAAAAGAAAATCAGCAACCAAACAAAGAATAATCAAGTAGCCAAATAAAAAAAACTATATGACAATGATAATAACAAGTTAACAAAAAATACAATCATGCATTCAAGTGAAAGTGGAATAACCCAATAAAACAAAAACATAATAATATCCGCTCCGGAATCCCCGCTTCCCCAGACCCGATGTGTGGAGAATATAAACGATGCCTCAGCAAGTCATGTTTGGACCTCGAGGACCACCTCGACATGGCCATGACTCGACACTACCCTGGGCCAATAGTTTACTAAATCGGCCCCGTTTCCACTGGGATCAAATCCCATTTTCTTATCGAACTTGCCGTATACTCGGCAGACATTTGCACGGGTTTATCTCCGTCTTTACCATGCTTCAAACATGGACTCCTGTCCGAACATGAAATGGTCCCTGAGAGACCGACATATTTTAAATGTTTATACCCCAATGCGGGGGCATTTTAACGCGGTTCGAGACTTTATTATCTCATTTCACTAATACTAATTTCAGGCCATAAGGTCCTTTTTTATGGCGATTGATCAAGGGTTTTGTTGGGACCGGTGCGATGGATTCAGAGGGGGGTGAATGAATCTCCCCTTTAGAAATTTGGCCAATTAAAAACTATAACCAGATACGACAGTGGAATCCAGACTAGTTAAGCTATACAAGATAAGAAGGACAATGATTATCTTGAACAAATAGTTGAGCTGAGAGAGTGCAGACTTCTAAGCAAACTTGCGTTATTAACTGAACTCAATCAAGTGAACGAATGGAACTTAGATGCTCAGATGACTTGAGTGAATTTGACACTCTCCAGAACCAATCTTCAAATAAACAATATGAAATAAATTCTTCGCTAGACAAACGATTCAGATCGAACCTAAGCATACATCTAGCGGATCAGAATAGACACTCAAACCACGATGCAAGAAGAGTTTTTAGGTGGTTCGGCCCACAGACCTACGTCCACCCCTCACTCCAAACCAGAGTGAGGCTTCCACTAGCAACAGCTAGAACCGCAGACTCGGTCTGTAAACAAATGCTGCCTAACAGCTTGACCAGGGGAACAACCTCCCCTCTTCCTCCAGACCGGAGGGAAACCACTAGTGACTACCCGTCACTAGCAACCAGAGACCGAAGTCTCTCTTCCTCCAGACCAAGAGGGAACCCACAGGTAGCAACCACTACCTGCAAACCCGGAGTCAGAGACTCCCTTCCTCTGACACCAGAGGGAACGTACAAGTGACACACCATCACTTGCAACCGGAGATTAAAATCTCCCTTCTACTGAGTCCACAGGAGGAACCCGACCTCAAACTAGAGAATCAGAAGAACAACGGTGAACAGATAAAAAGAAAAATAAGAAATGAAAATACAGCAATCAGAAAGCTGGAAATGAAATCCACAAAGTGTAGCTCGCCAAGGAGCAATCTGGCATGGATTTGATCCAAATACCAGAAGAACAAATCTTCAAATAAGGCTTCAGTTCTCTACTCTTCTCTCTCTTTTTCTCTCGATCTTCACGAGCTCTCTCTCTTTCTCTTTTTCTTCTGCGACTTCTTTCTTCTCCTCTCTGCTTCTCTTTTCTTTTTCCTCTCACTATCTACTCTTCTCTCTGCTCTTCTTCTTCTTCTTCTCCACACCGGATCGTGCAGGCTCTCAGTGGCTCTCTTCTATTTCAGTCACGATCAGTCTTCTTCTAAGGAAGAAGCTCCATATTTATAGCAGCAGCAGCTAGGGCGTGTGCAGGGCTTGTGCCCTCTTTGTCCAGAGATAACCTCAGATCACGTGCCAGGTGCTAACCTCGGATCACGTGCCCAATCATATCATTTTTTCTTCTCGAAGGATATACCTGTCAGTCAGTCGAAGGGAATTATCAGTTTAAGACTGTAAAACTTTGTACATACTTCATTCATGCAAGCAAGACAGTGCATGGCTGTACAGACTTGGTCGAGTGAACCTATGGAGGTTGTATAGACTTTGTGTATGCTTGAAGCACAGAATGCACTGGCTAAGGTTATGAGTGTATAGACTCTGCATGCGTGCTACATCAATGTACAGACTTGCTGACAAAGAGTGTGCAGACTCTGCATGCAATGTATAAACAATGTGCAGACTTAGAATGCATGCATGCGGCATCGATGTACAGACTTGCTGGTGTGTAATGCAGTATGCATATTTCAAAGTATGTACATTGAAGATGAGTGCCCTGCTTTGAACGATGCACAATATATAGACTTGATGTTCGTGCAACGTAGGTAAAGATAGGAATGTATAGACTTGAATGCGTACAAGCAGTGTATAGACTTTGAGCGCGTGCAATGCAGCAGCCAGCCAATGTACAGACTTTGTGTTGCAGCAGCCAGCCAATGTACAGACTTAGTGTTGCAGCAGCCAGCCAATGTACAGACTTAGTGTTGCGAACACAGGCCGTACAGACTTTGAATGTGTGTGCGAGACAAATCAATGCACGAACTATGCACAAACATATCAGCAGAGAATGTATAGACTCTGCTGTAATAAATGCATGCTAAGATAATGTACAGACTTGATCTTGCGAACATAGGCTGTACAGACTTTGAATGATGCATGCACAAAGATGCTAAGTGAGATGCTAAGTGAGATGGATCATGCTAAAACAATGTACAGACTTGTAAGATGCTAAGTGAGACGCTAAGTGAGACGGATCTTAACAAGCACTGACTTGAGGATGCACGATGTATAGACTTAATGGTTGTGTGAGCATGCAGCAGCCAATGTATAGGCTTGCGAGTGCAGCAGCCAATGTATAGACCCGCGAGTGTGTGAGCATGCGATGTAATGTACAGACTTTGCCACTCCTACACCAAGACGATGTACAGACTTGCTGCTGAAGAATGTACAGACTTGTCTGATGCAATCTAGGCAAAAACTCTATACAGACTTTATAGCGTGCATACATTGAATATGCATAAACCAACCGTAGAGTGTATAGACTTTGTTAAGGGATGCATACATGCAAAATGAACATGGATGAACAGACTAAGCCATGAGCTGAGCTCTAACGAATGTATAGACTCTGTTAATGCACTGATCAAGCAACCTGACGATGTATAGACTCTGTTAATGCACTGATGCATAGTATGCATATGACAGAAATTAAACCGATGCAGTGAGAGAAAGAAAACAAGAATGCCATCTATATACCCGAACATTCAAACAGAATAATGCAATCAAAACATCATTTCATCATCATTCTTATGTGGAGACTCATTGAGTTGCTATCATTAAAACAACCAAACAACAACTCCCTATCATCAAATCACAAGGGGCACACCAATCTCCCCCTTTTTGATGATGTCAACACAATGAGTTACACAGACTCAACAAACAATTCTCCCCCTTTGACACAATCAAAAAGGTTTGTGAGTGGAATGAAAGACATGTATGAAGTCTGATACCAATTCTCCCCCATAGAAACATGCAAAGAGAGTACTGAATATAAGAACTCCCCCTATCAACATGAAAGTTTGACAACTCTCCCCCTTTGCATAGTACATGTTCTCCCCCTGGGATGCTATCAAACAGACAATTATTCTCCCCCTTTGCCATCAACAAAGAGGAGGTAAAAAAAAAATAAGGGAAGAAGGACATCTGACTGGCATTCTGAGCAAGTAGTTCAGGAATTAAGCATTCTAAAGCACAGAGTCTTCAGTCATATGAATTTAGAAACTACTTAGAGATAGAATTCTGGTTTAAAGGTTATAAAAGTTAGAGTTCATGCACTACAATCATTGAATGAGTTTGCTATGCATGATAATAGGAATAAATCAGAATCACATTTGAGCATGAGAGATTCAGTTTCAAAGCATCTTACTTTCTTAGACTCAGTAAAATTTGTTAAGAGATACCAGGTCATGTATTGAAATTAAATAATTTGACATACCTGAATTTTCTCTTAGAAGGATCAGCATTTTCAATTTGATTTCATTAGGGGCATTCAGGTGCCATTTGTCTTTTTGCGTAAGGGTACACGTTTATCAGACGCCAGTACCCCTAGATACTCAACATGATGGACCATTCTGCCTATAATCAAATTCAACAGGAATGATTTACACCTTTTTGTGTGAAGGTACACGTTTATGAGACGCAGGTACCCCCAGGCACTCAGTGAAACCACCCTACTGTTTTGATCTTTTATACAAAGATAACTGATACACATCATGACATACGTGTTGTCCATTTCTTTGATGGATCACTCAGTTTCTCAGTGCTTTACCAGTCATTGCTCTGCCAATGTTATTTTTTAAATATTTTTCAATATTTTTCAATATTTTTCTTAGCTGTCCTTTATTTGTTTCAGAATGACTTGTTTAAGGACAATACACATACTTAGCCTTCTCTAACAGGATTTCAGGTGAGTTTTCAGATTTCAGACACAATTAACTTTGTCTGGCATGTAATGAAATAAGGGTTGAGAGTTATTATCAATTATCAACACTCTTATTTACTGATTGCAATCTTTAAACTCTAAAGTTTATAAAATTTAAACCATTAAGTCAGTCTTTAAGCAATTAAAATTCTTATAAAGGAAGAAGTCTGTTTTCTATTGCTTAAGAATTAGAACTGACTAACAGATTGCCATATTGTCAGACTCAACTCATCAGGGTCAAGGGCTTTAATGAATTCAAGAGAGAAAAGAATTTGAGTTTTAATGAAGTTGATGACCTCTCTGAATTACATACAACACTCCCCCTGTCTATATGCATGTGGTTTTGCAAATGAATGGGAAGAATTAGAGGAGAGAGAGCTTAGACATAGTCATGGCTGAATGATATGCAGTGAGGATCATTTCTTTTTAGATTTTTCAAAATTGATGATCTGTAATACACTGCTCTACATGCATGCTTATGCAATGACTCTCCTTCAGATATTTCCTGAGCATGAATGTCATGAACATTATGCACGGATAACCAAACTCCCCCTAACTATATGCAATAAGTGAGGTTTCTTAATGCAACATATGCAATATCATTATGTAGGGAAGTTGACAAATATGTATCATAGCAAAATGTATAATGCATTCATCAAAGGAGTTGTCATGATATGCAAGCATCCGGAGCACACAAATTCAGAAAATAGAATTTAAACTGAGTTTTCAGAACTAACCTGAATAGTTCACTCCTGGGGGGGTTTCACTTGTAAGTGCCTTGGATTATTAACCCCTTTATTCATCAGCTTCCAAGGCACACATGCAGCACATTAATCATTTTGATCCTACAGGAACCCAAGCAGTCTTGGGTCCTGTATTAGCAGTGACACTCCTAGCAGGTTTTCTCAACAAGTTTTTACCTTGTTTATCATCAAAACACATGATATGACAATTATACATAGAATGCCCAACCTGCCCACAATAATGACATGATGTAACAGCCTTTGAGTTCTTTTTGTGAACAGGATTATAATCATGGAATCTATGTGGATAAACATGGAAATTTTTGTTACTTACATGAAATTTTAGTTTACCATAACCTTCCCACCAGCATTCTGAAGCTCGGTGGCCAAGTTTACCACATTCAAAACATACAGGAATCTTTTCTTTGAAAGCAGATTCATTTCAACCAAAATCATTTCTGTTTGCAGGGAATTTGGCAATTTCAGAATTAAATTTCTTTCCCTGAACATGCCAACAATCTTTTGCCCTATGGCCTGACTTCCCACAATTGAAGCACCTACCACGCTGATTTATGACAGTAGATTTATTCTTATTGATAACATTCTGATGGACATGATTAACATGAGGATAGAATTTTATCTTGCCTTCAGCTGACCAGCACTGAATAGCAACATGTCCCATTTTTCCACAATTATAGCAATGAATTTTCTTTTCCCTAGAGACATGCTTTCTAACCTGATTGTTTTGTTCAGCATGTTGAGTTATGGTATTGATGATTGTTGTGATTATTGTTCATGACAATTATGGTTTTGATGATAACTAAACTTAATGTGTGATTACATGATGATAACTAAACTTACATGGTTCGGATGGCAAATGGCAATGATTACATGGTCTTGATCCTTGGTTTGTATATAATCTTTGGTTGAATGTTTGATGTCAATGGGATGCATATATAGATCATTTGGATTCACAAAATGAAGGCTTCATGAGAATCTTGGTTGAAAGTGGTAGATGGCATCGAAGTGATTGAACGTGTATTGTCTTAACTTCATTTACTCTCTTATGCAGGTTTAAAATGAAATGCCAATCCCATATGCAAAGGTATCAAGATTCATGGTGAGAACTTGGCACCTTGCATGTGTATATTTTTGGGAGAAAATGGCAGGCTTTCATTTGGAGTTTTTTTTGATCTTGATAGGATATATGGTTGATATGTGTTCTCACATTGCATATACACTTGGCAAATTAGACCCAATCACCTTGTTGAATGGCATCCTCATGATATATGAAATTTGGTTCAATTATGCTATCTTATTGCACAAATTGGATAGCCATATGATCTTGATGTTATGTTATGGTTGATTGAGTTTTTCAAGTATTTTCATCCTCCTTGTTAATGATTTCATATATGTACTTTATGCATTCATCACTTGGGATCATTGGGCATGTTTTCCTACATGTTTACTAATGTTTTTATTTTTTTTGTAATTTTTCTGCAGGTTTAGGTCGACCAAAAGGACAGTTTAGGTTGACCTAAAAACATTGTAGCTAGCGGTCGACCGCCAGAAGCTAGCGGTCGACCGAAAATCCCAGAAACCAACAAGCAGCAGTTCTCTCAGTAGCGGTCGACCGCCAGCCCCGAGCCAACAAAAATTGACTTTGTTCTCCACTTCGAGAAGAGCCATTCTCATTGTATTTCTTTAATCCTAATGACACCCAATCATCCACAAAACGTGGATCTGGTCTGGGATTTGTCCTTGGACCATTCAAGGGTCATAAAAATATATTTGTGAAGTCATAAACCCCCTTTTGCCCTTGGGTTCATAATAGACCTATTGGGGGTCTTTTTGGATGGTTCTAGAAGGGTGATCATTGTCTTTTCATGTCTTCTACATAGGCATATGTGTAAGCTACGAATTTAGCAAGTGGAACTCTAATGTGTTCATGGTTTTCTATCTTGTAGGTGAAGAAAGGGAAGAGAGGAAAGAAGAGCTCAAGCCAAGGAGATTTGATCTTCATCCAAGAGGTTTTGAGGATTACAGAAGAAGGAAAAGTGCAACAGATCAAGGAGAGGATCAAGAAGACATCAAAATCATCACCATCCAACTGGAGCTTCAAGCTACCATTTCTATTCATCTTGAAAATCAAAGGGGGAACAATCTTTACATCCTCTAGTTTCTATTTTGAGATGGTTGCCATGAGTTCTATTTTGATCTGAGCTTATGTTGTCATATGTGTTCATTTTCGAACTTGCAAATTCATTTTGTGTGTGTGACCGTTTGTGTATACGGTCGTGTATAATCACCTGCGTGCGGTAGTGTGTGTCCTTGTGTTGTGGTTGTTACAACGTGTGTGTGTGTATGTGTGTGATCCACTTGTTGGATCGTGTTGGAGTTCATCTCCGTGTGTGTGTGTTGGAGCTCGTCTCCGTGTGTGTGTGTATTGGGGCGTGTCCCCGTGTGTGTGTGCGGGTGTCGTCCTGCGTGTGTGCTTGGAGCGTCATCTCCGTTTGGGGATTTATCCCCGAGTGAAGCCTCACCGGGTTTGGTGTGGGGTGGACGTAGGATTGCCGTCGTTGCATCCGAACCACCTTAAAAATCGTTGTGCATTGTGCTTGTATTGTGTGGTTTGCTCCATTTCCTCTATCTCCATTCTTCATATACGCTGTTTAAATTGTTGTTCTGGATTTATCTTCGTATATCTTGCATAATCTATATCTTATCATATAAAGTTTGGTAAATCCAATTTATGTTCAAATAGCTTTGAATCTCTTAACTAGATTTGTATCACATATTTTGTAAAAGCTAAAAGTTTCCTTAAAATTGATAAACACCCAATTCACCCCCCTCTTGGGTGTCATTGATCGCGGGACTTCAATTGGTATCAGAGCTAAGGCTCTAATTGCGTAGATCTAACGATCTAGAGTGATCCAGATCAATGACTACCATTATGTATACTTTGAATTCTCCACCGGTGTTTGATGGTTGGAATTTCGATTTGTGGTTAGGTAGAATGTGCAGTCTTGTCAACTCATATGACCCTAAGCTATGGAAGCTTGTTTCATATGGTCCTTATGAGTTGCCTAAGGATAAAAATGTCTGGACTGGAAATTAAAAGCTTAAACATGATCAAAATTATTTGGTGTTAAAGTTGCTAACTGCTGTAGTTGATTCTAATTATTTCCCCTTTGTCTCCCATTGCAGATCTGCGAAGGATATCTTGGATGGCCTAACCAAAATTCGGGAAGAGGATGGAGACCAATGTCTTGTGGTAGGGACGAGTGAACAAAGGAGTGATCAGCCAAGTGGATCAAGCTCATCCAGTGGATCAAGCTCAAAGGTAAATTCTGATTCTGATAATTAAGATGAATTTAGCTATGAAGATTTGTTGAATGCATATGATGAGCTTGCTGAAAAGTACAGGAAAGTTAAGTCTGAAAATAAAAAATTGAAAAATAAATCTGAACATGCTTTTCTTGAGAATGCTTCTTGTGATAAATGCTCGAAACTTGAAGAGGAGATTAATGTTTTGTTAATTCAGAACTCCTTACTTGAAAGTAAAGTGAAAAATCTTGAAAAACTTCAAAAAGAAAATTCTTCATATAATAAATGCTTGGAATTCAAAACGAAAAATGAATCTCTTATGACTGACATCAAAAATCATGAAGAAGTCATTTCATGCATGAGAAAAGAAAATGAAAGATTGAAACAGTTGAATAATGTCATTTCTGAAAGATTGTTTATTTTTGAAAAAGAAAAAAATTTGCTTGTTGATGAATGTGAAAAGGTGCATGTGTTGGAACAAGAAGTGAAAAATCACAAAACCATCAATACACATTTGAATGAAAAAATCAATTCTTGTGAAAATGTGATTGTTTCCTATGAATTGCACATTTCATCACTTGAAAAAAAATTTCTGACTTGAATGCTTCATTGTCTAGATTTGTGGATGGTCAAAATAATCTGGACAAATTGCTAGGAATGAAAGTAAACTTTCAAAGAGAGGGGCTAGGCTATAATCCTGTGAACAAAAAGAAGTTTGAAAATAAAGTTTATACATCTTTTGTGCACAATTCAAACATATCCAGCACATCAAATGAGAATCTGAAAAAGAAAAATCATGTTGCACACACACATGGATCCACAAAGAAAATTAATTTGCATCAAAAATATAAAAATGCTACTAGTACACCCATGCATGTTAAACATACTTCTGCCACACACACACAACCACTTAGAAAGAAACTCTCTTGTTTCTACTGTGGTAAATCTGGACATGTCATGCATGATTGTTTCATTATGAAGAATGATGATTTAAGAGCATGCAAGAAAATGAATGTTTTCAAAAATGCAAAAAAGGTTTCATTTGGGAGAAATGGATTTGAGAATTCTTATGTTCATGCTAAAAGACCACATGAGAAAATGGCTTCTGTGCGTTGTTTCTATTGTGGTGAATCTGGTCATACTAAGCATGATTGTGAGTTGATGCATTGTTGTCCTTTGATGAAAAATGATAATTTGAATACTGTCAAAAAGTGGAAACCATGTGCAAATGTTGCTGCTAACCCACAAGGACCCAAAAGGATTTGGGTACCTAAGAATGGCAAATGAGAAATCTATTTTGCGGGTGTGCCTTGGGAATGTAAAGCATGGAATCTGTTTTCATCAAGAAGGTAAGGCACACAGGTCAAGTGGCATAAGTCAAGTTGGAAGAAAAATCAAAAACTGAATTTGAAGATCAGGTGATATCCCTCCCACCTTTGTAGTGACTCTATCATGTTTTAACTCACTTTGTGTCATATAGTCATGTAATATTGCATATGGCTGCACATGGCATTAAGATGTTAATGAACATCTTGCATTCATGCACACACTAAGGGGGAGCAACCACATTCGTCATATGAACTTAATGTTTAGGTTCACACATGAGTCATACATTGCATCTAGAGCTGTCTAGGGGATGTCGGTTGTTAAAATAATTTATCATACCATTGTCAAAAAATTTGAATCGAAATTGACAACTCAAGTCCTCTTGTCCTTGGATGTAAATTATACTCCCAAATCTAAATGATGATGGGCTAGTCATGGTCAAGCTTGAGTAAATGAAAGGAATACCTTGCAAGGATGAAAATGATGAGAACCCTATCAAGTTGTTACAAGAAGATGAGATATTTTTTGTAGAACAACCTCCAGGATCGACTCAAGTACAAGGTGGTGAAAGTTTTGTACGTGTTGAAGAAAGTACCAAAGACATGGTATGAAAGGCGCACATCTCTTTTAACCAAGAATGGGTTCAATAGGTGGAAGGCTCGGAAGAAAATGGATTCTCGAGGCAAAGGTAAGAAAGCAAATCTAAAATACTAACCTTCGTGAGGTTAGTGATTTTGGTGCTTGAAGGCCTTCGGTATTGTCCTTTGAACTAAGGTAATTCACCCTCTTACTATGGAAATAAAAATTCATGCATTAGTCTATGGGACTTTGTGATGTTATTCTGATGACAGGTATTATTTCTACAAACCTGAAATGATTGCTCCTCCATTCTGCTGTGATTAACCTGCTTATTGGTTAAATGAAACTGAAAATCTTGAATTTTATGTTGACCTTTGAACATCCTTCAATCTGATTGCTTGAGCACATTTAAGCTTAATTGAGTATCTTGTATATCAAATACTGAGTAGTGAAAATGTGGATTATCTTCACCTGGAAATTCTCACTATGCGTGAGTTGGTCTTTGGACCAAAGTTCTCCGCCTTGTACCAGAACTGGATGAAATTGATTGTTTGGCCTTCAAAGATTTCTTCTGATGCTACTATTTACTCCTTATTAGCTAGTCCCATGTCATGAGAGAAACATTGCACTTTCACTGAATTTTTTTAAGATTCATGTTTTTGTCAAAGGGGGTCTTGCTAGCTAAACAAGTTAAAATGAATGCTATTCTCTATTGAATGAGTGATCTCTAATTGAAACATACAACATGCTCATGATGAATTGCTTCAAATTTTCTAAAATTGATCCTTGTTGAAGTAAAGAGTTCTGCAATGGAAATGTCTACTCCTGAATGACTTGTGATTGATTTCAAACCTTTTGAAAATCTGTTCTTAACTATTTTTGACAATAAATAGTTTCCACTGCATGCCAAATGATTTCTACACCTTTGTATATGAACCACTTGTGATGAATAATGCCCCATGCTCGTCCTTCAAATCTGAACTGCTCTCTTGTACATAGTGTCATTTTTCATCTTGCATTCCATTCTCACATAGTTATAGGTTGCATGCATCATAATTCAATGCATAAGGTGTTTTTAGATCATGCAAATGAAAATCAAAAGTTTGAATCACTTTGCACATTGCATCGCATTCTCATATGCTCATATGTTGTATTGCATTGGAACTCATGCATTAGTCGCACTTTATTCATTAAGTTAGCATCCATTTAATTGATATCAAATTGTCCATTCAATTGGTATCAAATTGACGTCACATTACTCGCATGCATGTCATAGTGTATTTGCATAAACTCCCAATGTATGCTTGTATGCTATTATATGCTATTCAACCCCATCCTTTGGCACTTCTATGACCTTATATCTTCTTGATAAATAATGCTGCAGTTGAGTTATTTTTGGAGTGTCTCATGTCGTACACTCTGGGGGAGTTCATATCTCATAAGTGCATCTATTTAGGGGGAGTTGCACTGTTATGTATTCATGATATTTTCGGTATACATGCTAAATCAAATTCGCACACTTCATGCACGAAATGTGAAAATGAGTGTTAAAGATAAGGATATATGAATTTCTTTTCAACACTCTTGAGATATTAAACTTACTGCATGTATGATGAAGAGACAGTTGAGGAAAAAGCTGTCTACCCATCTTTGTTGAAAAATCTGAGATGAAAATGAAAGATAGAGTAATGCTTAGTCTCACTGAGTAAACTGGGCACATGTCACCTGAGATGTGATGTGGTTCATATCTGAAAAGTGTTGACAAGTATCTCTATTCAAAATGAGGTGAAATGGTTCAGTATTCTAAGTAACCAGGGATTCTGGCATGAGCTCCATGCGTCTACTCGCGTAAAAAGGAATCATTTTGAACCTGATCACTCTTGAAAAATTCTGACTATCATGTGATACTGGTTAAGTTAAAAAAAATGATGGTGAAAGCTTATTGTGGTAGAGCGTAGCCTCCAATATGCTGCTCTCAAAATTAAAGTGCAGTCTGTAAAATGTCTCCTTGTGTTAATCTGAAAATCTGAATATCCATATTGCAACTATCATTTTTTATGTTACTCACTTACACATCTAGAAATTTGATTTAATATGTATTCAGAAAGTTGATTGACTGCATTAGCACTTGCATGATTCTCCTATATGATTGCACAACTCCCATGTGCTACACATGTGCATTCTGATTGTCATGACTCTCTTGCATCCTTCTTATACCCATTTCCTTCTTCAATAAGTAAGGGAGAGATATGTTTGCATGACTATCTATACGTATCTACCTGGTTGCATTGTGTGCACACCATGTGTCATCAGTTGTATGTATATAACTTCATGCATTTCATACGAAAATTAAAAATTTGAAAATCACTAATAATCCCACAAATTTGGACTTCAATTTGTTCACAGTTGCCATATGGGGTATTTGCCTTCAATTTGCATGTCACTTGCATGTGCTGTATAATTGGCCTAGTTGTTTTTCATTTCATTGTATGCTTGCATTGAGTTTCATGTGATTACATTCATACTGCCATCATGTCTATTCAGTTGCATTGCATACATTCATAGTGTCACATGTCTGCATTGAGTTGATATACATTTTCAAAAAAACTAAAAAATCAGAAAATTTGAAAATCAAAGAAATTCTTTTTATGTGCCCTCTTGCTTATTGTGAATGTCTGACATGGGTTCTAGTTTTTGAATGCTATCTTGCTGCACACCTCAACTTGTGAACACCTCCACTGTCTCCCACTCTTGAGGCCAATCATTCCATTCAATTGGTATCCATACATTCTTTATTGAATTTGTTTGGATAGTATCATATTGACTTGTGAAACTAATCACCAATTGATCTCATCTGCTTGAAATCACGTGATTTGTTCGTCCATGACTTTCCCTTGCTTCTTCTGATTTGATAAGATGGGCTATTGTTGTTTCCACGGGGGATAAGCTTGTTCTTCCTTGTTTGGATTCTTTCAACTTGTTGATATTGTTGATCATGTCACAAGAGGAGAACGAATTGCATTTTTCCACTTTTTGATTATGTCAAAGGGGGAGAGAAATTGATGATTGTGTGTGACAAGGGGAGAAGAACATCTGTGCCATTCTATTGTATCATCATTAAGTTTGTCATCATCAATAAGTTTGTCATCATCAAAAAGGGGGAGATTGTTGAGTTATGGTTTTGATGATTGTTGTGATTATTATTCATGACAATTATGATTTTGATGATAACTAAACTTAATGTGTGATTACATGATGATAACTAAACTTACATGGTTCGGATGGCAAATGGCAACGATTACATGGTCTTGATCCTTGGTTTGTATATAATCTTTGGTTGAATGTTTGATGTCAATGGGATGCATATATAGATCATTTGGATTCACAAAATGAAGACTTCATGAAAATCTTGGTTGAAAGTGGTAGATGGCATCTAAGTGATTGAACTTGCATTATCTTAACTTCATTTACTCTCTTATGCAGGTTTAAAATGGAATGCCAATCCCATATGCAAAGGTATCAAGATTCATGGTGAGAACTTGGCACCTTGCATGTGTATATTTTTGGGAGAAAATGGTAGGTTTCCATTTGGAGTTTTTTTTTGATCTTGATAGGATATATGGTTGATATGTGTTCTCACATTGCATATACATTTGGCAAATTAGACCCAATCACCTTGTTGAATGGCATCCTCATGATATATGAAATTTGGTTCAATGATGCTATCTTATTGCACAAATTGGATAGCCATATGATCTTGATGTTATGTTATGGTTGATTAAAATTTTCAAGTGTTTTCATCCTCCTTGTTAATGATTTCATGTATGTACTTCATGCATTCATCACTTGGGATCATTGGGCATGTTTTCCTACATGTTTACTAATGTTTTTATTTTTTCTGTAATTTTTCTGCAGGTTTAGGTCGACCAAAAGGACAGTTTAGGTTGACCTAAAAATACTGTAGCTAGCGGTCGACCGCTAGAAGCTAGCGGTCGACCGAAAATCCCAGAAACCAACAAGCAGCAGTTCTCTCAGTAGCGGTCGACCGCCAGAAGCCACCGATCGACCACCAGCCCCGAGCCAACAAAAATTGACTTTGTTCTCCACTTCAAGAAGAGCCATTCTCATTGTATTTCTTTAATCCTAATGACACCCAATCATCCACAAAACGTGGATCTGGTCTGGGATTTGTCCTTGGACCATTCAAGGGTCATAAAAATATATTTGTGAAGTCATAAACCCCCTTTTGCCCTTGGGTTCATAATAGACCTATTGGGGGTCTTTTTGGATGGTTCTAGAAGGGTGATCATTGTCTTTTCATGTCTTCTACATAGGCATATGTGTAAGCTACGAATTTAGCAAGTGGAACTCTAATGTGTTCATGGTTTTCTATCTTGTAGGTGAAGAAAGGGAAGAGAGGAAAGAAGAGCTCAAGCCAAGGAGATTTGATCTTCATCCAAGAGGTTTTGAGGATTACAGAAGAAGGAAAAGTGCAACAGATCAAGGAGAGGATCAAGAAGACATCAAAATCATCACCATCCAACTGGAGCTTCAAGCTACCATTTCTATTCATCTTGAAAATCAAAGGGGGAACAATCTTTACATCCTCTAGTTTCTATTTTGAGATGGTTGCCATGAGTTCTATTTTGATCTGAGCTTATGTTGTCATATGTGTTCATTTTCGAACCTGCAAATTCATTTTGTGTGTGTGACCGTTTGTGTGTACGGTCGTGTATAATCGCCTACGTGCGGTAGTGTGTGTCCTTGTGCTGTGGTTGTTGCAGCGTGTGTGTGTGTGTATGTGTGTGATCCACTTTTTGGATCGTGTTGGAGTTCATCTCCGTGTGTGTGTGTTGGAGCTCATCTCCGTGTCTGTGTGTATTGGGGCGTGTCCCCGTGTGTGTGTGCAGGTGTCGTCCTGCATGTGTGCTTGGAGCGTCGTCTCCGTTTGGGGATTTATCCCCGAGTGAAGCCTCACCGGGTTTGGTGAGGGGTGGACGTAGGATTGCCGTCGTTGCATCTGAACCACCTTAAAAATCGCTGTGCATTGTGTTTGTATTGTGTGGTTTGCTCCATTTCCTCTATCTCCATTCTTCATATACGCTGTTTAAATTGTTGTTCTGGATTTATCTTTGTATATCTTGCATAATCTATATCTTATCATATAAAGTTTGATAAATCCAATTTATGTTCAAATAGCTTTGAATCTCTTAACTAGCTTTGTATCATATATTTTGTAAAAAGTTAAAAGTTTCCTTAAAATTGATAAACACCCAATTCACCCCCCTCTTGGGTGTCATTGATCGGGGACTTCACAGCAGTTAAGTCATCCTTTTCTATCAAATTACACTCATGCATCAGATGACCGAACTTGTGACAGTAATGACAGATCATTTTCTTTTTAGATGCATGTGAGTGTGCGGGTAGAACATGGAAAGTGGGGACAGGAACATGTTGGTTCTTTTCTTTTTGTTTTTCTGTTGTTGTCTTTTGAGCAGATAACTGAGAACCAGGAAGGTTCTGAGGGATGTGAGAAGTTGAGCTGGAAACAAAGGAAGTTTGAACTTTGTTTTTAAAACTCTTCTTGTTTGAAGGGTTATAGCCCAACCCTTCCTTCTGAAAATTAGCCTTTGTTCCTAGAATCTTGTCCAGATTATCTTTTTCGTCCATAAATTTTGACAAGGAATTATTCAAATCCTTAATTTCATTTTCCAGAGAAACGATGTGTATTTCATAACTGGCAATCTCTTGTTCATTACAATTTACATATTCGTTTAGCACATTGTTTGCAGTTTTATATTTCTCAACTTCTTGTTCCAGATTTCTCAATTTTTCAGATTCTTCAATGTAAACAGATTTTCCTTTTTCTAAGAAAGCAAGTTTCTCTGACATAGCAGTGTTCAACTGCTTCAATCCTTCAACATCTTTAGTTAATTTGTCATTTTTTGATTTCAGATTTTCAGTTTCTTCAACAGAGCCTTTATCAATTTTCATTGAGCTCATTTTATCATTCATCTCTTCCTCTATCTGTTCAAGCTCCAGAGTCTTGTTTAACAGATCTCTGTTTTCTTCCTTTAGGGAAACAATTAACTCCTTCTGCCATTCTAAATTTGAGTGAAGATTTTCATTTATCTCCTTGAGGAATGGACACTCATTGCATGCAGATTTACCAGAACATATTGTTTGAGCCTGGAGTTTTTCACATTGTTTCCTAAGAAATTCATTTTCAGATTTTAGAACATCCAATTCAGAGCTAACACATTCAAATTCTTTCAACAGTTTTTCATTCTGAACTAAATTATTAAAATGAACCTGATCATCATCAATCGAGCTAAGTTTTTCTTTTAGTTCAGAAATTTCACATACAAGTTCTTGATTTTCTTCTTTGAATAAGCCAATTTGTTTCTTAAGCACTTGGACTTCAGACAAGCATGCATCATAGGACTGTTTTCGTTTTAAGCAATTTTCACATGAGGACTCTGAACTATTCAGATCAATTTTCTTTTTCAATTTTTTATATTATTTTCTTAACATCTCATGTGACTCAAGTAACTCACCATATGCACCCTGCCAATCATCTAAAGTATAATTCTCGAAGATGTTTACCTCATCATCATCCTCTTCTTCATTTTGGCTGCCACTTTGATTTCTTCTATTAGCCATCATGCAGATGTCCTCATTTCTCCTCTGAGCTAGCTTCAGATTATCCAGAATGTCCTTAGCGGACCTGCAGTCATGAAAACAAGAATGTAGGGCCTTGTCAGTAGATTCTTTCATTAGATTCAAAACTCTCTGATTCTCTCCATGCCTTGATCTTTGACTGTCAGTCCATTTGGATTCTTTCTTTGGTAGTCTGTGAGGACCATGTGAGATTAACTTCCATAGATCCGGATCAATCAGTTTCACACAGTTATGGACACTGCTAACCCACGAGTTAAAATCAGAGCCATTGAAAACCGGTGGAGAACCCATGGAATAAATCGGCAAACAGATCAATGCACCAGAGGGTAAGTTCAAAAATGCACCAAAGATGACAGGATCCTCTGCAGATCGTTGGATCTAATCAGTCCGAGACCCGCTCTGATACCAATTGTTGGGACCGGTAAGATGGATTCAGAGGGGGTGAATGAATCTCCCCTTTAGAAATTTGCCCAATTAAAAACTATAACCAGATACGACAGTGGAATCCAGACTAGTTAAGCTATACAAGATAAGAAGGACAATGATTGTCTTGAACAAACAGTTGAGCTGCAAGAGTGCAGACTTTTAAGCAAACTTGCGTTATTAACTGAACTCAATCAAGTGAACGAATGGAACTTAGATGCTCAGATGACTTGAGTGAATTTGACACTCTCCAGAACCAATCTTCAAATAAACAATATGAAATAAATTCTTTGCTAGATAAACGATTCAGATCGAACCTAAGCATACATCTAGCTGATTAGAATAGACACTCAAACCACGATGCAAGAAGAGTTTTTAGGTGGTTCAGTCCACAGACCTACGTCCACCCCTCACTCCAAACCGGAGTGAGGCTTCCACTAGCAACAGCTAGAACCGCAGACTCAGTCTGTAAACAAATGCTGCCTAACAGCTTGACCAGGGGAACAACCTCCCCTCTTCCTCCATACCGGAGGGAAACCACTAGTGACTACCCGTCACTAGCAACCAGAGACCGAAGTCTCTCTTCCTCCAGACCAGGAGGGAACCCACAGGTAGCAACCACTACCTGCAAACCCGGAGTCAAAGACTGCCTTCCTCTGAAACCAGAGGGAACCTACAAGTGACACACCGTCACTTGCAACCGGAGATTAAAATCTCCCTTCTCCTGAGTCCACAGGAGGAACCCGACCTCAAACCAGAGAATCGGAAGAACAACTGTGAACAGATAAAAAGAAAAACAAGAAATGAAAATACAGCAATCAGAAAGCTAGAAATAAAATTTACAAAGTGTAGCTCGCCAAGGAGCAATCTGGCATGGATTTGATCCAAATACCAGAAGAACAAATCTTCAAAGAAGGCTTCAGTTCTCTACTCTTCTCTCTCTTTTTCTATTGATCTTCACGAGCTCTCTCTCTTTCTCCTTTTCTTCTGTGACTTCTTTCTTCTCCTCTCTGCTTCTCTTTTCTTTTTCCTCTCACTGTCTACTCTTCTCTCTGCTCTTCTTCTTCTTCATCTCCACACCGGATCGTGCAGGCTCTCAGTGGCTCTCTTCTACTTCAGTCACGATCATTCTTCTTCTAAGGAAGAAGCTCCATATTTATAGCAGCAGCAGCTAGGGCATGTGCAGGGCTTGTGCCCTCTTTGTCCAGAGATAACCTCGGATCACGTGCCACGTGCCAACCTCGGATCACGTGCCCAATCATATCATTTTTTCTTCTCGAAGGATATACCTGTCAGTCAGTCGAAGAGAATTATCAGTTTAAGACTGTAAAACTTTGTACATACTTCATTCATGCAAGCAAGACAGTGCATGGCTGTACAGACTTGGTCGAGTGAACCAATGGAGGTTGTATAGACTTTGTGTATGCTTGAAGCACAGAATGCACTGGCTAAGGTTATGAGTGTATAGACTCTGCATGCGTGCTACATCAATGTACAGACTTGCTGACAAAGAGTGTGCAGACTCTGCGTGCAATGTATAAACAATGTGCAGACTTAGAATGCATGCATGCGGCATCGATGTACAGACTTGCTGGTGTGTAATGCAGTATGCATATTTCAAAGTATGTACATTGAAGATGAGTGCCCTGACATGCCAAACGAATGTGTAGACTCAGCATGCAGCAATGTGCAGACTCACTCAAATGATGCACGAACACAACAACAGGTAATGTGTAGACTCTGCTTTGAACGATGCACAATATATAGACTTGATGTTCGTGCAACGTAGGTAAAGATAGGAATGTATAGACTTGAACGCGTGCAAGCAGTGTATAGACTTTGAGCGCGTGCAATGCAGCAGCCAGCTAATGTACAGACTTTATGTTGCAACAGCCAGCCAATGTACAGACTTAGTGTTGTAGCGACTAGCCAATGTACAGACTTAGTGTTGCAGCAACCAACCAATGTACAAACTTAGTGTTGCGAACACAGGCTGTACAGACTTTGAATGTGTATGCGAGACAAATCAATGCACGAACTATGCACAAACATATCAACAGAGAATGTATAGACTCTGCTGTAATGAATGCATGCTAAGACAATGTACAGACTTGATCTTGCGAACACAGGCTGTACAGACTTTGAATGATGCATGCACAAAGACGCTAAGTGAGACGCTAAGTGAGACGGATCATGCTAAAACAATGTACAGACTTGTAAGACACTAAGTGAGACACTACGTGAGACGGATCTTAACAATCACTGACTTGAGGATGCACGATGTATAGACTTAATGGTTGTGTGAGCATGCAGTAGCCAATGTATAGACTTGCGAGTGCAGCAGCCAATGTATAGACCTGCGAGTGTGTGAGCATGCGATGCAATGTACAGACTTTGCCACGCCTACACCAAGACGATGTACAGACTTGCTGCTGAAGAATGTACAGACTTGTCTGATGCAATCTAGGCAAAAACTCTATACAGACTTTATAGCGTGCAGACATTGAATATGCATAAACCAACCGTAGAGTGTACAGACTTTGCTGAGGGATGCATACATGCAAAATGAACATGGATGAATAGACTAAGCCACGAGCTGAGCTCTAACGAATGTATAGACTCTGTTAATGCACTGATCAAGCAACCTGACGATGTATAGACTCTGTTAATGCACTGATGCATAGTATGCATATGATAGAAATTGAACCGATGCAGTAAGAGAAAGAAAACAAGAATGCAATCTATATACCAGAACATTCAAACAGAATAATGCATTCAAAACATCATTTCATCATCATTCTTATGTGGAAACTCATTGAGTTGCTATCATCAAAACAACCAAACAACAACTCCCTATCATCAAATCATAAGGGGCACAACAGGTTTTCCCCTTTTCCGAGGGGATGCAATTAATGTTGTGGCCTTTATGGCGTGGCGGGTTTTTATCCCGACATGACACTCACTTTCTTCTGATCAGTTAGACTGTGCGCACCACTAGCTCTGGACCACTCCAGTCTCGGAGCCTAAACACAATTCATCACATTGTGACTGGCACGCCCACGCACTAGAATAAACGAAATAAATAAATGAATAAACAAACCAAAAAAAAAGATAATCCCAAAAGTGCGTCCACAAGTCTGGCACGCCCGGTGAGACCAAACTTCCCTTCATCTCCTTGCCGGGATTTGGGTCCCTACGGCCTCCTCGTGAAATTGTAAACTATTTTACTTGCAATTGAAGGAGTCATACTTTGACGATTGCAATGGCTGTCAGCTTCAGACCGTTAGCCGTCGCAAGCCATGCCAACCATGGCTACCTCGTAGTGTTGATCAAGTTTGGCAACTTTCCTCTGGTGGTGGGCTTCCCCAACTTCTTGGGTGTGGCCTTTGTCCATCTGCTAGAGACCGAGGGGCCCAAGCTTGTCGAAACCCACATCCACGCCACGGGGACTTCTACAAAACTTGCTGCCGACGGATCACCGGCAACTGCTACGGACCACGCGTTGGTCAAGATCATGGGTGGTCTCATCCACCATGTCCATTTCGACACGGGCTCCACTAGCAAGAAGACGGCGTCTCACCAAATAAGGAGCCAAAAGAATGTTGCTGCTACTGTCAAGGGTCGGGTCTCCAATACCGGTAAATCTGTTCTGATCGGAGGTATCAGAATTTAACTGAATGGCCGTAGCGCTGAAGAGATCCCTGAGCGGATCATGCCAAACGTCCCTATGTGCAATTCTTTCCAAGCGCTAGGCAGATTAGAGAAGAGGAATGGTGGAGTGGCCCGTCGGCCGAAGAATGAACCGGCCCCAAGGCCATTCAAAACCAAGCAAGTATCAGTTTCATATTTCAACTATTTTTTTCTGATTCGCAGGTGCTTGTTCAATTGCTGAAGGGGAAGTCCAAGCCCCCGTGGACTATTCTCCCATGGTGGCAATCCCTTCTAAATGTCTTTTGCCAGATCCGTGCTCCAATTCTTCACTGCTATAGATAATGCAACTTTGTGGCAGATGCATTGGCTGGTGCTGCTGTGATGGAGATGAAAAACTCAGAATTCTTTAGCTGGCGCCAGCTACCTTGGCAAGCTAGAGGGGTTGTTGTGCTGGATGCAGCAGGTCTACCGGCTATTAGAACCTCTCAGACTAGGTGACCACATCTGTGGCTGGGCTTTTTCTTTTTTTTTTCCCTGCGCTACCTCTCTTTCATTTCTTCTTTCAATGATTTCTATGATGTATTCTCAGGGGTATTCCCCGGTGCATTTGTGAACATTATGTGTTTTTAAAATATGAATGCAACATGTGTGTCTTGATGGTGGAGTGAGCCCATTCCCTATCCCCTGGATAGGGGGTGCACTCTCCCCTCGATGCTCTCAGGTAATTTATAATAATAATAAAAAACCAAGCAAGTCTGGGTGCCTAAGCCGACTCAGGTCCCAACATCAACTTAGCAGGGACCTATCAAGGTTGACAGGCCCAGGAAGGAAGAGAAGGAAAGTGAGAAGAAGAACGAGATGCCAGGAGGAGCATCTCGCAAAGCAACTATTCAGGCCTGCACCCGACAAGCGGATGATCATTTGCATCTCAAGAACTATGGCAAGATTGCCAGGATGGGTCAGCCCTCGTACGGGCCCCCAATACAAGCAAGGGTACTGCCACCCACGGTTTACCCTGATTATGAACAAGAAGACACCACCCAAGCCGTGCACGGATATCTCTGTGGCCTTGGGAACACCTCCCTAGGGAGGCAACGACTTCTACAAGCCATAACCGTTGCTGAAGAGGGTCGAGGACATCCAGCCGACCCGGATGAGATAGAAGATGCAGAATCAGGGTGCTATGGGCCTCCCCGCCATGAGGAAGTTGCATCGAGAGTCTCGGTGTTTGAAAGATTGTCCTTCCCCAGTCAGCTATGGGGACGATTTTTGTTTATTTTTTTTATTTTATTAAATTTATTTATTTCATTAAGGTGAGGCATGGCAATCACTTTCGTGACAAAGTTTTATTGTGCGCACGTTTGACCGGTCAGACAATAGTGAGTGATCGTGTTGGGACCAGAAGTCCGCCATACCATAAAGGCTATGGCATTAATTACATCCTTCCGCAGGAAGGACAACCCTTGATTAATCGCCAAAGTAGAAGGGCCCCCGGGGCCGAAGAAAATGTGTGAACGTAATGTTTGTTTCGTAAAGCAAGATGCAGCACATGCAAGCATGGGATGTAATAAGATTTATTAGATTGGCTTTCAGTACGTGGCAGAGAACTTTTAGGTCGTAAGGCCACATCACGCTTAGTGATAGCTTCCGACCAGGCCTAACACGACTTTTTACTAGTCACTATTTGATATACCGGAGAGCCGGACAGTTACGGGTGCTCATGCACGGGATCATACAAACGAGTACGGAGCGTGTATCGATTTACTCTTTTTTTTCTCTCTTCTTTTTTTATTTGAGGATTAAGGGTGGAAGTGGGTTTAACATTATTTAATTATTTGTTACTTTATTCGAACATTCATTCACATGCATCCTCAATGAAAACCAACTCAACGAATATTTTGGCAGCATCCCCCCTGTCCCGAAGAGTGTCGGGGAGGTGATAGAAGGTTCGCCCACGAAGAGTCGAGACGAACTCTGTAGAGATGGTCATGCCCGGATGGCAATCTTGCACCATACGGTGAATGGGGAATACGAGGGCTGGCCCTCCGAATGATCCTAATCACCCACGGGGTTGTCGATCAATGCTTGCCATTTATTTGTTGAACTGCCTTCATTATTGCGGCACATGCATGCAAGCTCATAAAAACCAGCATGGCCACACTTCGAAGGGTTCATATGTCATCGGGACAATGTATGCCAAGGGATGGCACTTATTCATCCATTTATCCTCTTTATAGGATGTTGGGTCCTCATAATTCAATATGGGGAACCGTGAGGTTGCCACCACCATGAGTGGTGAAAATCTGGCGAGGAAACCAAACACACGATATGGAATTAAACCATCGACTCCTAACAGAATTTCGGCTGCATCTCCCCTTGCCCCAAAATTTGTCCGGGAGAGATATAGGAGACTCGCCCACAAAGGGTTGAGACAAGTTTCGAAACGGACGAGCATATCAAAATGATAGCCCAGACCCAACGATGGGTAGTGAATGTTTTGTCAATAATTCTTGTCCCATTTCGACACCACGGTATGTACATGAGTACTCTAAGAAGAGCCGACACAACCATGGACCGAAGGACATAAAAGGTTGGGGGCACTATTTGCCTTTGAGGTGGTCAATCTTTTATTTCCCCGTCAGTATCATCGGAGCTCACGTTACAATGTATGACGAAGTCCCGTGATTTAATGGGATGATAAGAATACCCGGAAAGGCATGACATGACACAACCTCCCGATTTAATTTCGGCAGCATCTCTCCTTATCTCTGGATATGCCGAGAGATGCATAGGATACCCATCCACGGAGAGCCGAGACGGGGTCCGTAATATATGGGCATACCAAAGCCCGAAGGTCGAGAGGGCCGGAGAAACCACGGGGCATTGCTCGCCATTGAGGCGATTTATTCACCTTTCCCCTAATGAAGTCATCGAAGAATACGCCATAGGAGATGGCGGACCTTTGTGGACTAAAAAGGGATAATTTAGAAGATATGACACGGTACGATAGACTAGCCTCTTGAATAAATTCCGGTAGCATCTCCCCCTATTTCGGGGTATGCCAAGGGACATATAAGATATCCACCCACGGGGTGCCGAGGCAGAGTCCAGAAGATGCTGGCATACTGAGGCCCGGGAGCCAACTACGGGACATTATCCATCATTGAGGCAATTTATTTTCTTTTCCCTTATGCAAAGTCAGTGGAGAACACACTATAGTAAGTAGCGGATCCCCTCGACTTGACAGAGTAATTTGGAGAAATACTTGTGCTATAGGGATGTAACTCTCGTTGATGTAGCTCTGCGTACCACGCTTGGCTTAGCTTCAGATCATCAGAAGATCGAGGGAAGAGCATGATAGCCAATAGAGGGGCTAAAGGTTGAACAGAGTTAGTGTAGAAGGGTTTAAATGGTCGCTGGCTGTTTGATATGGCAGCAAAAGCCTGATCCGGTGGCCAAGGGCGCGAGATCCACTTGATCTGGTGACTGAGATTTACCTGGTGGCAGTGGGACGCCATAGGCGGCCAGCGGTGAGGGGCTCGATTCCGCATCCATGCAGACTAAGGTGGCGACCGGCATGGGATCTGGCGGTAGGGGGGGCCACTCGTTAGCCAGATGGGAGCGGAGTGTAAGAGGGGCACGACGGCTCGAGCACTATAGCTACAGTGCTTTGTGAGAGCGAGACGACGGCTAGTACTGTAGCTACAGTGTTTGGCTACCGTATTGAGGGCTTATGCACTAGAAAGGCCAGAGAAAGGGGATTTTTTGGGATTTATAGTCTGGGAAGGGGTCTAATTGCTCTGGGAGGCATGGTACGAAGGCCAGGGGGTAGGAAAGCCATGGAAAGGGCTTGGAGTTGAGTTGTAGGTACCATGGATTCCTTAAGACTGCAGACGGAGCCTACGAGATGCCAATGGGTCCGCAGCAGGGACACAGAGCTGCGTTGTTCCTCCATATTTGAACAGGAGATCCAAAGGCCATGTGATGGATTCACAGGTCTCTGGTCTCCCCTGAGGAATAATACCATCAGCTACCTCCCATTTCACTAAAGGAATGTGGACGCATCAAAAGAAACAGAGAGATGTTCCCAGCGGAAAACTGGTGCGAAAGATGGGGTAAAACATGTATGTGCCTACTCAAGGATGCATAGAGACCACCTTCAGGAGGCAATCGGTCACTTTGCTCCCCATAGGACTATCTACAAGGGAAAACGTCGAAGAGAAAACCCATGCGATATACAATCTAGACAAACCCCAGACGTATATCCGTCCCCGGGGAACCTCTATTGGACCCAGATGTGTTGGTCGTCAAACAATCACACATAGAGATGCATAGAAATCGAAGAGGATAAGGAAGGACAGTAAGAGCACAAAGCATCTACCAACATTTTCATGCCCCTTTCTTATTCACATATAGGAGACCTTACATCATATGCGAAGAATAGAGATTACATGTAAAGAAAAAAGAAATGAAATGAGAAAGCGAAGAAGAAGAAACAAAAACACTACAGCCCCTCAGGGCCTTAGACGGTGGCATACCCACCTGTAGCAGGACACTCCCTTTCTCTTCTCCTCTCCGAGTATTCTTTCCTTCACTCTTCGCTCACTCTTCAGGGATTTTTTTCTTCTGGCCTTTTTCTTCTCTTCCAAGTCTCCGAAAACTGGGGATTTCCTTTTCTCTTTCTTCATTTTTTTCCTATCCCTCCTTTTTCATCTTCAAAATTGGGGATTTTATAAGGGTTTTATCCTTTTGAAGCGGCGGCGAAACAGGATACGGCGGCCAAAGAGGCATGCCTTCCTGGCTGCCGGACCAGGCTTGGCCGCGGATGGCATTGGGCTGTTGGATCCACTTGTGTGCGGTGGCTGCTTTGGCCCATTCAAGCTTCCCTTGGCCCGCTTGAGCCTTTTTACTCTATTTAAACATCTGTTCTTCTTTGTTCGGCCCACGCTTCAAATGTCTTAGTAGCACTCGGCCCCATTGGAGTAATTCATCCACACCATTAGAAGTGCAACAATGCTTTCCTTCGAGAACCGTCTTCTCGGAGATAGTTCCAACTGTATCTCGACTATTCTTGACAATCGAGAGGTTGTTGGGGAGCTTCTACGGGAAGATGGTTACTCGGGGATGTCTGGTGGACAATTTAGTGATTTGTTCAGCTTTAGTAGCCCTAGTGACGGACGATGGCTTGCCGGGTAGCAGCTTTGCCGAGGAGGCACAGCCGGGTGTGATATTATGGTGCAACTAGCTCCTCCTGATGTACAACAATACCGAGATCAACGGAACTAAGTTTTCATGAAATCTTTTGGAACTCCGGGCATCATGGGTAGAGATTCCACGGGCTTCATATTTATCGCCCTTTTCTCCGTATAATAATTTTTCAGATGTCAACAAATGCCCCCCACCCGCAGGTGACGTAAGCAAGGGACAAGTGACACGGGGCCTGCGGGTGTAATATTTGACCGTTGATCAGTCATTCACCCACTTGTCTTGCAATTACAGCTTATGGGGCCAACTCAAATCTACTGGATTGGATCGGGTCCATTTAAAGGGCCCTACGTTGATAGAGTTGCTTAAATGGGCCTGTAGGTGTTCACACCCATTTTTTTGCCGATAAGTTTAGACATTTCCCTTACTCTCACTTGTTGATGCCTCGAGTTATCCATTACTCATTGAGCTATTTTTCTGGCACATTTTGGGCCTATTTTATGGGTAGCCTCCCTCCCTGGCTAGGTCTACTTCAATTCGGGGCTTAATGGGCTTTGATTTTGTAAATTGGTCATTTTTTTTCAAGTGTCCAGAGACATGTACGGTCAACCCCCAGCCGCACATCCTCTGTGCGGTCATCTATGGGCCGTCCAAATATTTATGAAATATTTTGGTTAATTTTCTGAATTTCCACCGGCACGCTTTCATACGGTCCCATATCAGCCGTTCAACATGATGAGCGGGCTAATCTTAGCCATTCTTCTCTCAGAGTCCTAAGCTCGGTAGTTTCTCAGATAATTATCTAATTATCTATTTATCACCGACAAGGCAAGCGCGGTTGGCCGTTGGCTGCTCTTATGATTGAACTGTATGGATATAGCCCTTCATATATGAGAGTCCAATGGCGAGATATTCGGTCGGTTCGATGGATAAATCGATTTATATTTTTTATATTTGAATTTTCACCGATAGGGATAAACGGCCTACTTGTAGACCGCCCAACCTGATGAGTGGTCTATCGGGCGACCGTCCAACCGCCGATTTCCAGAGATTTTAAAGGGTTTTTCTCTTCCCACTCGTGAATTTATCCCCAACTTTCTCCGACCATTTCTCCGCGAATATTGAACCAAATTCGATGCCATTTCTTCTGGTTGAAAGATAATTCAATTATCTCCAACTTTTATTTCATTATCTCGACCTGAAATGGCTGGAAACCCTAATTTCGAGCTAAGACTCCAGGTGCTCTATAAACAGGCCCTAGAGGCCGGGCTTAAAAAGGGGGGAGATTTTTGGTCGACGGTGAAGCCCTGCTGAATTCTCGAGCGACCCATGACCAGGGAGGGAGGCCTTCTACGTCCTTCTAGGCCTCCGATTCAGGGAGTAACTAGTTTTTAGTCTTTGTTTCAATTAGTCCCATCGCGGGTTTATTCATTGCATGCATACTTTTATCTTCTTTCCTACCCACATTTTTGTCATTCACACTACATTACACACACCCTCCTATGTTTTTGGTGCCCCTAGGGGTTTAAAAATCTTCAGGTATCCCCCATTTCATTTAGTCATGTTCGTTCTTTCCCATTCTAGCATTTACTACACTTTATAGTTCTAACTTGGGTTTTTCTTTGTGTTCTACACGTGGTTTTATAGGTCAGCGACACACTAGCGCGAGGCCCACTCTTTCTGGCCGACCGGAAAGGGTGGAGGTTTGGACTTTTACAACTTACGGCATGGTAGTCTTGTGCGGTTCAAAATAGTCCGTTCGAGGTGAAGTGCGGTTGATCTTGGACCGTCCTTCTTCATCCTGCGGTTGGGTCTGAGCCGTTTGTCTGCTAGTCGTTCTTCATCCCACATCCCCTCTCAGTGCTGATGAGCGGTCTGTCGAGCGGCCATGCAAGATAAGGGCGGTTCATTTGGAGTCGCGCATCCCTGCAGTGCTGGTCAAAAGGTGAGTGTCTCCCTCTTCTTTCCAAGGCACGGTGTGTTCATCACGTTCGGAGCCTTGGTGGCGATCACAGGTTTCTACTTCTGTTCCCTTCTACTCCCGTTTTGTTTACTTTCATATTCATATTAGTAAAGGGATTTGAAGGGAGTTTTAAGCCGGTGTAGAGAAGGTAACATCTCTTACAAACAAATTTCTGGCGATCATGGTGGGACACCTAGTGCTCATCGTGTTAGTGATTTGCTGACCCTTTTCTGTGCTTCGTTAGTTCCCTTTTCTAGAGTTGTTTTAGGTTGTTTTATGGCTTGCCTCGTTTCTACCTCCTGGAGGTTGTGCGGTCCTGTCAGAGCCATCCTAGGTCTTGTGCGGCTATGAAGCGGCCGCCTTTCTCTGCTTCCAGCATTGTTTGTTCTGCGAGCCTGCTGCCTTCAGCGGCCCGCCCGTGCCCGTTCATCTTTCCGGCGGCCTGATTCAAGCCGTCCATCCCACTGGCTCAGGTACGTTTCTACGCTTATGCTGGTGATACTTGCTGATGTTATGCGGTCGTTTTAGGGCCATCAGACAATTTGAACGGCCATCTATAGACCGTCCTTCCAGGTGTTCTTCTACTCACGACCTTTCATCCATTACAGTCCTCTTTTCGTCCATTACAGTTTCTGTCTTCATCGTTTATCTGTTTATTACTCCCTGGCGTTGAACGGTCTACCCAGGACCGTCGCCCTCCATGCACGATCTCCCAGAGACCGTTCTTTTGTGCTATAGTGCACCCGAGCCTACATGTTGATTATCATTTTATATCATGTTATACTATCTTGGTGCTGTTAGTGATCTCCCCTTATAGTCATTATATGTTTGCATGCTTGTTGTCATACTTTTCACATTTTGTTTGATCATTGATTGCTAGTTTTAGGTTAGACTTTGCATGCACTCCGGTGCACATGGGATTCATGCATTTTATTCATAGTATTTACACTCCCACCGAGGTAGAGTTTCCTCCCGTCTCCATACTCCTTGGAGGCGACGAGGGGACCTTGCCGAGGGCCTTCATAAATCCCCGTGAGCTGTGGATTCCCACACGGACGCCGGGCAGGTTGTACCGTACCACCCCCCAGTCTAGGGTCTACATCCGCGAAAGAGAGAGAGTCCCTTAGAATCAGCCAACTTCCATTCCTACCTTGGTTAGGTACCCTGTGGTCGAGTGAATTCATATCGTAATTAACCCACTAAAGTCCTAAAGAGGAACTTATAAAATTTTCGTGCATCATTCATAACCTGGGTGTTTAATTGGTTGATTCTTCTTTCATCTCTTCCCTCCATTGTGTGTTGACTCCATATCATTTTGTTAATTAGGCCCATAGACTAGTTCATCTTTGTGTCCCTCCATTTAGTTAGATTTGTCCTAGGTTCGTTTCTATCCTTGTATTTCTTTGAAATTCACTATATAAAGTCTCCATTTCACCCATGGAGCACTTCTCTTCTGTCCAGTATTCCTCATCTTCCATGTCCTCTTACCCCCGCGTGGATTCCTCTTCCCACGCGGGCCCATCACCTCATTCATCTAATGGGCCTTATTCTTTTCATGAGCCTTCTTCTTTCAACGTGCCTACTCCCTTTAACGGGCCTTCCTATCTCGCCCGTGCTGTTGCTGGCCCAATCAATTCTCATCCCCAGATACATGATCCTTCCAGGCCCATATATCCTTCTACTCCCGGAATAGACTTTCCTTCTTCTCAGGCTGAGTCCCTTTATTCGGCCCATCATCATCCTGGTCTAAACTTTCACTCTCTTGCTCAGGCTGGCCCACATTCTTCTCGGACTCTTCCCACCGAGGAGATGATCGCTCAACCCCGATGCCAGTTTGATGAATTACAGCGATGAATTAATCCCTAAACTTCTTTGGATGCCCCGTTTGTCTTTCATGGTCTTCAACTTCCACCACGTTCACAAATTCCAGCTTATTATCGCTATGGTGGAGGCGGTGATCCCTACGTGCATTTGAAGGAGTTCATTTATGAGTCGGCCCAATTCCGACATGACCAATGTTTAATGGCTTATCTGTTTGGTCTGTCGTTAGAAGGCCCGGCTCGGGATTGGTTCTTCTCATTGCCGCGAGAGCAAGTGGTGAATTTTCAAGCCGTCCAAGCAAGATTTATTTAGCAATTTTGAGACCAGGTCGGGCCCAAGTACTCTATGGTAGATTTGGCCCAAGAGAATATGAAGCCCGACGAGGAATTCTCCACGTTTGCCGACCGTTGGCGTCGTCTAGCCGCGCAAGTTCCAGGGCATATTCCGGATGGCGAGCAGATTAAAATGGTTATTTCTAATGCAACGCCCGAGCTCAAATATATCTTAGCCCTGAATGATATCACCTCATGGCAACAACTCTACAGCCGAGCCTGCTTCATTAGCCAACAACTCTTAGTTTCCCTTGACCACGAGTCTCCTCCACCTTCGCCTTCCACATGCACTTTCCCTCCGCCATCCCCCACGAGTCAGCACTCCACTACATATCCCTCCACGAGTCGGCCTTCCATTCCCACTTACCCATATACCCCCCCATGTCGCTCCACTACATCTTCCCTCACAAGTCAGCCCTCCGCTATTTTATTTCCCCACACCTCTCCACTTCCGGTCAAGGAAACGTCACACCCCGAGCGGGTGGATGCCGTCCATTATATTCCCACTCCCTCCACACCTCCACATCATTCTAGCCCTCCGCCTTCACCTACGCAATTCCCCTTGCCTACGCAACCTCTACTACCATCCCCACTACCTTCTCATACCCCTCGGCATCCACCTTCTCCAAAGCAGGTTCTCCACCTTTCATTGCCAGAATCTTTCACAGATATTTTCAAGGCTTTGATGGCCACCCATCTGTTCCAACTCCCTCTGGTCATGCCTCGCCAACCCGTGGTCAGAAATTTATTCCAGTTCTATGAGTTTCATCGTCAACAGGGGCATTTGATTGAAGGTTGCCCCGAGTTTCAGGAACTTGTTTACAGCTTGGAAGATAACAGGATGATTGATTGGACTGTCATGCATCAGGTTATTTTGGATCTTCGCAAACAGCAAGCGCCGCCCAGGCAGTCGTCTTCATTTCAAGACCAGGGGCACCCCTGTGATTCTTCAGTTGATGAAACACCCGCTCCATTGTCTATATCTTCTCCTGTCCCATCTCCTTCACCTATCCAAGCCTCTGCTCTGGCAAATATCCTTCTTTCACCCTCCACTTCCACCACCACTCTTGCTCCCAAGGCCGCTCGACGTATCGTGTCGATACGTCGAAGAGCGCCGCCACCTGCCACTTCATCCACTCCACCACCACTTTCACCCTCACCCCTATCGCCATCTCCATTATCCCCATTACCATCACTGTCATCACCTCCTATCATGATGATCCCATTTTCGTCGCTGTCACAACCATTCCCGCTACCGATGCCGCTCCCTTCACCGTCATCGTCCGAGCCTGAGCAAGCTACCCCTACACCCATACCTCTACCTTTGCCTTCCTCTCTTCCCACACCTCCACCTCTGTCTTTGCCTCCACTAGAGCCCATCATCGCCGCTATCCCTACACCACTCACATTGACTCTACCCTCACTTACGCCTTCTAAACCTTCGCCCACACCTGCCAAGCCTTCTGCACCCCTTTCTCCACCTATTTCCACCCCACGGAGCGGGTGTTCATTCCCTTTGGTGCCCCTCGGGTTTGGTCCCCAAGGAGATGAAAAGCCGAGCCAGGCGTCGATTGTGCATTACAAACCTCAGGTTTTCATTTGCCGCATGCCAAACCGAGTTCTGGTCCCTGGTTGTTTTGGGGATGATCAGCCTGCGCTTCCCACGACGATTGCCAAGAAGAGTTCCTCAGTGCTAGTGCCAGTTTATTCTCGAGCGAGGTCGGTGGCAATCTCTTTGCTCGCCGGAAAATTCACTGTTGATGCTGTTGTTTCTCCTCGCTCGATCGTTGTTCAGTTCACGGGCCAAGAGGGGTTCTCGACCCATATGGTGCTAACCCACACGGTCGCCAAAAGTTTAATGAATTCAGCATTTAAGGTGCAATTGGCCATATCTTCAAGATTGGCCAGAGGCATTCTGCATCTTCTGTCTCTTCTCCCTCAGTTTGTTGGTCAGTCGGCCACATCAACGCCGTGCATCACCCTCCCTCAGTTCCGTCCTGCACTTCTAGTAAGGGAGTTATACTTCATGCCTGATTACCGAGTGGAGATGCCTAATCTCAAGCTATTGGCACCGAGCAACAAAACTCCATGTTTTTTTGGTCTTCGTCTAGTTGAGGAGTTGTTTATTCAAGAATGTCCATCTACGGTTAGCACCGCATGTCTAGGCGCAACCACCCGATAAAGTAGCATGTTCATAGGTGGGCCAGGCCATCTGCCAGGTGGACCCGTTACTTGAGAAGACATGCTAGATCAAGAGCCTCGAAGGCCCGAGTCTGTGCCAGGCAGAGTTATTGCAAGCAGATTTCTGCCAAGAAAAGGCGGTGACGTAAGTATAAGGACCGACAGTTGTGTATTCGGGGGCTCACTCCACCTCCTTCTTCTATCCATTCATCATTTCTTTTGCTCAGTTCTTATCCTTGGGTGATGTACTTTCCACCACCTGACCATATTTCTACCATCCTCTCCTATCCTCACCATTCTAGGTCCCAGCCTATGACCTCCTCTTCCTCTGATCCAGGGGCATCCTCTAGTTTTCTTTCCCGGGTATATCTGGATGCCACTTCTCATCATTTTTCCCTAGCTTTGTTGGGGGTTCCTTGTGTTCGTTCCCCGACCTTATCGGGTAGTTTTTCTGATCCTTCCCTGACTTTGTCGGGCGGCCATCGTTTTCCCTCTCCATCTTGGTCGGATGGTTTCCATTTCTTTTCCTTGACTTTGTCGGGCAATCATGTTGCTTCTTCCCTGCCCCTGGCGGATGAATTTCATTATTCTTATCTGACCGTGTCGGATGATTCTTATTCTCATCTCTCTGTTCTTTCCTCCTCACCCTTTCAGGGTCATTACCCTTTTTCTTGCTATTTTCGAGGCTTTAGCACGCCTTGATCTCAGTTAATCCCTGGTTATTCTATACTTGGTTCCTTGTTATCAGGGCCTCAGTGCCTTAACGAGGGAGTTCTAGCTTTCGTCTCTCTTCCTTTTTTATCCCTTCTTCATCAAGTATGATGTCTGCCACTCCTCTATGTCGAGGAATCCAATCCTTTGCACTCCTTTCATCCTTTATCCTGACAAGTAAGGAAAATAAAGTTCGTGCTCCTCAAAGCTCGATGATCGAAATCGCTTCAGGAGGCCGGTTTCCATGCCATCGATTTGCAAAGGTATCTTTGATTTTGTGTCGGAACATGTTATCATTGCTATTACTCTGTTATTTCTGCACGCGCTGATAATGTTGGTTCCGTAAAACATGGTTGAGTGGCCTTGGGCTTTAGTTAGTTTGCTTAGTCAAATGAGTCGTTTCTGCAGCATCTTAGGCTGGTGATAGCTCCATGCTGGGAGTCTAGTTCTTTTCCCGATTGTTGAGGGTGACCTTTGAGTATAGATTTTTCACACACTACACGGCGAGCCATAGCCTATCTCTCTAAGGCACACCGTTACTGCTTTGGCCATACTTTGGGTATGCACGAAGGCCTTTTCTCTTCTCTGCTCGGCCAAGTGCAGGGGCAAGAGATTGATGGATAAGATGACTAACCTAGGGACTCCCTAATACGAGAGAGGTATCAAATAGGGGCAGTCTTGACCCTCAAAAGTGAGCTTTCATGCTATATCTGGCCAATAAGGGCTACCAAAATGAGAAAATAAATTAATGCAAAATTATGAATCAAAGGCATGGCAAGAGTGGCAGTACAGTTCCCCGCGGGACGTCATGAGCCCGGTCGCATGCGTGCATGATAAATATGGGTCCAAAAATCAAAGACACAAAGCCCCGGCGCAACAGGCTATCTCTTTGAGGGGTAGTGCCCTGAAAGGAATTCGAGCCTTGATATCTCCCATCCTGCACGAAGCTTGTCTCCAATTTTTTCTTCTGCTTCTCCCTCTTAGGCTGGGTTGTATCCCGGGTATGGCCTTAGTAGGGGCACCGTTCTTTAGAAGCGGTTGGTTGTGGTAAGCCACCCTCACATGCACGCCCTGCTTAAGGGAAGCCCTTAATGAAAGGGGTAGGAACGATGATCCCTGACCAGTAGTTTGAGCCCATCTTTAGGTGATCTGAATTGCTATGTCAAAATCTAAAAAAAAAAATCAAATATTACCAAAAGTCTAAAAAAATCAAATATTGTCAAAAATTCAAAAAATCAAATACTTCAAAATTTCAAAAAAATCAAATATTTCAAAATTCTAGAAAAAATGAAATACTGATGAAAATCTAAAAAAAATAGAAAATTACAAAAATCCAAAAAATATGTCTTTTATTTTTATGCATTTTTTTATCTTGAGGACAGATATGTAATCCGTTTGCTAAGTGTGCAGGTTGCAAGTACTCAGACATTCCTTCCTATATCTTTATGCTCTGCCTCCTGTCCACATCTTTGATATGTTCTTTCTTTCTTCAATCTTATCTCTCGATCTGTTCTGAAGCTTTAGTTCTTCTTAACTTTTAATAATCATATTTCTATGAGAGGGCTTTGTCTCACGATTATGAACCTGGCGGTTCTGCTTCATTCTGATCTTGGGTTTTGATTGAAGGACGTATTTTGTCATGTCTTTTATCCCGCCGTGTCCTTGTCACGTGTTTATATCCCACCGTGTTGTCCAACACATGTTGTTTTGTCCCTTATTACATGTTGTTGGTTGACTTGCAGTTGTTGTTAGTCACCCCATTATGTCCCATGTTCTTGCCCAACCGCGTAGTCATCCATCATGATCTTGTCCCAACCGTGTGTTGTCCCACCGCGTTGTTGTCTTGTCACACCGTGTTCATGCATGCATGTTGTCTGTTCATGCCATTGCATATGTACTTATTTGCCTTTGTTATGTTATGTTACATTGTCTCCCATTTCATTTGATCACTATATTATGTCGTGTTGTTTGTCGTTCAGTTAATCGTTATGTTATCTACGCTATGTTTATATCATATTTGTCTTATGATGAAAATCCATAAAAATCAAAAAATGAAAATCAAAAAAATGCTGTTTCACCTGCGCAGGTAAGTCAGGTATGGGTCTCTATCCCTACTCATTTTTGTATTACTATATGGTATCTATATTGTTATATCATCTCGAGAACCGGCTGGTCATTTATGTGTTCCAGGATCTGATGTTCCCCTTTACCAAAAACGATGATGATTCAGGTTCACGTGTTTAATCTCCGGACAGGCCGTTAGGTTGGGAAAGCCTGGGGAAGATGGTTCTATCCTGCACGCTGTGGTTGCAGATAGTGTCTTGACTCTGATTCTCCCAACATAGCAATACTATTCTCAAGTATTTTATATTTTAACCTTTCTTTGCATTCGTTTTAATGATTTCTTTATTTTAGCCCAGCATGCATCATACGCATCTTTTAAGCATTCACCACCCATGGCTTGCCTACTAATGTCCCTCTAGTAATGGATAGCTGTGCATTCAATGCTTGAGTAAGAGGAACAATTCCACTCTGAGTTGGAAGGTCTTCTCTGGTTGATTCGCTTGGCTTGGTTGATTAAGAGATCCTTGTTTGGAGTTTTAATCTATTTCATCACTTTTGCTTATTCCGGTCTCCTCATTGGTCCAAGGGATTGTGTCCCCCATGAGGTTGATCGTGTGTTTTCTCTCTTTAGTTTAGTCCCTCCAGATTGGTGTTGCTTTTGGTCTAACTATTCCTTGTGGTTGATTCAGAGTTTTCCGAAAGATCCTTATCTCTTGTTAGTGAAAACGAGTGTCGTTTTGCCTTAACGCCCACTTTTCAGTCCACTCTACTTTATTTTCACTTCACCTCCATGCTCCATGTCACTTTCGCTTCGCCTCTGCTCGTTCCCTTACAAAGCGGACGTTAAGGAGGGGCATCTGTTGACACCCATTTTTTTGCCGATAAGTTGAGACATTTCCCTTACTCTCACTTGTTGATGCATCGAGTTATCCACTACTCATTGAGCTATTTTTCTAGCACATTTTGGGCCTATTTTATGGGTAGGCTCCCTCCTTGGCTAGGTCTACTTCAATTCTGGGCTTAATGGGCTTTGATTTTATAAATTGGTCATTTTTTTTCAAGCGTCCAGAGACATGTACGGTCAACCCCCAGCCGCACATCCTCTGTGCGGTCATCTATGGGCCGTCCAAATATTTATGAGATATTTTGGTTAATTTTCTGAATTTCCACTGACACGCTTTCATACGGTCCCATATTAGCTGTTCAACATGATGAGCGGGCTAATCTTAGCCGTTCTTTTCCCAGAGTCCTAAGCTCGGTAGTGTCTCAGATAATTATCTAATTATCTATTTATCACTGACAAGGCAAGCACGGTTGGCCCTTGGCCGCTCTTATGATTGAACGGTATGGATATAGCCGTTCATATATGAGAGTCCAACGGTGAGATTTTCGGTCGGTTCGATGGATAAATCGATTTATATTTTTTATATTTGAATTTCTACCGACAGGGATAAACAACCTACTTGTAGACCACCCAACCTGATGAGTGGTCTATCGGGCGACCGTCCAACTGCCGATTTCCAAAGATTTTAAAGGGTTTTTCTCTTCCCACTCGTGAATTTATCCCCAACTTTCTCCAACCATTTCTCCATGAATATTGAACCAAATTTGGTGCCGTTTCTTCTGGTTGAAAGATAATTCAATTATCTCCAAGTTTTATTTCATTATCTCGACTTGAAATGGCTGGAAACCCTAATTTCGAGCTAAGACTCCAGGTTCTCTATAAATAGACCCTAGAGGTCGGGCTTGAAAAGGGGAGAGATTTTTGGTCGACGGCGAAGCCCTGCTGAATTCTCGAGCGACCCAGGACCAAGGAGGGAGGCCTTCTACGTCCTTCTAGGCCTCCAGTTCAGAGAGTAACTAGTTTTTAGTCTTTGTTTCAATTAGTCCCATCGCAGGTTTCTTCATTGCATGCATACTTCTCTTCTTTCCTACCCACGTTTTTGTCATTCACACTACATTGCACACACCCTCCTATGTTTTTGGCGCCCCTAGGGGTTTAAAAATCCCCAGGTATCTCCCATTTCATTTAGTCATGTTCGTTCTTTCCCATTCTAGCATTTACTACACTTTATAGTTCTAACTTGGGTTTTTCTTTGTGTTCTACACGTGGTTTTATAGGTCAGCAACACACTAGCGCGAGGCCCACTCTTTCTGGCCGGTCGGAAAGGGTGGAGGTTTGGACTTTTACAACTTATGGCGTGGTAGTCTTGTGCGGTTCAGAATAGTCCGTTCGAGGTGAAGTGCGATTGATCTTGGACCGTCCTTCTTCATCATGCGGTTGGGTCTGAGCCGTTTGTCTGCTAGTCGTTCTTCATCCTGCGTCCCCTCTCAGCGCTAACGAGCGGTCTGTCGAGCGGCCGTGCAAGATAAGGGAGGTTCATTCGGAGCCGCTCATCCCTGTAGTGCTGGTCAAAAGGTGAGTGTCTCCCTCTTCTTTCCAAGGCACGGCATGTTCATCACGTTCGGAGCCTTGGTGGCGATCACAAGTTTCTACTTCTGTTCCCTTCTACTCCCGTTTTGATTACTTTCATATTCATATTAGTAAAGGGATTTGCAAGGAGTTTTAAGCCGGTGTAGAGAAGGTAACATCACCTAACAACAGTAGGTCTTGATCTGGTGGCCAAATAACCATTAGAGGCCCTTGCTATAGTGGCTAAATGGGCGTATAGCCCCGATCCGGCGGCAAAATGTGCACGAGAGCTCTTGATATGGCAGGCGGCTGCGTGACATGGTGGCATGGGCATGATACGGCGGCCAGAGGCATGGGACCCTTTCGATCCGGCGGCACATGCTGGATCCGGCTGCCAGGAGGCGGGACCCTCTCGATCCGGCAGCAAAATGCGCCCGCCCCTTTCTCTTTAAAAACCTAGGAGAGAGAGAAACCCTCTCATTCCTTCATTCAAATGTGGCGGCGCCCTAGCTTCCCCATCCTCTTCTCCTCTTTTGCTCGGTCACGACGGCGAGTTCGTTCCCACCCCCTTTCTCTTCTCTGCTGCAGGGCTACTGTGCCCTTTCTCTCTCTCTCTCTCTTCTCGGCGACTGGAGGTTTAAACCACGGCAGGTGGAGTTTTCTTCCTATATGGGCCTGGGAGCTATCCCCCGGTCTTATTTCAGGGGTCATCTCACCTTATGGTTGTGATGTACTTCCTATTTTTTTCTGGCAGATCCCCGGATAAAGGGAGACTCTGTCAAAATTTCTTCAGAATTTCTTTAAGTCATATCTACATTGAGTCTTCATTATTGACCTTTCTTTTTCTTGTATATGCTTAACAAGCCGGATGGCTTCTGCTTCAGCTCCTTCGAGTTCATCTTCTCACGTTCCTGTAGCCAGTTCATTCAGCCCAACTGTTACTTGGACAAATGTGCATGAATTGGACATGGGCCACGATAAGATAGCGGTGGTTCATGAATCTTCAGATTCTGAGACCGATACTGTGGCCCCTTCATGTCTTTTAACTGCGACTGGCACCTTCTGCTACCGCCGCGGTGAGGGATATCGCCAAGATTTTCCAAAGGACAAGCACCTCCTTCTTTTCATCTGTCGCATCAACATTGCCGGAAGGAGAGATGTACTGCTGGCTTGAAGAGCCAAACAAGCTGGTCTCATGGAGCGAGATAGCCTGCGAGGAGTGGTTCATCGCCATGAGGCTATTTATCTTCCAAGGGAGTCACGTCAATGGAAAGCAGTCTTGGGGGTTGCTGAGCTAGTGCCTGCACAGAACATGCTGACTCGGGCTCCTGAATTCACTTCGGCTAGATGGGACAATGTTGTAGGGTGTGTACATAAAGAGACATCCGGCCATGGCCTCTTCTTAGTGCCGATCAAGTGGGGATATCAGGAAGAGCCTTTTATCTTGAACTGTCTGGCGGTCCATTTCAAAAATCAACTTGCTGTCGGTTGGTTTGCAGACCTGAAGGTTGTTGATGTACATTCCTTCCATACTAGGGCGGTGGAATTTGTTGTGACTCCTCTGTGTTGATGATGTTGACAATATGTTTTACTTCATTAGTAACACCTTGTTTTGATTGATTGGCAACTGTTTATGCTTTGATGAAATTATTCTTATCAGATTGTATGTGTGTTCCATGCATTTTACAGGTTCACACACTGCACACACACTCAAAGTCTACACATTGCACGTAGAGTCTATACACTGCTTTGTGTTGTGTTTGTGCATCGCTTAGAACATGTCTATACATTCATGCAGCGTCAACGCAGTAAGTGTGTACATTGCATTGGCTAAGTCTGCAGCGTCAACGCAGTAAGTGTGTCTCATGCATCATGCGTCGACGCCCCCAGATTTCCAAGTCTATACACTCGTCTTCATGCATAGCAGAGTCCATACATTGCAGGTCACATAACTAGCATGTCTATACATTGCATCGTGGCGTTTATGCTCTAAGTCTATACACTGCATGGCGATCCCAAAGTCTATACATTGCATTGGCTAAAGTCTGCACAACGTCCATCTCATTTAGAGTCTAAGGCAATGTCTATACACTGGACTTGAAGTGTGTACATTGAGCGTCTCATTGAGCGTCTTATGTAAAGTCTATACAGTGCAGCTCGTATAACTAGCAAGTCTATACATTGTTTTAGCGTCTCATGCAGCGTCTTATTTGAAGTCCATACATTCCATTGCATTGGCTAAGTGTGTACATCGTCCGTCTCATTGGAAGTCTATACATTGGAAGTATGTACATCGGACTGTTCATGCATCAACATTCAAAGTCCATACATTGGACTGTAGCATGCATCAGTGAAGTCTGTACAGCGTCATGCATTGTTCTTCAAGTCCATACACTGCACTGTAGATTGCTCGAGGTGAAGTCTGTACATCCATCAGTGAACTTCCAAGTCTGTACATCCACCAGTTCAACTTGCAAGTCTATACATCGGTAGCTTTACCGACGTTGCACTCGAAGTCTATACACTGATAGCTTTACCGTCGTTTCCCTTGGCAAGTCTGTACATCGCAGTTGAGTGGAAGTCTGTACAGCCGTTGTGTTGCCAAAGTCTACACATTGTGAAAGTCTGTACATCGTTCAGTTGTCTTGGCAAACTCTATACATTGTGCACTTTCAAGTCTGTACAGACTTTGCCGTGCTCAAGTCTGTACATCTCCCAGTTGGCAAGTCCATACATTGGAAGTCTATACATTCGTTTGCCTTGCATCGTTCATCAAGTCTGTACAGCCCTTTCGCTTGGCAAGTCTATACATTGTAAATGTCTATACACTCGACTGCCTTGCTTTGATCAAGTCTGTACAGAGTTTCCTTTGGTAAGCCTGTACATTGTTCATGATGTCTGAACAACGAGCAAGTCTGTACATCAGACTAGTCTGCATCGGCTAAGTCCATACATTGTCCAGTGCATTGCATGCATCGTTCTTGAAGTCTGTACATCAAGCTGAAGGCTGCCTAAGTCTATACATAGTCTGTCTTCCTTAGAGTCTAATGCATAACATGAAGTCTGTACATCGCACAGCATTCAAGTCTGCACATTATGCATCATATGAATTCAAGTCTGTACATTGTGCATCTTTGAGTTGAAGTCCATACATCGTCAGTTATCTGTCCAAGTCTTTACATTGCCTAATCTATACACTGGCTGCTGAATGTTTTTCTAACTCTAGACATTGCACGATGAGTCTGCATATTCATTCAGCATGTCTGTACATGGCATAGCTCTGCATATATGAAGTCTATAAAGTCTGAAGTCTATACACTGCATCCTGCAATGTCTGTACAGGGTTTACACTTAAACTGATAATCCTATTTCGTCTGTCTGACAGGGATACTCTGCAGGGATTGATGACCTGGCTCATGATCCAAGGAGGATGAGGTGCTGTGATGGTGACACGTGGAAGCAGCCCATCAAGGATGCTGCCATGTGGATGAAATTGCCTCGGATCTGGCAAATTCTCTGGGCGTGAAATGTGGAAGCCATGTGCCCTTATCCAACCTGCTGATGTATATATATGAGTCTTCGTCTTCAGATGAAGGCTGATCGATCGAAGAAGTGGCAAGTCTATACAGTGAGAGTAGAAGCTTGAAGCAGCAGAGAGCCACCGATCCACAGAGAGAAGAAAAATAGAGAAGAAGAAAAAGAGAGAAGAGAAGAAAAGAGAGATGTGTTGAGAGAGTGAGATTGAGAGAGTGAGATTGAGTGAGTTTGATTGAGAGGTTGTATCTCAGACTCTTGGTTCAGATACCAGAGTTGAGCCTTTGCTCATTCGGGCTACATTCCCATTTGGGTTTTCCATCTTTATTTGCTTCTGTCTTTACTTTCCAAACTCTTGTTTCTTCAAGCTGTGAGTCAGCTGTTAGCAGAGGTGCTGCCTTTGGTCGGGTAAGCTGTAAACCCCAGCAGTTGCAGTGGAGGATTCCACTGGACAGGTGAAGCTGTAATCCTCAGCAGGCGAGACTTATCTCGGATAGCAAGCTGTGTTGCTCAGCGATTTGTAGGCCAAGCTGTAGTGCCCAGCAGACGCAAGCTGTACTGCGTAGCAGTAAGCCATACTCGGTTGAGTGTGGGGTGGACGTAGGTCTTTGACCGAACCACCTAAAATTCCTGTGTGCCTTGTGTTTGTGTGATTGTCCATGAACTGTATGCGACTGGATCTCATGTTTATCTTCACAGCTTGATTCGCTTCTGTTCAATTCTAGTATTCAAGTTAGTGATTCAGTAAAATTGCCTATATTTCGCATTAGAACCTCTTACTGGATTTTAATTAGGCAGTAGATCTATTCACCCCCCTCTAGATCCACACTTCGTGGAGATAGACTGCGTCCATCTAACATAACACTTGGTATCAGAGCCATACTCTTCTACATGGACTCATCGCCCGAAGAGGAAAGGCAAGATGGATGCTCGAGGGATGATAGCTGAAGGTCGCTCAACCACAAAGCCCCCATTATTTGATGGATCTAACTACGCATACTGGAAGAACCGTATGCAAGTGTTTTTTAGGGTTAAGGATTACGAGATCTGGAAAGTAGTCAGCAAGGGACCTTATGAGCTATCCCCTAATGAGGAAGTCTGGACCAAGGAGGAGATAAGGAGGTCTACACTGAATTGGAGTGCCATAAACGCCATCCAGTGCTCTCTGCACCCTACAAAATTCTCCCGCGTATCTGCCTGCAAATTAGCTAAGGAGATGTGGGACGCACTGGAAGTTATTCATGAAGGGACTTCTCAGGTTAGAGAGCAGAATGCTAATCTCCTTGTGTCAGAATACGAAGCCTTCAAGATGAAGCCGAACGAGACCATCAAGAAGATGTACTCTCGATTAACTATCATTACAAATGGTCTCATAGGTCTCGGGAAACCTCAGACTGAATATGATGTAGTGAGGAAGATACTGCACTCCCTGAATCATGCTTGGCATACTAAGGCTACAGTGATGGAGGAGTCAAGGGACTTGCGAAATACAAGGGCTGATGAGCTAATCGGCTCGCTGATGGCATATGAGATTAATATGCCAAAGATAGAAGAAGCTGAGAGGAAGAAGAAGCCGATAGCGCTGAAGGCTGGTTCCAGCAAATCCAGCTCCAGCAGTTCATCATCAGAGGAGAGCCTGAATGAAGAAGACATAACTCGTTCTGAGATGGCCATGATGACCAGAGAGTTCAGGCGATTTCTCAGGAAAGGAGCAGGACGATTCAGCCAAAAGAAGTACAGTGGCGGCCGAAGGGACAAAAGGTATAAACACAACCCTACAAAGAAAACTGAAACTAATACTTGTTATCAATGCAGGAAACCAGGCCATCTGAAAGCTGACTGTCCAGATAATCAGAAATACAAGGACAAGTCAAAGAGAAGGAACACGAAAGGGAAAGCAATGGTGAGTACCTGGAGTGATGAAGATGAAGGTTCCTTCAGTAGCAGCTCAGACAGTGAAGCCGAATCTGAGAAGCCCATTTGCCTTATGGCAACAAGCTCAGAAGACAGAGAAGAGGACTCAGATGAGGTAATCACTAGATTTGAAAATTTCACAATTGCTGATTGGGTAGATGCTTACCATGACATAGCTGATAGAGCTGATGATATTAGAAAAGAGAACAGGCATCTAAGAAGAAAGATCAATTCCATGCAAAATGATAAAACTCTAACTGATATAATTGCATGTCTAGAATCTGAGAATAAAAATTTGAAACTCACATGTTCTGAATTAGATGAAATCAGAAATGAGTTAAAAGCCTCTAAAGAAGACAATGAGAGGTTAGATAAAGAAGCTGATGAATGGAAGCTGAAAATTCAGAAATATGAAAGTGAGATAAAAATTGTGAATGAAAAATATCAAGCTGTCCTAAGTGTGAATACAGAACTGAAAAAATCCATTGAAGACATTCAAAAGGATAATGAGGACAAGCTTAAAACCATTGAGAAGATGACCCAAGGTACTGATAATCTAAATGCTTTGTTAGGGTCAAAGGATAACTTTAGAAAAGAGGGCCTAGGATTTAATTCAAGTGCAACGAAAACCTTTGGAATGAAAATTATTTCATTTGTTACACAAAAAGAAAAAGGACCTCTAATTAGCATGAATTCAAACAATTCAATGAATAAAAATGCTAATCTGAAAAAGCCCAGTGCTGAGGAGAAGGGCAAACAAAAGCTGAGTGAGCCTAGTAGAGCTAGCACATCTATGCAAAATCCCAAAACTCAGTCTCAGGTTAGGGGTCAACCTAAAAAGTCATATAAACCCCATATTAAGGGTACCAAGTCTCCACCATCACCACCACCTCTGAAGAAGACCCAATACACACCTATGAATAGGTCAGTAGGGTCCAAAGTGCAGGGGAGGCAGAATGCTTCTAGAGCTGAACCCAAACATTTCTACCAACCTAGAGCCCAGTCCCATTTCTTCGCACAGTCAACCTATCCAGATAGGTCAGGATGGACTACGACTCAAGGAAGGTTTATAGGTCTTGGACATCAGGCTACACAGTCTTATAGACCTTACCCTAGAAATTGGGTTGATGGGTATGGCAATTGGACACCTAGGAATCGGAATTTCTTTAGCCAGCCCAGGAACTACTATGGCCACAACTTCATGAATGCACCCCGGCCAAGGCACTGGCAAAGAAACAACATTGTCAATAATCATGCTGGTGCAAACAATAAGAAGACAAACAACAAGAAGAAAAGGAACAACAACAGAAAGAAATCTATAGAATCCACTGAACAAAATTCATTCAAACAAATGTGGATTCCGAAAAGTCTACTTTCTTGCTTTGCTTCTATTTCATCTATTCTGGAGCCCAATCAGTCTTGGGTTCCAAACCTCTCTACCTAATTGTGTATGGAGGTATGCCTGGCAGCCAAGAACAACTTGTTGTACTTGGATAGCAGCTGCTCCAGGCATATGACAGGAGATAAGGCCAAGTTCTGCATGCTGACAGAGAAACAAGGAGGCCTTGTCACCTTTGGCAGCAACACAAAAGGTAGAATTATCGGATCAGGTAAAGTAGGTAAGTGTTCTACTTGTTGCATTGAGGATGTTATGTTGGTTGAAGGCTTAGCTTATAACTTACTTAGTATCAGCCAACTATGTGATAAAGGATGCAAAGTGCTTTTTGACTCTCAATGTTGCAAGGTCTTTGAACCTGATTCCGAGACTGTTAAATTTTCTGGTAAGAGGATAAATAACACTTACATGATAGATTTAGATGATATTCAACATTCTAACCTATGCCTTACTGCTAGTAGAGAAGACTTAGCATTTTTATGGCATCGTAGGTTAGGTCATGCTAGTTACACTGTTTTGCATAAACTGAATAAGCATGGCATGGTTAGAGGACTTCCTGAAGTTTCCTTCAAGAAAGAAAATAAAATCTGTGATGCATGCACTCAGTCAAAGATAACTAGAAAGTCATTTAAGTCTAGAACAGAAAATCTATCTTCTAAACCCTATGAGCTGATACACATGGACCTTTTTGGGCCAACCAGATCTGTCAGCTTATCAGGGAGGAAGTATGGGTTTGTCATGGTCGATGACTTTTCTAGGTATACTTGGGTTTATTTTTTATCTCATAAGAGTGGTGCATTCTCAGAATTTCAGGAGTTCTATGTTAAAATAAATCAGAAAATTGAAAATATCTTGACTGATCATGGAGGTGAGTTTGAAAACTCACAATTTGATGAATTCTGCAGGTCAAATGGAATTAACCATAGGTACTCCTCACCAAGGACACCTGAGCAGAATGGAGTAGTGGAGAGAAGGAACAGAACCCTAGTGGAGATGGGTCGTACACTCTTGGTTGAAGGTGGTCTACCAAGGAAGTTTTGGGCTGAAGCAGTAAATACTATCTGTTATGTAATTAACAGAGCCATGGTAAGACCTTCTACTCAGAAAACACCCTATGAGATCTTAAAGGGTAAGAAACCTTCTATTGCTCATTTCAAGATTTTTGGTTGTAAATGTTTCATTCATATTAATGATAAAAGAGACCTTGATAAATTTGAACCTAAAGGTGAACCAGGAATCTTTCTTGGTTATTCTGAAAATACCCGAGCATATAGAGTGTATAATCTGAATTCCAAAACTGTTGAAGAATCTCCACATATAGTTTTTGATGAATCCTTATTAAAGACTGATGTTGGTCAATGCAGGAATGAAGACAGTGGTGATATTCTAAAAGAAGGAAATTCTGCAGACCAATCCGAAAATGAGGAAGGAAGTGAAGAGCCTAATGAAGAAGAGCCTACAGCTCAGGGGGAGGTAAATCAAACTCATGACAATCCAATTGTTAACATTAGATATCTTAAAGATCATCCTGTAGATAATGTAATTGGAAATCTGCATGATCCCCCTAGGACTAGAGGCCACTTGAGAATTCAAAATGAATTGAATGCTTATGCTTTTGTTTCAAATGTTGAACCCAAGTCCATTGACTGTGCTCTCAAAGATGTGCATTGGATTAATGCCATGCATGAGGAGCTCAATCAATTTGACAGGAATAAGGTGTGGCATTTGGTTCCACCTCCTAATCATGAAACAGTCATAGGGACTAAATGGGTGTTCAGAAATAAAACTGATGAATCAGGGAATGTCATTAAAAATAAAGCTAGACTTGTAGCTCAGAGGTATAATCAGGAATTTGGTATAGACTTTGAAGAGTCTTTTGCCCCTGTAGCTAGGTTAGAAGCTATCAGAATATTATTAGCTTATGCATGTTCCCCAGGAATTAATCATCAGCAGATGGATGTGAAATCTGCTTTTCTAAATGGGGAAATTAGTGAGGATGTCTATGTGAGGCAGCCTCCTGGGTTTGAATGCTTAGACTTCCCCAATCATGTTTATAAACTCAAAAGGGCTCTCTGTGGTTTAAAGCAAGCTCCTAGAGCTTGGTATGACAGGTTGAGCAAATTCCTCACTGACAAGAACTTCACAAGAGGTGTAGTTGATCAAACATTATTTACCAAGGTGAGTCATTCAGATATTCTTATCATTCAAATTTATGTGGATGACATTGTGTTTGGGTCAACTAACCCCAAATTGTGTGAGGAATTATCTCAGATAATGACTAATGAGTTTGAAATGAGCTCAATGGGGGAGCTCAAATTGTTTCTTGGACTGCAGGTTATACAAACAAAGGATGGAACTTTCATCTCTCAGTCCAAGTACATAAAGAATTTATTGAAGAAGTACAAAATGGACAACCTCAACGAAATAACTGCTCCAATGGGTACCTCAACCAGTTTGGATGAAGATCCTAAAGGTAAACCAGTGGATCAAAGGCTATATAGAGGTATGATCGGATCCCTTCTATATCTTACAGCATCTAGGCCTGAAATTCAATTTTCTGTGTGTTTATGCTCTAGATTTCAGGCTAGTCCTAAAGAAACTCATCTTAAGGCTGTAAAAAGGATTTTTAGGTATTTACTAGGCACCCAACAGCTAGGTCTATGGTATCCTGCTAGGTGTGAGTTAGAACTTCTAGCCTACACTGATGCAGACTATGCTGGGTGTCGAGTAGATAGAAAAAGCACTAGTGGCTACTGTCAATTCTTAGGTGGCTGTCTAGTATCTTGGGCATCTAAGAAGCAACACACTGTAGCCTTGTCTACAGCTGAAGCTGAATATGTTGCTGCAGGTAATTGTGCTGCCCAAGTACTATGGATCAAGCACCAAGTAGATGACTATCAGATAAAATTGGGATGTATTCCAATGTTATGTGATAATACTAGTGCTATATGCCTTGCTAAAAATCCTGTTCATCATTCTAGGACTAAGCATATAGAGATAAAACACCATTTTCTGAGAGATGTTGTAAATAAAAATGAAATTGAAATGAACTTCATTGAAACTGAAAAATAAATTGCTGATATTTTTACTAAGCCTCTTGGGAATGAAAGGTTCAAATTTCTTAGAAGAGAACTTGGCTTGTGTAAATTTCAGCATGATGAATAATTTGTTCAGCTGCTTTGAATAAAATTTCTGATTTGGACTTGCATCTGATAGCTTGAATAAAACTCTGTGATTGTTGAATGTTAGACTAGACCATGCATGCATGACATATTTTTTCATGACATATTATTCATTGTATATCATTTAGTTATGATTGTGTCTAATCTTTCTCTCATCTAAAACCACATGCATATAGAACAGAGCAGAGTAATGCATATTATAACAGCTGGTATCTAATTCTTGCCATTCATTTGCAAAACTGCATGCATATAGACAGGGGGAGTATTGTTATAAATTCAGAGTTGCTATCAACTTTCTTGAATTCATTCATTCTTTGACTCTGAATGATTGAGTCTGACATATGACAATCTGTTAGTCAGTTCTGATTCCTAAGCAATAGAAAACGGACTTCTTCAGTTATAAGAATTTCAATTGCTTAAAGACTGACTTAATGGTTTAAGTTTTATAATTTTTGGAGTTTAAAGAATGCAATTAGTAAATAAGAAAGCTGAAAATTGATAAAACTCTCAACCCTTTTCTTATTTCATGTCAGACAAAGCTACTTATATCTGAAATCTGAAAACTCATCTGAAATCATGTTAGAGAAGCCTAGCATGTGTATTGTTTTTAAACAAGTCATTCTGAAACAGATAAAGGGCAGCTAAGAAAGATATTGAAAATCTTGAAAACTACTTGAAAAATAACATTGGCAGAGCAATGACTGGTAAATCACTGAGAAACTGAGTGATCCATCAAAGAAGTGGACAACACTCATGTCATGAGGTGTATCAGCTATCTCTGTATAAAATGATCAAACCAGTAGGTTGGTTTCACTGAGTACCTGGGGGTAACTGGCGTCTGATAAACGTGTACCCTCACACAAAAAGGTGTAAATCAGTTTTATTGTGTTTGATCATAGGCAGAATGGTCCATGATGTTGAGTATCTAGGGGTATTGGCGTCTGATAAACGTATACCCTTACGTAAAAAGGCAAATGATACCTGAATGCCCTCAATGAACTCATATTGAAAATGTTGTTCCTTCACAAGAAATTTCTTGGATGTCAATTTGTTTATTTTCAATACATGACCTGGTATCTCTTAATCATCTTTTTAATGAGTCTATGAAAGTAAGATATTTTGAAACTGAATCTCTCATGCAAATGTGATTCTGGTTTATTGTTTTATCATGCACAGAAAACTTATCCATTGATTGTCGTGCATGAACTCAAAATTTTATAGTCTTTAAACCAGAATTCTATCTGAAAGTAGTTTATAACTTCATATGACTGAAGACTCTGTGCTTTAGAATGCTTATTCCTGAACTACTTGTTCAGAATGCCAGTCAGATGATATCTCTTGTTCCTTCCCTTGTACTCCCTTTCCCTCCTATTTGTTGATGACAAAAGGGGAGAATATTGTATGAATTCTGAATTCATTCCAGGGGAAGTGTATGCATTATGTTATGGCAAAGGAGGAGATTTTGTTAGCAGGGAGTTGCTTACATTTCGTAGCATGCATGCATAGCATCTGCATGACAATCTGAATAACAAATCATGTCTTTCATCATCTGTATGGTAGGTAATTGCTATTCTATATGATAGGGGGTTGCCATCATCAAAAAGGGGGAGATTGTTGTGACTCCTCTGTGTTGATGATGTTGACAATGTGTTTTACTTCATTAGTAACACCTTGTTTTGATTGATTGGCAATTGTTTATGCTTTGATGAAATTGTTCTTATCAGATTGTATGTGTGTTCCATGCATTTTACAGGTTCACACACTGCACACACACTCAAAGTCTACACATTGCATGTAGAGTCTATACACTGCTTTGTGTTGTGTTTGTGCATCGCTTAGAACATGTCTATACATTCATGCAGCGTCAACGCAGTAAGTGTGTACATTGCATTGGCTAAGTCTGCAGCGTCAACGCAGTAAGTGTGTCTCATGCATCATGCGTCGACACCCCCAGATTTCCAAGTATATACACTCGTCTTCATGCATAGCAGAGTCCATACATTGCAGCTCACATAACTAGCATGTCTATACATTGCATCGTGGCGTTTGTGCTCTAAGTCTATACACTACATGGCGAGCTCAAAGTCTATATATTACATTGGCTAAAGTCTACACAACGTCTGTCTCATTTAGAGTCTAAGTCAATGTCTATACATTGGACTTGAAGTGTGTACATTGAGCGTCTCATTGAGCGTCTTATGTAAAGTCTATACAGTGAAGCTCATATAACTAGCAAGTCTATACATTGTTTCAGCGTCTCATGCAGCGTCTTATTTGAAGTCCATACATTGCATTGCATTGGCTAAGTGTGTACATCGTCCGTCTCATTGGAAGTCTATACATTGGAAATATGTACATCGGACTGTTCATGCATCAACATTCAAAGTCCATACATTGGACTGTAGCATGCATCAGTGAAGTCTGTACAGCGTCATGCATTGTTCTTCAAGTCCATACACTGCACTGTAGATTGCTCGAGGTGAAGTCTGTACATCCATCAGTGAACTTCTAAGTCTGTACATCCACCAGTTCAACTTGCAAGTGTCTACATCGGTAGCTTTACCCACGTTGCACTCGAAGTCTATACACTGATAGCTTTACCGTCGTTTCCCTTGGCAAGTCTGTACATCGTAGTTGAGTGGAAGTCTGTACAGCCGTTGTGTTGCCAAAGTCTACACATTGTGAAAGTCTGTACATCGTTCAGTTGTCTTGGCAAACTCTATACATTGTGCAGTTTCAAGTCTGTATAGACTTTGCCTTGCTCAAGTCTGTACATCGCCCAGTTGGCAAGTCTATACATTGGAAGTCTATACATTCGTTTGCCTTGCATCGTTCATCAAGTCTGTACAGCCCTTTCGCTTGGCAAGTCTATACATTGTAAATGTCTATACACTCGATTGCCTTGCTTTGATCAAGTCTGTACAGAGTTTTCTTTGGTAAGCCTATACATTGTTCATGATGTCTGAACAACGAGCAAGTCTGTACATCAGACTAGTCTGCATCGGCTAAGTCCATACATTGTCCAGTGCATTGCATGCATTATTCTTGAAGTCTGTACATCAAGCTGAAGGCTGCCTAAGTCTATACATAGTCTGTCTTCCTTAGAGTCTAATGCATAACATGAAGTCTATACATCGCACAGCATTCAAGTCTGCACATTATGCATCATATGAATTCAAGTCTGTACATTGTGCATCTTTGAGTTGAAGTCCATACATCGTCAGTTATCTATCCAAGTCTTTACATTGCCTAATCTAGACACTGGCTGCTGAATGTTTTTCTAACTCTAGACATTGCACGATGAGTCTGCATATTCATTCAGCATGTCTGTACATGGCATAGCTCTGCATATATGAAGTCTATACAGTCTGAAGTCTATACACTACATCCTGCAATGTCTATACAGGGTTTACACTTAAACTGATAATCCTATTTCGTCTGTCTGACAGGGATACTCTACAGGGATTGATGACCTGGCTCGTGATCCAAGGAGGATGAGGTGCTGTGATGGTGACACGTGGAAGCAGCCCATCAAGGATGCTGCCATGTGGATGAAATTGCCTCGGATCTGGCGAATTCTCTGTGCGGGAAATGTGGAGGCCACGCGCCCTTATCCAACCTGCTGCTGTATATATATGAGTCTTCGTCTTCAGATGAAGGCTGATCGATCGAAGAAGTGGCAAGTCTATACAGTGAGAGTAGAAGCCTGAAGCAGCAGAGAGCCACTGATCCATAGAGAGAAGAAAAACAGAGAAGAAGAAAAAGAGAGAAGAGAAGAAAAGAGAGATGAGTTGAGAGAGTGAGATTGAGTGAGTTTGATTGAGAGGTTGTATCTCAGACTCTTGGTTCAGATACCAGAGCTGAGCCTTTGCTCATTCGAGCTACATTCCCATTTGGGTTTTCCATCTTTATTTGCTTCTGTCTTTACTTTCCGAACTCTTGTTTCTTCAAGCTGTGAGTCAGCTGTTAGCAGAGGTGCTGCCTCTGGTCGGGTAAGCTGTAAACCCCAGCAGTTGCAGTGGAGGATTCCACTGGACATGTGAAGTTGTAATATTCAGCAGGCGAGACTTGTCTCAGACAGCAAGCTGTGTTGCTCAGCGGTTTGTAGGCCAAGCTGTAGTGCCCAGCAGACGCAAGCTGTACTGCACAGCAGTAAGCCATACTCGGTTGAGTGTGGGGTGGACGTAGGTCTTTGACCGAACCACTTAAAATTCCTATGTGCCTTGTGTTTGTGTGATTGTCCATGAACTGTGTGCGACTGGATCTCATGTTTATCTTCACAGCTTGATTCGCTTCTGTTCAATTCTAGTATTCGGGTTAGTGATTCAGTAAAATTGCCTATATTCCGCATTAGAACCTCTTACTGGATTTTAATTAGGCAGTAGATCTATTCACCCCCCTATAGATCCACACTTCATGGAGATAGACTGTGCCCATCTAACATAACAGAATTTACGAACTATATCCTAAAAGAATATGCCCCGATTTTAATCAGAGTCGGTGTTTTTCATAGTGTGTACGCCACCCGATTTAAATCCCATATTTCAAAGGGTTTATGTTGCGGTATGATCGAGGTCTTCAATACTAAATTTAACACTTTCTATATAGCCGAAGGTGAGACCTCATTAGATCTATGGAGCCTTTCGTAACTCAGTGGCCTGCCCATTGATGGCGAGCCGTATGAAGAAGTTTGTCTTGCCGACTTCTTGAAGGACGAGTCCAATGGCGAAGGTCGATACTTCATTGGCTTCTCGTATCGCTACCTGATGAAGGTATATAAGATGCTATGTTTGTCTTATTATGAGGACTCGTCGAGGGCTTCTTCGTCTCAGAGCAAAAGGAAGGGAGACCGCAAGAAAGTTTGGATGGGTCTGTGGATTCAATATTTCTTCCGGGGCAACTTGAAGTACACTGATTATCGATCTGTAGTATCGGTTGCCACCCCGTAGGTGAAATGAGCCCGTTTCAAAGCAAGCTTGCCGTCTTCCCTTCGCTAGGCATATCGGGGTGGGCCGAACCCGGCAGGAATTGATGCTCTGATACATTGTGCGGCCTTCCTGACATTATGGCTTTGTTCTTTTGCCCTTCCTTAAGGAGATGAAACAGTCATATGCCCAGAGGCAATTTACCCGGCATGTCAAATGGCCTGGGGTATGAAATTATCTTTATGTCCAGCAGCACTTTGCTTGATCTATAAGATGCTGGGGGAGCTACGCAAGTCCCTCATGCCATAGAGTCTCAAGATCGTAGGATCCACCCATTTCTTCAATGCTTGGGTGTGCACATTGTTCCCAGAGTTTTCCCCAAGAACACTCCAAGCACCGACATTGTGTCCAAGAATGCTTGAATATGCCAGTGTAGAGCCAGATACGACCATGCATCAGCTCTTCTCCATTCAGGGTCGGTTAATAAAAGTCCCAGTAGATTTCCTGGGCACTGTTGATTTTTACAGCTTAGCTGCCCACTCCAGCCCTTTGGTCAATCGCCAACGTGAATGCAAGATAGAAGTCACTGAAACATACTCCCATCCCATTTCAGGTGCACCTGCAGCCTGCCTATCTTAGTGCCTGAACTGGTTGAATGGGCGCTAGCCATCCGCCCGAGTGTTTTAGTGTTCAGGAAGGGTGGTAGTATCTTTTTGGAGCCATATTACCCCTTTCGTTTCGGGCGTAACTTTGGCTATGGTCAACATATTTCGCCTTCGTCTGCCCAATTTCCTTTTGACGGTCAAACAAAACAAGGTGCAATGGTTGCTACAGAAGGTCATTCCTGGTGGGACTTCTTCCATCTCCGAGAGGCGAGCACTTTTAGGGTTCTGGTGCCTGGGCGTGTTCCTCGAGTCACCCCCGAGTATATTAAATGGTGGAATGCCCGCACCAGCTTCTATAGAAATATGAAGGCCCATTACTGGGATGGGGCGAAACGTACTTTCTTAAGTCATCAGCTCGGACCTACGTTTGACATTGACGAATCCCATTTGAGGAGACTTTTGTCGCAGCGCCCTAAGGAGGTGGGCGAATATCTCGAGGCGCATAAAGCCATAAAGAAGGAACCCAAGCAACTGCTGCCAATACTGCCAGAGTTGAAAGAGGACGATTTTCTAAAGTCCTTGAAAGAGCTGAGCCAAGTGGGCAGTGCCCGACTTGAGCTACAACAGTTCCCCTTTCTGGTGGAAGAACCAATACCCCCGACAATCTCCTAGCGCTCAGAGCAGGATCGCCACTGTCCTTACCAGGCTTTTGTATGGAGGGAGGACAGGACTGCCACATATTATCGCCAGACTTCTTGTCTCTTTGTTCTGCTAAAAATTCATGGCATGGAACTCAACACTCCTGCCAAAGCTATTCTAGCCCATACATTATTTATATCCTTCAAGTATGCAGATGGCTGGGGTCTAGACCACCTGGGCCTTTTTCATTGTCTTGCTTCTCGAGAGCACCCGGATCTAGCTCAGCTAGCCGACCGGTGTGAGAAGATTGTAGATGTATGCTGGCTGCTTCGTGAAGCTGCTTCCCGAGACAAGGAAGTGGCTTTGTATTATTGGCCTCTTTCCCCTTTATACAAAGGGCTAATAGGTAAGTCCTCATACTGGGACATGCATTTTTGTATTGCTTTTAAGCTTCGACTTATATCCTCTTTTCTCCTCTTCTTATAGATAGACCTGACGTGCGGCAGCAAGGGGATTATTGAAAGCTAATCATGTAGGCTCAGAAGCCTTCTCATTTCGATATCCCTGCACCAAATCCCACTACTACTCCTCTACCTTAGGGAAGTCGAAAGAGAAAAGCAGCATCTCCGGTGAAGGTTGCCGTGGCGCGGGCTAAAAGAGCCCGTAAAGTTGCAATTGAGCAAGCGGCTTCCACAGTTCCCGCTATTCAGGTGCCTCCGGCTCAAGTACTATCATTTGAAGAATTTGCTTCTTACCAAGATCCACCGGCCAGGGATGAGGGTAATTCTGCACTGTTACTATTACGGTGACAATTCTTTTAGGGGCCCTTTTTTATGCTTATTTCATGCTCTTGCATCTTGTAGTAGCACCAAAAGATGTGCCATCTCTGAATATCGAGGTGGACGTCGGTGCAGCTGTTGAGACAGTGGCAGGAGCATCTGTCGGTAGCCTTGAAAGGGAAACTCTCCCTTCCCCCACCCCAGCCAGTGAGGTAGCAGGTAGATCAAGCAAAATTGCTTCTAATGCTTCATATTCTAGAATTTATGACCCCTTTATCTTATTGCGCACCTCATGACATGCCTTAGGGCTTCCTGAGACTTTGCCTGAAATGGGGGTCTCATCTTCGGGTCCTTCTGCATCATTAAAAGGACGCCGAACGTTGTTTAAAAAGGCGGTGGCCCCATTACGACACATAGCCACTCGCTCAACTGTCTATCGAGAGGCAGAAGCAACTACGGAGCCAAGCATTGAAGCAGAAAGTTCTTCCGAAAGCTCCCCATCCCTGTCCGAGAAACATGTGGACTATGGTTGCTCTGATGATGAGGGAGCTACCGACATTGATGGAGGTGGGACCTCAACTTCATGTCCCTTAATAGAGGGATCGTCCGTATTCAGCTCATTATTAGAACTCCTGAAGAGACCCTATCGGAAGTGGCTGCCGGGATTGGCGTAGAGGAGTATCCAGCCTCTTCCGTAGTCACATCATCAATGGAAGAACCACCTGCTCAGCCGGCCCTTGAGTTGTCAACTCCTGAACCCGTGGCAGTCGAAGTGAGTCTTATGCTTTTGATGCTCCTCTCTTTTCATTTACTGGTCACTCAGGCCGTCTAACATTCTTTTACCTGCTTCCCTTCTTTAGGTGCCAACCATCCTAAGTAAGGTCACAATTTTTGTTATCAGTAGTATTCCCCCAACTGAAGCACTACGTCCTCCATCTACTATGCCTTCAGCCTCTGAAGAAGTCATGCCCGTGTTATGGCATGTGCCTGTCAGAGCTCAACTTGGGTCCGATGTAGTGCCAATTGAGCTGGATACATAAGGAGAAACTTCAGGGCTCGCCCGTTCCCCCGAATTAAGGCCTAAAACCTGAGCATCGGCCTTTACCTCAATGATAGTGCAAGTATCTATTCCGGAGCTTCCAACTCCTGAAGAGCGGGGTGTTGAGCTGGGGTCTGAGACAGTTCCAGCACTTCCCAGCGTGGCCACATCAGACGAGCCCGCCTTGACGGGAGAGAAGCTGCCGGGACGGAACAAAGCTATTGAGGCACCAAGCACTGCCATTGTACCAGCCTTGTCGTCCTCTTCTTCAGCCACGGATGCTGACCTATGGGCCAATGTTGATAGTGGAGTCAAATTCCATTTGCCACCAGTGATATCTTTTGGCATCACTTCTTCAGATGAGTTGGTCTGGCACCACCTGGAGACGCTGCGGTAGGTAGTGTTGTCTCAGCCGGCCTTGACTTATCCAAAGCTGCGGGGAATTGTCGAGCAACTATCGACTGGCCTTCAGGCGCTGGGATGCCCCATGTAGTTATGGACCCAGAGGGTGATTCTTTTGTTGAAATTTGTAAACCGCCGAGACTTTCTGGGGTGTATTAAGAGTGACAGACTTGCCGTGCTGAAAATGCAGAAAGCCGATTGCCAAGCAGCTCTAGAACCTCTAGAGTCGAACTTTCAAGAGCATTATGCTCTTGCTGCAACCTTATCTTCGCACATTCAATCATTGCGGGGCAGGCTAAAGGAATTGCAAGTAGAGATGGTCTCTATTCAGGCGGAGCTGCATCTCACCGAGGATATGGATGTCGAAAGTGCTGAGGAGACTACTGTGCTAGAAGGCTGGGTGGCTTCACTGCGCAACGAATTAGTTTCTCTTTAGTAGGAGGAGATCCGTCTTCGCGAACAAAGGGCAGCCCCTTCTGTTGGGCTTTTAGATTTTGAAGACATTTTCCGTCAGCCATACCCGCACCTTATGTAGTTCTTCTCACCCAAAGGGAGGTCTTTTGTAATTTCCTTTTATCGTAATGGAAATCAGAAATTTATTCTATTGTAGCCTCCGTGCTTTCTTTATGTGTTTTCTTGTCGCCTTCTTGCCCTGACGGCCAAGTGTCAAGGACTCTGTTGCTTTTCGAGGGGTACTACGCGTAAAATGCAGGAGAGCGCTCTCTCTTTCAGAGAAAGGGTGAGGGGTTCGCTCCACCGCACCACGAGCACCTCGGAAGTCCAAAGTGTAGATATGATAGAGAATATTTGTTTGAGTGGCTAGGGATGCCAAAAATGGGGGGAAAGCATAGGCATGAGGCCAAGCAGAGGGGTGTTTTGCTTTTGTTTTGGTGGCATAGCCGTAAGGCTTTAACCGGAGGATTTTAGCATCGATCCCGACGATGATGTCGAGGGATCGATGATAGTTTGTTCATTAGCATGGGGTAAAATGCCGGAGCAAAGAGGGTTTGGTTCTAGCGGTATAGGCGTAAGGCCTACACCGGAGGATTTTAGCATCGATCCTGACGATGATGTCGAGGAATCGATGGTAGTTTGTTGATCGGCATGGGGTAAATGCCGGAGCAAAGAGGGTTTAGTTCTAGCAGTATAGGCGTAAGGCCTACACCGGAGGATTTTAGCATCGATCCTGACGATGATGTCGAGGAATCGACGGTAGTTTGTTCATCGGCATGGGGTAAATGCCGAAGCAAAAAAGGTTTTGCTTTAGCAGTATAGGCATAAGGCCTACACCGGAAGGTTTTAGCACTGATCCTGATGATGATCTCGAGAAATCGATGGTAGTTTGTTCATCGGCATGGGGTAAATGTAGGAGCAAAGAGGGTTTTGTTTTAGCGGTATAGGCGTAAGGCCTACACCGAAAGGTTTTAGCATCGATCCTGACGAAGATGTTGAGGAATCGATGGTAGTTTGTTCATTGGCATGGGGTAAATGCCGAAGCAAAGAAGGTTTTATTTTTAGCGGCATAGGCGTAAGGCCTACACCAGAAGGTTTTAGCATCGATATTGACGATGATGTCGAGAAATTGACAGTAGTTTGTTCAGCGGCATGGGGTAGATGCCGAAGCAAAGAAGGTTTTGCTTTAGAAGTATAGGCATAAGGCCTACACCGGAGGGTTTTATCATCGATCCTGATGATGATGTTGAGGAATCGACGATAGTTTGTTCATCGGCATGGGGTAAATGCCGAAGCAAAGAAGGTTATACTTTAGCAGTATAGGCGTAAGGCCTACACTGGAAGGTTTTAGCACCGATCCTGACGATGATGTCGATGAATCGATGGTAGTTTGTTCATTGGCATGGGGTAAATGCCGAAGCAAAGAAGGTTTTGCTTTAGTAGTATAGGTGTAAGGCCTACACCGAAGGGTTTTATCATCGATCCTGACGATGATGTCAAGGAATCGACGGTAGTTTGATCATCGGCATGGGGTAAATGCCGAAGCAAAGAAGGTTTTACTTTAGCAGTATAGGCGTAAGGCTTACACTAGAAGGTTTTAGCACCGATCCTGATGATGATGTCGAGGAATCGACGGCAGTTTGTATTTTCGAGTGGGACATATGATGAAAGCCGGGAGTTCCCATGGCATGGTTTGAAGAGACAAACATAATGACACCTCATTCATCTCCCTGCTTCTTTAAATTACCACATTATTGACCCAGGTGCCCTTTTGGGTTTTCACCGGAGCCAGCCCCATCTGGCTTTTGCCCACGCACCCTTACGGGTTTTCATGTGGCGGGGTACCCAATTTTACATGTAGCACCCTTTCGGGTCTTCGCCACGGTCGGGTTATAGCCCTTTTTGCCCTTGCTTGGCGAGATGCTCAAGCAAGGCAGGCGGGGCACCTCTATTTTAAGCCCAATTTATTATTATTGTTATTATCATTTTAAAAGAACATACGTGGGTTAAAGTGCGATGTTCGAACCCAAGGGAGGGGTCGTGATGAGGACATCACCAGCTTTCCCCTTTGTTCGAGGATCCAGATGCTCGCCAGCTATGCTACATCTTGTCCGCCACTATATTTCGAGTCATATGATGTAATTTTCATTTTCTTATCATGTACTTTTCCTTTTATTTGAGTCCAATACCTAGGTTAGGTAGCTATTTACCTAAGTCTAGAGTCATTATGTTGGTTAATGGGCCCAATTATATGGGCTAGGCCCAGGGGCGCCCCCTTCCCCTTGGTTAAGTGTTAGTAGTCCAAAAGTCAGGGACTTATGTGAAAATGTGGGATTCCTATAAATAGGACCCCAATCCCTCATTTGGAGGCTAATGAAGTATTGATAAAATTGCCACAAGAATTTGTGCCTCTCTCTCTCTAGCTCTCTCTCTATTTCTCTCTCTCTCTCTCTAAAGGGGGCGAACCCTATTCTCTCTCCTCCCCACCCCCAAATTCGAAATTCACTCTCTCTCCTCCCTATTCACCTCTAATTAAGACCCCTCCCCCTTCCCCATACCTCCCATTTAAGTCCCCTCCAACCCCTAGGTGGAATCCCCTTCTCCTAGGCACCTCTCCCTCCTCCCAAGCAACCTTTCCCCTTCCCCATACAACCTTTCATTTTCCCAAGGGAGAATCCCTTCTCCCAAGCACCCCTTCCCCTCCCCAAGGCAACCCTTCCCATTCCCTAGGCCCCCATTAACCCCTCCATTAACCCACCATTCAAAAAAAAGGAGAGATCTCTCCTCCCTCTCTCCTTCCCAACCCAAATTCGCATCTCCCCCTCCCTCCACTTGCTAGACCACCTCCCAGCCCCCCTTCTGCCCTTCCCACACCTTGAATCACCCCCTAACAGACCCCCACATAGTCAGGTGTCACCCCCACACCCATCCACCCATTTCCCACCCCATCTACTCCGTCTCCCATCACCTTTCATCACCCTATCCATCTCAGTTCGCAGGCAGCAGTTGGAGCCCAACTTGCAGAGACTGCCCCGGTGCTGTCCGACGTCATCTGGAGGTGCACTACACATCACCGGAAAGGTCTTCCAGTCTTCTTCGCAGGCGAGGTGGAATCGTCTCGTTCCGACTTCACTACAGATCGTGGTGTCCATTCTTGTCCGACTGCGCAACCAGGACCAGAACCTAGACCAGAGCTGCAGTGCAGAAGCTACCACAGCCACACCCCTCAACTTATGAAGGTTCCACTTTGCCGAGAGCTGGTACCACAAGGCATCTACCATCACCAACAAGCGGCGTCCCTTTCGGCATCAGGAAGAGCCTTTTCCAATTTTTCTCTCCCGGGCGCGCAGAACAGATCGTTCAGATCCTGCCCTGACCCCCCCTACTCAACGGACTCCTCCTCCCCACCCCGACATCGTCTGGTGCTCTTCTTGGTTGCTGCTCGAAGAAGACTCGTCCACGGTCTTCCTCGACTTGGTCTCGCATCAATCGGACTTCAGGAGCGGTCGTGGTGACTACATTATCTGCTGCTGCACCCTAGGAACAGTATGAATCTGAGCACAGGGGCCCTGTTCCAGAGCCTGCCCCAGCCGGTGATGACTTCAGGACTGCCCACAAAAATTCACAGACATGCCTGGGTACGTCAGCGTCGTTTCAGTGCTGGTCTCGTCGAATTCTGAGTTCGGAGGAGTGCACAGCGACGACTACACCGACCCCCTATCCTGCTGTCCCAGACCTGGGCAGATTCGGCGGGGTGCTTCATCGGCGCTAATCAAGCATAACTCCTTTCCCCGCCTGGCCGGCTTAGCGCCCCTCCCTGCATGGAGGTAGTGTTTGGTTTGTAACCTCATTTCCCCACCCCTAGTCCACCCCCTCTGTGAGGACATAGTGATTGTACTAGCAGGTAAGCGGCCGAAGCGTCATCGGCGCGGCGTGCGGGTAGCCCACGCTTCCCCGCTCGCCCTCGTCTCCGGCCGGGATCGGCATCCTCACGCCGATCAGGTGAGCTTCTGGCCACTTCCTCTGCTGGTTTTACTTTTGCTTGTCTTAGTATTGTTTCTAGTTGACCGTCGGCGGTGAGGTGAGCGCCCGATCTTAAACGCCATTGAATTGTGTGAACATCGCGGAGTGAGTTGAGAGTGTGACACTACAACCCACGCCCTCGGCGTGCCGGCCGCCCTTGAAATTGGGCATCTCTGGCCCATTGGGGACCATTCCTAGCTGGCCATACCCTTGGAACCTTGAGGTCCAACCTCGGACCCTCCCCATCATCGCTGGTCCGCCTACGGACCCGGGTGTGCACGACGCGGGTGAACCCGCTTGAGTGGGTCCGCCGTTCGGTTCGGTTGCTTGCAATTCTAGGTCCGAGGGGTCCTGTCTCATCAAATTGGTATCAGAGCATCATCATCCTTAGGCGTGTCGCATCAGGTTGATTCATGTACGAATACAAGTGTCGCGGCCTAAGTCTAGGGCCATTCACCAGATGGCGTACATTTGTTGACGGAAGGTCTGAGCCGAGGAGGGCATAAATGCAATGGCTTAGGCACGAAGCCGTTCGCCGAACATGTGTTTTCGTTGATGTGGGGTTAACGTCAACGCAAAGGGGTGGAAAGCTTCAGGCATCGACCTTGACGATGGCGCCGATAGGTTGATGGTAGTGTGTTCATCAGCATTGGGTAGATGCCGGAGCAAAGAAAGGCTTCAGCAGTATAGGCGTAAGTTCTATGCTAGAGGTTTTAAGCACCAATCTTGACGATGATGTCAACGGATATGCGACAGTCTGTTCATCGGCATGGGCTGGATGCCGGAGCAAAGAAAGGGTTTAGCGGTATAGGTGTAAGGCCTATGTCAGAGGTTTTAAGCACCAATCATGACGATGATGACAGCGGATCAGCGGCGGTATGTTCATCGGCATGGGGTGGATGCCGGAGGAAAGAAAGAGTTTAGCAGTATAGGCATAAGGCCTATGTCGGAGGGTTTAGGCATCTATCCTGGTGATGGCGTCAACCGATCAACCGTGGTTGCGGATTTCTCAGTAGGGGTTGAGAATTTCCGCGGTAGGGGTTGAGAAATGAATAGTGATATATATATATATATATATATATTGATTACCATCGGAGCTAGCCCCTTCTTACTTTTGCCCATGCGCCCTTGCGAGTTTTCACGTGACAAGGTGCCCAATTTTACCTCCAGTGCCCTTTCGGGTTTTTGCCACAGCCGGGCTATAGCCATTTTTGCCGTTGCTTGGCAGGATGCTCGAGCAAGTTTGGCGGGGCATCTCTCTTTTCAGCCCCATTTTTTTTTACAGAATATTTACGGGTTGGAGTGTGGTGTTCGAACCTGAGGGAGGAATCAATCAATGTTTGGGTGCAGATATAGTGGCTCAGGCCCGAAGCCGTTCGCCGAAATGTGTGTTTTCGTTGATGCGGGGTTAATGCCAACACAAGAAAGAGAGAGGTTTAAGCGTTGATTCAGACGGAGGGCCTGGACTGACGGAAGTTGTGAATGTAGCAGCTTAGGCGCAAAGCCGTTTGCTGAAAATGTGTGGTAGAGGCACCAGTCCGGGGGACTTTTTTTTAATTATTCACCATTCCACCTAAAGGGGTGGTGGTGCGTGGTATAGCTTCAGATGTCTGCCGTTGAGCGGCGGGAACTGCACCTCTCCCCGGTGGTTGACGATGACGTAGGCTCCACCTTCATAAACTAGTTGGACCACACACGGGCCTAACCAATTTTTGGAAAATTTTCCCTTAGGGTTAGAAGCCATGACTTCCTTTTTCTTCACCATAACCATGTCGCCCTTTTTAAATTCTCGTCCTTTGACGAGCTTGTTGAAGGCGCACACGCCATGTGGGCTTGATATATCTGAATATTCTGTTGCGCTCGAAGACGCTTTCCTTCTAGGTCAGCGAATTCTTCGAGCCTCCTTTCAACATTTATTTCTTCATCAAGAACCAGACCATGTTGAATGGCGACCCTTAATGATGGCACTTCCAGCTCGATGAGGACCACAGCCTCCGAGCCGTTGTGGGGATGGGTTTTTATTAAATATTTATTTTTTATTTAATAATTTAAATTTATTAGATTTATTTATTTATTACATAGGCGTTCCAGTCACGCGTGTGACAAAATTTTTATTGTGCGCTCGATCTGACTTGGTCAGACGAAAGTGAAGTCCGTGTCGGGACTGGAAGTCCGTCATACCATAAAGGCTATGACCTTAATTACATCCTCCGAGAAGGAGGAAAACCCTTGATTAATTGTCAAGATAAAGAACCACCGGGGGTGAATAGGTATGTAAGCATGTACAAGTTGAAAGGATGATATTTGCAATGCAAGCTCTAAACATACATTCACGCTTACAATGCAATCACATTTATGACGAACAAGTAATAATGATTAACATGCGAATTCCTGTATATATATATATATATATGGATGCATGAGGACGCGTTGTGTGAGCAAACTCAAAAGAGACTGACTAACGAAAGCCGACAACAACCTCGTTAGTTATCTACAAAATGTTCATGAATTAAATATGGCAAAGGGATGAACTATTAGCCAGAAAGAGCAACCGCTCTGCCAGGGTAACAGGTGAACTGATGGAAGCACTTAGCCCCTAAGTGGAAGACCAAAGCGAAGGGGAACAGGTTGAAGCATGGAGTTGACTCCGTAAGTGTGGAGTCGACTCCATAGAGAGTAGGGCAATGAAAGGGGGCGATAGAGGCAAGAGTGGAGGCTTAAACTGGCGTGGTGGTGTGTAAGAAGGCTAATCCGGCTCGAGGGTGTGAGAGGAAGCTAATCCGGCATGAGGGTGTGAGAGGAAGCTAGTCTGGCGTGAGGGTGTGAGAGGAAGCTAATCCGGTGCGGCAGTGGGCGCGTCGGTTTAGCGCCCATGCCGTTTCGGAGGGCCAAGAAAAAAAAGGGTTTTGACAGAGGGACTAACCCGGCGCGCCGGTTTGGGCACCAAATTAGGCCACATCGAATTAGGATAGGGATTCCTTAGAGGTTTTATTCGTTTTATTCAGGGCTCAACCCAAGCTATGAACCTTTTTATTAAAACTTAGTGATTCTGTCACGCCCCGGGCCGATAGCAGCGGAACGTGTCGTTTGCTCGGAACGTGGCAGTAAAACAGTCGTGAATGATCAAGAGCAATCGCATAAGACCAAGATAATTTTGAACAACAATAGAAATTTTATTTCTAATATGAATCTCTTACAAGAACTTGTTGTCCATCTTGGAGACTTCAACATAATGGAAAAGAAGATAACGACATACTAACAGACTTAGACAAGATAACTGAATAAGAGACGATAAGCTAACTTAGCTAGACAATACTATCTAGACTCAAGAAAAATAAAAGACTCGGGTTCACTAGTTTCCACAGCTCGCTTGCACACTTGTCCCGCCCGTGTGGGTCTCGGTCTTGCTAGCCACCTGATTACCTGAAAATGTTGGAATAAAACGGAGTGAGCGAACGCTCAGTAGGAAATTATATCTCAAGCACTAGCAATGGGTTTAAGTAATTACATTTTTCACATGTGAATGCAATAAGGCTATGCATGTAGAAATAACTGAACAAGTAACTAATCAAGAGAATAACACATCGGGCAAAACCTTCAAGCGAATAATAAACAAGAACTTTCATGAGAGACTTTATAGATTATTGGCTATTTCACGCAAGTACATTGCCCGTGTCGGGCCACGCTAGTAAAGTCACGCAAGTCAAGTCACGCACGCAAGAAAAGAGAGATCGTGGAATGCCAAAGATCAAGATAAAGAGTACTCCGGTGCAATGCTAGACACCGTTATCATTAAAACTCCCATGGGCACTAGTACTTTCGGGCGCTCCTCCCAGGACCAGATCGGGCCCTATATGCACAGCATTCATGATAGATCTAGACATCCACGATAGTTTATAGCCAATAAGGAGTTCCAAGAACAAGCTTTAATTAGGATGATAAGATAAGATTTTCATGGAATTCAAGGGCAAGACCCTTGAGTAAGGACATACTGGCGATAAAATCCACGCAAAGCATATAAATCATGACATGTCGATAAACTGGGTGGAATTAGGTTCCCTTAACTTAGGTACCATGACAAATCGATATGGACATTCTATATATAGAATTGAGGTCCACATGAACAGTATATCAAAGGTAAGATACCCTCATTCTTATCATAGAATTGAGGTTTTTACAAGGACAACATGATATGGCATGATATCATCATTCCATTAAGAATTTCTTATGATATACTCTTTGTATAATCATAAGGGCCGGTATACCATGTTTCTTTAGAGTGACATGGCATCAATGGTGTAATGGGTTTTTAGGGTACAACCAGCTCAGTCGGTCTTGAGGGAATCCAAGGCTACGAGGAGTCTTACGGAGGTCTCTATGACTAACTCGCTAGTCCAAAGGAACGGAATGTCCAATGGAGAGCTTGTATGTCAATGAGAGTTGAGTGTGATCGATAAAACAATCGTGAAACGTGGGACTATACTCCGTGAGTGGAGAATAGTGCCGATATATATATTATATAACATATGAAACCATCGGTTAACAGAAACAGTGAAAAATCAGTTTTATAGTAAAGTAACGACTTAAGCGCGCAGAGTCGTTTATCAAGTAATTAACGCCTAACAGAAGGGCGTTTACACATGTTTCCATTTTTCAGAATTTCAATATTTCATTAATTATCTAAAACGCGCCCTGGTCAGGGGCGTTTCTTTTCAAGGAGACGACTACAGTAGCAGGCGTCTTTTTATTTACAATATTTTACAGAACATATTTATTTTCAGAAACTATCAAGAACGCGCCCTTGGCAGGGGCGTTAATCATTAAATTCTTATTTTTACAGAATATATTGTTCGGGATTTTAACAGAAACGCGCCCTATGAAGGGGCGTTACTTTTCAATTCACGCCCTAGTATCGGGCGTTAGTCCAGTGAAAGACGACCTAGCCACGGTCGTGAATTCAAGAAATACCATGAATTTTCATGGGCAGTAATAATTTCAAGATAATAGAATTCATGGAGAACGAATGTATGGTCATGACAATAAAATTAACAGGTTTGAAGACATATGATCATGCATTATTGTAGAATCATGATTTCATAGATAATCAATTCTCAACATGGGTGATTAATGATTAAATGAAATTAACGCCTGTGTATAGGGCGTCAAATCTAAAATTGACGACCTGATCAAGGTCGTTTCTTTACAAGTAGCGCCCTTGTTTGGGTCGTGTATTACAAAATCACGCCCTTGGTAAGGACGTTCCTTTCAAAAATTCAACAGAAACGTTTAAAACTTAGGAAAACTATATGCAGGTGTATGCTCATATGATTTCACTACGATTCTTATATACTTTGGGCTAAATGCTTGAGAAAACCTACCTTAAGAAGATTTTGGGAAAATGGAACGTGAAGGATTAGATAGAATATGAGCTCTGTTGCTTCAACAGCAGCAGCAGCAGGAGGTAGAACAAATGTTCTTCAGAGATCTTCACACTACAGAACCTGTAGAGGAAGAGAAAAAGAAGGAAGATGAAGATGTTAATAATCTTCATAGTTATAATCGATGTTTAAGGAAAAAGATAGAAGAATATTACCTATTCTTCGACGGCAGCAGCAGAGTTTCCTGAACAAGAAGAAGAATAATTATTCTTCACGAACTCTAAAGAATCATAGGAAAGGCTATAGGAATACATACCGTAACAGACGAGCGACCAAATAGTTTTTAGGGCTTGGGTGATCAAAGGTATTTATAGGATTTTGGGGGTCCTATTAGGGTTAGAGTTTGAGTGAGGGTAATATATCCCTATTAGAGTCTTTGCCCTATTAACCACTTACTAGATTAACATGATCCTTCCCTGGATAAGCTCTGGGTTCGAACGGTTCACGAATGGAATTAACGACTTTGGTCAGGGCGTCGATTCCTGAATTGACGACCTGGTTCAAGTCGTTTCTTAAGAAGCGCCTAGTACGAGGGCGTTCTTTGTTTAAAAACACGCCCATGAAAGGGGCGTTTCTTTTACTTGCCCAATTTGGTCGCGTGAGAGTTGACGACCGCTCGTGTGGGCGTCCTTTCTTTAGGCACGCCTTCCCTGAGGGCGTGTATTCTTTAAGTAGCGCCTGTACTAGAGGCGTTATTTCCATTTCACTCTTTTATTTGTTCATTCGTATATAATATATACTTTCCTTCTATTTCTAGGTATATATATATTGCCTATATGGGAGAAGATAATAAAACGTGTTAAAAGCCCATTAAGCGTAAAATGCTTGGGTTTAGTTTAGGCCAATGGAGCTTAGCATTAAAAATGTTAATCCTTTATCAAGGCCTAATAATTATATTGGTAACTAGTTATTTCTATTTGTTCCTTTACACAAGTTTATTTTGTTTGGAAGTCTTACTTGTTTATTTGTCAAGACCTTACACATACGACTTATATCTTTTAATAACTTGCATGTATTTCCGTCTATGCATAAATAAGGCTCTTAAGACTATCTCTAAGGTTCTATACCTCATTGATTTGGTGTGGCTAGTTCTCACATACATTGAGATCTTAGTAATCTTCTATTTAGAGATTTTATTGCTCATAAGTTCTTTAACTTTTATTAGTCCTTGTCCTAGGTATCAGAGGCAGGTTCGATCTGAGCAACCCTTTAGGAACATCACTTGACCAAGTATTTATTTGAATAAACTTTAATCATTAAACATTATATACTTATGTATATATTTTATTCCTATTCCAAAATTACCGGGCGTTACACCCTCCCCCACTTAAGAGAATTTGGTCCCCAAATTCACATCAACTTCCATTCCTAATAGAGAACTAGCTATAACTTATTACGAGCAGAAGAAATCTTCAGAATGAAAAAGGGCTAGTTTAGGATTACGGTTGAGGGATACCTTCCGCATCTTTCCCTTTGGCAAGTTTGGTTAAATCTTGAACTCCTTTTGGAAGCTTCTTGGGGCATTCCGCTATCTTGTGATCTAACTTCCCGCAACGCAGACATGCACCCGAGCTCCACCAACACTCCTTCGATTTGTGACCACATCTTCCACAAGATTTACACTTATCTTGCGAGTGATCCGCCAAAGTTTCCTTCTTATTACACTTCTTACATTTCTGACATTTCTTACACCTTTGTGAAATATCACCCTCGCTTACCCTTTTCTTGGTAACGGTGAACTCTTCGGAGTTGTCTGTTTGATGGTTCCCTTTAACTCTTTCCTTTTCTTCCACCACTTTCTCTAGTTCTTGAACTCTCCTGACAAGGCTTGCGTAAGCTTGGACGTCCACTAAGATCATTTCATGAACAAAGCTTGGCTTAGAAGCTTCCATTTTATCTAAGTTCCTGCGAAGATGAGTGGGGAGATAATCGATTAAGTCGAGAATTTATGCAAATATTTTATCTTTCTTTTATAACTTTAACCCCAAGTTCTACCCATCTCTCACGGAATTCCTATAGGACGACTGACAAGGATACTCAACCTATAACCTGGTTTCAACAACCTAAGGATTTTGGAAAGTTGAATCCAAATATGACCGACCGGGATACCGGACCTATCACGGAAACTTAACGATTGCGACAACCAAAGCTATGATATGACTAACAAGGATATCTGACCTATCACTGGAACCTAATAACTTGAGGATGTAAAAGTTGAAGCTCTAATATGGTTGATAAGGATGACCTATCCTTGGGACTTAATAACCAGAAGATATAACAACTGGAGGATAGGAAAGCCAAAGCTCTGATATGGCTTAATAACTAGAGGATATGAAAGCCGAAGTTCTGATATGACAGACAAGGATTCTTAATCTGGAGGATATGAAAGCCGAAGCTCTGATATAACAGACAAGGATTCTTAATCTGGAGGATATGAAAGCCGAAGCTCTGATATGACAGACAATGATTCTTAATCTGGAGGATATGAAAGCCGAAGCTCTGATACCACCTCTGTCACGCCCCGGGCCGATAGCAGCGGAACGTGTCGTTTGCTCGGAACGTGGCAGTAAAACAATCGTGAATGATCAAGAGCAATCGCATAAGACCAAGATAATTTTGAACAACAATAGAAATTTTATTTCTAATATGAATCTCTTACAAGAACTTGTTGTCCATCTTGGAGACTTCAACATAATGGAAAAGAAGATAACGACATACTAACAGACTTAGACAAGATAACTGAATAAGAGACGATAAGCTAACTTAGCTAGACAATACTATCTAGACTCAAGAAAAATAAAAGACTCGGGTTCACTAGTTTCCACAGCTCGCTTGCACACTTGTCCCGCCCGTGTGGGTCTCGGTCTTGCTAGCCACCTGATTACCTGAAAATGTTGGAATAAAACGGAGTGAGCGAACGCTCAGTAGGAAATTATATCTCAAGCACTAGCAATGGGTTTAAGTAATTACATTTTTCACATGTGAATGCAATAAGGCTATGCATGTAGAAATAACTGAACAAGTAACTAATCAAGAGAATAACACATCGGGCAAAACCTTCAAGCGAATAATAAACAAGAACTTTCATGAGAGACTTTATAGATTATTGGCTATTTCACGCAAGTACATTGCCCGTGTCGGGCCACGCTAGTAAAGTCACGCAAGTCAAGTCACGCACGCAAGAAAAGAGAGATCGTGGAATGCCAAAGATCAAGATAAAGAGTACTCCGGTGCAATGCTAGACATTATCATTAAAACTCCCATGGGCACTAGTACTTTTGGGCGCTCCTCCCAGGACCAGATCGGGCCCTATATGCACAGCATTCATGATAGATCTAGACATCCACGATAGTTTATAGCCAATAAGGAGTTCCAAGAACAAGCTTTAATTAGGATGATAAGATAAGATTTTCATGGAATTCAAGGGCAAGACCCTTGAGTAAGGACATACTAGCGATAAAATCCACGCAAAGCATATAAATCATGACATGTCGATAAACTGGGTAGAATTAGGTTCCCTTAACTTAGGTACCATGACAAATCGATATGGACATTCTATATATAGAATTGAGGTCCACATTAACAGTATATCAAAGGTAAGATACCCTCATTCTTATCATAGAATTGAGGTTTTTACAAGGACAACATGATATGGCATGATATCATCATTCCATTAAGAATTTCTTATGATATACTCTTTGTATAATCATAAGGGCCGGTATACCATGTTTCTTTAGAGTGACATGGCATCAATGGTGTAATGGGTTTTTAGGGTACAACCAGCTCAGTCGGCCTTGAGGGAATCCAAGGCTACGAGGAGTCTTACGGAGGTCTCTATGACTAACTCGCTAGTCCAAAGGAACGGAATGTCCAATGGAGAGCTTGTATGTCAATGAGAGTTGAGTGTGATCGATAAAACAATCGTGAAACGTGGGACTATACTCACGGAGTGAGAATAGTGCCGATATATATATTATATAACATATGAAACCATCGGTTAACAGAAATAGTGGAAAATCAGTTTTATAGTAAAGTAACGACTTAAGCGGGCAGAGTCGTTTATCAAGTAATTAACGCCTAACAGAAGGGCATTTACACATGTTTCCATTTTTCAGAATTTCAATATTTCATTAATTATCTAAAACGCGCCCTGGTCAGGGGCGTTTCTTTTCAAGGAGACGACTATAGTAGCAGGCGTCTTTTTATTTACAATATTTTACAGAACATATTTATTTTCAGAAACTATCAAGAACGCGCCCTTGGCAGGGGCGTTAATCATTAAATTCTTATTTTTACAGAATATATTGTTCGAGATTTTAACAGAAACGCGCCCTATGAAGGGGCGTTACTTTTCAATTCACGCCCTAGTATCGGGCGTTAGTCCAGTGAAAGACGACCTAGCCACGGTCGTGAATTCAAGAAATACCATGAATTTTCATGGGCAGTAATAATTTCAGGATAATAGAATTCATGGAGAACGAATGTATGGTCATGACAATAAAATTAACAGGTTTGAAGACATATGATCATGCATTATTGTAGAATCATGATTTCATAGATAATCAATTCTCAACATGGGTGATTAATGATTAAATGAAATTAACGCCTGTGTAGAGGGCGTCAAATCTAAAATTGACGACCTGATCAAGGTCGTTTCTTTACAAGTAGCGCCCTTGTTTGGGTCGCGTATTACAAAATCACGCCCTTGGTAAGGACGTTCCTTTCAAAAATTCAACAGAAACGTTTAAAACTTAGGAAAACTATATGCAGGTGTATGCTCATATGATTTCACTACGATTCTTATATACTTTGGGCTACATGCTTGAGAAAACCTACCTTAAGAAGATTTTGGGAAGATGGAACGTGAAGGATTAGATAGAATATGAGCTCTGTTGCTTCAACAGCAGCAGCAACAGGAGGTAGAACAAATGTTCTTCAGAGATCTTCACGCTACAGAACCTGTAGAGGAAGAGAAAAAGAAGGAAGATGAAGATGTTAATAATCTTCATAGTTATAATCGACGTTTAAGGAAAAAGATAGAAGAATATTACCTATTCTTCAACGGCAGCAGCAGAGTTTCCTGAACAAGAAGAAGAATAATTATTCTTCACGAACTCTAAAGAATCATAGGAAAGGCTACAGGAATACATACCGTAACAGACGATCGACCAAATAGTTTTTAGGGCTTGGGTGATCAAAGGTATTTATAGGATTTTGGGGGTCCTATTAGGGTTAGAGTTTGAGTGAGGGTAATATATCCCTATTAGAGTCCTTGCCCTATTAACCACTTACTAGATTAACATGATCCTTCCCTGGATAAGCTCCGGGTTCGAACGGTTCACGAATGGAATTAACGACTTTGGTCAGGGCGTCGATTCCTGAATTGACGACCTGGTTCAAGTCGTTTCTTAAGAAGCGCCTGGTACGAGGGTGTTCTTTGTTTAAAAACACGCCCATGAAAGGGGCGTTTCTTTTACTTGCCCAATTTGGTCGCGTGAGAGTTGACGACCGCTCGTGTGGGCGTCCTTTCTTTAGGCACGCCTTCCCTGAGGGCGTGTATTCTTTAAGTAGCGCCTGTACTAGAGGCGTTATTTCCATTTCACTCTTTTATTTGTTCATTCGTATATAATATATACTTTCCTTCTATTTCTAGGTATATATATATTGCCTATATGAGAGAAGATAATAAAACGTGTTAAAAGCCCATTAAGCGTAAAATGCTTGGGTTGAGTTTGGGCCAATGGAGCTTAGCATTAAAAATGTTAATCCTTTATCAAGGCCTAATAATTATATTGGTAACTAGTTATTTCTATTTGTTCCTTTACACAAGTTTACTTTGTTTGGAAGTCTTACTTGTTTATTTGTCAAGACCTTACACATACGACTTATATCTTTTAATAACTTGCATGTATTTCCGTCTATGCATAAATAAGGCTCTTAAGACTATCTCTAAGGTTCTATACCTCATTGATTTGGTGTGGCTAGTTCTCACATACATTGAGATCTTAGTAATCTTCTATTTAGAGATTTTATTGCTCATAAGTTCTTTAACTTTTATTAGTCCTTGTCCTAGGTATCAGAGGCAGGTTCGATCTGAGCAACCCTTTAGGAACATCACTTGACCAAGTATTTATTTGAATAAACTTTAATCATTAAACATTATATACTTATGTATATATTTTATTCCTATTCCAAAATTACCGGGCGTTACAGATTCATTCATGCTTTGATTATCAGATTTTTTCGATTGATTCAGCTATGTGTGAGGTTCATACTCAAGCACAATCTTGTCCCAGCTTGGGGTGGGCCCACAGGCACTGCACCAAGTGTTTGTTAACAGAATTGTGAAAGGTACATTAAACATCATGGGTAACTTAGATTATCATGCAAGTCATTAAAATGAGAGTAAAATTTGGCAGCATTTCCCCATATCCCGGAGGGTCACGGGGGAAAAGTGGAGGCTCACCCACGGGGTTCTCAGGATAAGCTCCTAACTGCGGGGAGGCCAACACGGCGACCGGTGAACCCAAGCGGATGGAAACCCCGAGGGCTAGCCTACGAGGGGCACCGATGATCCGTGGGTTATCAACGAGTCCATAGGGACAGCACAGACGGGACGGAGGGCTAGCCTACGAGGGGTTCCAGAAACCCACGGGCTACCACAATCTCAGATAGGGGACGTGGGCTTAATTTGCTGTTGGACCAAGAGATCTATTTATATTCGCCCTTAACGGCCCACTGGGATGTCACGAGAGTGATGTGAGATGACTTAGGGGGGGTCTATGCTTTGATACCTTTTGATGTGATACCACCCTAGGGTGTAATGGGACTGACTCGAATGACTGCTCAATTGTGAGTTCAACATACAACTCAAGTGGGGCGCGGTGGAGGTTTGACTTGAAAGTCCCCTCACGCAAGAAATGTAGCGTTCCAGATTGGCCTGACCAATCTTTCCGGCTACGTCTTTTGATATACCACTTGATGTGCTACGGTCTAGGGGTGCAATGGGGGGGGTGACTGATTGAGCCTTGGACCTAGACTCACAAGCACATGGAAGAACAACGGACTCGATTTTGACGTAAGCGCTCGCGTGGTGCACACTCTTTCCGGAAGGCAAATCCGGGATGACCGGAGGGTCTAGGGGAGGACCTCGCTGGTCCAGGTTGTTAGAAATGACTTAGGATGACCCCCGAAGGGGCTGGGATTCCCACGGTTCGTGGGCGGCCAGCACACTATAGGGTGTGGGTTATTGGGGAAAACGCTCAACTCACTATCCGCGGTGGGGTTTCACAATCATACAAGTGGGTCGGGTACTCCCTTACCATCCGACATGTAGTGGCCTATGATACTAAATAAGCAAAGGAAAATGGACCAGGAGAGGGGCACCGGATGCTCACCTAATCAGTTTGAAGAAACCGATTCCGCTCGGAGACGTGGGCGAGCGGGGTAGCGAGGGATCGCTACCCGCACGCTGCATCGATGCCGCTTGACCTGTGATAAAATTAATACAACCACAACTCCTCACACAGGAGGGTTGATCTAGGGGTGGGGAAATTGCATTACAACCAAAAGATACCTCCTCGCAGGGAGGGGCTGTCAGCCGGCCAAGCAAGGGTGGGGAACGGAGGTGGTCGGAAGCTGACTGATCTCACATAGTGCAAGCTGGCCTACTGTCCTTGCTGCCTGCCACCAACGACTTGTCGGGGATAGAACTCCTTGCTAAAATGTCCGATGGGAAAGGGGCCAATGCCGTTGGGAAGAGGGATGCCTTGCGGTGACACAAGAAGTTGAATCGTCGCGATCAGAGCTCGGATGCACTGGGACCACCGACTTCCGTAGAACTACGCTGTGGACAATCTCTACAAGCCAGAGGGCTCTTGGACGAGGTTGTACTCCCAGCTGGTGCATCGGATCGAGGCAGGACCACCTATGATTGAAAGGGGTCCCACTCTAGTGTGTCTATACCAAAAATCTCAGACAGACTTGTTCGAACCACCCGGTGACAGCTTCAGGAGGCCGACTGGGTCAAACTAGCTACTAAGACTGAAATCTTGACTCGAATTCCCAGGGGTGTAGCTGCTAGGCCCGAGGTCGGATCGAGGTGGGGCTGGAGTTGTCACTAAAAGGGGCATCCCAAAAAGATTCCAGCACAGGAATGGTCACGATCTGAAGTGGGTGGCGTCAGTGCTGACTGTTCTTGTGAGGTCACGCAGTCGAGGATGTCAATCGGACATGGAGACCTTGCTGTTAGCGTAACGCCTGGCTGGGATATCAGAATGGGGCGAGACTAGGCCTGTTTGAAAGAGGACTGACCTGTGCTGAACCACCCCATAGGGCTGAGGTAGAGGATGGATGTAGTAGTCGTGGCACTCCCTGTGGTGGAGAGTTGGATCTGGGTGCCGGTGATTCGGACTGCAGGACAAGCTCTGCTTGTTGTTGGTGGTACTCTTGAAGGGGGGCTCCAAAAGAGGTGGGATCAGATTTGAATGAAAACTGGGTGAGCCTAGTGGATCACCTCCAAAGGGCTTGTTTAGAAACTGCAAGAGGTGGCCGAGGGCGCTTCTGGAAGCCGAATAGGTCGCTGGCCGGGGCTGTCTTGCTCAGTCAGACGAGAAGGGTTTTCACAAACAGACTCGATGTTGGATCGGGACGGGACCACCTCGCCTGTGACGCTCCTTGGACGAGCTTTCCAGAAATATATGGATTGCCACCAGGAAGCCCAAGGGTTGTCCGGTGGCGGCGCTGCAATTAGGCACTAGATCTGCTGCCTGTGAACTGGGAACCGCAGGTTGAAGATGATAGGTGTGGTGGTGGGGATGGGCGACCAAATGGCAGGGGGGATGGGGGCTGGAGCTTGTGGGATGTTGCTGGAAAAGTCTAGGGGTGATGGAGGTGGCTGGAAGGTGAAGGGGGGGCGAGGCTAGGGCTTGGGGTGAAGGGAAGATAGGCTGGTGGTGCTGGGTGTGGCCAGGCCCAAGGTGGAGTGGAGGGGAATGGGGTGGTCGACCAAAGTGGGAGGGTGAATGGGTAAGAGGGTGGGTGCGCACTCTACCTTGGGGAGTGGAGGAGTCTCCTTGATGGGGGGCCTAGGGAGTGCCAGTGGTTGCCTTGGGAGGTGGAGGGTTGCTTCGGAGAGTGAAGAGGCAACTGGGGAAAGTGAATGGGTGTCTTAGGGAAGGGAGTTCCGCCTAGGGGTTTGAGGGGATTTTAATGGGAGGTATGGGGAGGGGTGGAGCTTTGAATGAGGGGTAAGTGAAGAGAGAGAGAAGGATTTCAAAATTGGGGAGGGGGAGGAGAGAGAGAGGGGGGTCGACCCCTAGAGAGAGATAGAGATGTTGGGTTCGGTGCGTTCGATTCAGAGGGGGGTGAATGAATCTCCCCTTAAAAACTTTCACCCAATTAAAATTTCTAGTTCGCTAACTAGACAAAACTGAAGGCTAATAAGCAAATGCAGAATTAAACAAACACACAGTGAGCAATCAAACCAAAGTGCACCTAAGCATTCAACTAGCGAAAGCACAATTAGACAAATCAAACCACAATGCAAGAGGGGTTTTTAGGTGGTTCGGTCCTCCAGACCTACGTCCACCCCACACTCAACCCGAGTGTGGATTACTGCTAACTCACAGCTTGAATCGCTGGGCATCACAGCTTGCCTACAAACCGCTGAGCCTCACAGCTTGCTGTCCGAGGTATCAACCTCGCCCCGCTGAGCAACATAGCTTGCTGTCTGAGGAATCCACCTCGCCTGCTGAGCAACACAGCTTGCTGTCCAGAGGAATCCTCCTCTGTAAAACTGCTGACTAACAGCTTGAAGAAAGGTTTAAAAGAAAACAAGAAGATAGAAAACCACAGCAACGAAAAGCTGTAAACAATGAAGCACGAAATGTATCCCTGCAGGGAATGAAGCTGAAATAATGAGCAAACTCAGATCTGGTTTTAAACCAAAGATCTGAGGAACGAAATCCTTCTCTCTCTCTCTTCTTTCTCTTCTGCTGCTTCTCTCTTTGTCTTCTTTCTCTTCTGCTTTCACACTCTGCTCTTCTCTTCTTTCTCTTTTTCTTCTTCTTCTCTTCACACTGGATCGTGCAGGCTATCCTCTGCTTCGACTTCAATCAGCCTCCTTCTGATGGAAGAGGCTTCATATATATAGAGCAACAGGAAGCAGATAGGGCATGTATCTTCCACATTTCCCGCCCAGAAGTTTTTGGCCATGTGTCATCTTCCCGTTAGCCCTTCCAGCCTCGGATCACGTGCCTTTCATTAAGCTCTGCAAAGAGACCCTATCAGACAGTCGAATAGGATTATCAGTTTAAGACTGAAACCTTGTACAGACTTTATAGTGTGTAATGTACAGATGTTGTATAGACTTGATGCAGTGCATGCAGCTCACCGATGCAGTGTGTAGACTTTGCAATGTATGGACTTTGCAATGCGAAGACAAAGCATGTACAGACTTGGAAATGCTTGAAGCACAGAATGCAATGGCTAAGGTTATGAGTGTATAGACTCTGCATGCGTGCTACATCAATGTACAGACTTGCTGACAATGAGTGTGCAGACTCTGCTTTGAGCAATGCACAATGTATAGACTTAGTCATGCGTGCAGCAAAGACAATGTACAGACTATGCCATGCTCACAGTTAATGCATGTACAGACTTGTATGAGGAACAGGCTGTACAGACTTAGACGAATGACCCACAAGCTGTAATGTGTAGACTTGAAGAGCATTCATCAGCCAATGTATAGACTTTCAGACTTGTGCAAACTAGCCAGCATATAGACTTGGTGAGCATGCAACACACAATGTGCAGACTTCGTGCAATGCATGAAGAAGCAATGTATAGACTTAGACAGAGTTCGCTAGCGTGGAATGTGTAGACTTCATGCAATGCAATGTACAGACTTTAGAGATAATGCATGAACAACCGATGCAATGTACATACTTGATAAAGGAATGTGCAGACTTGAAGCATGAAGCAAGGCAATGAGAATGTATAGACTTTCATGATGTATAGACTTGCCAAAGACAACTGGACGATGTACAGACTTGAGCAAAGCAAGGTCTGTACAGACTTGAGAGTTCACAATGTATAGACTTTGGCAAAGCAAGGGCTGTACAGACTTCAACTCAGCTGCAATGTATAGACTCTAAGTGAGATAGAAGAATGTATAGACTTGCTAACATGCATAAACAAGTGTCGATGTATAGACTTCGCTAAAGCAGCGATGTATAGACTTCGCATATGCATGAGACGCTAAGTGTATAGACTTTGAAGCTCAAGTGAGACGGTGGATGTACATACTTCAACTCTCAACTGAGACGGTAGATGTATAGACTTCTAAATGCTGACGGACAATGTATGGACTTGGCATAAGACGCTGCATGAGATGCTGGACGCTGTACAGACTTGGAGACAATGCATGCTGCAGTGTATAGACTTAGCATTAAGTAAGGCAATGTATGGACTTCAAGTCATGAGACGCAAGTTGAGATGATGAATGATGTACAGACTTCAAGTCCACTTTAGATGTTGAGTGAGATGGACTATGTACAGACTTCAAGTCTACTTGAGACGCTGAGTGAGACGGACCTCACCAGCTGTACAGACTTGAATGCGTGCTTGCAACATGAAGTATAGACATTGCCTGTGCGAGCAATGTAGTGTGTAGACTTGTGTGTGTGTGCAATGTGTAGACCTGTGTGTGCTGTGCAGCCGATGTGCATACTTGCTATGGAGGGATGTGTAGACTTATGCATTGACGCTAAGTGAGACAGTGCAAGGTATAGACTTCTTAACAGACGCATGCAGCAACTGTTATTGCACTAATGCAGTGTATGCTAAACACAAAGATATTGCACTGATACAGTGTATGCTAAACACAAAGATATTGCACTGATGCAGTGTATGCTAAACACAAAGACTATAGCAATAAATAGATCAGACAAAGCACACTCATGCATTCTCCACAGAACAGATCAGTCATATGCATTCATGTTGCTATCATTCAATGTGATGTTCTTAGCAAAACAATATGGTGACACATTCATGTTGCTATCATTAAAACACCACATTATCAACAAAGCACAAGGGGCACAACAATCTCCCCCTTTTTGATGATGGCAACATAATGAGTCACACTGACTCGTCATCTCCCCCTTTGACATAAGCAAAAAGGAGATGGTTTGAGAGACAAAATTCAGCACACAAATATAGAGAATGAAACATATTTCACTGAAATAGAGTTCCCCCTTATGACAAGAAAACATCTATGTCCCTATCAATATGCATGATTGACTACTATCCCCTTAAATGCAGATAATCCATAACTCCCCCTGAAGCACAGGAATGGGCTCTGGTTATCCAATAAATCAATCTGAAATCTGCCATTACAAACAATCTGAACTCTGGTTGTGGCACCTCACATATGCATGAACAGAATGAAACAGGTGGAAAATCCATAGAATCAGAACTTGTTGCAAAACAAGATGGAAGATTCCAACAGTATGGAGAGTAAAGTGATTGATAATAGAAAGGTAAGAGTAGACAACAATCATCACAAGACATCTCAATGAATAATCAATAGCAAGATTTATGTTGATCAGGCTGTCTAGAAAGAATCTGATCATGAGGGATTTTAATGCTTGCACCACTACAATAAGTCTTAAGAAGAATAGACTCTTCTATCATAAAGGGTTATGAAGTGGCAACTTAACCAATCTGATTTAATTATGATGTATTAACCAATCTGATTTAATTATGATGTATACCAAATTTGTCAAATTAAACTCAATACTCATATCTGAATCTAAGTTTTAATAAAGGTGAACCAAATAGTCAGATAACACTCAAAATCAATCATCTTTATCTTACACACATGATCTCAATGACTCTTTTAAGAGTTACACATATTAGTATTGATGTTAAACACTTTTTACAAGAATATGAGTTGACAGAATTTTTAATTTATTTTCATTTGAAGCACATTATATTTTTCCTGAGTAATTTAGGTTGATCAACACCTTTTTACATGAGGCACAACACGTCTCAGGTGAAGTGACCTAGTTACTCAGTGTGATAACTGTCATTGCCTCTCAACTTCGAGAACAGAGTTAGCAATATAAGTATCTTTTTACATGAGGAGACACTTTGATTAGAGGCCAGACTCCCCAGTTACTCAACACAGGTATGTCATTGCTCTGTCAGGTTTTTCAATAATTTTTCACCATAGATAACTATGGCACCTCATGACATAAGTTACTTTATTTCATTGATAAAGAACCCAGTTTCTCGGTGACCAAGTCATTGCTCTGAATTCATAATTTTTCATTTAGTCAACATTTCTCAAGTTAATGTTTAACCACAGTACTCACTCTATGTATCTCTACCAAAGTAGCCTTGATTTCAAATTTTTAGATATCTGATGAGTGAGTCTAAGGTTTTTATGACACAGATGGTTAAGATTTATTAAATCTTATCATTCAAATATTTTCAATTCATTTAATTACAAATCTGAGAATACATTAATCTTATATCAGTCTGATTCAGTGGTAATTCTTAAACCTATATGATAGGAATTTCTACAAAGATCTGAGACTGAATTGCATGACATGCAGCTTAAGTTCTCAGATCAAATCAATAAATTTAGCTGACCAACTAATCAACAGTAGAACCAAATCAGTCACACCATCTAAGAGATATGTGAAGGATGAGTATAAGCTGGTGGAAGAGTCAATCATCAATAGAGAAGAGCATTAGAAGAGAGTTTATCATCAAACAGTAGTTGAGTCTGGAATACAGACTGATCAGCTGTTTTGGTGAAGACAGCAGAGAATTCAATTGAACAGCACATAGTCAAGAGAATGGATCAGATTACTAGACAAAAGGAGTTCATGAGGTAAAGAAGAGATGAAATAGGAATGCTGCCCCTGTCTAAATGCAATGGAATATCTTTTTAGGTTTTTCAACATTTTATGACATGCACTACTCTTCGTATGTGCAGTATGCAACAAATCTGATAAGGAGAGCATGATGACCAAATGACAGCAGACAAGCTCCCCCTGACAATATGCATGAAATGTATTGAAAGTACATCACATGATATCAAATTTTACATTCAAATATGATTCATGCAAAATAGACAGAAGAGAATTACCATAAGCATGATTGTGCAATTCACATTTCAGAAAGTTTCAGTTTACCATCAACAAATCAACATGATATGCAATCATTTCAAGTTCATAATTTCATATGATGGAATTTAAGATAAGTATTCAGAACAAACCTGAAAAGCAGAACCCTGGGGTCTTCCTGTTGAGTGCCTTGGTTTATTTACCCCTCTTTTTCATTCCAAGGCACACCTATAACATGTTAATCAAGTTGATCCTGCAGGGACCCAAACAGCCTTGGGTCCCGAGTTAACTCTGACAGGTGTTCTGAACAATTTCTTAGCAACATTATTATCATACTCCATCAGGTAACAATTATTCATGAAATGACCAAATTTACCACAATATCTACATGAAACAGCAGATTTTCTGAACCTATGGTGCATATCGACAGCAGCATGAGACCTATGAAACTGAGCATGAAGTGTTCTGTTGTTTACATGAATATTTTGTTTCTTATTACCAGATGACCAACATTCAGCATATTTGTGACCTGACTTGCCACAGTTATAACATGAAAAACTCTCAGGTCTTTTGGCACATAATTTAAAAAAATTATCATTCACATGGCTTCCTTGGGCATGCCAACAGTCCTTGACTGTATGGCCATACTTCCCACACTCATAGCACCTTAGGTGCTTACCTCTTAAGTCATTGTTTCCCCAATGATTTCCTGACCAGCACTCATTTACCTTATGCCCAGGCTTGTTGCAAGTGAAACAAATAATATGCTAGCCTGAAGTAGATCTATATCTCTGTGGGCCATGAGCATGTGTGAAAAATCTAGAATTCACATTGTTGTCTTCTTTCATTGTAAAACATGCATTCATTAGATGACCACGCCTACCACAGTAATAACAAGATGCATTAGATTTCTTAGTGGCATGGTTTATATCAAATGAATTCCTAGAATGCATTGCTTCACTAGCATGCTCATCTTCAAGCAACAGTCTGCAATCATCCATCATATGCCCTGCTTTGCCACAGTAATAACATGAGAATTCCTTCTCAGATGCATGCGAGTGAGTAGATGAATTGTGAGTGGCATGCGTTAATCTATCAGACTCTACACTGCTAGCAGAATTCACAGTACATGCAGGGACAATTTTGACTTTATTCATCTAACCATTCTTTTTCAATTTTTTACCCCCTTTCACAATTTTCGTTTGCTTTTCATTTTTATGGGCTTTGAACTGAAATACAGATGTTGAAGGTGATTTCTGATTTCCATTTTCTTTTGGGGATTGATTTGAGGTACCAGCTACATCAGAGCTTTGCACAAAAGTGGTGTATAGCTGATTTTTAGTGATTTCCTTAACATCAGAACTGTAACTTATCCCCTCTCTTGAATTGTCATTTTTATCTTTCATGACAGCTTTCATTTTTCCTTCATTTTTAGCAGACTTGGATGTTGATTTTTCTAGATCCTGAATCTTATTCTCTAAATGTGCTATATGAAGCTCATAACTGGCCATCTCCTGTTCACTGCAATTGACACACCCACTTAGAACTTTGTTTGCAGTTTTATACTTCTCAATTTCTTGTTCCAAGTTGCTCAAGATTTTTATTCTTCATCACAGACAATTTTTCCTTTCTTTAACATGAGAAGTTGCTCAGACATACCAGTATTTAACCATTTCAATTTTTCAACTCAACTTTCAGTTTAGTGTTTTCTTCCTCAAAATTTTTAGCCTGAATTTCATTACCAGCACATTGTTCTCTTCTAGACATCAGCTCCAATTTTTCAATTAGTTCATCTTCTCTTTCTTCCACTTTAATTTTCTCAGCAAGCAGATTTTTGTGATCTTCTTTAAACACGGCAGTTTGTTTCTTCATCCATTCATTTTTATTAAAAAGATCTTCATTACGTTCTCTTAGAGCCAAGCACATATTGCAGTTTGATTTTAGAGAGGAAACATGCACACTTTCCTTGTTGACTTTCTCTATTTCAGCTTCAAGATTTTTATTCTTCCTCTGAATTTCTACATTCTCAGCTTTCGATTTCTTCATATCAAACTTAATTCTTTCCAACTCTTCCAAGTTCATCAAATGTTCATTAGTTTTCAGTTTCAGCTGACTTTCTAATTCGGAGATTTTATTGATACCTTCATGGTTTTCCTTTTTTAACATGCACATTTGTTTCATATTCAAGTGAGACTCATATAGATATTTATCATATAATTCATTTATTTTCAGGCACTCTTCACATGATGAATTAGAATCACTTTTATCAATTTTCCTTTTCATTTTCTTATGTTGTTTTCTTAAATGATCATAAGACTCCAGCAGTTCATTATATGCAACAATCCAATCATCTAGGGTGTAATTTTCAAAGATGTTTACATGATCATCGTCCTGTTCTTCATCTTGATTGCTACTTGGTTCACTCCCTTGAGCCATCATGCATCGATCATTATCTCTATCGCAAGCAGTCTTCAATTTATCCAGAATTTCCTTGGCAGACCTGCATGATGAGACGCATGAGATTAGCGCTATGTCAATTGATGCTTTTACCATATTCAATGCTCTAGAGTTGATGGAGTCTTTCATTTTATCCTTCTCGGTCCATTTGGATTTATCCTTCGACAGTTTGTATGAGCCGTGAGTCATTACCTTCCACAAATCAGGATCGGTTGTCCTTACATACCGATGCAACTTTTCCAGCCATGGGCCAAAGTCATCACCTCTGAATATCGGTGGATGAGCCATCGAGAGATGAGTTAGACAATTGAGATAGTTAAGAGGTGGACCGGAATCAGTAGAAGTACAGCAAAACACCAGCTCAGAAAAACTGAAGAACCGAGACCAGATGAGCAAATAGAGACACTAAACCGGTGAAACAAAATACCGAACACAAGAAACCCACTCTGAAATGCACCAAAAGAATAGCAGGATCCTCTGCAGATTGTTAGATCTATTAAGTCAGAGACCCACTCTGATACCAAGTGTTGGGTTCGGTGCGTTCGATTCAGAGGGGGGTGAATGAATCTCCCCTTAAAAACTTTCACCCAATTAAAAATTCTAGTTCGCTAACTAGACAAAACTGAAGGCTAATAAGCAACTGCGGAATTAAACAAACACACAGTGAGCAATCAAACCAAAGCGCACCTAAGCATTCAACTAGCGGAATCACAATTAGACAAATCAAACCACAATACAAGAGGAGTTTTTAGGTGGTTCGGTCCTCCAGACCTACGTCCACCCCACACTCAACCCGAGTATGGATTACTGCTGACTCACAGCTTGAACCGCTGGGCATCACAGCTTGCCTACAAACCGCTGAGCCTCACAGCTTGTTGTCTGAGGTATCCACCTCGCCCCGCTGAGCAACACAGCTTGCTGTCCGAGGAATCCACCTCGCCTGCTGAGCAACACAGCTTGCTATCTAGAGGAATCCTCCTCTGCAAAACTGCTGACTAACAGCTTGAAGAAAGGTTTAAAAGAAAAAAAGAAGTTAGAAAACCATAGCAACGAAAAGCTGTAAACAATGAAGCATGAAATGTATCCCTGCAGGGAATGAAGCTGAAACAATGAGCAAACTCAGATCTGGTTTTGAACCAAAGATCTGAAGAACGAAATCCTTCTCTCTCTCTCTTCTTTCTCTTCTACTGCTTCTCTCTTTCTCTTCTTTCTCTTCTGCTTTCACACTCTGCTCTTCTCTTCTTTCTCTTTTTCTTCTTCTTCTCTTCACACTAGATCGTGCAGGCTATCCTCTGCTTCTACTTCGATCAGCCTCCTTCTGATGGAAGAGGCTTCATATATATAGAGCAGCAGGAAGTAGATAGGGCGTGTGTCTTCCACATTTCCCGCCCAGAAGTTTTTGGCCACGTGTCATCTTCATGTAAGCCCTTTCAGCCTCGGATCACGTGCCTTTCATTAAGCTCTGCAAAGAGTCCCTGTCAGACAGTCGAATAGGATTATCAGTTTAAGACTGAAACCTTGTACATACTTTATAGTGTGTAATGTACAGACGTTGTATAGACTTGATGCAGTGCATGCAGCTCACCGATGCAGTGTGTAGACTTTGCAATGTATGGACTTTGCAATGCGAAGACAAAGCATGTACAGACTTGGAAATGCTTGAAGCACAGAATGCAATGGCTAAGGTTATGAGTGTATAGACTCTGCATGCGTGCTACATCAATGTACAGACTTGCTGACAATGAGTGTGCAGACTCTGCTTTGAGTAATGCACAATGTATAGACTTAGTCATGCGTGCAGCAAAGACAATGTACAGACTATGCCATGCTCACAGTTAATGCATGTACATACTTGTATGAGGAACAGGCTGTACAGACTTAGACGAATGACCCACAAGCTGCAATGTGTAGACTTGAAGAGCATTCATCAGCCAATGTATAGACTTGCAGACTTGTGCAGACTAGCTAACGTATAGACTTGGTGAGCATGCAGCACACAATGTGCAGACTTCGTGCAATGCATGAAGAAGCAATGTATAGACTTAGACAGACTTCGCTAGCGTGGAATGTGCAGACTTCATGCAATGCAATGTATAGACTTTAGAGATAATGCATGAACAACCGATGCAATGTACAGACTTGAGAAAGGAATGTGCAGACATGAAGCATGAAGCAAGGCAATGAGGAATGTATAGACTTTCACGATGTATAGACTTGCCAAAGACAACTGGACGATGTACAAACTTGAGCAAAGCAAGGTCTGTACAGACTTGAGAGTTTATAATGTATAGACTTTGGCAAAGCAAGGGCTGTACAGACTTCAACTCAGCTGCAATGTATAGACTCTAAGTGAGACAGAAGAATGTATAGACTTGCTAACATGCATGAACAAGTGTCGATGTATAGACTTGGCTAAAGCAGTGATGTATAGACTTCGCATATGCATGAGACGCTAAGTGTATAGACTTTGAAGCTCAAGTGAGACGGTGGATGTACATACTTCAACTCTCAACTGAGACGGTGGATGTATAGACTTCTAAATGCTGACGGACAATGTATGGACTTGGCATAAGACGCTGCATGAGACGCTGGACGCTGTACAGACTTCGAGACAATGCATGCTGCAGTGTATAGACTTAGCATTAAGCAAGGCAATGTATGGACTTCAAGTCAAGAGACGCAAGTTGAGACGATGAATGATGTACAGACTTCAAGTCCACTTTAGATGCTGAGTGAGACGGACGATGTACAGACTTCAAGTCTACTTGAGACACTGAGTGAGACGGACCTCACCAGCTATACAGACTTGAATGCGTGCTTGCAACACGAAGTATAGACATTGCCTGTGCGAGCAATGCAGTGTGTAGACTTGTGTGTGTGTGCAATGTGTAGACCTATGTGTGCTGTGCAGCCGATGTGCATACTTGCTATGGAGGGATGTGTAGACTTATGCATTGACGCTAAGTGAGACAGTGCAATGTATAGACTTCTTAACAGATGCATGCAGCAACTGTTATTGCACTGATGCAGTGTATGCTAAACACAAAGATATTGCACTGATGCAGTGTATGCTAAACACAAAGACTATAGCAATGAATAGATCAGACAAAGCACACTCATGCATTCTCCACAGAACAGATCAGTCATATGCATTCATGTTGCTATCATTAAAACACCACATTATCAACAAAGCACAAGGGGCACAACAAGAGAGAGATTAGTGGGGAAAATAACAAGAGGGGAATTTTTTTTTCTAAATTCATAAAAGGGTATGCATAATGGAGGGGTTGGATCCTTTATATAGGCATCCAACTATTACATGACCAAAATAGCCTTGACATCTTAACAAAAGACCGACATTATCCTAGATGATAGATATGGGCCTAAACTAAGATACTAAGGCCCAATTAAGCATAAATAAGGGAAATTAGACTCTAACACACATGACTCAACAAATAAAATTACATAAGCATGAGTCAAAAATAAAGATAACATGGAGCAGTCATTGTCGAGTGTCCTCAAGGGGGTGCGGGCGACCCTAACCATAGGGAGTTGTGTGAGATGCCCCCATCAAATCCCCCCAGGTGAGAGGAACTCGACCCCATCGAGTATAGATCCATCTGACTGTGGTAACGCTCTAAAAGGTCCGGGTCCAGGTGCTGCAGATCCTCCCGGCTCAGCCACGTGTCCTCGGTTGGAGGATGGTTCTTCCACCTCACTAGGTAGCGTTGATGCGCCATGTTCCTAGTAATGGTGCTCTGTTCATCGAGTATCATCTCCACCTGCTCACGTCGGTCTCTTAGGCTGCGAGGTGGATGCTCTCTGGACGTGTCTCTCGCAAAGGTGGGTACAGGCTCAAGACTGTCACTAGGGTCCACCGTAGGGCCCTTATAGGGTGCCAGATCTGCCATATTGAAGGTGGGATGAACCCCATATCCCTCTGGTAGGTCTAGCTCATAAGCATTGCTGCCACACCATCTCAGAATTTGGAAAGGTCCTGAACCCCGTGCCCTCAGCTTGGAAGCAGCCCCAGGGAGGAGCTCCTCCATTCTTACCATCATGTAATCACCTATTTGGAATTCTAAGTGGCGCTTGTGAGCGTCAACCTGTCTTTTGTAAGCCTCGTTGCTCTTTCCTATGTGCTTGTGAATATCATCATGCAACTCTTTGATATGATGTGCAAAAGACTCGACAGAGATAGCCACTCTAGCATGTGGGGGAAGGGGAACAAGATCAGAGGATTTCCTAGGCCTATAACCATGGACGACTTCAAATGGAGTCTTACCTATTGACCTATTGACATAATCATTGTAGGCAAACTCGATTTGGGGTAAGAGAAGATCCCGATTTCCGGGATGGTCCCCAACTAGGCAACGGAGTAGATTCCCAAGGCTTCGGGTGACGACCTAAGTTTGGCCATTGGTTTGAGGGTGATAGGCAGTAGAAAACTTGAGGAGGGTGCCCATTAAATGCCATAGGGTTTTCCAGAAGTAACTAGTGAACTTCACATCTCAGTTTGTCACGATGGTCTTAGGTAGACCATGGAGTCGGACGACCTCATCAAAGAACAAGCGGGCTGCCTTAGAAGCATCGGTCGTCTTGGAGCATGGGATGAAGTGGGCCATTTTGGAGAACGTATCAACTACCACAAAGATGGAATCTTGTCTATGAGGGGTTTTAGGTAGGCCCAAGACAAAGTCCATGCTCAAATCTTGCCATGGTCACTCTGGGATGGGGAGGGGTGTATAAAGACCAGTGTTCTATCTTACTTGTTTGGCCGAGGCGCAAGTGCGACATTGGCTTACAATTTTGGTGACATCTCTCTTGAGACTTGGCCAGTAGAATTGCCTCTCAACCAACTCAATTGTCTTATGGACCCCAAAGTGACCGGCCAGGTCACCACCATGAAGTTCCCATATCAGAAAGTCCCTAAGTGAGGTTCGGGGTATACATAACCTAGTTCCCTTGAAAAGGTACCCCTCTTGGAATAAAAATCCCCAATGTTCCTTGTTAAGCTGGGCGGAGTGGGTGGTGTAGTGAATCCCAAAATCGGGGCAACTTGGGTACTCTTCCTTGATCCGCTCAAACCCTGTCACCTCTACTTGGACAGTGGAGAGTAAGGCCACTCGTCTACTTAGTGCATTGACAGAGCGGTTTTCGCTGCCAGCTTTGTACTTAATGACAAAGGTGTAGGCTTGAATGTATTCCACCCAACGGGCATGCCGGGCATTAAGCTTATGTTGGGTGTTAAGGTATTTTAGCGCCTCATGGTCTGAAAAGATCATAAATTCTTTGGGTAGGAGGTAGTGTCTCCAATGCCGAAGGGATTGGACCACGGCATAGAGTTCCTTATCATAAGTAGAGTACGTAGTTCTAGCCTCACAAAGTTTCTAACTAAAATAGGCTATCGGGTTGCCCTCCTAGCTAAGAATACCTCTAATTCCTACCACCAATGCATCACAAGTGACCTCAAAGACTTTGGAGAAATCGGGTAGGCAAAGGACCGGGGCCTGGGTCAATTTTTCCTTGAGCTTAAGGAATGCTTTGGAGGCTGCCCTAGTCCATACAAAGGTCCCTGTCTTGAGGCAGTCAGTGATGGGGGCGATTATGGTGCTAAACCCACGAATGAACCTTCTATAAAAGGTGGCCAGGCCATGAAAGCTTTGGGCATCATGGAGAGTCTTGGGTTCGGGCCACTCAAGAATGGCTTGGACCTTCTCGGGGTCCATGGATAGTCCTTGGGCTGAGACTAGAAACCCTAGAAAGGCTAGCTAACTTGATGGTAATCAACACCGGGCACTAACATTTTGTGTTTACATTTGTGTCCTTTTGTTTACATTTATATCCTTGGTTAATTGGGTTTGCAATTGTATGGCATTATAAGCCAATTGGTTAGTCTTTAGGAATCTTTGGGTTTCTATGTAAAATGCCAGTAGGTCCAGTAGGGTCCCCCACCCTCTTTCCCATTGGTCCACCTAGGATCATGGGCCATGTGGGGCTGGTTCAAAGTCCAAGATTGGACTTGGACCAAGGGGACAAGAAGTGGAAAATTCAAAATTGAATGCCCCATTTTCAAAGGGGTGCCCCCCCTTTAATATATTTTATTCATGTTGTATTTTATTTATTTTGGCCATTTGACCACATGGGGGATTAATTATCCTATCCCTATTTTATCCCTCCCTAACCCTACATCTAGGGATAGTTTAGGTCTTTTGTTCTTTAAGGGGAGGAGCCCAGGGGCATAATTTCTGCTGTGGACAACTCAATGGTGAAGGAGAACAAGGGTAATCTTACTAGTAGGACCTCTCAGAAGGGGCAGTCAATGCTAGTCCAGGTGGATCCTGAAGCTCAGGCGCTCAGGGATAATATGTTTATGCCCTTGTACAACTTGCGGAATCCAGCTAGTTCATGGAATGGTCCTACAGGGAGCCAGGATGGTGTTAGAACGAGATCAAGAGCAAGATCAACAGAGGGGCAGTCTAGCAATTCTTTCAAATGATCTCTACTATTATATGGAATATTCGAAGGGTGGGAAATGTTGTTTCCCGTCGGAGCCTAAAAAGATTGGTGAGGAAAATAAAACCAGGTATTGTGGGAATAAGTGAGCCTATTATCGCATTTGACAGAGCGCCTGCTTGAGCGAGGCTTCTTAAAATGGATAATTGGGCTGGCAATAATGGGAACCTCTCTAAAATCTAGGTGTTCTGGCAGGCCTCATGGGACCTTGAAGTTGTGGCTTCCTCTACTCAACACATTACTCTTGGAAGGAGGAAAGGGAACTCTTTCTCTATGTACTTTTCTATTGTTTATGCAGTGTGCAACAACTCTGTCCGAAGAGAACTGTTTACAGATTTACTATCTTTTGCTGGTACTATTGATACTCCTTGGATTGTAGGTGGGGATTTTAACTGTGATCTAAACCCAGCTGAGAAGATAGGTGGGGCCTTTGCCAACCTATCTGCCATGGCAGATTTTACCAATTTTGTTACCTCTGCTGGCCTTTTTGATGCGGGATATGTTGGCCCGGTATTCACATGGAGCAATAACAGAACTGGCAATGCAGCTATCCGAGCAAGGCTTGATCGGGTTTTTTTCAACAGAAAGTGGCAGGAAGTAGCTCCCAGGAAGGACAGTGCAGCATCTGCCTTGTGGTCCTTCTGACCATGCCCTACTGTCTTTACTAGTTCCAGAAACAAGTGGAGGCCCTAGCAGATTTGTGTTTCAAAAAATGTGGTCCACTCATGACTCTTTTCTGCAAGTAGTGAAGGAAGCATGGAACCAGTCATAAACTCAGCACCACAATGGACTTGTTCGGTTGCAATGAAAGCTTAAAGCCCTAAAGGAGGTTCTTCGTAAATGGAATAGGGAGGTTTTTGGAATGTTACCCAGCAGGTCAGGGAGGCTGAACCAGAAGTAGAACAGATGCAGTCTTAATTTGATTCGGACCCAAGCCCAACTAATAGGACCAGGCTTCATGAGGCTGATGCTAAACTGAGGCAGGCTATCCTAAGGGAGGAGATTTTTTGGAATCAAAAAAGCAGAATGGATTAGGTAGAGAGCGGAGATAGAAATACGGCTTTTTATCATGCTGTGGTTCAAGTTAATAGACGCAGAAATTTCATCCATCGGCTTAAAGTGGGAGACCCAGGGTTTGGTGTTCCGATCAGGGGGTCCTGAGGCAGCATGCAGTAGATTACTATAAAGACCTTTTCTCCTCTGAGGATCATGCGGTGGACTCTGAATTATTGGGGTGTATTCCTGAGCTTATCTCTGAGGAACATAATGTTAAGATATGTGCTCGGCCAGACGTGGCAGAAATCAAGGAAGCTGTGTGGTCTCTAAATGGTTCAAGTGCTCCGGGTCCTGATGGATTCACTGGAGCTTTCTTTACTAGCTGCTGGGATATCATTGCGTTGGATGTTATAGATGCAGTTCAATCTTTCTTTGCCGTCCACCCTCTGTCGAGGGGGATTTCCTCCTCCCTCATCACCTTGGTACCCAAAGTAAAGGAGCCACAATCTCTTAATGAGTATCATCCGGTGAGTCTGTGCAACTTTGTTTATAAGATTATCTCTCGTATTATATGTGAGCGCATAGATCCTTTGCTGCCTGCCATTATATCCAAAGAGCAAGGAGCTTTTGTCAAAGGACATTTCATTCTGGATAACATATCTCTTTCCAAACAATTGGTCAGGGACATTGATAGGAAGGTCCGTGGTCATAATGTCATTTTCAAGTTAGACATGGCAAAAGCGTATGATAGGATGGAATGGGATTTCACTCTGTCAGTGTTGAAGAGGTTTGGTTTCAGTTCAAGATTTATCTCATATGTGGGAATGCTACTCTCCAATTCATGGTTCTCGGTGAACTTCAATGGCTTGAGTTTTGGCTTTTTCAAGTCCACTCGGGGAATCAGGCAAGGTGATCCCCTTGCACCATACCTTTTCATAATGGCGTCAGAAGTGCTGAGCAGAGGTTTGTGGGATTTATTTACTTCAGGCAGAATTAAGGCGTACAGTGGCCCCCGGAGGTGTAATCAGGTGTCGCATCTGCTATATGCAGATGATACACTTATTTTTATGAATGCAGCAGCCCCTAACATCAAAACCCTTCTCCAATTTTTAGATAAATATGAAAAATGTTCCTGCCAAAAAATAAATGCAGGGAAGAGCACCTTTCTACTATCGTCTAAGGCTCCGGCAAGGATGGCTCAGAGCATTCAGGAAACTACAGGCTTCAAGCTGCACTCAGGGACTACCAGATATCTAGGGGTGCCGATTAAAAAGGGAAGGTACAATGCTGCAGATTTCAAATTTCTGATAGAGAGAGTCAATGCTAAACTGGCTGGGTGGCAAGCTAATCTATTGTCCCAGGCAGGACGGGCGGTCCTAATCAGATCTGTCCTAAGAAGCCTACCAATTTATACTGCCTCAGCCTTAACTATCCCTAAAAGTGTGGCCAGGTTCATTGACCAACAATGTGCTAATTTTTCCTGGGGAGGCAATGAGGGCAACCACAAACGCCACTGGGTGGCTTGGAGCACTTTGCAAAAACCGCAGGGTGAAGGTGGGCTGGGATTCAGGAGCCTGGAACATATTCAGGTGGCTCTAGCAGTCAAGCAACTATGGCAAATCATTCATGGATCAACACTGTGGTCATTGTATGCTAGACAAAGATTCATGGTTAAGCATCTTTCAGATATATCCACCCCTTTCCCAACAGGTACACTTGTCAGGGTCTTCAACCAATCAAAGAACATAGTAACTCATAATTCCAGATGGGTGTTGGGGGATGGCAGCAGCATTGATTTCCTAAGAGACGTCTGGATTGGAGGTGAGCCACTTTTGAATTATATGTACTCTGGTGTAGGGGGTACGGGCTCCCACATTCCAAGGGTGTCAGTTAGAGAGGTGCTCACTAATGAACAACATACAGTATGGGGCACTCTGAACATCAACCGAGGTCTGATAAAGGCGGATTTGGGGATCGAGGAAGATATATGCTTTTGGGCACCCACCCCTTCAGGGGAATTCAGTCTCAAATCGGCTTATACCATAGCTCGACCAAGTGGCACTTGCAGAAATAGTTTGCTCAAGCTCTGGCAGCAAATAATATTATCGAGAGTTGCCATGTTCATTTGGAGGTTGTTATACAGAGTAGTGCAGGCTGACAATAGGGTAATGGACTGTGGAGTATCAATGGTCTCCAAGTGTGATTGTTGTTCCCAGCCGATGGTGGAAGACTTGGACCATCTTTTTATCACAGGTGATATGGCAAGTGCACTGTGGCGCTGGCTGGCTTGTTTGACAGGCAACAGTAGGAGCCTGAGCAATCATATTACAACAAGATGCTGGAGTTTTCTTACCAATGCCAGCTCTAAGTCGGCGTTCCATTTTGTAGGATCCTATGGCTTTATCCTCATGATATTGGAAATTTGGAAAGCTAGGTGCAAGGCCAGGTTTGAAGGGAAGCTACCTGCGATTGAGAAACTTCAGCGGAATATCTGTGCCGATATTCAACAGGCCTTGGATAGTATGGTTTTCCACAAACCACTTTCAGCTGATCAAGCTAATATCCTTCATCAGTATAATCTCAGGCCTAGAGTAATGATCAAACCTCCATTGGTTATTACAAGGTCATTGGCTAAGGATAACTATATGTTGCATGTAGATGGTGCTTCAACTGGTAGCCATGGTCTTTGTGGAGGCGGAGGTTGTATCAGGGACACTCATGGTAATTTCCAAATTGGTTTTGCTTTTTTTTATGGAATAGGGAACAGCCTCATAGCTGAAACAAGGGCATTGTATGATGGTCTTCATTTAGCTGCCCGATACGGTTTTCCCTTGTCGGCCATCTATTCAGATTCTGCACTGTTGGTGCAGGCTATTCACACTAGAAGGACACCTAGCTGGGAAACTACAGTGTGGTGGAGGAGAATTCAAGCAACGCTGGGCAATGCATCATTGAGTCATGTGCATAGAGAGGGTAACACAGTGGCTGACTCTTTAGCCACTCATGCAAAAACCTCATCCCAAAATAGAATTTTTCTTTCTTTAGCGGATTTGCCTCCGATGACGAGAGATGCTGTGGTCTTAGATAAGACCGGCCTGCCTAGCCTTCGATTCTCTCATTACCTAATAGTTTCCAGGTTTTGCTAAAAAAAAGGTCTTTTGTACATTTCTATATAATCCATGTATTTTCTATTTTGTGGGAATTAATGAAGAATTAAGCATTTTTACCAAGAGCAAGTCCAAGGGCGCCCCTCTCTCCCTCTCTCCCATTGCAGCTGGATTGTTATATTATTAGGCTGGATTCCCTAGAAAACTTGGTGGATTCCAAGTTGTATCTCTTCCCAGGACTGTGAAGCTCCGCCGCCGCCTCCGTTCGTGCCGCCATCGCACCACCGCCGCCGCCTCGTCGGAGTACTGTCCAACTCTAGACAACAAGCTGAGGCTGAAATTCTATCTCCCAATCAAGAGATCTGCTCGACCCCAAATTTTGAGGGCTTATTCTTCCTATCATCCCCCATCCCCAGTTCAAATTTTGTGTCATTTCGCCTTCGTTTAGTATTTTTCTCATAATTAAGTTTTTTCCCCCAGCAATCTGTTAGTTTGCAGATTTGTGGGATAGTATCCTGTTGTTGTATTTTTCCCGCCCCCTTAGACAACACTAAAAAATCCAAAAAAATTAATACGTGTTCCTCACATCCCCCTCTTCCACCCATAATTTTTCCAGTCTAGATCCATCATTTTTGTGTCAGTCAAAATTCATTTTCAGGCAGTACCTATTCTATCCTGACTGTCTATAATCCGAGTCAGTAAAAAAACCTTGGAAATAGTCATTTTTATTTCTAATCCGTCTACTGGATGGATCAGAAATAATTATATGTTGTAGCCCATTGAGTCCTCTATCCATCGGTACCAATTTTTCCTCGATCCGACACCGGATCTGGACGTAAAAATTCTTTTCATGGAGGCGCGCATTTCTGATCCGAGAACAGGCCAGCAAAGCAGTCACCGGGTAATTCCAGCAAAAATACGCCGGGATAGCTTCGGCGACCGTAGCTCCCGGAGATCGATCGAAAACCCCCCTACAAAGTCCCAGCCAGCTACCGTAGCAAGGAGACGCCCGGGCACCGTCATCCCAGCAGCCGGACCCGCCTGTTATCTGCGGGCCCCGCAGAACCGAGCCGGACCAGCAGCCTGTCTTCGGCCCGAGAACCTTCCGGGTTGCTGCCCGTCAACCCGAGTTCGCTACACCCGGGTCCCATTGTAGCCCTTTACCTCTCTGCGTGGAGTGGGCAATTAAATTCACTGCTGTAATTATTTATTTACTGTGTACCGGGAGTACGAGTTTCTGTCGGGGTCGTCTTCCCCACGCCCGGAGCGTGGAGGTATTGTTTCCGCTCCCCACTTTGGCATTTGCTTTACTCGTATATACTTTTATATGCCGCTGCATGAGTGATAGGTCCTAGCTCGATATATATTTTATCACCGCTGCGAGAGTGAGTGAGTGGAACCCGTCTCGTGACTCAATCTGAGTATGTGGAAAAGCCGATACCCGGACTCATTGCTGGTTTCTCAACCGCGCACGTCCGCACGCTTCCCTCGCTTAGGGACGTCCGTGAGCTAGAGTCCCTTCTTCTCTCGAGTCCCGTCCCATCCCACATCAAATTGGTATCAGAGCTAAGTCGAGTCTAGGGTAGTCGGTCCAAGGTGTCACATTACATTCCTATACCCGGTATATCAAAAGGTGTTCCCAGAATGATAGGCTACGCCTATCAGGAAGGTAGCACACTTGCGTGAGTGCGATCTTCGGATCAAACCTTTGCCACTTATCAGATATGGGTTGAGTCTAGATTTGTATTCGAGTCTGCATTTTACCCCTTTTTACCATTTAGATTCATGTCTAGGTGCTTGCATTAGTCTTGCATAAAAGTTTTGCATAAAAAAATAAAAAAAAGTGTTCCAATGCATGCCCACTCCTAGGGGAACGAATTCCCATCTCTTTGCCACTATGGACAACCCCTACGCCCAAGTCCCAATGAAAGAGAAAACCCCGATCAGACCCGTCCAAGGCAACAAATCTGTGTCTGAGTACATTAGGGACTTCGATGAGTACTGGTTGGGATATGAAGTTGGAGAGAAGAGCACCACGACCGCATTTTAGTTCCGGAGAGGTTTGCGGCTTCACTTCCAGTTTGAATTGCTTTGCCACGACGTGACCACTCTAGCGCATTCTTATCTGGTCGCTCTAGAGGTTGAGCCTTTCGAGTCAAGGTTTGATACTGCCCTTCGGCGAGCATCTACCTCTCAGCTGAGTGCCGAGCCGGTCGGACGGCCACATGAGCCCCCGAGGCAGGACGCTCCTACCCCGCGACCTCACCCACCACAGTCGGGGAACCCTTCCCCTAGAGCTCCTTTGCCACCCTCACCTTTCGATCTTTATTCGTAGCCACCTCATTTGGAGCCACCCATGTTTCTAACGGGAAAGCTAATCATCGCCGAGCCACTACTTAGTTGGCTCAAGATAGGCTTGGTCCCTAGACCGCCATGCTATCCATCCATGGACCCTACACTACCATTAGTGCCCGTCAACTCATTCCATACCACATTCCGGTCTAGTCACCACGTTGATATTTTCGAAGACCTTATCAAGGGATTAGACAGGCAACTGAAGTTGACGTGTATGTTGGCCCGAGGCTTTGACCAACCCCATAGTCGTAGCTTCACACATCCGACCTTAGGGTCCATTACCTCCGTGTACACTGTGGGTCATGTCATCACATAGGTTCTTTTATTCCTCCCTATGCCGACCGAGCCGTATTTCATTCCAGTTATCCTGAGGGAGGAACCATATCTACTATATGAGACCACCGTCCCATCTACCCCAATGCATGAAGGTTACCACCTACACCTTCAAGAATTCCAAACGTGGGACCGTGACCTATGGGAACCCAGCTCGAGGGGTCACACATTCTTTGATCCCTTCGACCCTTCCCTAGTGAACCCCTTGACCCACCACATCTACTCCACTTCTTCAAGGGAGTCCACTATCACACCCCTTCTCCACGGGCCGGGTCATCTACAACCATCAAGCCCGTTCACTGGCAAGATATACATACATATAGGGGTGATGAGAAAGGTGCATTCAACTCTCCTGGCCTACCCAAACCTCCCAAATCCAAAAGGCCGTCAGTGCATGAGTGTTGCATAGTGGGATGTCTAGGATTCCATGATGCCACCTACATTTGGTTGCGTCTTGTGTTTGCATGGCACACATTCGGATGTCCTGGTCTACCATTGCATATGGGTCGGTCTAACGGTAGGTTTGTTTAGGGTCATGTGTGAGTTCGCATTTTTCTTTATTTATCCAGTTTGTCAAGAGTCTATACATACATGTGTCGCGCATATTAGGAGTCGCATAGTCGGTCTCATGTTAGCTTGCGATGTCAGTCCGTTTTGAGTGTGAGGCAAGTCGGGTCTAATGCGTACGTTGTAGACTTGTCAGAATTAGGGATCGGCTCTACCTCAACATATTGGATCAAGTCACATAAAGGGACCCAGCGGTGATTCCTAGTGAGTCATTGAGCCGTCTCCTTCCTTTGAGAGTGACCCCACCCAGGAGTGTCCACCACTAGCCTCATTCCCACAGCAGCATGTGCATATCGAATATATACGGGATGAGCAGGTGACGATTACTTGGAGTGGAGCGTACTCCGTGCTACCTAGTATGGTGTCAGATCCGCAGGAGCCACCCGAGCAGCCGCACCCCTTACTCGACGGGGTCGAGTTCTTCCCACCTGGGGAGAATTGATGAGAATCAACACTGTGCACTAACATTTTATTTTTGCATTTGTGTCCATTTGTTTACATTTATATTCTTGGTTAATTGGGTTTGCAAGTGTAAGGCATTATAAGCCAATTTGTTAGTCTTTAGGAATCTTTGGGTTTCAATGTAAAATGCTAGTAGGTCCCGTAGGGTCCCCCACCCTCTTTCCCATTGGTCCACCTAAGATCATGGGCCATGTGGGGCTAGTTCAAAGTCCAAGATTGGACTTGGACCAAGGGGACAAGAAGTGAAAAATTCAAAATTGAATACCCCATTTTCAAAGGGGCGCCCCCCTTTAATATATTTTATTCATGTTGTATTTTATTTATTTTGGCCATTTGACCACATGGGGGATTAATTATCCTATCCCTAGTTTACCCCTCTCTAACCCAAGATCTAGGGATAGTTTAGGTCTTTTGTACATTTCTATATAATCCATGTATTTTCCATTTTGTGGGAATTAATAAAGAATTAAGTATTTTTACCAAGAGCAAGCCCAATGGCGCCCCTCTCTCCCTCTCTCCCCTTGCAGCAGGATTGCTCTATTCTTAGGGTAGATTCCCTAGAAAACTAGGTGGATTCCAAGTTGTATCTCTTCCCTGGAGTGTGAAGCTCCGCCGCCGCCTCCGTTCGTGCCGCCATCGCACCACCACCGCCGCCTCGTCGGAGTTCTGTCGAACTCTGAATAGCAAGCTGAGACCGAAATTCTATCTCCCAATCAGGAGATCTGCTCAACCCCAAATTTTGAGGGTTTGTTCTTCCTATCATCCCCCATCCCAAGTTCAAATTTCATGTCATTTCGCCTTCGTTTAGTATTTCTCCTGTAATTAAGTTTTTTCCCCAGCAATCTGCCAGTTTGCAGATCTGCGGGACAGTGTCCTATTGTTATATTTTTCCCGCCCCTTTAGCCACCACTAAAAATTCCCAAAAAATTAATACGTGTTCCTCCCATCCCCCTCTTCCAACCATAATATTTCCAAAGTCTAGATCCATCATTTTTGTGTCGGTCAAAATTCATTTTCAGGCAGAACATGTTCTATCCTGACAGTCTGTAACCCGAGTCAGTAAAAAAACCTTGGGAATAGTCATTGTCATATCTAATCCATCAACTAGATGGATCTGAAATAATTATATGTTGTAGCCCTTTGAGTCCTCTATCCATCGGTACCAATTTTACCTCGATCCGACTCCGGATATGTTCGCAAAAATTCTTTTCGTGGAGGCGCGCATTTCTGATCCTAGAATAGGCCAGCAAAGCAGTCACCGGGTAATTCCAGCAAAAATATGTCGGGATAGCTTCGGTGACCACCGCTCCCAAAGATCGATCGATAACCCCCCTGCAGCATCCCAGCTAGCCGCTGTAGCAAGGAGACGCCCGGGCACCGCTGTCCCAGCAACCGGACCCGCCTACTGTTCGCGGGCCCCGCAGAACCGAGCCAGACCAGCAGCCTGTCTCTAGCTCGAGAACCTTCCGGCTTGCTACCCATCAACCCGAGTTCGCTACTCTCGGGTCCCATTGTACCCCTTTACCTCCCTACGTGGAGTGGGCAATTAAATTCACTACTGTAATTATTTATTTACTGTGTACCGGGAGTACGAGTTTCGGCCGGGGTCATCTTCCCCACGCCCGGAGCGTGGAGGTATCGTTTTCGCTCCCCACTTTGGCATTTGCTTTACTCGTATATACTTTTATATGCCGCTGCATGAGTGATAGGTCCTAGCTCGATATATATTTTATCACCGCTGCGAGAGTGAGTGAGTGGAACTCGTCCCGTGACTCAATCCGAGTACGCGGAAAAGTTGATACCCGGACTCATTACCGGTTTCTCAACTGCGCACGTCCGCACGCTTCCCTCGCTTAGGGACGTCTGCGAGCTAGAGTCCCTTGTTGTCTCGAGTCGCGTCCCGTCCCGCATCATGACTGGTCATGAAGTGACACTTTCCAGGATTGGCAAATAGGCTCTCCTTCCTAAGAATAGTGCAAACTTGTTTGAGGTGGTCATGATGAGCTTCTTTGTATAGACACGCCAAATTTGACATCATTTTGAGCATATCTCCTATCGCACTGTGATGCCCCATTTGACCCTCAAATTGACTTATTTGAGTGGTTTTCTCTCTTTTATTGAATATCCAACTTCCCCCAGTTTTTACACATCTTTTCCTATTTTTTACAGCTTTTTCTGAGCTTTTTCTCCATTTTTCTGGGCCTTAAATCAAATGGTGGCAGGGACCCGGGTGCCATTTAAATAGCGCCCAGGCAGGGGGCGTCCATTTCCAGCTGAGTCCAGTTTGGCAGTTTTTGAAATCTATGAATTAGCGACACTCCGGAAAGTCGCCATTTCTTTAAATAGCGACCATTCGGAAAGTCGCCAATTTCCTTGCCTTATTTTGAGCATTTAACTTCGTCCAAAATTGGCGACCGCTTCATAGACGCCAATTCTTTTCTAATTTTGGAATATCCTAATCCATCTTAAAATGCCTCAGAATGGGCGGCACTTCGAACATGCGCTCTTTTAATTAGCGACCACTGGGTCTGACGCCATTTCTTACAGAATTTTGATTTCGAACAGAACCCCTTCCCTCCTTCACTTAAACTCCTTTTCCACTTGGGAAAGGGTTCCTATGGCTTCCTATTGTTGTAAGGACACTTGGAGGAAGGATCCCTCTTTCCAAATCCCACCAAAACTCAATTTTTTAATTTTTATGGAATTAAACTCTGAATTTCCTTTCCCTTCCTCACTTATACTCCTTTTTCACTTGCGAAAGGGTTCCTATGGCTTCCTAATAGTGTAAGGACACTTGAAGGAAGGATCCCCCTTTCCAAATCCCACCAAAACTCAATTTTCTAATTTTCTTGGAATTAAACTCTAAATTTCCTTTCCCTTCCTCACTTAAACTCCTTTTCCACTTGGGAAAGGGTTCCTATGGCTTCCTAATATTGTAAGGACACTTGGAGGAAGGATCCCCCTTTCCAAATCCCACCAAAATTCAGTTTTCTAATTTTTGTGGAATTAAACTCCAAATTTCACTTCCCTCCCTCACTTTAACCTCCTTTTCCACTTGGGAAAGGGTTCCTATGACTTTCTAAGGTTGGGAGGACACTTGCCCAATAAATATCTCCCTCCAAATCCCATTAAAACATAGTTTTCTAATTTTCTTGGATTTAAACTCCGAATTTCACCTCTATAAATAGGACCCTTGTCTCCCTTGTGTAAAAGGCATCAATATCAATCCAAGGGGAGGTGCTACTAGATTGAAGGCTCAAGGAGGAGGATCCCATGAACCTACAAGCTTCATCTAAGGAGTTCTTCTTCCTCTTTTGAAGATCTTGGAGCAAATTGGAGAAAACCACTAAGCTTTCCCCCTCCTATCTCTTATTTTTGCTTTAGTTAATTGCATGCATCATATCATATTCTTCTTTTATTTCTTTTTATCTCAATATTAAGATCTTCCCATGTTGTGCACTCTAGCACATCTCCCTTAGTGTAACACTTGCACATCTCCCTCTATTCTTCATCATACATCATTTTTTACCTACCCTTTTGCATAGGTGTTTAAAGGCCAAACACCAATAAGGTGTGTTCATATCCATGCTTTCTATGTCCATATTTATATTTAGATTTGATGCTACACATCTTGGTTTCTAATCCATGTTTGTTTATTGGTGTTTGTTAATTTTGCAAGGGTAATCAAGCTAAAGGAAAACTCTCTTCATCGGCCGGCCGATAGAAAGAGAAGGTGCCCTCACAATCTCCCCCACTTCTTTTAAGGTATTCTTCGCAATCCCTCCTATTCTTTATTGTTATATCTTTGAGGCCCCCGCGTCTCTGGCGATCACCTTTCCCTTTAGCATCTTACGCATGCTCCCTTTTCTCCTATTTCCCCTTCTTTTCTCTTAATTCTTCTTAGTTTCCTTAAGTGGATTTCTTAAGATTCACAAATTGGATTTTCTTTTCTTAAGTGGATTTTCTTAGATCTATAAATTGGCGATCACGGTGGGACCACCATTATTTTTCTTTGATTACCCTTCCCCTTTTGCACCCACGGTGCAACTCCCTTTGTGCTCCTTGTAGCACTTTCCTTTTTGTTTTATCACTTGTGCGTCGCGTGCACATCCCCCTCTCCTTATGTGATTGCTAACTTGTTGGTTTTGGAAAACTCCACTTTCTCATCTCTCCATCTTAAAAAAAAAATGGATGACATGCTTCATGTTATGTTGATTGCCTTGATTTGTATGGCCATGTGAGTGTTTTGACCTTATCTTTCATTGGTTTGGCTCATATCATTGTTCATACTTACTTTTCTTTGTCTTTTGCATTAGCAGTTTCATATTGCATTTGGCTTGGGAGACCTCCTCTCTCTACATTTTTTAGGATCCATACCCCCCTCTTGGTTAAGGAAGGACCCTCCATTGAGCATTCCGTCTCTTTGGATTGAAATTCCTAAACCAAGGCCTTCATAAGTCCCCGCACCCATGGATTCCCTCACGGAAGCTTGGGCAGGTTGTACCCTTGAAGTACCCCGGGTTTTGTTGGCCTATGCATGGTGAGAGAGTGTACCTAGTTGGCATTGAAGAAAATTCATATTGAAACTAGGTTCCTACCTTGTGTGAATCATATTAAATCACTTAATTCATCAAGGTTTAACTTTAAAAAAAAGCAAGCCTAAGCATCCCAATTTGTGTGATCTTTGCAAATTGTTTTGATTGAATATTACTTATTTGCATGATGTTTCGCTTTGATAATCAAATAAATATGTTTAATCCTAATTATCATCATGAGGATGCACGACCTAGTACATCTTATGATCCTCAATTTCAACATGTTAATTCTCACCATAACTCATCCAAGGGACCGCGTCCTCACTTTTATGGTATTGCCTGACCCATGGGCAATTTCTAATCTCATGGTCCCTCGCATTCATTGCAAGCCACTACTCCCTCGGGACCATCTCCTCCCAATGATGAGAAGGTTTCCCAAGTCATCCGTGCATTAGATCATCTCACCCCTCAACAAATCCAAGCCCTTAAGGCTATTGTTGAAGGCACATCTTCTTCTCATCCTCCCTCCAATCCCACACGGGTGGCCCATCACCCACCTCCTTCCATTCATACCCGAGTGGCCCATCACCCGCCTTCCTTTCCTATTCACAATCCACTCGGGTGGCTCATCACCCACATCTTCCTTCTGCACAAACCTCTCCTCGGGTGATCCATCACTCGCCTCCTTCTATTCCTCCTCCTTCACGGCCCCAAGGCCCACATGTTCCTTGCAACCCGACCTGTCCGGGTCCTTTTGTGGGTCGGCCCCCTAACCCATCTCCACGGCCTTCATATCAAGCCACCCCTCCAAGGCCGCCGTGCCAACCCTCCAATATTCAAGTTACACCCCTCCAACAAGCTCTCCTTGATAAAATTGCTTCGATGGAGGAACAACTCAAGGGAGTCACAAGCCCGCGGCCCACTGCTCCTCCTCCTTCTCCCGTCAACCCTCTTCATGATTTCATGAATAACATCACCAAGATGGAAAAAGATTAGAAGGAGAGGAGAGATAATGGCATCTTAGACTCAAGTGAGCAAGATGAGCCGGTAATTGTCAATGATCAAGTGAACACCATTCACCCTCCACTCATTCATATGGCCCTCCGCCTTCGCCTTTGCATTTACCTCCACAAAATTCTCCACAATATGATGATACTCCGCCTCCATTTTTACTTAATCCTCCACATCACGCTCCTCCACTACCCATTATTATGCCTCCGCCACGGTGTCCACTTGATGTTTTTGATGAAGATGAAGATTTGGAGATGGCACAAAATATTGAAATTTCACAGGCACCCCTTCCAAGTTTCCTTCGTTTTCCTCTCCCTCCATTGCCACTTGATGAACCCCCTGCTCAGGATGAAGCCATCGTCCCTAACCCCGTCTATGAAACCTCTTGGTGTTACGATGATGGGTCGATACTCCAATCACCCGCACCGGCACACCATGACCCTTCTCCTATCCCTAATACCTCTCGCCCCATCCGGCGCTTCCTACGCACTAAATCTTCTCCTTTTACACCATTAGCGTCCACACCATCGGCCTCCGCCGACCCTCCCACTAAATCTCAAACCATTATACCTCCAACCTCCACACCGTCAACTTCTACTTACCCTTTTGCCAAGCCATCCAAGCTTAACTCTACACCCATAGCCTCCACTCCACCAGCTTCCGCCAAACCTTCCATTAAACCTTTCCCCAAACCAAATAACACCCCATTACCACCACCTAAGGCCTCCACTATCCTTATAGAGCCAGTATTTACCAACCCTTCACCACTTAACCCTTCACCTTTACCCATGACAGATCCTGAGCAGGGTCCATCCCTTTTTGCACTCGAGCCAACCCCGTCCGTTTCCGAGCAAAGGGAAAAGTTTGACGTGTTTGAACCTCCGCTTACACTTCCTTTGACACTCTCCATTAAACGTCCATTATACATTAAGCCTACCGCCTCCATCTTGCCTTCCATTCCCCCTCGGATGGGTGTATTTCTGCAAGCACAAGTGCCAAGGTTATTCAAGAACTGGGCAAGAAGGATTTGGCCACGGCTATGATATTCAAAGTTCAGGATTTTATTTGCCGAATGCCGATTCGTGTTCTTGTGCCGGACATTTTCGATAAGTCTCCATCAAGGCTCACTATGATATATTCTTCCAAGTTGATGCCATACCGGCCTTTTTCCGTTATCACTTTACACATTGGTTGAAACTCTTTCAATGCTCTCCTTATCCCTCGCTCCATTGTCATACGATTTCCTAAAGGGTTTTCTTCTTGCATCACAATAACACATTCTTCTAATGAGAGCTTATTCTTTCAATCCTTTGAGCAGTTGGGCTGGGCACGTTCTTTACCAAGGAGGGGCGGGCAATCTTGTATCAAAGGGCCTTCCGCCAATTCACTCACTCCTTATTTTATTCCACCCACATTTTTCTCTTTATGGGCCACTCCATGGGTAAGGAGGAGGATCTCATCTTCTCCTTACTTTCATTCTTTGCACTCATTGCATTCCATACATCTATCGCATCCATTGCATTCATGGCATTTCATCCATTTGCACTCCTCCTTCCCCGGGTTTCTAGAACCGTATTTTCCTCACATTTCAGAATCCCTAGATCCTCCGCTTCCTTATACACCTCTACCTTCGGGATCTTCGGGTCCCCTTGCACTGATCGGGTGTCGCGCCCACTGCAGTTCTTCCCCAGGGCATCGCGCCCCTTTCCATCCAGAACCCCCGGACTTTGCAGGGCATCGTGCCCCTCTTCATCTCTTTTTTTCGGACCCTTCGAATTTTCTATCTCCTCTCCCTAGGCATCTCGCCCCCTCCAGTCTTTCCACAAGGCATCGCACCCCTTTCCATCTCTTACCTTTGGAACTTTCGGACTTATCTTTCCTCCCTGGGCATCGCCTCCCTTGGTACTCTCCTCCTCCAGAACCTCCGGACCTCCCTCTCCGGGCATCGCGCCGTAATACACCCACACGTTCGGATTCTCGGGCTTCTCACTGATTCTCCCAGGGCATCGCGTCCCTCAGTACTTGCCTCCTCCGGACCTCCCTTTCTTCTTCTCTCTCCTCCGATTTATCTTCTTACTCCTCCAGGACATCCTGTCCTTTGTTCTCTTCATTCTTTTCTTCCTTTTCAATCATCTTTTTCCACATCTCTTCCCAGGGTATCGCGTCCCTCGGGATTTTCCTCCTCCGAAACCTCCGGATGATTCCTACCCACATCATGATCTGCCTCTTTCCATCTATCAATTTCTTCTTCTAATTCCTCCCAATCACGGGTCCGACCCAACTTCTTCCACATCAATTGCTTTGGGCATCTGCTCATTTTCTCACTGCTTTCGAGGCTCTAGTCCTCACTCCACCTCTTAATTTTTCCTTTCATTCTGTACACCTTTCCATGTGATCAGGGTCTCTATACCTTAGTGAGGGAGTTCTAGCCCTCGCCTCTTTTCCTTTTATCCTTGTTCATCTGAGTATGGTCTCTATACCACTCTTTCTTGTTAAGCAACTTCAAACCTTGGCTTCCAATCCTTTTATCTGCCACTTAAGGACAAATCCCATGTTCATCAAAATCACCTCCGGCAGCTACTTCAACAAAGGTCGCAAGGTAATATCGGTACGTAAGTACGCATTTTTATGACATTACTTATTACTTCACGTGCGGTTTTCAAAATAAAGTGCTTCTTAACATGATTAAGAGTGGTGTTTTAGGCCTTTTATCCTAGGTCTTTATCTTCATCTTTATTAAATTTCATCAAAAGAGTCTTTAGACTTGCTTTTGTAGCACCTTTGGTTAATAAGAACCCCGCGCTGGGAGTTCGACATTCTCTCCCCGCTTGTTAAGAGTAACCCTTAGCTGGGCACTTCACACACTTCACGGCACCCTTTAGCCGTCTCCTTTGGTAAAAATATTATTACTGCTTTGGCCATGTCATGAGTATACCTGAAAGTCTTTTCTCTTCTTTACTCGGTCGCATGCAGGGACAAGAGGTTGATGGATGAGATGACCAACCTAGGTACTCCCCAATACGAGAGAAGTCTCAAATTGGGACAGTCTTGACCCAAATTAAAGTGAATTTTCATGATACATCTAGCCAAAAGGGCTATTATGACTATCAAGTTAAAATTTCAATAAATGCAAAATTATGAGATTAAGGCATGTCAAGAGAGGCAAAGTCTCCGCAGAGAAAACCCTGGTCGTATGCATGTCAAGGGTCTAAAAATCAAAGGCACAAAGCCCCGACGCAACAGGCTACTTCTTTGAGGGGTAATACCTTGGAATGATTTCAAGTCTGATATCTCCCATCCTGCATAAAGCTTATCTCCAATTGTTCTTTTCTTCTCCCTCCAAGACCGAATGTTTCTCAGGTATGGCCTTGGTAGAAGCACTATTAACCAAGGGTAGCCGGTCATAGGGCGCCACCTTTAATGCACGCCCGGCTTTGGGCAGTTTTTAGCGAAAGGGGAAGGAACAAGGACCCTTAGCCAGTGGTTTAAACATCCTTTGATGCTGCTTTAGCAATGTCTAAACCAAAGTCTAAAAAAAGTTGAATATTTCTTGTGAAAAATCAAAAAAAGTTGAATATTTCCTAAGCAGAAATCCAACAAAAATTAAATATTTTCAAAATCCATAAAAAAATTTAGATATCTTCCAAAAATCCACATAAAAATTTAAATATTTTCAAAACTCATAAAAATTTACATATTTCAAAATCCAAAAAAAAATACATTATATTTTGTTGATGATGCTTTTGCAGGGACAACAGCTCTCACAGGACCAAGAGCACGGGATGAGTCCTCTCCATTCGTTGCTATCTATCTTCTGATTCTTCCCTATGTTGTTTGATATCTTCAAGATATGTCACGTTGGGCATCAATTGATCATATCTTCATGATTTGCTACGCATTACTCTGATTATTCATCTCCAAATCTTTTTAATCAACTCCTCTTGATCTTCCAATTACTCCTGCCATTGGGCATCATTATTCTGATCAAGATTCTTTCGACTTCAATCTTCATGATTTGCTAAAGTTGTCATCCTCGTGACAAACAACAAACAATGATGCTATGCTATCTATGCTTTAATGATGCTATCTATGTTAAATGTTATTCATGCCTTTCACGCTGTGCACGCTTGAATGTTATTCATGATATGATACATACATGCTATTGATGCTTTGATACATGCTATATTTTCATGTTATTCAATGCTATTCAATGCTTTCATGCTTGAATTCTATCCCTTCTATGGTTTCAATGCTTTAACGCCTTATTCATTGCTTGTTATCTTTTATATCTTGGCTAATGAATTTTTGAGCGCAGGAAAGAAGCTCTTGGTCCTACCGTCCGGGTATCATCACTCTGGCCCCACGGCGCTTGCATTTCTAAATTCCCTCATGCTTATTTCGATCACCATCTTCCCCATGTATGCATTTTACTATATGTTATCTACCCTATTAGATCATATCAAGGACCTTGTGGCTTCGATAAATTTAGAATCTGAGTTCCCCTTCATCAAAAACGATGACGATTTCAGAGACGTCTTAGTCATACGGATAGGCCGTTGAGCCATCTAAGACTGGGGACGATGGTTCCCTTTTATGAGTTGGTGCGCGGATAAATGGGCTTCGGCTTAGTATCAACTCACGAATAGGTTTCTTGACCCAATCTCGACAGTTTAACATTATTATCCTTGATTACCTTATATTTTCATTTGTTTTAAATTTTCTTTTAAACCCAGAATGCATTCATATAGGAATTTGAATTAACTTTGGAAAACCCTTCTGATAAGCTGATTTTGAAGGTAAAAATAATCCTGATTGTCGATGATAAGAGATATTCCATTCTGAATTGTGTCCTCAGTTCGCCTTGCTGCATTTTGGGCCGCTTCCCTGAAACCTCCTTTGTTTGGATTTCTATCTCTCGTTCAATTCCTCTTCCTTTGATCCACCTTGGCTGCAGTACATGCACATTGGCTGGTAACCGCTCCCCAATGGTGAAACCTACATGTTTGTGACCTGGGGTACTTCCACTGCGCTGGAAGTTGATCGCTCTTTTTATCTCCTTCGTACTCTCGTGCACACTCCTTCTTTATCCAAACATTGTTGCTTTCATTGAATCTCCTCAAGATTGCATCATTCCGAGCTTTTGATTCAATTCCTATCAGGTGGTGTTGATCGCGTGTCTCATCACACCTTGACATCTACTTTTCAGTTTGCTCTCACTTCATTCCACTTCATTTCGCTACATTCCATTTCATTCCACTCCATTCTATTCCATGACACTCCATGTCATTCCCTTGCAAAGCAGAGGCCAAGGCGGGGTAGCTGTAGACACGCCAAATTTGACATCATTTTGAGCATATCTCCTAACACACTACGATGCCCCATTTGATCCTCAAATTCACTTATTTGAGTGGTTTTCCTCTTTTTTCTTGAATATCCAACTTCCCCCAGTTTTCACACATCTTTTCCTATTTTTTCCAGATTTTTATGAGCTTTTTCTCTATTTTTCTGGGCCATAAATCAAATGGTGGCAGGGACCCGGGTGCCATATAAATAGCACCCAAGCAAGAGGCGTCCATTTCCAGCTGAGTCCAGTTTGGCCGTTTTCGAAATCTATGAATTAGCGACACTCCAGAAAGTCGCCATTTCTTTAAATAGCGACCGTTCGGAAAGTCACCAATTTCCTTGCCTTATTTTGAGCATTTAACTTCGTCCAAAATTGGCGACCGCTTCATAGGCGCCAATTCTTTTCTAATTTTGGAATATCCTAATCCGTCTTAAAATGCCTCAGAATGGGCGGCACTTCGAGCATGCGCTCTTTTAATTAGCGACCACTGACGCCATTTCTTATAGAATTTTGATTTCGAACAGAACCCCTTCCCTCCCTCACTTAAACTCCTTTTCCACTTGGGAAAGGGTTCCTATAGCTTCCTAATGTTGTAAGGACACTTGGAGGAAGGATCCCTCTTTCCAAATCCCACCAAAACTTAATTTTCTAATTTTTATGGAATTAAACTCTGAATTTCCTTTCCCTACCTCACTTATACTCTTTTTTCACTTGGGAAAGGGTTCCTATTACTTCCTAATATTGTAAGGACACTTGGAAGAAGGATCTCCCTTTCCAAATCCCACCAAAACTTAATTTTTTAATTTTCTTGAAATTAAACTCCAAATTTCCATTCCCTTCCTCACTTAAACTTCTTTTTCACTTGGGAAAGAGTTCCTATGGCTTCCTAATATTGTAAGGACACTTGGAGGAAGGATCCCCCTTTCCAAATCCCACCAAAACTCAGTTTTCTAATTTTTGTGGAATTAAACTCCGAATTTCACTTCCCTCCCTCACTTTAACCTCCTTTTCACTTGGGAAAGGGTTCCTATGACTTTCTAAGGTTGGGAGGACACTTTCCCAATAAATATCTCCCTCCAAATCTCATTAAAACATGGTTTTCTAATTTTCTTGGAATTAAACTCTGAATTTCACCTCTATAAATAGGACCCCTGTCTCCCTTGTGTAAAAGGCATCAATATCAATCCAAGGGGAGGTGCTACTGGATTGAAGGCTCAAGGAGGAGGCTCCCATGAACCTACAAGCTTCATCCATTGAGTTCTTCTTCCTCTTTTGAAGATCTTGGAGCAAATTACAGAAAACCACTAAGCTTTCCCCCTCCTATCTCTTATTTTTGCGTTAGTTAATTGCATGCATCATATCATATTCTTCTTTGATAGGTGAAAGGATCGGATTCAGAAGGGGGGTTGAATGAATCCCCTATTTAAAATTTTGTCCGATTAAAACCTGTAACCGAACAATGATGCAGAATTAACACAAATAGGTGCCTTGTATGACACAGGTGCTCTCTTCGAACGAAATGGAAAGATCAGATAGACTGAACTTCTGATCTACTCTATATGCGCTGGTGTGCAGACCCATGTTCAATCAAATATGTTGTGTGCGAATAAACCACTCACTAGATGAAAGAACACATCGAGCCTAAGCATGCATCTAGCGAAACACAATAGACAAACAAACCACTGCACATAAGATTTTTAGGTGGTTCGGTCCTCCAGACCTACGTCCACCCCACACTCAAACCAGAGTGTGGATTCCTGCTGAAAAACAGCTTAAACCGTTAACCCTCACAGCTTACCTACAACTGCTGAGCATCACAGCTTACTTCCGCTGGGCAGCACAGCTTAGCCATCTAATGCCTAACAGCTTGACCCGCTGGGCAATACAGCTTAGCCGACCAGAGGAATCCTCCTCTGCAACCGCTGAGCAACACAGCTTGCTCCACTGACTAATAGCTTGAATAAAGGTTCAAAAGAAAAATAAGAGACAAGAAAACACAGCAACTGAAAGCTGTAAATGACATCAACACAGATGTGGCTCCCATGGAGCTGACTGGATTAGATATGATCCAGATTCCAGTAGGGACAGATCTTCTGATGAAGCTTCTCTTTCCATTAGGGGCAGATCTTCTGATGAAGCTTCTCTTCTTCTCCTCTAACTCTCTTTCTCTCTCTCTATCTTTCTTCTTCTTCTTCGTTTCTTTTCTTCTCTGCTACTCTCTCTCTATCTTTCTCTTCTCTCTAGATCGTGCAGGCTCTTTCTGCTTCTGCTCTTCTAAGGTATTTTTCGATCCTCACACTACACGATGACCTTCTCCAGATGGAGAAGTCTTCTTTTTATAGCAGCAGCAGATAGGTGGGCATGTGTCCTCCACGAATTCCCGCCCTAGAGCCTAGACCACGTGGCAGTATTTCAGCTCACTGCTTTACACGTGTCACGATCCTGGCACATCCTCCATTCTTGGATCACGTGCCCTTCTTAAACTCCTCGAGCAGATATCCTACAAAGGTCAGACTTAATATCAGTTACAATCAATATGAGGATAGTAGAAAGATGCACAGAGTTGGTTCGAGAGTGTATAGACTTGCTAAGTCATCAAGGCAACCGTGTGCAGACTTAGTATTCAAATGCACAGACTTTACGTATGTATGGAACAAAAGTTGCACAGACATGCCACCAAGGAATGTACAGACTTTGAGTGCATGGTACAAAAGATGCACAGACATGCCGTCGAAGAATGTACAGACTTTGTTGTGTAAGATGCACACATGCAAGGACTTAGTCGCGTGCAGCAACAAAAGTTGCATCGACTTGAGTTCATGCTGCAACAGGAGTTGCACGGACTTGGTGACATTGTGTATGCATGGAATCAAGAAGATGCACTGACATCGCTCATGCAAGAAAACATGCACCGAATATGTATGCCCCTTAGATACAATCAAGACGCTGAGTGAGACTCAGACATGCACCGACTTGGCATGAGCGAAGGGAAGAATATGCACTGACTTAAAGCCACCATGAACCACAAATATGATATGCACAGGCCTAGACAGTTAATCCTGCACTGACTCGGTTACGTGCTGCAACAGAGCTTGCATCAACTTTATGTATGCATGTATGAGCTTAACGACATGAGAGCAACCTTGTATGAACTCAAGGTTCATACAGCAAACATATGCATGGACTTAGCTTGTTCAGGATGAAAGTATGCACCAAGAAGCCATGTAGTCTATGTACTGACTTAACCTGTGCATGACATTTAATCATAACAAAGCACTCAAAACATCATTTCATCAACAATGCACAAGGGGCCTGAACCTAACACACTCCCCATAACACTCCCCATAGCAGTTAGCATATATCATCATCATTCTTATGTGGTGACTCATTGAGTTGCTATCATCAAAACAACAACACACTATCATCAAAACACAATGGGCACAACAATCTCCCCCTTTTTGATGATGTCAACACAATGAGTCACGCAGACTCAGCAAACAATTCTCCCCCTTTGACATAATCAAAAAGGAAATGATTTGCGAGTGGAATGAAATACATGTATGAAATTTGATACCAATTCTCCCCCATAGGAACATGCAAAGTGAACACTGAAGAATAAAATATAAGAACTCCCCCTATAGACATGAATGTTTGACTACTCTCCCCTTAAATGCAGTTGACCCAGAACTCCCCCTGAAGTGCAGAAATGAACTCTGGTTATCCAATGAAGCAATCTGAAATCTGCCACCACAAGGGATCCAAAATAATAATGGTTATGGCACCTCACATATGTATGGACAGAATAAAGCAGGTGGAAGGTGCACAGAACTAGAACAGGTTACAGAAACAAGATGGAAGATTCTAATAGTGTGGAGAGTAAAACAGATGATGATAGGAAAGTAAAGGTAGAAAAGAGTAGGGGTGAGAAACAGTCAAGGCACAGTACATCTCAAGGAACAACCAATCAACAGATAAGAGAGAATTGTCAACAAGGTTCCTGTTGATTAAGTTGTCAGGGGCCCTGGTGTTGCCTAGGGGAGTGAGAACACTCTCCCTTTCTGAGGGGGGGTGCACTCGATCAGGTCCAGCTCCAGATAGGCCATATTTTTTGTAAAAAAAAAAAAAGTTGTCAGGGGTGAATCAGATCATGAGGGATTGTAAGGCATGCACCACTCCAATAAGTCTTAACATGAATAGACTCTCCTATCATAGAGGGTTATGAATTGGCAACTTGACCAACCTGATTTAATTATGATGTATATCAAATTTGTCAGTTAAACTCAATACTTATATCTGAATTCAAGTTTTAATAAAAGTGAACCAAATAATCAGATAACACTCAGGACCAATCATCTTTATCTTACACGCATGATCTCAATGACTCCTTTGAGACTTACATAGATTAGTATTGAGATTAAACACTTTTACAAGAGCATGAGTTGACAGATTTTGCAAGATTTTCATTTGAAGCACATTATTATTTTCCTGAGCAATTTAAGTTGATCAACACCTTTTTACGTGAGGCACAACACGTCTCAGGTGAAGTGACCCAGTTACTCAGTGTAATAACTGTCATTGCCTCTCAACATTGAGACAAGAGTTCGCAATAGAAGTGTCTTTTTACGTGAGGAGACATCTTGATCAGAGGCCAGACTCCTCAGTTACTCAACACAAACATGCCATTGCTCTGTCAGGTTCTCAATGATTTTTTCTTTAAGCGACTATGACACTTCATGACTTGGGTTTACTTCATTTCTTTGATGGAGGACCCAGTTTCTCAGTGAACAAAGTCATTACATTACTAACCGATTTTCTTTTTAGACAGACTCTTCAAGGTTAATGTTTAAGAACAATACTCACTCTATGTATCTCAACCAAAGTAGCCTTCATTTCAAATTTTTAGATTTCAGATGAGTGAATCTAAGGTTTTCATGACCCATATGGTTAAAGTTTATTAAAGCTTATCATTCAGATATTTTCAAGTCATTTAAATGCAAATTTGAGAATACATTAACCTTATATCACTCTGATTCAGTGGTCACTCTTAAACCTATATGATAGGAATTTCTACATGATTCTCAAACTGAATTGCATGGCATGCAGCTTGAGTTCCTCAGATTAGATCAAAAATACAGCTGACCAACTAATCAACAATAGATACAAATCAGTCACACCAGCTAAGAAGAATGTGAAGGATAAGTGTAAGCTGGTGAAAGAAACAACAACAGGAAAGAAGAGCATCAAAAGAGTGTATATCAACAAATAGTAGCTGAGTCTGGAATACAGACAAATCAGCTATTTCAGTGATGACAGCAGAGAATTCAAGTAAAACAAATTGAGACTAGCAGAAGACCCAATAAACTTAACAAGAGAATTTCATGTAAAGGTGAACAAGATGATAAAAAAAACTCCCTCTATCTAGATGCATCATGTAAACAACAAAGCATGTGCAGTAGTATGGTTAATCAAGAATGGTTGAACTCCCCCTGACTAAGTGCATGATATATGATGAAAGCACATCACATGATTTCAAGTTTGACATTCAATTATAATCCATGCACTTCAGACAAAAGTGAGCTACCATGAACATGATTGAGCAATTCCCATTTCAGAAAATTTCAATTTAGCACCAACAGAGCAACATGATATACAGTCATTTCAAATTCTCAATTTTCGAATGATGGAATTTAAATAGAGTGTTCAGAACTGACCTGAAGCATAGGATCCTGGGGTTTTCATTTTGAGTGCCTTGGTTTATTTACCTCTCTTTGTTCGTTCCAAGGCACACCTGCAGCACATTAATCATTTTGATCCTGCAGGGACCCAAACAGCCTTGGGTCCTGTGTTAACTCTGACAGGTGTTCTGAACAGTCTCTTAGCAACATTATCATCATAATCCATCAGGTAACAACTATCCATGGAGTGACCAGATTTTCCACAATATCTACATGAAACAACAGATTTTCTGGTCCTATGATGCATATCAACAACAGTAGACCCATGAACATAATCATAAAATGTTCTGTTGTATGCATGGACAGTTTGATTCTTATTACCTGACAACCAACAATTTGCATACTTGTGACCTGGCTTACCACAATTGAAGCATGAAGTATTTACAGGTCTTGTTCTTGAGAATTTAGCAAATTTAGAATTAACGTGATTTCCCTGAACATACCAGCAGTCCTTGACTGCATGGCCACATTTCCCACACTTAAAGCACCTTAGGTGCTTACCTCTTGAGTCATTGTTTCCCCATGAAGGCCCAAACCAGCATTGAACAGTTTTATGACCACGTTTGTTACAGTTATAACAGGTGATGTGTTGGTTTGAAGCAAACGTGTTCCTTTTAGGGTCATGATGATTTGTAAAAACTTTATCATGCATCATATCATCATTTTCCATTACATTACAGTCTTCCATACAATGACCATGCCTGCCATAGTAATGACATGACACCAGTGACTTTCTCGCAGTATGGTTACTAACACACTGACTAGATGCATGCGAATGAGTAGATGAGAAATGAGCAGTGTGCATCGACTCATCGACTTCAACCGAGCTAGCAGATTTTAGAGCACGAGTAGGAACAAATTTAATTTTATTCTTTTGAGCATTCTTCTTTGAATTCTTCCTCTTTTTTTCACTTTTCATTTATTTTTCATTTTTCTGAGCGTTGATCTGAAATACAGATGATGAAGGTGCTTTCTGATTCTTACTTTGTTTTGGGGATTGATTTGTAGTACCAGCAACATCAGAGTTTTGCACAAAAGTGGTGTGTAGCTGGTTTCTAATAGTTTCCTTAACATCAGAACTGCCACTTATCCCCTTTTTTGAATTATCATCCTCACCTTCCATGACAGCTTTCATTTTTCCTTTATTTTTAGCAGACTCGGATGCTGAGTTTTCCAGATCATGAATTCTATTCTCCAAAGAAGCAATGTGAAGTTCATAACTGGCTATCTCCTGTTCACTACAATTAACGCATTCACTTAGAACTTTGTTTAAAATTTTATACTTCTCAATTTCTTGTTCCATATTGCTCAAAATTTTTGATTCTTCATCACATACAGTTTTTCCTTTTTCTAAGGTGAGAAGTTTTTCAGACATACCAGTGTTTGACCATTTTAATTTTTCAATTTCAACTTTCAGTTCAATGTTTTCGTTGGTCAGCTTCTGAATTTCTTCACCACTAGATACAGACTCTACTCTTTCAATCAATTATTCTTCTCTTTCCTCCACTTTAATTTTCTCAGCAAGCAGATTTCTATGATCTTCTTTAGATGAGACAATCAGTTTATTCAGCCATTCATTCTCACTATAAAGATCTTCATTGCGTTCTTTTAGAGCCAAGCACTTGTTGCAGCTTGATTTTAGAGAGGAAACATGCACACCTTCCTTGTTAACTTTCTCTATTTCAGCTTTAAGATTTTTATTATTCCTCTGAATTTCACTGTTCTCAGCTTTCAATTTCTCCATATCAGAATTAATCCTTTCCAACTCTTCCAGATTTATCAGATGTTCATCAGTTTTCACCTTTAACTGACTTTCTAATTCAAAATTTTATTGGCACATTCTTGGTTTTCATTTTTCAGCAAGCACATTTGCTTCATATTCAAGTGAGTCTCAGACAAACATTCATCATATAATTCATTAATCTTCAAGCACTTTTCACATGATGAATTAGAATCATTTTTATCAGTTTTCTTTTTCATCTTCTTATATTGTTTTCTTAAATGATCATGAGACTCCAGCAATTCATTACATGCAGCAATCCAATCATCTAGGGTGTAATTTTCAAATATGTTTACCTGATCATAGTCCTGTTCTTCATCTTGATTGCTACTTTGTTCACTCTCTTGAGCCATCATGCATCGATCATCATCTCTACCGCAACCAGTCTTCAATTTATCTAGGATTTCCTTGGCAGACCTGCAGGATGAAACACATGAAGTTAGATTTCTGTCAAGGGATCCCTTCATCAAGTTTACTACTCTGTCATTGACAGAATTTTTTAATTTATCCTTCTCGGTCCATTTAGATTTATCTCTTGATAATGTGTATGGACCTTGAGTTATTACCTTCCAAAGGTCATCAACTGACCTTACGTACCGATGCAGGCTCTCTAACCATAGATAGAAGTCTTTACCTTTGAACATCGGCAGATGAGCCATAAGGACAGATAAGAGGCAACAACAAAATCACGAAAGAATGCACCAAAACCTCGATCGGAGCATGATAGGCAATAGACAGAAACGGCACCTAAATCAGCATGATCCTCTGTAGATCGTTGGATCTGAATGCACAGAGACCTGCTCTGATACCAATTGATAGGTGAAAGGCTCGGATTCAGAAGGGGGGTTGAATGAATCCCCTATTTAAAATTTTGTCCGATTAAAACCTGTAACCGAACAATGATGCAGAATTAACACAAATAGGTGCCTTGTATGACACAGGTGCTCTCTTCGAACAAAATGGAAAGATCAGATAGACTGAACTTCTGATCTACTCTATATGCACTGGTGTGCAGACCCATATTCAATCAAATATACTGTGTGCGAATAAACCACTCACTAGATGAAAGAACACATCGAGCCTAAGCATGCATCTAGCGAAACACAATAGACAAACAAACCATTGCACAGAAGATTTTTAGGTGGTTCGGTCCTCCAGACCTACGTCCACCCCACACTCAAACCAGAGTGTGGATTCCTACTGAAACACAGCTTAAACCGATGAGTCTCACAGCTTGCCTACAATTGCTGAGCATCACAGCTTGCTTCCGCTGGGCAGTACAGCTTAGCCATCCGCTGCCTAACAGCTTGACCCGCTCGGCAATACAGCTTAGCCGACCAGAGGAATCCTCCTCTGCAACCGTTGAGCAACACAGCTTGCTCCGCTGACTAACAGCTTGAATAAAGGTTCAAAAGAAAAATAAGAGACAAGAAAACACAGCAACTGAAAGCTGTAAATGACATCAACACAGATGTGGCTCCCATGGAGCTGACTGGATTGGATATGATCCAGATTCCAGTAGGGACAGATCTTCTGATGAAGCTTCTCTTCTTCTCCTCTAACTCTCTATCTCTCTCTCTCTATCTTTCTTCTTCTTCTTCGTTTCTTTTCTTCTCTGCTACTCTCTCTATCTTTCTCTTCTCTCTGGATCGTGCAGGCTCTTTCTGCTTCTGCTCTTCTAAGGTATTTTTTGATCCTCACACTACACGATGACCTTCTCCAGATGGAGAAGTCTTCTTTTTATAGCAGCAGCAGATAGGTGGGCGTGTGTCCTCCACGAATTCCCGCCCTAGAACCTAGACCACGTGGTAGCATTTCAGCTCACTGCTTTACACGTGTCACGATCCTGGCACATCCTCCATTCTTGGATCACGTGCCCTTCTTAAACTCCTCGAGCAGATATCCTACAAAGGTCAGACTTAATATCAGTTAAAATCAATATGAGGATAGTAGAAAGATGCACAGAGTTGGTTCGAGAGTGTATAGACTTGCTAAGTCATCAAGGCAACAGTGTTCAGACTTAGTATTCAAATGCACGAACTTTACGTATGTATGGAACAAAAGTTGCACAGACATGCCACCAAGGAATGTACAGACTTTGAGTGCATGGTACAAAAGATGCACAGACATGCCATCGAAGAATGTACAGACTTTGTTGTGTAAGATGCACACATGCACGTACTTAGTCGCGTGCAGCAACAAAAGTTGCATTGACTTGAGTTCATGCTGCAACAGGAGTTGCACGGACTTGGTGACATTGTGTATGCTTGGAATCAAGAAGATGCACTAACATCGCTCATGTAAGAAAACATGCACCGAATATGTATGCCTTAGACACAATCAAGATGCTGAGTGAGACTCAGACATGCACCGACTTGGCATGAGCAAAGGGAAGAATATGCACTGACTTAAAGCCACCATGAACCACAAATATGATATGCACATGCCTAGACAGTTAATCCTGCACTGACTCGGTTACGTGCTGCAACAGAGCTTGCATCAACTTTATGTATGCATGTACGAGCTTAACGACATGAGAGCAACCTTGTATGAACTCAAGGTTCATGCAGCAAACATATGCATGGACTTAGCTTGTTCAGGATGAAAGTATGCACCAAGAAGCCATGTATTCTATGCAAAACTATGTACTGACTTAACCTGTGCATGGACATTTAATCAGAACAAAGCACTCAAAACATCATTTCATCAACAATGCACAAGTGGCCTGAACCTAACACACTCCCCATAACACTCCCCATAGCAGTTAGCATAGATCATCATCATTCTTATGTGGTGACTCATTGAGTTGCTATCATCAAAACAACAACACACTATCATCAAAACACAAGGGGCACAACAATCTTTTATTTCTTTTTATCTCAATATTGAGATCTTTCCATGTTGTGCACTCTAGCACATCTCCTTTAGTGCAACACTTGCACATCTCCCTCTATTCTTCATCATACATCATCTTTTACCTACCCTTTTGCATAAGGGTTTAAAGGCCAAACACCAATAAGGTGTGTTCATATCCATGCTTTCTATGTCCATATTTATATTTGGATTTGATGCTACACATCTTGGTTTCTAATCCATGTTTGTTTATTGGTGTTTGTTAATTTTGCAAGGGTAATCAAGCTAAAGGAAAACTCTCTTCATCGGTCGGCCGATAGAAAGAGAAGGTGCACTCACAATGTCACGCCCCGAGCGCGGAAGATACCCGGAGACGCGTGACGAGTTTATATCAATCATGTCAATCAGAGTGGTCGTGTATTCGACACAAAGACAGAGATGCGCAAAATAGCATGATAACCCAATCCTTTATTATTAATAGACTATTACAAATCCAATACTCTGTTTAATAAAAAGGAAAAGAATACATATTTGACTCAAGAAACTAAAGAAAAGACTAGATGACACTTGGAGAAGTTCTATCACTTTCACTCTTGACCATTCCCATCCGATTGACTTCCATCGTCGTCGGACTTACCTGAAAAGTAAAAAGGGACAAACGGAATGAGCGAACGCTCAGTAGGAAATTATATCTCAAGTACTAGCAAGGGGTTTAAGTAATTACATCTTTCATGAATGCAATAAAGCTATGCATGCTCGCATAAAACGACAAGATAGAGAGAATGTAATACCAAGGATAAGATGGACAAATCATGAACTTTCAATAAGATAATCAAGACATATGAGATATTCAAGCGAGTACATTTAACAAGTCATGTCAAGAACTTTGGCTATCATGTAGCAAGCAAGTAAATTACCCTTTTTTCGGGCCACGCATTTCATGTCAAGTCAAGTACGATTCAAGTACAAGATGTTGTGTGGAATGTCCAATCAAGCAAGTCAAGTACTCGGTATAATGCCAGATACCTTATCATTTTAACTCCCATGGGCACAAGTACTTTCGGGTGCTCCTCCCAGGACCAGATCGGGCCCTATATACGCAGGCATTTATCATGTATTTTGACATCCACTCTTGTTTATAGCCAACATAGAATTTCAATAATCAAGCTTGTAGACACGTACGACAACTTTGATAGAATAGAGTCTAAAATATGACAAAGGACATAGATTGGCGATAATAACGGTATAATCACGATAGCGATAAAACTAGGTAGAATATAGTTCCCTTAACTTGGGTACCATGACAACTCGATATGGACATTCTTTATATAGAATTGAGGTCCACATGAACAGTATATCAAAGATAAGATACCCTCATTCTTGTCATAGAATTGAGGTTTACAAGAATGACATGATATGGCATGATATCATCATCCCATTAAGAATTGCTTATGATATACTCTTTGTATAATCATAAGGGCCGGTATACCATGTTTCTTTAGAGTGATATGGCATCAATGGTGTAATGGGTTTTTAGGGTACAACCAGCTCAGTCGGCCTTGAGGGAATCCAAGGCTACGAGGAGTCTTACGGAGGTCTCTATGACTAACTCGCTAGTCCAAAGGAACGGAATGTCCAATGGAGAGCTTGTATGTCAATGAGAATTGATTGTGATCGATAAAACAATCGTGAAACGTGGGACTATACTCACGGAATGGAGAATATTGCCGATATATATATTATATAACATATGAAACCATCGGTTAACAGAAACAGTAAAAATCAGTTTACAGTAAAATAACGACTTAAGTAAAGTCGTTTATCAAGTAATTAACGCCTAACAGAAGGGCGTTTACATATGTTTCCATTTTTGGCAGAATTTCAATACTTCAATAATTTATCTAAAACGCGCCCTGGGCAGGGGCGTTTCTTCACTATTTGACGACTATACCAGAAGGCGTCCTTTTTATTCACAATATTGGACAGGATATAATTAATTTCAGGAATTATCAAAAACGCGCCCTGGGCAGGGGCGTTATCATTAAATTCTATTTTGCAGAATATATATTTTTCAGGAATTTAACAGATACGCGCCCTAGGAGGGGGCGCTTCCTTTCAATTCACGCCCTATGATGGGGCGTTAACAGGTGAAAAATGACTTTGTACAGGTCGTGAATTCAATAAATATCAGAAAGCACGATTTGCACGATAATCAAGGATAACAATCATATAATCTTGATAATAAAATCAGTAGGGTTGAGGACAGAGGATCATGCATTAATGCAATCAGGATTTCATATATAATCAGTTCTTAACATGGTTAATTCATGATTAAGTGAAATTAACGCCTGAGTACAGGGCGTCAAATATTAAATTGACAACCTTGGCAGGGTCGTGACTTGTAAAATAGCGCCCTAGTCTGGGGCGTGTATTTCATAATCACGCCCTTGCTAAGGACGTTTCTTTCAAGAAATTAACAGAAAATCGTTCAGAAACTATAGTAAACTAAACCATATATATGCATGATGATTATTGTACTGTATCAATTTAGTTTGGGCTACAGTGACTTGAGAAAATCCTACCTTAATAACTGTCTGAAGCTGGACGAATGAAGGTGAAAAACTCTATTTGTTAACAGAGCCTTCTCGGAAGGAAGGAAGTTGAGTTTTGTCAACCCAATATCCACAGTAGCAAGGTCAGATGGAGTAACCGGTTGATGAAGAACAAACTCCCTACACATAAGAGAAGATCAATACATGATCGTATAGTAGGAAACGATGAGGATTTAAGGAAGAAAGAACATCACCTGGTTCTTTCGTAGGAGCTTCTTAACCTGTAAGAAGGGATGAAGAATCGTTAAGTCTTCATGTGCTACGTATATAAGAAAAGGGAACAGAACAAACAAGGAATAAGAAGAACTATTGGTTCTTCACGTACCTCTGCAGTCGATTGGTCAAATAGGTTTAGGTTTGGATCGAACGTATTATTTATAGGATTTAGAATCCTAACAAAGGTAGTGGTTAATTGAGGGTAATATATCCCTATTAGAGTCCTTGCCCTAGTAGACACTTACTGGATTAGGTTAATCTTTCCCTGGATAAGCTCTGGGTTCAAACGGTTCACAAATGGAATTAACGACTTCGGTCAGGGCGTCGATTCTTGAATTGACGACCTGGTTCAGGTCGTTTCTTAAGAAGCGCCTTGAGTAAGGGCGTTTCATGTTTTAAAACACGCCCAAGCTAAGGGCGTTTCTTGGCCTTACCCTTTTTTGACGTTGGAATTTGACGCCGTTTGGTGAGGGCGTCACTTCTTTAGTCACGCCTTAACTAGAGGCGTTTATAATTTAAATAGCGCCTTTATCCGAGGTGTTATTTTATATTATTTTATTTATCTATTTATTTGATTTATTTTTTAAAAAATCTTTATTATTATTAATATTTTATCAGGGTTGCTACACCCTCCCCTACTTAAAAGAATTTGGTCCCCAAATTCAATTGCATAATATGTATATACGTGGAGAGTGTAGATCATATACCTCTTAGAATAACTCGGGAAATCGTTTCTTCATAGATTCCTCGGTCTCCCATGTCGCTTCGTGTTCAGTATTCTTATTCCATTGCACCTTGAGCATGGGAATAACCTTATTCCTTAGAGCTCGTATTTCTCGATCTAAGATCTTCATAGGCCTCTGTTCATAGGTGAGATCTTTCTGGATCACCAGATCTCCATGTTCAATAATATGAGATGGATCGTGCACATATTTCTTCAACATAGATATGTGAAACACATTATGCACTTCGGACAATTGAGGAGGCAATGCGATGCGATAAGCAACCTCACCAACTCGTTCGAGTATCTCAAAAGGTCCAATGAATCTTGGCGTAAGCTTGCCCTTAACACCAAATCTTCGTATGCCACGTCTAGGCGATATTTTAAGAAATACATGATCTCCAACCTGGAATTCAAGATCTCTCCTTCTTGTGTCAGCATAAGCCTTTTGCCTTGTCTGAGTAACTTGCAATCTTTCCCTGATTACTTGTATCTTCTCAGTTGTATCCCTTACCATGTCTGGACCTAACAGTTGTTTCTCTCCAACTTCGTTCCAGCATAAGGGTGATCGGCAACTCCTTCCATATAAAGCTTCGAAAGGTGCCATTTGGATACTAGCTTGGTAGCTATTATTATATGCAAATTCCACTAGTGACAAATGTTCATGCCAGCTTCCACCAAAGTCAATGATGCAAGCTCTTAGCATATCCTCAACAACTTGATTAGCTCTCTCGGTCTGACCATCTGTTTGTGGGTGGAAAGCAGTACTAAAGTTGAGCCTTGTTCCCAACGAATGTTGTAATCCCTTCCAAAAATGAGAAGTGAAACGGGGATCTCTGTCAGACACGATTGAGACAGGAATTCCATGTATCCTGACTATTTCCTTGATGTATAATGCAGCTAAGACATCAATTGACCATCGACTCTTGATTGGCAGAAAATGCACCGATTTGGTCAATCGATCAATGATAACCCAGATTCCATCATGTCCTCCTTTTGATTTAGATAATCCCATGATGAAGTCCATACCAATATCCTCCCACTTCCACTTAGGAATATCTAGAGGATGAAGTTTACCAGCAGGCTTTTGGTGTTCTGCCTTGACTTGTTGGCATGTGAGACAGCGTGATACATAGTCCGCTATTTCTCTTTTCATATTAGGCCACCAAAAGTTCCTCTTTACATCTTGATACATTTTGGTTGATCCTGGATGAATAGTGTACCTTGATCGGTGAGCTTCATCTAAGATCTTCTTCTTTAATTCCGGACAGTCGGGTATACAAGTTCTACCTTTGAATAATAATCTTCCATCAGAAGCTAATTGGAAATCAGATTGTCCTTCTAATCTGTCTTTGATTTCTACTAATATAGGATCATCATCCTGAAGTGCCTGTATCTCAGATAATAAATCTTACTGTATGCTTACATGAGATAATGTGACATACCTAGCTTTCGTGTCCATGCTTATATTGAGCTCGGAGAACTGTTCTAGTAACTTCCATTCTTGTATCATACAATTGGCTATCATCACTCTCGGCTTTCGACTAAGGGTATCAGCAACATAATTACCCTTTCCGAGATGATATTGTATATTGAAGTCGAAGTCCTTGAGATATTCTAGCCAGCGTCTTTGTCTCATGTTTAGCTCCTTTTATGAAAATAGATATTTGAGACTTTTGTGATCGGAGTATACAGTAAACTGCACTCCATATAAGTAGTGTCTCCATATCTTTAGGGCAAATACCACCGCGGCCAGTTCTAAGTCATGGACGGGGTAATTCTCCTCATACTTCTTCAGTTGACGTGAAGAGTATGCTATGACCTTTCCTTGTTGCATTAGGACACATCCGAGGCCAATGCCAGAAGCATCTGTGTAGACCTCGAATTTCTCTCCTTCTATTGGTAGAGCTAACACCGGAGCTGTAGTGAGATGATCCTTGAGAGTTTGGAAACTTCTTTCACATTCCTCGCTCCATTCATATCGGATCTCCTTGCGAGTTAACCTTGTGAGGGGCACGACGATCTTGGAGAAGTCTTTGATGAATCGCCGATAATATCCTGCAAGGCCTAAGAAACTTCTGATCTCGCTAGCATTGGTTGGTTTTTCCCAGTTTCTAACAGCTTCGACCTTTGACGGATCTACTGATAATCCATCTTTTGAAATCACATGTCCTAGAAAAGCCACTTCTTCAAGCCAGAATTCACACTTGCTGAGTTTTGCATATAATTGATTTGTTCTCAAGACTTGCAATGCAATCCTCAAATGCTTTTCATGTTCTTCCTTAGTCTTGGAATATATCAATATATCATCAATGAAGACTACTATGAATTGATCCAAGTAAGGCCTGAATATGCTATTCATTAACTGCATAAAGGCAGCAGGGGCATTTGTTAGTCCAAAAGGCATAACAACAAACTCGTAATGGCCATACCTGCTTCTGAATGCGGTCTTGTGAATGTCATCATCCTTGATTCTTAACTGATGATATCCCGACCTGAGATCAATTTTGGAAAAATATTTGGATCCTGAAATCTGATCAAATAACTCATCGATTCTCGGCAGTGGATACTTGTTCTTGATAGTGAGATGATTCAACTGTCGATAGTCGATGCACAATCTCATGGATCCATCCTTCTTCTTCACAAATAAGACTGGTGCTCCCCACGGGGAAGTACTTGGTCTAATAAACCCTTTTCGAATTAGTTCCATCAACTGCTCCTTCAACTCTTTGAGTTCCGCAGGGGACATTCTATAGGGTGCCTTTGAAACTGGACCAGCACCGGGGACTAAGTCAATGGTGAAGGCCACATCCCTTTGAGGGGGTAATCCTGGCAAATCTTCCGGAAACACGTCCAGAAATTCTTGTACTACCTGAATGTCTTCTATCTTAGTGTCCTTTTTCCTTAACTGTGACAAATGCAAGGAAGGATACACATCCTTTCCTGACGAGCTTGCTTGCTCGAAGAGCCGAAATAAGAGGGGATTTGCTCCGACTCTTGGGGCCAGTAAAGACTAATTCTGGAAAATCTTTGAAAACAATTTGGCTATTGCGGCAATCAACTGTTGCCTGGTATTTGGATAACCAGTCCGCTCCCAGTATAACATCATACTCCTTTAGATCGAGGCATATGAGATCTATAGGTAAATTCCTACCTTGAACCATTACCTCACAGTTTTGGTAGTGATGAGTAATATCATTTTCACTTCCAAGAGGAGTAGTTAGAACTATTTTTATCCATTCTGGTTCTAATGGTAACGGGTCGGCAAACTTCTTAGAAATAAAGGAATGCGATGCACCCGTATCAAATAAGACATAAGCACTTTTGGAACAAATTTTTAATGTACCTTCTACCAGTCCACCTTCTTCTTGTTCGGTCTCCTTTATTGCATGAAGTCGAGCGTTCTTTGTCACCGGGCGTTTACCATCACCGGCTTGGTCATTCATTAATGGACACTCGGGAATTCGATGCTTACGGCTTCCACAATGGAGACATGCTCCTAACTTCCTCCAGCATTCTTCTGTCTTGTGACCAGCCTTGTCACAATGCTTGCATACTGTATTAGAAGGTGTAGTGGTGATAGAGAAGGGCTTGGATTTCTTGAACTTGGAATCTTGAGAGGATGAACCTCCATTATTGGGCCTCTTCTTAAAGTTGGGTTTAAAAGAACCCGAACCTGTGACTTGCTCCTTCTTGTCTTTTCCACGGATCCTATCAGATAGTTCCGTGGCATCTTCAAGTAATTGAGCTCGGCGCACTATTTCAGAATAAACTTGGATGTCCATAGGCGCCAGTTGAGTAATATAGTGGGGCCTAAGCCCATTAAGAAATCTACGGACTTTCATCTTCTCCGTGCTAATAAGATGCTTAGCATATCTAGACAACCTGGAGAACTGAGCTTCATAATCTGCTAATGATAAAAATCGTTGCTTTAATGCAGCGAATTCTGCAGCTTTCTTCTCCTGGACTCGGTCCGAGAAATATTTAGCATTGAAGTATTCCACAAATTCTTCCCATGTTACTTGAGTAGGATCGATGGTTGCTTCAATAGACTCCCACCAACATCTAGCATCTTTCTCTAACTGGAAGGTAGCTAATAGAACTTTGTCCCGATCCGTGCATTGCATGACACGGAATATGCGTTCGGTTTCCCGAACCCAATGCTCGGCATCGTCCGGATCGGTCGATCCCATAAACTTCGGGGGATTCATGCTCTTAAAGGCTTGGTGTAAGCTTCCAGCTCGTGGAGCATCACCTTGTGCTACCTGTTGTAGCACTTGAGTCATTCCTTGAAGGGTACGCTGCATGTTGCGCCATTGAGCACGTTCGACAGCCATTATCCTACAATTATAATAGCTACGTTAGTATTATATCACTGTGATCTTATTAAAAGACTCATTGACTCTCAACCCATGGTTCTACCCAATCTCACTTGGTTAAACGTTCGACTTATCCTTGGACTTAGGTTTTTCCTAGGAATTGAATACCTTAGGCTCTGATACCACAAAAACTGTCACGCCCCGAGCGCGGAAGATACCCGGAGACGCGTGACGAGTTTATATCAATCATGTCAATCAGAGTGGTCGTGTATTCGACACAAAGACATAGATGCGCAAAATAGCAAGATAACACAATCCTTTATTATTAATAGACTATTACAAATCCAATACTCTGTTTAATAAAAAGGAAAATAATACATATTTGACTCAAGAAACTAAAGAAAAGACTAGATGACACTTGGAGAAGTTCTATCACTTTCACTCTTGACCATTCCCATCCGATTGACTTCCATCGTCGTCGGACTTACCTGAAAAGTAAAAATGGACAAACGGAATGAGCGAACGCTCAGTAGGAAATTATATCTCAAGTACTAGCAAGGGGTTTAAGTAATTACATCTTTCATGAATGCAATAAAGCTATGCATGCTCGCATAAAACGACAAGATAGAGAGAATGTAATACCAAGGATAAGATGGACAAATCATGAACTTTCAATAAGATAATCAAGACATATGAGATATTCAAGCGAGTACATTTAACAAGTCATGTCAAGAACTTTGGCTATCATGTAGCAAGCAAGTAAATTACCCTTTTTTCGGGCCACGCATTTCATGTCAAGTCAAGTACGATTCAAGTACAAGATGTTGTGTGGAATGTCCAATCAAGCAAGTCAAGTACTCGGTATAATGCCAGATACCTTATCATTTTAACTCCCATGGGCACAAGTACTTTCGGGTGCTCCTCCCAGGACCAGATCGGGCCCTATATGCGCAGGCATTTATCATGTATTTTGACATCCACTCTTGTTTATAGCCAACATAGAATTTCAATAATCAAGCTTGTAGACACGTACGACAACTTTGATAGAATAGAGTCCAAAATATGACAAAGGACATAGATTGGCGATAATAACGGTATAATCACGATAGCGATAAAACTAGGTAGAATATAGTTCCCTTAACTTGGGTACCATGACAACTCGATATGGACATTCTTTATATAGAATTGAGGTCCACATGAACAGTATATCAAAGATAAGATACCCTCATTCTTGTCATAGAATTGAGGTTTACAAGAATGACATGATATGGCATGATATCATCATCCCATTAAGAATTACTTATGATATACTCTTTGTATAATCATAAGGGCCGGTATACCATATTTTTTTAGAGTGACATGGCATCAATGGTGTAATGGGTTTTTAGGGTACAACCAGCTCAGTCGGCCTTGAGGGAATCCAAGGCTACGAGGAGTCTTACGGAGGTCTCTATGACTAACTCGCTAGTCCAAAGGAACGGAATGTCCAATGGAGAGCTTGTATGTCAATGAGAATTTAGTGTGATCGATAAAATAATCGTGAAACGTGGGACTATACTCACGGAATGGAGAATAGTGCCGATATATATATTATATAACATATGAAACCATCGGTTAACAGAAACAGTAAAAATCAGTTTACAGTAAAATAACGACTTAAGTAAAGTCGTTTATCAAGTAATTAACGCCTAACAGAAGGGCGTTTACATATGTTTCCATTTTTGGCAGAATTTCAATACTTCAATAATTTATCTAAAACGCGCCCTGGGCAGGGGCGTTTCTTCACTATTTGACGACTATACCAGAAGGCGTCCTTTTTATTCACAATATTGGACATGATATAATTAATTTCAGGAATTATCAAAAACGCGCCCTGGGCAGGGGCGTTATCATTAAATTCTATTTTGCAGAATATATATTTTTCAGGAATTTAACAGATACGCGCCCTAGGAGGGGGCGTTTCCTTTCAATTCACGCCCTATGATGGGGCGTTAACAGGTGAAAAATGACTTTGTACAGGTCATGAATTCAATAAATATCAGAAAGCACGATTTGCACGATAATCAAGGATAACAATCATATAATCTTGATAATAAAATCAGTAGGGTTGAGGACAGAGGATCATGCATTAATGTAATCAGGATTTCATATATAGTCAGTTCTTAACATGGTTAATTCATGATTAAGTGAAATTAACGCCTGAGTACAAGGCGTCAAATATTAAATTGACGACCTTGGCAGGGTCGTGACTTGTAAAATAGCGCCCTAGTCTGGGGCGTGTATTTCATAATCACGCACTTGCTAAGGACGTTTCTTTCAAGAAATTAACAGAAAATCGTTCAGAAACTATAGTAAACCAAACCATGTATATGCATGATGATTATTGTACTGTATCAATTTAGTTTGGGCTACAGTGACTTGAGAAAATCCTACCTTAATAACTGTCTGAAGCTGGACGAATGAAGGTGAAAAACTCTATTTGTTAACAGAGCCTTCTCGGAAGGAAGGAAGTTGAGTTTTGTCAACCCAATATCCACAGTAGCAAGGTCAGATGGAGTAACCGGTTGATGAAGAACAAACTCCCTACACATAAGAGAAGATCAATACATGATCGTATAGTAGGAAACGATGAGGATTTAAGGAAGAAAGAACATCACCTGGTTCTTTCGTAGGAGCTTCTTAACCTGTAAGAAGGGATGAAGAATCATTAATTCTTCATGTGCTACGTACATAAGAAAAGGGAACAGAACAAACAAGGAATAAGAAGAACTATTGGTTCTTCACGTACCTCTGCAGTCGATTGGTCAAATAGGTTTAGGTTTGGATCGAACGTATTATTTATAGGATTTAGAATCCTAACAAAGGTAGTGGTTAATTGAGGGTAATATATCCCTATTAGAGTCCTTGCCCTAGTAGACACTTACTGGATTAGGTTAATCTTTCCCTGGATAAGCTCTGGGTTCAAACGATTCACAAATGGAATTAACGACTTCGGTCAGGGCGTCGATTCTTGAATTGACGACCTGGTTCAGGTCGTTTCTTAAGAAGCGCCTTGAGTAAGGGCGTTTCATGTTTTAAAACACGCCCAAGCTAAGGGCGTTTCTTGGCCTTACCCTTTTTTGACGTTGGAATTTGACGCCGTTTGGTGAGGGCGTCACTTCTTTAGTCACGCCTTAACTAGAGGCGTTTATAATTTAAATAACGCCTTTATCCGAGGCGTTATTTTATATTATTTTATTTATCTATTTATTTGATTTATTTTTTAAAAATCTTTATTATTATTAATATTTTATCAGGGTTGCTACACACAATCTCCTCCGCTTCTTTTAAGGTATTCTTCGCGATCCCTCCTATTCTTTATTGTTATATCTTTGAGGCCTTCGCGTCTGTGGCGATCACCTTTCCCTTTAGCATCCTACGCATGCTTTCTTTTCTCCTCTTTCCCCTTCTTTTCTCTTAATTCTTCTTAGTTTTTCTTAAGTGGATTTCTTAAGATTCACAAATTGGATTTTCTTTTCTTAAGTGGATTTTCTTAGATCTACACTTTGGACCGGCTATATATGAGGATGTCGTCAAAGTAAACAACAAGAAAAATGCCAATGAAAGGGCGAAGGACCTTAGTCATGAGGCACATGAAAGTACTCGGCGCATTGGAAATGCCGAAAGGCATGACAAGCCACTCATAGAGACCGTCTTTGGTCTTAAAAGTGATCTTCCACTCATCCCCTGGCCTAATCCAGACTTGATGGTAGCCACTTTTGAGGTCGATTTTGGAGAAGATGGTGGCTCCAGCAAGCATGTCCAGCATATCATCTAGCCGGGGGATGGGGAACCTATATTTGACGGTGATTTTGTTTATGGCCCGATTGTCCACGCACATGCGCCAAGTCCCATCCTTTTTGGGGGTGAGGAGGGCCGGGATAGCACATGGGCTCTTGCTAATGCAGAGGAAACCCTTCTTGATGAGCTCCTCAATTTCCTTCCTAAGCTCAGCACGCTCTGTGGGATTGAGGCGATAGTGGGGGAGTTAGGTAGAGTGGCTCTAGGAACAAAGTCTATGGCATGCTGCACATCCTACATGGGTGATAGTTGATCCGGGAGATCATCGGGGAACACATCATGGAACTCCTCAAGTAGTTGCTGGATCTCCACCATGTGGGGGTCGATGGGGGTGGGCTCCCCGAGGTAGATGATAATGGCACATATGGGTGCTCCTTGGTTGATTTCCTCTTCTAGTTCTTGCCTAGTGATGAGGTGGATGTCCTTTGTAGTTCCAAGGGTGGGGCTTAAGTTGGGATTTGAGGGGATGGGGTTTGGTGCCAGAGCGGGTGGGTTTGGGGTGGAGGTAGGGGTGGTGGCCCCTTCTAGGGAGGGTTATACCCTCTTGGGTTGGGGACGGGGAGGTGACGGGTTGAGTTGGATTTTCTTCCCTTCCTTGATGAAGATGCAAGTGTTGGTTCTCCCGAGGAAGGTGGCATCTGCATCATAGATCCAAGGCCTCCCTAAGAGTATGCTCTCTACTTCCATGGGTAGAATGTCACACAACACTCGGCTTTGATAGGATTGAAAAGTGATGGGGACAAGGTAGCGAGTGCTGATGAGTATGGAGGTGGCATCAATCCAGGCTACCCGATAGGGTTTTGGGTGTAAGGAGATAGTAAGGCCTAAAAGTTTGACGGTGTCTTGGGATACTACATTCACACTACTCCCATTATCCAAGATGACCTTTCGAGTGAGGCCCCCTACCTTGATGTAGGTGTGGAAGATGGTGGTTCTTCTCCAATCATGCTCTTAGGTTTGAGTGAGGGTGCATCTAACCACTCCAAGGTGAGGGTCGGTGGATGGGGGGGGTGTTCTTGATTGGACTCTTTGTAGAGGGCTTCATACTCCTCCTCCCAATCGGGAGAAGCTTCGTACACCTCAACCTCTTCCTCAACCCCAACTTGGGGTAGGAGGTTGGCTTCCTCAATGAGCAAATTAGATTCTCCCATGGTGGGGCATTGGTTGGCGAAGTGACCATACTCTAGGCACCTAAAGCATTGTTGCCCACTATGGTGGTTAGGGGTAGCTCTAGTATGAGGAGGGGTGAATCCTGGGTTAGGCCGATTGGGAGTAGGGTTGGGAGGACCACTTGTGGGATGAGAGGGGAGGGTGCCACTGGGAGGGGCTGCACGAGTGGGGGGAGTTCCTATGGGAGTAGGAAGGATGCCCCGATGAGGGGGTGGGGTGTTGGTCTGAGGTGCCATGGTTTTGGGGTCCATCATCCGAGTAGAAAACATTCATGTATATTGAGAGAATTTCTTGGCATCCCGAGCTATTTGATAGGCTTTCTCTAGAGTGGTTACTTGACACATGAAGAGCTCATTCTTTATGTGGAATTGAAGCCCATTCCTAAATCAGGATAAGGTGACCGCAGGATCCTCTTGGACTCCGCACTTGAGAAGGTAGTAATCAAATCTTTCGATGTACTCCATCACGGACTTCCCTTCCTGGGATAGGGATTGCCATTCATCTAGGAGGTTTTCATGGTTGGAGGGGGGAACATATTTGAGTTTAAGTTCCTCTTTCATGGCTTCCCATGTGGTAATGGGAGCTTCCCTCCTGACTATCCTTAACCCCTCAACGTTTAACCAATGGGTCTTGGCTAATTTGGTAAGTTGCATCTTGGCAAGCCCGACCTTCCTATCCTCAGTCATGGGATACCAATCGAAAAATTGGTCCATTGCGGCCTCCTAGTCTAAGTAGATGCTTGGATGATGGGACCCATCAAAGGTGGGGGCATCAACTTTCACGAGTCTTACAAGGTGGTCATCTGGGTTATCCCGTGGGTGTCGGTCATTTCTCCTCGGGGTGGGTCTCTTTCCGATTCGGGTGGGTGGTCGGGGTTGAGCTATCCATGGCTGGGCCCTCATGTGGGGGAGGTGCTCTTTTATCATCTGCCCTTGGGCCGAATCTATTTTCCTCATGTTGCTCAAGTCAGGCCGACATGTCGTCAAGTCACCCTAAGACATCGGACATACCCTCTATGAGGATTCTAATATGATCAGGGAGTTCGTGTCTGTTGGTAGTGGGATTCCCTTGGGTAGTGGGATCCATTGGGGGGTTTGAAAAGGAAGGATCAGATTGATAGTGGGTTCCTCTATGGGTGGACATGAGACAACGGGTGGGCTATCCACGGGTGTGCACCTAGGTGTGACCTAGTGCGAGTGTGCCTTAAGACTAGACTTGTGAGAACAAGTCTATGACTTGCTCTGATTCCATTTGATGTGAGACGACTTAGGGGGGGGCTATGCTCTGATACCACTTGATGTGATACCACCCTAGGGTGTAATGGGACGGACTCGAATGACTGCTCAATTGTGAGTTCAACTGACAACTCAAGTGGTGCGAGGCGGAGGTCTGACTTGAAAGTCCCCTCACGCAAGAAATGCAGCGTTCCAGATTGGCCTGACCAATCTTTCCGGCTACGTCTTTTGATATACCACTTGATGTGCTACGGTCCAGGGGTGCATTGGGGGGGTGACTGACTGAGCCTTGGACCTAGACTCGCAAGCACATGGAAGAACAACGGACTTGATTTTGACGTAAGTGCTCACGTGGTGCACACTCTTTCCCGAAGGCAAGTCTAGGATGACCAGAGGGTCCAGGGCAAGACCTCGCTGGTCCAGGGGGTTGGCAATGACTTAGGCTCTCCCCCAAAGGGGCTGGGATTCCCACGGTTCGTGGGCGGCCAGCACATCGTAGGGCGTGGGTTATGGTGGAAAACGCTCAACTCACTATCCGCAGTGGGGTTTCACAATCATACAAGTGGGTCGGGCACTCCCTTACCATCCGATGGGCAGCGGCCTATGATACTAAATAAGCAAAGGAAAATGGACCAGGAGAGGGGCACCGGATGCTCACCTAATCGGTTTGAAGAAACCGATTCCACTTGGAGACGTGGGCGAGCGGGGTAGCGAGGGATCGCAACCTGCACGCTGCATTGATGTCGCTTGACCTGTGATAAAATGAATACAACCACTACTCCTCACACAGGAGGGTTGATTTAGGAATGAGGAAATTTTATTACAACCAAAAGATACCTCCTCGCAGGGAGGGGATGTCAGCTGGCCAAGCGGGAGTGGGGAACGGAGGTTGTCGAAAGCCGACCGATCTCGTTCAAGCTGGCCTGCTGTCCTTGCTATCTGCCACCAGCGACTTGTCGGGCACAGAACTCCTTGCTGGAACGTCCGATGGGGACGGGGCTGGTGCCGCTGGGAAGAGGGATGCCTTGAGGTGATGCAGGAAGTAGAATCGTCACGATCAGAACTCGGATGCGCCGGGACCGCCGACTTCCATAGAACTGCGCTGTGGACAATCTCTGCAAGCTAGAGGGATCTTGGACGAGGTCGTACTCCCAGATGGTAAGCCGGATCGAGGTGGGACCACCTCTGATTGAAAGGGGTCCCACTCTAGCGTGTCTATACCAAAAATCTCTGATAGACTTGTCCGAACCACCCGGTGACAGCATTCGGACACTGACTGAGTAGAACTGGCTGTTGAGATAGAAATCTTGACTTGACTTCCCAGGGGTGTAGCTGCGAGGCCCGAGGTCAGATCGAGGCGGGGATGGAGTCGTCGCTAAGAGGGGCGTCCCAGGAAGATTCCAGCATAGGAATGGACTCCATTTGAAGTGGGTGGTGTCGGTGCTGACTGTTCTTGTGAGGTCGCGCAGTCAAGGACGTCAATCGGACAGGGAGACCTTGCTAGTGGCGTAACTCCTAGTTGGGATATCAGAATGGGGCGAGACCAGTCCTGTTTGAAAGAGGACTAACTTGTGTTGAACCACCCAAAAGGGCTGAGGCAGAGGATGGACGTAGTAGTTGTGGCAGTCCCTGTGGTGGATAGTTGGATATGGGCACCGGTGATTCGGATTGCAGGATAGGCTCTACTTGTTGTTGGTGGTACTCTCGAACGGGGGCTGCAAACGAGGTGGGACCTATTTTGACTTAAAACTGGATGAGCCTAGGGGATCACCTCTTAAGGGCTTGTTCAGCAACTGTAGGAGGTGGCCGGGGGTGCTTATCGAAGCCGAACAGGTCGCTGGCTGGGCCTATCTTACGTAGTCAGACGAGAAGGGTTTTCATGAACAGCCCGATGTCGGATCGGGGCGGGACCACCTCACCTTCGACGCTCCTTGGACGAGCTTTCCAGCAATATATGGCTTGCCACCAGGAAGCCCGAGGGTTGTTCGGTGACGGCGCTGCAATTAGGCACTAGATCTGCTGCCTGCAAACTGGGAACTGCAGGTTGAAGATGATATGTGTGGTGGTGGGGATGGGCGACCAAATGGCAGGGGGGATGGGGGCTAGAGCTTGTGGGATGTTGCTGGGGAAGTCTAGTGGTGATGGAGGTGGCTGGAAGGTGAAGGGGGGGCGAGGCTAGGGCTTGGGGGCGAAGGGAAGACATGCTGGTGGTGCTGGGTGCGGCCAGGCCCAAGGTGGAGTGGAGGGGAATGGGGTGGTCGACCAAAGTGGGAGGAGGAATGGGGAAGAGGGTGGGTGCGCACCCTACCTTGGGGAGTGGAGGAGTCTCCTTGATGGGGGGCCTAGGGAGTGCCAATGGTTGCCTTGGGAGGTGAAGGGTTGCTTCGAAGAGTGAAGAGGCACTTGGGGAAAGTGAATGGGTGTCTTGGGGAAGGGAGTTCCATCTAGGGGTTGGAGGGGATTTTAATGGGAGGTATGGGGAGGGGTGGAGCTTTGAATGAGGGGTAAGTGAAGAGAGAGAGAAGGATTTCAAAATTGGGGAGGGGGAGGAGAGAGAGAGGGGGGTCGACCCCTAGAGAGGGAGAGAGGGAGAGAGAGAGAGAGAGAGATTAGTGGTGAAAATAACAAGAGGGGAATTTTCTTTTTTCTGAATTCATAAAAGGGTATGCATAATGGAGGGTTTGGATCCTTTATATAGGCATCCAACTATTACATGACCAAAATAGCCTTGACATCTTAACAAAAGACTGACATTATCCTAGACGATAGAGCCTAAACTAAGATACTAAGACCCAATTAAGCATAAATAAGGGAAATTAGACTCTAACACACATGACTGAACAAAGAAAATTACATAAGCATGACTCGAAAATAAAGATAACATGAAGCAGTCATTGCCGAGTGTCCTCAAGGGGGTGGGGGCGACCCTAACCATAGGGAGTGGCGTGAGATGCCCCCATCAGAGAGGACGGGTCCCTGTGACCATTCAGGTGGTTTAGTAAACTCATTCGATGGGGAATGTTCCCGCTCCTCGGTTGGCGAATTGACATTCGTGTATGTGAGAAACATAATGCTTACAACAACACTTTCATATCACCCTGGTAAAGGAGGGGTAATGAGTCACGTTGATAGACTCTTACCCAATCCCTCTCAGGGTAAAGGAAATATGACGATCAATTGTTCTATCATCAAGAAATCGATGACAAGCTAGGCATATAAAATGTTAGCTGGTCATTACTTGGGGTTAACTATGAAGACACATATACCACAGAGTTCACAGAATGGGGGCATCGTGTAGGCATAGCTCTATAAGACAAATGGTCGAGCATTTAACAGGCAACATATAGGAAGGTGATTATGATGTTTAGGCATACGACGTCTAGGTTGTGGGAACGACCTCACTCCGTCCAACTCATAGCTGTGAGTGGAAGGATGATAAGGGGAGAGGTCCGGAAAGTTAGCAGAGGGAGCATATGCATCTCTGGCGAATGGAGGGAATGCACATCAAACATACGAAATAACTCTGATGTGATCGATTCACCAAAGCAACCCCGGGGAGGGGGATGACGTTAATATAGCCATTGGGAAGACCCAAGGCATGTTCTACGCCAACGTAGAAACCTGAACGATAATGCAAAGATAATTTAAAAAGAGGTGTAACAGAGAGAAAGGGGCAGACTAAAATGCATAGGGATCTCTTCACCCAAAATGTTATTGAATTGCCGGGGAAAGATCAATACAGCATGTACATGAGCACGGCTTGGCGTTGTCGCTCAAAGGCCGGCCGTCATTCGTATATTAATGTTCCAAACGGATAGAAGAGGAAGATGCTATATCAAAAGGAAGCTAAATAGAAACCAGAAACGATGGGCTCATATCATCGCCCTTACACGATGCGAATCTCAAGAGATCTGGGAGGGAAGACACGAGAAAACACTTGGGGCCCTCGCCGGAACCCACCTCTGTTCTTCGACTGAGAAACAGTGTCACGCCCCGAGAGCGGAAGATACCCGGAGACGCGTGACGAGTTTATATCGATCATGTCAATCAGAGTATTAGTGTATTCAACACCAAATCAGAGATGCGCAAGAGTAAAGATAACCCAATCCTTTTATTCCTACATAAGAGTACTTATATTACAATCCCTTGAAAATGCTAAACTTAATAAAAGAAAAGTACACAATTGACTCAAGAAAATATAGAAAAGACAAGACTAGTTGACGCTTTGAGAAGCTTTAATCTCTTTCACTCTTGACCTTCCCCGTCCGTTTGGGTCTCGTCATCGGACTTACCTGAAAAGTAGGGAAACACTGAGTGAGCGAACGCTCAGTAAGAAATTATATCTCAAGAACTAGCAATGGTTTTAAGTAATTATATTTTTCACATGTAAGTGCACTATGGCTAGGCATGCTTGCGTAAAACGACAAGATAGAGAGTATAACAAGAGACAACGAAGTGAATTATTCATGAACTTTCAAGAACTTGTATCAAATATATGTCAAGATATTTATCATGTCATGTGGGAATTGGCTATTTCACGCAAATACTTTGCCCGTGTCGGGCCACGCTAGTAAAGTCACGCAAGTCGAGTCACGCACGCAAGTAAGAGAGAGATTGTGGAACGCCAATTAGATCAAGAGAAATAGTACTTCGGTGCAATGCTTAGACACCGTGATCATTACAACTCCCATGGGCACTAGTACTTTTGGGTGCTCCTCCCAGGACCAGATCGGGCCCTTATATGCACAGCATTAAAAATAGATCTAGGCATCCACGATAATTTATAGCCAATATGGAGTTTCAAGAACAAGCTTTAATGGATGATAAGATAAGATTTTTATGGAATTCAAGGGCAAGGCCCTTGAGTAAGGACATACTGGCGATAAAATTCACGCAAAGCATATAAACCATGACATGTCGATAAACTGGGTGGAATTGGTTCCCTAACTTGGGTACCATGACAAGTAAGTGCCCACAAGTAGATGGTCACTCTTTTAATATAGAATTGAGGTCCACAAGAACATCATAATAATGTTTGATATAGAATTGGGGTCCACAAGAACATCACAATAATGGCATGCTTTCCCCATTCATTAAGATAATTCTCATATCATACACATAGCATAACATGAGGGCCGGTATACCATGTTTCTATAGAGTGACATGGCAAAGTAGTGTGATAGGTTTTTAATGGTACAACCTGCTCAATCGGCCTTGAGGAATCCAAGGCTCGAGGAGTCCTACGGAGGTCTCTATGACTAACTCGCTAGTCCAAAGGAACGGAATGTCCAATGGAGAGCTTGTATGTCACTGAGAGTTAGTGGGTGAACGATAAAATATCATGAAACATGGGACTATATTCACGGACTGGAATATAGTGCCGATATATATATATATATATATATATATATATATATATACATATGAAACCCTCGGTTAACAGTAATAGTGTGAAATAGCATCGCAGGAAAATAGCGACTTAATCTAAGTCATTAATTATCAAATTAACGCCTTCTATAGGGGCGTTTATTTACAAATTGACGGCTTGTTCAGCAGTCGTCCATTCTGTAATTCTATTTTGCAGAATTTAGATAATATGGAATTTTAACAAAAACGCGCCCTAGATAGGGGCGTTACTTTTCAATTAGCGCCCTGTTCTGGGGCGTCAGTTCAATAAGAGACGACCTGCATCAGGTCGTTATTTCAACATTTTTCCAAGATTTCTGATAATAAAATTTCAGGAACAAATTATATAGTGAGGACCAGAAAAATAGCAGGATTCCACTAGGATGATCATGCATTAGATTATATTCATGGTTTCATAGATACAGAATTTTAAACATGGGTAATTATCCATTATATGAAATTGACGACTCCTGGTCCGGGCGTCAAAATAAGAATTAGCGCCCTTGGAAGGGTCGCCTTATTCAAAATTCACCAGAAACATTTGAAAACGTAGTAAAACTATATGCATGAGATCATGGATGAATTTATTTCAGAATCTATACAAGTTTGGGCTACGTTCTTGAGAAAACCTACCTAATAATGATATGGATGAAAATACGTGAAGGATGTGAAGAGAAAATGATACTCTGTTCTAAACAGAGTCTACTGGAAAACGATGTTGATGAAGAACCCACGTTCTTCACTTTGACAATAGAGTTACTACTTGCTGCAGACTTCCTACAGAAGAAGAAGACGATGTTGCAGACAACCTGCACAAGGAAGATGAAGGACATTAATATTCTTCATAATCCATGACAAAGGCAGAGGAAGAAGAACATTACCTGTTCTTCACGCACGGCAGCAGAGCTTCCTTCAACCAAATAGCATATTAAGGTTCGACAGGAAAGGTTATTTATAGGGTCTTAGGAATTCTAATAGAGTTAGAGTTCGATTAAAAGTAATATTTCCTTGATAGAATCCTTACCATAATCAATCGAACACGTAGCAATCCTAAAACTTACCCAGGATAGTTTCCTGGTTCGAATGGAACACAATTGGAATTAACGCCTTATGTTAGGGCGTTAATTTAAATTGACGCCTTGGTTAAGGTCATTTCTTATGTAAAATGCGTTGAAGTAAAGGGTGTCTCTTTCAGTTGCCTTTTATTTATTTTCGGCCGTTTGGGAATTGACGCCTTGTTATTTGGGCGTCCCTTTTTAATTTCGCGCCTGACGTAAGGGCGTTTCTTTTTGAATTAGCGCCTTGAGTCAAGGCGTTATTTACATTTTGGTTTATTATTTACTTCTTTAGGCTCTTATCATTCATTCATTAAATCTTTTAATCTTATTTTGATCAATTGGGGTTTTTTTTTCCTTTTATTTTACCAGGGTTGCTACACCCTCCCCCACTTAAAAGAATTTGGTCCCCAAATTCCATCACATATAAACGTGGAGAGTGTAGAATACATACCTTTTTAGAATAAGTCTGGGAATTGTTTCCTCATAGACTCCTCGATCTCCCATGTGGCTTCGTGTTCTGAACATTTATTCCATTGCACCTTTAGCATGGGAATAACTTTATTCCTTAGGGTACGTACTTCACGATCTAGTATCTTCATGGGCTTCTGTTCATATGTGAGATTCCTTTGAATCACCAGGTCTCCATGATCAATGATATGTGACGGATCATGCACATACTTCTTCAACATTGATATGTGGAATACATTATGAACTTCGGACAATTGAGGAGGTAAAGCAACGCGATAAGCAACCTCGCCAACCCTTTCTAGTATCTCAAAAGGTCCGATAAATCTTGCCGTAAGCTTGCCTTTAACACCAAATCTCCTTATTCCACGTCCAGGTGATATTTTGAGAAAAACGTGATCTCCGACTTGGAATTCGAGATCTCTCCTTCTTGTGTTAGCATAAGCCTTTTGTCTAGACTGAGCTACTTGCAGTCTTTCTCTAATCAACTGTATCTTCTCTGTGGTATCCCTCACCATGTCTGGACCTAATAGTTGTTTTTCGCCAACTTCGTCCCAGCACAAAGGCGATCGGCAACTCCTTCCGTATAAAGCTTCGAAAGGTGCCATTTGTATACTCGCTTGGTAGCTGTTGTTGTAAGCAAATTCAACCAACGGTAAGTGATCATGCCAGCTTCCATCAAAATCAATGAGGCAAGCTCGGAGCATATCTTCAACCACCTGATTAGTTCTCTCGGTCTGACCATCCGTTTGAGGATGAAAAGCTGTACTAAAGTTAAGTCTCGACCCCAGTGAATGTTGTAAACCCTTCCAAAATTGAGAAGTAAAACGGGGGTCTCTGTCAGACACGATCGAAACAGGAATACCATGCAATCTGACTATCTCTTTCATGTATAGTGCAGCCAGAACATCAACTGACCATCGATTCTTGATTGGCAAGAAATGCGCTGATTTGGTCAATCGATCAATGATAACCCATATTCCATCATGTCCTCCTTTTGATTTAGTTAGACCCATGATGAAATCCATACCAATATCCTCCCACTTCCATCTGAGAATATCCAGAGTATGTAGCTTTCCGGCAGGCTTTTGGTGTTCTGCCTTGACTTGTTGACATGTGAGACAGCGAGACACAAAATCCGCTATTTTATATTGGGCCACCAAAAGGTCCTTTTTAAATCTTGGTACATCTTAGTAGATCCTGGATGGATTGTGTACCTTGATCTGTGAGCTTCATCTAAGATTTTCTTCTTTAGCTCTGGGCAATTCGGTATACAAGTTCTATTTTGGAATAACAACCTTCCATTTGGAGCTAATTGGAACATAGATTGTCCTTCTAGTTCGCCCTTGATTCCTACTAATACCGGGTCACTACCTTGAAGTCCTTGTATTTCGGATAGCAAGTCTGGCTGTATGCTCATATGGGATAAGGTGACACACCTACTGTCCTTGTCCATGCTTATATTAAGTTTAGAGAATTGTTCTAGCAACTTCCACTCCTGAATCATACAATTGGCTAATAGTGCTCTCGGCTTTCGACTGAGGGCATCGGCTACAGGATTACCCTTTCCAGAATGATATTGTATAGTGAAGTCGAAGTCCTTAAGATATTCTAGCCAACGTCTTTACCTCATATTCAATTCCTTCTGAGAGAAGAGATACTTAAGACTTTTATGGTCAGAGTATACAATAAACTGCACTCCGCACAGATATTGTCTCCATATCTTTAGCGCAAATACTACCGCAGCCAATTCTAAATCATGAACTGGGTAGTTCTCCTCGTGCTTCTTCAATTAGCGAGAAGAGTAGGCTATAACCTTCCCTTGTTGCATTAAAACACATCCGAGGCCAATGCCAGATGCATCGGTGTATATTTCGAATCTCTCGCCTTCAATTGGTAAAGCTAAAACTGGGGCAGTAGTTAGATGATCCTTGAGAGCTTGGAAGCTTCTTTCACATTCCTCACTCCATTCATAACGTATCTCCTTGCGAGTTAGCCTAGTGAGTGGTACGGCTATCGTGGAGAAATCCTTGATGAATCGCCGATAGTAGCCCGCAAGACCCAAGAAACTACGGATCTCGCTAGCATTGGTCAGTTTTTCCCAATTCCTTACAGCTTCAACCTTTGATGGATCTACGGATAAACCGTCCTTTGATATAACATGCCCCAAGAAAGCTACTTCTCCTAACCAAAATTCACATTTGCTGAGCTTTGCATATAGCTGGTTCGTCCTCAATGTCTGTAATGCAATCCTTAAATGTTCCTCATGCTCTCCCTTGGTCTTGGAGTAAATCAATATATCATCGATGAAAACCACCACGAATTGATCTAGATAAGGTCTGAATATACTATTCATCAACTGCATAAAGGCAGCAGGGGCATTTGTTAGTCCAAACGGCATAACAACAAACTCATAATGGCCATACCTGCTTCTGAATGCGGTCTTATGAATGTCATCATCCTTGATCCTTAGTTGGTGATATCCTGACCTGAGATCAATCTTTGAAAAATACTAGGATCCAGATATTTGATCAAATAACTCATCGATTCTCGGTAGTGGATACTTGTTCTTGATAGTGAGATGATTCAACTGACGATAGTCGATGCATAGTCTCATGGATCCATCCTTCTTCTTTACAAATAGCACAGGTGCTCCTCACGGGGAAGTGCTTGGTCTAATAAATCCCTTCTTGAGAAGTTCCATCAATTGCTCCTTCAACTCCTTGAGTTCAGCAGGGGACATTCTATATGGTGCCTTAGAAACTGGTCCAGCACCAGGGACCAAATCGATGGTGAAGGCTACTTCTCTTTGTGGGGGTAATCCAGGTAAATCCTCCGGAAACACGTCCGGAAATTCTTGCACAACTGGGATGTCCTCTAGCTTAGTCTCCTTAGTCTCCTTAATGGTGACAAAAGCAAGGAAAGATACACATCCTTTCCTTATTAGCTTGCTAGCTCGGAGAGCCGAAATAAGAGGTGACTTGCTCCGACTCTTAGGGCTAGAATAGACTAGTTCTGGAAAGTCCTTGAAAGTAACTTTGTTGTTACGACAATCCACAGTTGCCTGATACCTAGATAACCAGTCTGCTCCCAATATGACATCATATCCCTTTAGGTCTAAACATATGAGATCGATAGGAAGATTTCTTCCTTTTACCAAGACTTCACAGTTTTGATAATGGTGAGTAATATCGGTTTCGTTTCCGAGAGGAGTAGATAAAAATATTTTCATCCATTCCAGTTCCATAGGTAGTGGGTCAGCAAACTTCTTGGAAATAAAAGAATGTGATGCACCCGTATCAAATAAGACATGTGCATACTTGGAACAAACTTTCAGTGTACCTTCTACTAGTCCGCCTTCGTCTTGTTCCGCCTCCTTAATTGCTTGGAGATGAGCATTCTTTGTTACCGGGCGCTTTCCGTCACCGGCTTGATCATTGAGTAGGGGACAGTCGGGAATCCGATGATCACGGCTCCCACATCGGAGACATGCTCCAAGTTTCCTCCAACATTCTTCGGCCTTGTGTCCGGCCTTATCACAATGCTTACATACCACCTTAGCAGGTGTAGTGGTGATGGAGAAAGGTTTGGTCTTCTTGAACTTTTGCTCCTGGGAGGGAATGCCTCCATTACTTGGCCTCTTCTTGAAATTAGGTTTGTAGGTGCCGGAGCTAGTAACATTCTCCTTCTTGTCTTTTCCACGGATCCTATCAGACAGTTCCGTGGCATCTTCTAGTAATTGGGCTCGTCGAACCATCTCCGAATAGACTTGTATGTCCATCGGTGCCAATTGTGTGATATATTGGGGCCTGAGCCCATTAAGGAATCTTCTAGCTTTCATCTTCTCAGTACTAACTAAGTGTTTAGCGTACCGAGACAGCCTAGAGAACTGCACTTCATATTCAGCCACCGACAAAGATCGTTGCTTAAGTGTGGTGAATTCAGCGGCTTTCTTCTCTTGAACTCGATCTGAGAAATATTTATTGTTGAAGTGTTCAACAAACTCCTCCCAAGTAACTTGTCCTTGATCTAATGTGGCTTCTACCGACTCCCACCAGCATCGGGCATCTCTTTCTAATTGAAATGTGGCTAACAGGACCTTCTCTTGGTCCGAACATTGCATGACTCTAAAAACACGTTCTGTTTCTCGGATCCAGTGCTCGACATTATCTGGATCAGTGGATCCCATGAACTTAGGAGGGTTCACGTTCTTGAAGCTTTGGTGGAGACTTCCTGCTCCACGATGTGCACCTCCTTGTGCCACGTGTTGAAGTGCCTGGGTCATGCCTTGAAGAGTGCGTTGCATGTTGCGCCATTGAGCACGTTCGGCAGCCATTGTCCTACAATTTCGATACCTATATTAGTATGTGACGGCGTTAAAAGGCTTTTAATTCTATATTGACTTTAACCCTTGGTTCTACCCAATCTCACTGGTTAGAGGTTCAGACTTATCCTTGGACTTGGGTTTTCCTAGGAATTGAATACCCTAGGCTCTGATACCACAAAAACTGTCACGCCCTGAGAGCGGAAGATACCCGGAGACGCGTGACGAGTTTATATCGATCATGTCAATCAGAGTATTAGTGTATTCGACACCAAATCAGAGATGCGCAAGAGTAAAGATAACCCAATCCTTTTATTCCTTCATAAGAGTACTTCTATTATAATCCCTTGAAAATGCTAAACTTAATAAAAAGAAAAGTACACAATTGACTCAAGAAAATATAGAAAAGACAAGACTAGTTGACGCTTTGAGAAGCTTTAATCTCTTTCACTCTTGACCTTCCCCGTCCGTTTGGGTCTCGTCATCGGACTTATCTGAAAAGTAGGGAAACACTGAGTGAGCGAATGCTCAGTAGGAAATTATATCTCAAGAACTAGCAATGGTTTTAAGTAATTACATTTTTCACATGTAAGTGCACTATGGCTAGGCATGCTTGCGTAAAACGACAAGATAGAGAGTATACAAGAGACAACGAAGTGAATTATTCATGAACTTTCAAGAACTTGTATCAAATATATGTCAAGATATTTATCATGTCATGTGGGAATTGGCTATTTCACGCAAATACTTTGCCCGTGTCGGGCCACGCTAGTAAAGTCACGCAAGTCGAGTCACGCACGCAAGTAAGAGAGAGATTGTGGAACGCCAATTAGATCAAGAGAAATAGTACTTCGGTGCAATGCTTAGACATCGTGATCATTACAACTCCCATGGGCACTAGTACTTTTGGTGCTCCTCCCAGGACCAGATCGGGCCCTTATATGCACAGCATTAAAAATAGATCTAGGCATCCACGATAATTTATATATGGAGTTTCAAGAACAAGCTTTAATGGAATGATAAGATAAGATTTTTATGGAATTCAAGGGCAAGGCCCTTGAGTAAGGACATACTGGCAACAAAATTCACGCAAAGCATATAAACCATGACATGTCGATAAACTGGGTGGAATTGGTTCCCTAACTTGGGTACCATGACAAGTAAGTGCCCACAAGTAGATGGTCACTCTTTTAATATAGAATTGAGGTCCACAAGAACATCATAATAATGTTTCATATAGAATTGGGGTCCACAAGAACATCACAATAATGGCATGCTTTCCCCATTCATTAAGATAATTCTCATATCATACACATAGCATAACATGAGGGCCGGTATACCATGTTTCTATAGAGTGACATGGCAAAGTAGTGTGATAGGTTTTTAATGGTACAACCTGCTCAATCGGCCTTGAGGGAATTCAAGGCTCGAGGAGTCTTACGGAGGTCTCTATGACTAACTCGGTAGTCCAAAGGAACGGAATGTCCAATGGAGAGCTTGTATGTCACTGAGAGTTAGTGGGTAAACGATAAAACATCATGAAACATGGGACTATATTCACGGACTGGAATATAGTGCCGATATATATATATATATATATATATATATATATATATATATATATATATATATATATATATAAATATACATATGAAACCCTCGGTTAACAGTAATAGTGTAAAATAGTATCGCAGGAAAATAGCGACTTAATCTAAGTCATTAATTATCAAATTAACGCCTTCTATAGGGGCGTTTATTTACAAATTGATGGCTTGTTCAGCAGTCGTCCATTCTGTAATTCTATTTTGCAGAATTTAGATAATATGGAATTTTAACAAAAACGCGCCCTGGACAGGGGCGTTACTTTTCAATTAGCGCCCTGTTCTGGGGCGTCAGTTCAATAAGAGACGACCTGCATCAGGTAGTTCTTTCAACATTTTTTCAAGATTTCTGATAATAAAATTTCAGTAACAAATTATATAGTGAGGACCAGAAAAATAGCAGGATTCCACTAGGATGATCATGCATTAGATTAGATTTATGGTTTCATAGATACAGAATTTTAAACATGGGTAATTATCCATTATATGAAATTGACGACTCCTGGTCCGGGCGTCAAAATAAGAATTAGCACCCTTGGAAGGGTCGCCTTATTCAAAATTCACCAGAAACATTTGAAAACGTAGTAAAACTATATGCATGAGATCATGGATGAATTTATTTCAGAATCTATACTAGTTTGGGCTACGTTCTTGAGAAAACCTACCTGATAATGATCTGGATGAAAATACGTGAAGGATGTGAAGAGAAAACGATACTCTGTTCTAAACAGAGTCTTCTGGAAAACGATGTTGATGAAGAACCCACGTTCTTCACTTTGACAATAGAGTTACTACTTGCTGCAGACTTCCTACAGAAGAAGAAGACGATGTTGCAGACAACCTGCACAAGGAAGATGAAGGACATTAATATTCTTCATAATCCATGACAAAGGCAGAGGAAGAAGAACATTACCTGTTCTTCACGCACGGCAGCAGAGCTTCCTTCAACCAAATAGCCTATTAGGGTTCGACAGGAAAGGTTATTTATAGGGTCTTAGGAATTCTAATAGAGTTAGAGTTCGATTAAAAGTAATATTTCCTTGATAGAATCCTTACCATAATCAATCGAACACGTAGCAATCCTAAAACTTACCCAGGATAGTTTCCTGGTTCGAATGGAACACAATTGGAATTAACGCCTTATGTTAGGGCGTTAATTTAAATTGACGCCTTGGTTAAGGTCATTTCTTATGTAAAACACGTTGAAGTAAAGGGCGTCTCTTTCAGTTGCCTTTTATTTATTTTCGGCCGTTTGGGAATTGACGCCTTGTTATTTGGGCGTCCCTTTTTAATTTCGCGCCTGACGTAAGGGCGTTTCTTTTTGAATTAGCGCCTTGAGTCAAGGCGTTATTTACATTTTGGTTTATTATTTACTTCTTTAGGCTCTTATCATTCATTCATTAAATCTTTTAATCTTATTTTGATCAATTGGGGTTTTTTTTATTTCCTTTTAGTTTACCAGGGTTGCTACAAACAGAGTGTCGTAGATGCCGGCTTCTCTCCTTGCTCTGGGGGGCTTTCTTCTACAGAAGGTTGGGACAGCGGCCGCTCTGAGGGCTCTCTCACATGGGGTAGGTTTCTTTCTCTCCAATCCTCCTCGAAACTTCTTCCAGCCACCCACCTCTTCAGCGGATTTTGGCATTTTATAGAGGGAATCCTTCTTTGGCTTAATCCAGCGTGGCGAGGAGCACGCCGGATTTGATTTGGGTCGCGCCCCTTTTGCGCGTGGGATTTAGTGATGCCGGTCTAACGTCGAGCGCGCCGATTTAAACGGCGTCGGAATAATGCCGGTCACGCCATTTTAATACTTCTCTTTGGCTTTTTGTTCGAGTCGAGTCTGTTTGTGAGTCCCAGACTGGCTCTAGGGGATATTTTGAGCCCATATTACTTCGACCTTGCTGGACTATCATGGGCAAATACCTTGTAGGCCGTCAAACTCTTGAATAATGACTTCCTTCATAAGCCGAGCTCTTAATTCTGTCACTTGGGTTTTTCACTGACATGAGCTTCGGCACTGTGATCTATGCTACCAGGTCTGCTCTATGCATATGCGCAGCATTCTCATCGAGTGGGTCACCACTCAGAGTACTTTCATCCTGACTGGGTAGCTTTTCGGCCACTTACGGACCTTTCCGGTAAGAAGATGTACCCGAGTAGGGTCACTAAGGTTTTTCACTGACATGGCCATCGGCACTTTGTTCTGAGGAGCCAGGGACGTTTCTTCACCTCGAGAGTGTTCCTTATCTGGTGGCGGACCACCAGGTATATTCTCATCTTGATCGGACAAAGTATGGGGTTTGTTCGGCACGACCAAGTCGATGCTAGTTTGTTGGGTAGGCCGTACGGCATTGCCGGTTTGTTGTAGACTTCTTACGGACATCCCGAGGTGATGAGTTGTGGAGTCCCTGATGCTCCTGTCAGGTGACCCGAGACTTCAGCAGTCCGAGAGGACCCTTCTTTGTTGATTTTCTTCGGCTTTTGCGCTTTGGCGGACTACATCCTTCCGTCATTCAGGCATAGTTGCCATCTGATTATATTTTAGGTGCCAACAAATGTCCCCTAGCCACCAGTGTCTCAAGTGAGGAACGAGTGATGCGGGACCGGCGGATGTACCTCGACTGAGTATATTCTCCATTTTGATCAGTCCGGATCCTCGATCCAGTATGGCCATGGTGCGGTTGAGATGACGTGGAGACAAATCAGAATTACTGCTTGAGTGGCGTGGGCCAAAAGCTTTAAACCGGCGTGGAGAGACAGAGAGTGCCATTAAAATGGCGTGGGATGTTAATGTGGCTTTAAAACGGCACAAGAGACATGAACTGTCGTAAAAATGGCACGGGCAATACCGGCGCGCAAAATCGTTAAACCGGCGTGGGGAGGGCGCTAAAACGGCGCGCCCTTTCCCACGCCGGATTAGGCCCTTCGAAACCCTTCTTCTTCTCTTTCTTCCTCATTTCATTCCAACTTCGAACCCTAGCTCAGCCTCCTCTCCTCCCCTTCCCTTCTACTCACGGCGGCGAGTTCCCCCCTTGCGTCCGCGACGATGGCAGCGGCAGTGACCATTGGTGCGTGATAAGTGTGTACATTTATATGTTAATTAATGTTATAACATACTTTTATGAGTTTTAATATTTATCACTATATATTTATCACACTTAATATCAATTTCAGATCAAAATATTTAATTACCTAATTTAATTAAATTTTGATTCTATTTTACAGGCATAAAAAAGCTCACAACAAATAAGAAGACAAATAGACCAAAAGCCCATTCATACATCTAAAAGTCCATGCCGATCAAACCCATTCTTAGTTCAAATAAAATAAAAGAGAATAAAAAGAAAAGCAAAACAATTGATATATATATATATATTTTTGATATATATATATATATATATATATATATATATGTAATATATATATGTTATATATATATATATAGAAACTATTATAGAAACTCAACACATAATGCAAGAAGGTGGCATCTCTACGTAAAGGAGGCTTCACGTGGGGCCTTGCAAGCATCAACAATTCAACAAACATGCAAGGTGGGTCCTTCATATGCAGCAAGTCTTCCACACCAAGGCTCCTTCAAGCAAAGCAAATGAGCTTCAATCGGCCAACAAAAGCATGCAGAAACCAAAAGCATGCAACGCGGGATCTACATGGCCAGTGCTTCACTTGAGGATGGTTCACAATGCCCAAAGACTTCATGTCAACAAGGTGGGCTCTTCACCAAGGCAACAAACAACACTACAAGCTACACGTGAGCTACATGGCCTTCGCAGCAACATGCAGGTTCGGGCTTCAAAGGCAAGGCTTCAACAACCCAACAGCATTCACGTGGGCAAACGGGTGCAACGTCGGCAAGGCATTGGCAGCAGCTTCCACATATCGGCGGGCCATCCGCCGGCTTCTTCAAAGCAGGTAACGTGGGCCTTCAACGAATGCATGCACAGAAGCGCGGGTCCTTCACACCGGCTCTTCACACATGCAAAGTCTTCGACACTTTCTTCACACCGGGACCACGATGGGCAAAGCAGGTTGGCAGCGGCTTTAGCAAGTCTTCAGCGGCCAGCGAACCAAGGGTGGCATTGCGGCAGGTCGTCAGCAACGTGGGTTCTTCAACGCAGCATGCTGGCAGGGTCCACGAGGCTTGGGCATTCGGCAGGAAGTTGGCAAGCCAAGGAAGTCGGCTGGCGGGTTCCTTTGCGGCAGATTTCTCACGGCTTTAAGGCGGCTTTGGCTGGTTCACATGAGGAAAAGAGGCTTTCAAATGCGGCCAGTTCTTTCACACACAGTGAACGTTGGAATCAAAGTGGGCAGAATATAGAGAGAAAGAGGATGGTGGGCTTGGGTGTTCACATGAGAGCACAATCTTAGTTTTGGGCCCTATAAATAGAGGGGCACGGGAAGGCTTTCCCCCCTCTCTCTGGTTACGTAGATGGTAGCATTATGTTTCTCTCCCTCCTCTCTTAGTCCTTAGTTGAGGATTAGGATTTCTCATTTTATTTTCCTTTGTGTTTGTTCAACATTGTTGTAATTTATTTTGTTCATGTTTGTAATTGTGATTCGATTTAATTTATGTTACATTCTAGTGTTAGTTTTATTTAATTTTGTTGCACAATTTCCCTCCATCTCTCTAATGTTCTTCCAAAATTCTATCTCGATCGTTTTCTGAAATTCTTCCAAAGACGGTCTAAGAGACACGGTTCCGATCCGATCGAATATACGTGGTCGTTCCCGACGACTCGTAAATCAAAGGCTCGAGGAGACGACGCCGTTGTCACACCACGGCCGCACCAAATCTATCCCACTTCGTCTATTTTATTTCGTATTTAATTTTGTTAGATTAATATTTTCTCTCTAGATAGTTTATTTTCATGTAATTTTCCTCTTCAATTAGTTAAATCTCACACAAAATTCGGAGTTTTCAAATATAAGAATTTTCCAACTCATGCTCAAATGAAAATATTTCTTCTCGTGAGATCGACCCATACTTATCATTCTGCTTAGATTTTATATCTTTTTAGTGAGTGAGTTTGGTTAATTTTTAAATTGTGGCACGGCTTTTAACGACGAGTTTTGTGCGCATCAGTGCGGGCGAGAGCTTGTTTAGATTGATTTAGGGGGGTTCAAAACCCTTCTTTCCAGGCCCCGAGAGGCCTCTAGCAGGCTAGACCTTGAAGCTAAACCCCCGGGTGTCCTATTCGGCCTCGGTGTGACACCCACGGCCTAGTTTAGGGGCCGTCTCATAATGGACGTGTTCCCACTTTCTTCTGGCACGCTCCCCGGCTAGGGGAGGCTCTGCCGAAATTTTGTTAGAACCTTGCTTGAACAGCCGTCCTCTAATCTTTTGTTGTTTTCTTTGGATGTAGACATCATGGCGTCTGACTCTCCTTCCTCTTCCCGTGCTGTGGTGACTTGGGGAGATGTTCATTCAATTCTCCAGATAGAGGCAACGACCGGCTGGCTATAGTCGCCGAGTTTTCTGATTCAGATACTGAAATAGTGGACACTGGCCGTTTGTTGATTATTGCCAGTGATTCTTTCAAATACGATCACCGTGAAGGCTACAGAACGGACCATCCCAAAGATAAGCACCTGATGTCTTTTATAAGGCGATTCAATCTTCAAGGGAAATGGGATCTCTTCCTTGCTCGAAAGGCCGAGCAGGTAATTCTTGCCAAACGGAACAGGTTGGCAGATTTTGTTATGCGGGGGAGACCTATATATTTGCTAGGTGAGCCCTGAAAATGGGGTGCCGTGCTTGAACTGCAGTAGCTGACACCGCAGGATGGGCTGCTGATCGACGAGGGCCCTTGAGTTTATTCCGGCTAGGTGGAACGAGTCTGTGGATCACGTAGACCGAGAGAAGCCATCCTTTGGTCTGTTCTTAGCCCCGTTAAAATTGGGGTACAGGGAGGAGCCATTCTTGCTGGACTGTCTGGCGGTGCGCTTCAAGCACCAGATTGTTGTGGGCTAGTTTGCCGATATGAAGGTTGCTGACGCACACGCCTTCAGGGCAGGAGCCGTGGAATTTACAGATTATGTCTTGTAGCATTATGCCCCGATTTTAGTCAATGCCGGAGTGTACCACAATGTGTACGCCTCGATATATCAGTACCCCATTTCCAAGGGCCTCTGTTGCGGTATGATCGAGGTGTTTTGTCCAAAGTATAACACCTTTTATACATCAGAAGGGGAAACATCTTTGGACCTTTGGAGTCTTTCCCAGCTGAGCGGTCTCCCGATTGACGGTGAGCCGTATGAAGAAGTATGTTGGCCAGATTGGTTGAAGGATCAGACTGACGGCGAAGGGCGATATCTGACTAGGTTCGCCTACCGATATCTGATGAAGGCATATCGTACTCTGTGCCGTTCCTCGTACGATACCTGTAGAAACCCGATAATTAAAAATGAGAAATAAATTTTTTAATTTCATTATGTAATTAAAATTTTTATGAAATAATTAAATTACATTTTTACTATATGAAATAAATTAATTTATTGAATTTACTTGAATTAACTAGAAGTAAATAGAGATTAAATGCTTTAGACCTTAGATAAATCATAGTAAGCTCAATAAAAGTCCATATAATGGACTAGGATTACAATTGGCCCATTAGATAATTCATAATGGACTGAATTAATGGTTAAAGGATTCAATAAAGGTTAAATTAACCTTAAATTCGTAACACATGTTTAATATGTCATTTAAGAGATTAAAATAACCTCATTTCTAGAAGTTTGGCACAAAAATCGACCCTTACCTAACATCCCACCTTGGACCAGCCATTTTTACATTAGTTTCACACCAAATGGAGGCTAGGTTAAGAGGAAAAATTAGAATTTTCTTCTAATTCGGAGTTGGAAAGTTTGGTATTGTTAGGCAAGGAATCTTGACGAATTTGGTTAAGTTTTGACTATAAATAGAATCTCATTCGACCCTCAAACCATCTCTGGAGGCTAAGGTTACGCTGCTGCGAAGATTGGTGAGGATTTGAAGGAAGATTTGGAAGATCAAAGAGTTTCTTATTATTTGGGGATATTTCTTTAGATCCGTCTAAAGGTAGGTGTCTCTCAGGTTAAACTCTAATTGAAGTATGCCATCTTGTTCTTTTTTCTGTCCTTTTTCCATGGATAGCGCATTTATTAAATTCCGTTATGAAATGAGCAAGTTATAGTTATTTTATTGGAGGGGTATTCCCGTTTTTTCATCAGGTCGAGAACATGCTATACCTCATTAGCACGTTCTGAACGCGCTGCCCCGACATAGCGCGTTCATACTGAGTATTTTCCCGCCCTCAGGGGTCAAACATAAAATTTTAAAATATGCATATATTTTCTAAGAACGCGCTACCCTCAGGTAGCGCGATCTTCAAGGTCGCACTAGCATAAGCTAGCACTACAAGAAAAATCGCGGATAGCGACCGACCTAGCGGTCGCTATTCAGTCGTAGATCGGTCGCAAATCTGCATTGCGACCGAACAGAGACTATCTAGCGACCGAACATGTCGGTCGCTATATACTAGTCGCTATATAGCGACCGACATAATTCGGTCGCAGTATCAGTCGTTACCAGAGACCGATTATAATCGGTCGCCTGATCGGTCGCTAATTAAGTCGGTCTCAATTCGGTCGCTATTCGGTCTCTAATTATGTTGTATTTTTAAAAATAAAATTAACCTATTGGATTTATTCGGTCTCAATTCGGTCGCTAGTCGGTCGCCAAGTATAATTATTTAATAAAAGAAATATAACGTATAGTCGCTATTCGGTCGCAATTCAGTCTCCATGCGGTCGCTAATTTTGCATTATTTTTTTTTTAAAAATTTATTTAAACTGATAAATAAATTACCTGATAAATAACAAATTCATAACATAAATATAAAATCAACTACACAGACAACAATATCGACAAATCTCAAATTCATCACATACAAGCACCTGATAAATAACAATTTCATAAAACAATAATAAATCAACTACACGGATCACAATCTCCACGAACCTCAAATTACACACAATTAAAATAAAATCACAAATTAATCATACATCCATAATAATAAAATGACAACATACACAACTAAAATAAAATCACAAATCCTCCACATATGTCTCATCCTGGTCGTCGTCTCGTCCAACATCATCCTGGTCGTCGTCTCGTCCAACATCTCGCGACGGATGATCCTGTATATCATTTAAAAAAATTATAATCAAATCCTTAATAAAGAAATCAAGCATTAACAAGACTTAATAAAGAAATCAAGCATTAACAAGAGTATGCCAATAGTTTAAGCCAGCTCATTTTCATATATATAAATACACACACACAATATAAGTTCAAATTTCATCTTGTATTTTAAAAATGAAGTTTGAGCGCCGAGCTCAAACCGGGCATCCGATTTGGATTCCGTCAGTTCTGACAAGTCACTTTCATCTCCCCGGTCGTATTGGAATGATCGGCACGGCCATCCGACCGGTATTTCGAATTTTAGACCCCCGGACCCGTCCTAACAGTTCATTTGAACTAAGTGTATTTTAAAAATGAAGTTTGAGCGCCGAGCTCAAACCGGGCATCCGATTTGGATTCCGTCAGTTCTGACAAGTCACTTTCATCTCCCCGGTCGTATTGGAATGATCGGCACGGCCATCCGACCGGTATTTCAGATTTTAGAACCAAATGCCCCGTCCTAACAGTTCATTTGAACTAAGTGTATTTTAAAAATGAAGTTTGAGCGCCGAGCTCAAACCGGGCATCCGATTTGGATTCCGTCAGTTCTGACAAGTCACTTTCATCTCCCCGGTCGTATTGGAATGATCGGCACGGCCATCCGACCGGTATTTCGAATTTTAGACCCCCGGACCCGTCCTAACAGTTCATTTGAACTAAGTGTATTTTAAAAATGAAGTTTGAGCGCCGAGCTCAAACCGGGCATCCGATTTGGATTCCGTCAGTTCTGACAAGTCACTTTCATCTCCCCGGTCGTATTGGAATGATCGGCACGGCCATCCGACCGGTATTTCAGATTTTAGAACCAAATGCCCCGTCCTAACAGTTCATTTGAACTAAGTGTATTTTAAAAATGAAGTTTGAGCGCCGAGCTCAAACCGGGCATCCGATTTGGATTCCGTCAGTTCTGACAAGTCACTTTCATCTCCCCGGTCGTATTGGAATGACCGGCACGGCCATCCGACCGGTATTTCAGATTTTAGACCCCCGGACCCGTCCTAACAGTTCATTTGAAATAAGTGTATTTTAAAAATGAAGTTTGAGCGCCGAGCTCAAACCGGGCATCCGATTTGGATTCCGTCAGTTCTGACAAGTCACTTTCATCTCCCCGGTCGTATTGGAATGACCGGCACGGCCATCCGACCGGTAACTTATGACCTATGCTCCTTTGTATGAACTGCCCTTCCTTTGCTTAGAGGTGCTGTTCCTGGCTTCCTGCCATGACAGTTACCAGACTTTGGGGAGATCTTTTCACCTAAATTGGCATATTTTATTCATGTCTACATGTTACTTTCCTTATATTATTCTAGCTTTATGAATATTTATAGATCTGTATCCTCCCCCACTCAAGTGAATAGAATTTATACATATCTTTTCACTTTCAGTTCTAACCAAAATCTCTATACACCTATGGAAAATCCTGCAGAACAGTCTGCCTGTTGATTCTAATATCCAGAGGATAGGTGTAAGATGATATTTAGAGTTAAGAAAATGATATTTTCCCCTCCTCAATCTAAATTCTTATATTTTGTAAGATGATATTTAGAGTTAACAAATAGAAAATCAATCAAATAAAATACTTACCGGAGGCTGCTGTGCAGGAGGTGCAGGAGGTGCTCTACTACTATCAATTCCCAAGGATGTGAGCATCTGGGAGACGGTCTGAGCGACGATGGTTGAGATATTCTGAGAGATATTCTGAGAGACGGTCTCGTTGACGATCTGCCTAAACATATCTGGAGTCATGGTCGGGGCGGCACTGGAAGAACCATCTGGGGCTGCTGGTGTGGTAAATGGAGAGGTCGCATGTGAGACCGAACTCGAGCATGATGATAACACCCTAGTCGTGCCCAAGCTATGTCCAAAACCATAAACATGTCCAAACCCAAGGAAATAGATCATGGAGCATGAAAATAGGGTGAAAAATGAACCTGCACACAAAATCATGGTGTTGATTGTGTAAAGTACAATTATCATGCATAAATGAGAAAGGATACCCAAGTAAGGTAAGATCATCCTACTTGAAAAAAGGCTTATAAAATCATTCTGCACAAAAAATCATGTCTTGCCAGATTTAACCAACACAATCATAAATAAATTTGAAGGCATACAGTCCCCTGCAAATGCATCATCCAGCACAAAATGAACGGTGGAAAATGAATCGCCACCTAATTAAATATATTCATTGTCTTACGTAAACAACACTTACGAGAAATAAATGACAAAGAAAACTCAGGCAAATAGATCAACCGGTATGAAATATAGAGTGAGAAAACAATCTCCACGCATCCGGTCATTGGCTGCCTGATGTAAATAATGGGTTCCCAAATAAATGTGAAAGAAAAACCAACAACATAGAACATGCACCAAGATAAAGGGTGAAAAATCAAATTGCACACACTAGCCGATGGACTAAGTAATTAGGCGGTGTGCTAATTTTTTGAACTGGACCAAGAAAAATAAAATAGTCCCAAATAATTTTCTAATTCGATGAAAAATGAAACCCGCCCCCAAGTGAGAGCCCGAGTGAGCTTCTTAGAGAGAAGATCTAAAAGAGGTCTTGGGGGGATAGCTTGAGAGAGTTTCTTGTGAGAGGATTTGTTCCTCCAAGTTGGGGTGCTGACTTCTTTGTATATTTCTCCACATCTAGTGAAGTTCCACTGTCGCCGTCGCCCGTGGACGTAGGGGGTAACCTCCGAACCACGTAAATATGTGTTCCTATCTTGTGTGATTGTTCCTTCTTCTTCCTCCCTTCTTGTTGTGCGGATCGAGATCTTGAGAGGTCACTCTGTCCGTCGGAGTGGTCGTGTCATAACAAGGATCACTTCCTCAAATTTAATGGGATTGTGGATCAAATAAGTGGAAAGGTAAATGACTGTTGGATTATGAGAGACTTGGAAAGGTTAAACACTCCCGACTTCAAGACTACGGTCGATGTAATGATCATACTTCATCCAAAAGCAATTCCCACCTCAGGTTAATGAGCTCATGATCTCCTTCCCCATTTACAAAGCTTGCATGAAACAGTGGAGAGAAATAATTCATGCGCCCGGGATCAAATACATATTCACAGGTAAATGGTGGAATAATCATAATGTACTGCCAGAAACACTTGAAGTGGGCTGTACTCTGCTAGTTTACTTATATGGACATTGATCACAATGCATGATGGGTACACACCATGACACCATAGCACTATCATCATCATCCAGTCTTACGCCCAAGATTGAAATAAAAGCTATGTCAAATATAAACAGCAGACGAATGAGTATATTGATATTCACATGTATAATGGACAATATGGAAGAAGAAAACACCATGAGAGTACCTTCATTGGTCATAGAACCCATCACGTACATGTATCGCTTGATCTTTGCCTGGCTTTCCTGTTCACGACCTTTCGGCATCAACTCCGAGCTAAAACCAGGAATCATGGAAAATACCTGAAAGCAATAAAATTCATTCAGTTGGAGACGGCAACATGAGAAGTTATCCAAAGGGGATAATGTGGCCACAAGACATAGAATGCAATTCCATCTCCACTAAGAGCAGCCAAAGTTTCACAAGTGGAACCCTCAAGATGCAGTAAAATACACCCCAGTCGTTTCCAACACCTGTCATAAATAATACATTTGGTTAGTACCAAGCAAATTAATGAACATAGAAAAATGTGAAAGCAATCAGCTTATCTCCCGTGATTCCTGAAGTATCACTTAGGTGTGTTAGTCTCAGGTGAACCTTACCTTATGATTGAGTCTCTCATCATAAAAATGAAAATTCACAGAAGGCCCATGAAGTGAAAATTTAAAAAATGGAATAGAGAAGTCTGCAAAAGAGCTTAACCTGCCCCATAAGTCCAGTTTCCATAATTAGAACATGGATCGTAGTCCAAAAGACATTTCTCAAACCATTCAGCTCCCATTCGCCAATCAATCCCCATATCTCGGACAAGAAATGAGCAAACAATCTGCAATAAACAAAGACTCAAATGAATATGAAGTCTGACACTTGCAGTTCATGCAAGCTAGTAACTGTGTGAGGAAAATTTTCCTCGCTAATGTAGTATCCTTGATTAAAGACTAACACAGAAGAAGTAATCTAGAAGAAGAGAACAAACAATCTGCAGCATAGAAAAGCTATAGAAAGACTTCATCAAGCGTATATAGTATAGGCACTTGTGGGCCTGTATACAAGTTAATATTTTCAGCGGTCGCTATTCGGTCTCCATGCGGTCGCTAATTAAATTTTTTTTTTCAAAAATTAATATAAAGCTACTATAAATCACCTGATAAATAACAATTTAATAAAATAAATAACCTGTTACATAACAATTTCATAAAAACATATAAATCAACTACACAACTCATAATCTCCACAAATTTCAAATTCATCACATACAAACACACAAATTAATCATACATCCATAATAAAATGGCAACATACAAATAACTAAAATGAAATCACAAATCCTCCGCATATGTGTCATCCTGGTCGTCGTCTCGTCCAACATCTCGCGACGGATGATCCTGTATATCATTTAAAAAAATTAAAATCAATTCTTTAATAAAGAAATCAATTATTCTTGAAAATTAAAAGCAAGATGTTTTTCATTGAAGTGAAATTGACGAATGATAATTTTAAACGTTTTGCTCAAATCGGTAGTCCGATTTAGAATCCGTCAGCTCTGACAAGTCACGTCTACCTCCCAGGTCGTGTTGGAATGATCGGAATGCCGATCGGATCAGTATTTCACATTCTGGACCCCCGGACCCCGACGGCTTTGATTATAAACCAAGTGCATTTGCAAATTGCACTTTTGAGCGTCGGGCTCAAACCGGATGTCCGATTTAGAATCCGTCAGCTCTGACAAGTCACGTCTACCTCCCAGGTTGTGTTGGAATGATCGGAATGCCGATCGGATCAGTATTTCACATTCTGGACCCCCGGACCCCGACGGCTTTGATTATAAACCAAGTGCATTTGCAAATTGCACTTTTGAGCGATTTGCTCAAACCGGTAGTCCGATTTAGAATCCGTCAGCTCTGACAAGTCACGTCTACCTCCCAGGTCGTGTTGGAATGATCGGAATGCCGATCGGATCAGTATTTCACATTCTGGACCCCCGGACCCCGACGGCTTTGATTATAAACCAAGTGCATTTGCAAATTGCACTTTTGAGCGTCGGGCTCAAACCGGATGTCCGATTTAGAATCCGTCAGCTCTGACAAGTCACGTCTACCTCCCAGGTCGTGTTGGAATGATCGGAATGCCGATCGGATCAGTATTTCACATTCTCGACCCCCGGACCCCGACGGCTTTGATTATAAACCAAGTGCATTTGCAAATTGCACTTTTGAGCGTCGGGCTCAAACCGGTAGTCCGATTTAGAATCCGTCAGCTCTGACAAGTCACGTCTACCTCCCAGGTTGTGTTGGAATGATCGGAATGCCGATCGGATCAGTATTTCACATTCTGGACCCCCGGACCCCGACGGCTTTGATTATAAACCAAGTGCATTTGCAAATTGCACTTTTGAGCGATTTGCTCAAACCTAAATCTAAAATCCTAAAACCTAAACCTATTCCCAAATCCCTAAACCTTAAACCCTAAACCCGTAAAAATTGTAAACCCTATAGAAAAAAAAACGTAAGCCCTAAAACCCCTAAAAACACTAAACTGCAGACCCCGAACCCCCTAAATCATAAAACCATAAAACCCTTAAAAATTATAAATCTTAAACCCTCCCCTAACCCCTAACCCCACTACGATCCCTTAAACTCCTAAACTGCTAAACCACCGATTGCTAAACCCCAAACCCTCAAACTAAAAATCCCAAACCCTAAACCTTAAAACCCTAAATCTTGAGTTACCCCTAAAACTAGAAACTCTAAAATCCTTAAAAACCACAAACATAAAAGACTAAATCTGAAAAACCCTAAATCCTAAACCTTAAACCCTAAAACTCCTAAACCTAAAAATCAAAAATCTTAATACTATAAACTCTAAACCATAAACCATAAATTTAAAATCATAAACCCTAAAATCACTAATAACATCAAACCCTAAATAAAAGAAACCCAAAAATGTAAACCTATATGTAAAACCCTAAAAGCCCCAAGAACCTTAAACCTTAAAAACATTAAACCCTAAACTCAAAACATTAAACCATAAATCTTGAAAACCTTAAACCCTAAACCCTAAACCTTAAAAATATGAAACCATAATATCTATAAACCATAAAAACTCGAAAAACCCTAAACCCTAAAAATCCTAAATTGTAATAACTATAAACCCTAAAAACATGAAAAACCCTAAACCCTAAAACCTAAAATCCTTAGAAACTAGACCCACTAAACCAAAAACCCCTAAAGCCTAAACTCTCAAAACCGTAATCCACCCCCCTAACCGCTAAACCAAAAACCCCAAATGCTAAATCCAAAACCCTAAACTCATATGCCAAATATAAAATGCAAACAAACCTAAACACCAAACAACTAACCCTAAACCCAAAAACCTAAACCCTAAATAACCCTAAACCTTAAACCCTAACCCTATATGTTAAACCCTAAACATAAAAAAATAAACTCATAACCCCCTAAACTGTAAAACCCTAAAATAATTAAAAACCATAAAATTTAAAACACTAAAATCCTAAACCCACATTGAACCCCTTACCCCACCCCTAATACATAAACTACTAAACCTCAAAACTGTCAAACCTTAAACTTTAAATCTTAAAACCGTAAGCCCTTAAACCTTAAACACTAAACAGCCCCTCAACCCTAAGCCTAGCAACCGTAAACCGAAAAACCCACACTTAAAATCGAAGTCCAAAAACCTGTAGCCCTGAAACCCTTCCTAAACCCTAACACCTAACCCTTAAATCCTAACCCTAAAGCCCCAAACCCTAAACCATAAAGCTTAAAATCCTAAACCCTAAACCCTAAAAGCCCTAAACACCTTAAACCCTAAAAATCCTAAACCTTAAAAGAGTAAAACCTAAATCTAGTACCTAAAACCTAAATCTAAAACCCTAAACCTTAAACACTAAACACTAAACCCTTAAAAACCTTACACTAATCATTAGGAAAGGAGAGGTGAGGCCAATCCAAATACAACACATGTTTGTGAATATATTATCATGCTAACACACAAAAATGACTATTTACATGCACTGGTATTTTACTACAAAAAATGGAAGGTCCATATGACTGTTAATAAAGGCAATATAAAGCACCCAAACACCTGAAAAGTGCACAAAATAATATTCTATCATATTAACAATAACATGGACTATGAAATGCCCTAAACAAAAAATTAGCATGGCCTAAACAAAATTTTCACATTAAATTCCCTGCAGGGGGTTGGGGTGGGGGGGCCGCGGCGGGTTGGAGAGAGAGAGAGAGAGAGAGAGAGAGAGAGAGAGAGAGGGGTACCTGTGGGGGGGCGGGTTGGAGAGAGAGAGAGAGAGAGAGAGAGAGAGAGAGGTACCTGTGGGGGGGGGGGCCGCGGCGGGTTGGAGAGAGAGAGAGAGAGAGAGAGAGAGAGAGAGGGGTACCTGTGGGGGGGCGGGTTGGAGAGAGAGAGAGAGAGAGAGAGAGATACCTGTGGGGGGGGGGGCCGCGGCGGGTTGGAGAGAGAGAGAGAGAGAGAGAGAGAGAGAGAGAGAGAGGTACCTTGGGGGGGGCAGCGGCGGGTTGGAGAGAGAGAGAGAGAGAGAGAGAGAGAGAGAGGGCAGCGGCGGGTTGGAGAGAGAGAGAGAGAGAGAGAGAGAGAGAGAGAGAGAGAGAGGGGTACCTGTGGGGGGGCCGCGGCGGGTTGGAGAGAGAGAGAGAGAGAGAGAGAGAGAGAGAGAGAGAGGTACCTGTGTGTGAGAGAGAGGAAGCCGGCGACGACGGCGACGGCGAGCGGCGACGGCGAGGCGAGCGGCGCGGCGACGACGGCGAGGCGAGCGGCGCGGAGGGGGGCTCCGGCGGAGGGGGCCTCGGGCGGGAGGCCGCACGGGGAGGGGGGCTCGGGCGGAGGAGGGGGGCTCGGGCGGGAGGCCGCAGGGGGAGGGGGGGGCTCCGGCGGAGGGGGGCTCGGGCGGGAGGCCGCAGGGGAAGGGGGGACTCCGGCGGAGGAGGGGGGCTAGGGCGGAGAGGGGGCCGCAGGGGGAGGGGGCCGCAGGGGAAGGGGGCTCGGGCGGGGGCTCGGGCGGGAGGGTGGAGGGGGGGCTAGGGCGGAGAGGGGGCCGCAGGGGGAGGGGGCCGCAGGGGAAGGGGGCTCGGGCGGGAGGGTGGAGGGCGGGAGGGAGGGCTCGGGCGGGGAGGGGCTCGGGCGGGCGGGGGTCGCAGGGGGGAGTATAACGGGATCAGCGACCGATTGGCGACCGAATTTAGTTCGGTCGGGAGGGTGGAGGGCGGGAGGGAGGGCTCGGGCGGGGAGGGGCTCGGGCGGGCGGGGGTCGCAGGGGGGAGTATAACGGGATCAGCGACCGATTGGCGACCGAATTTAGTTCGGTCGCCAATAGGTCTCAGATGTGCGACCGATTATTTCGGTCGCCGAATTGGTCTCTATTTGGGACCGACTAGCGACCGATTAAAGCGGTCGCTAATGCGGTCGCTATAGCCACTTTTTCTTGTAGTGTAGGGTGTTCACAAAAAAATATATTAAAATATGAATATACTTCCCAGAACGCGCTACCCTAGGGTAGCGTGATATTCAAGGTCACGCTAGCATAAGCTAGAGCGCTACCCTAGGGTAGCATTCACAAAAAAAATTTAAAATATGTATTATTTTCCATAACGCGCTACCCTCGGGTAGCGCGATCTTAAAGGTCGCGCTAGCATAAGCTAGCGCGTTCATAAAAAGAAAACCCGGAATGCCCGGGTAAATTATTTTGGGTATAAAAAAATATATATATTATGAACGCGAAAACCAACCAACCTCAGTCGCACCGCGACGCGGCTCAGCACGGCACAAATAAATAAATAAATATACTAAGATTTTCATATCCATTTAATTCAACACACAACTCGAGTCCACATCCTATGCCCCTTGGGTCTTGACCCAAGGGTGAGCTCTCCAACATATAAAGCCATGCCAGTTTTCTAAACTTTCAATGTGGGACTAAAGATTAGTCACTACACAATATGAAGTCACTACACAATATGAATTATAACATTTGGAATCTCCAATAATTATAAGTATTTAGTCACCAAAAGTAAGAAAAGGTAATAGTAGCATGTTTTAATTCTTACAGCATGTTAAAATTATTTTTGTAGAATGAAATTATTTTTACATGTAAAAATCTAATTTTAACCATATTAGTAAATTAATGCATGAAAAATATTTCTAGCATGTTAAAAATGACTTCCAACATGATAAAAATATTTTATACATACTGAGATATAAAAACTATTTTCAGCATATTAAAATCTATTTAAAACTATAATTTTATGCATGTTAAACCTAATTTTCTATTAAATAATTAGTAAATTGATGCATGAAAATTACTTCCAGCATGATAAAATTTTTTCCAGCATGATAAAATTATTTCTAGCATGTTAGAATTATTTTAGCATGATAGAATTATTTTCAGTATATTAAAACTATTTTTCAGCATGATAATTCTATTTTCCTATCAAATAATTAGTAAATAAATATAGAAAAATGATTTTCAGCATGATAAAATTTATGTTGTTATCAGAGAATTTCTGTAATCAGCATGGTAAACTTATCTTTATCATCTTATCAGTAAGTTAATGAGTGAGAATTATTTTAGCATGTTAAGTATTAATTTTAGCATGTTAAAAATTAATTTTCAACATGTAAAAATTAAATCCAGCATAAAAATTTATTTTTTTATCATCTTATCAGTAAAGTAACGTATAAAAATTATTTTCAGCATGTTAAAATTATTTTCAGTAAGTTAGAATTATTTTCGGCATAAAAAACCTATTTTTATAACCAAATTCTGATTTTTATAATAAATCACCGTTTTGGCTAAACTAATGCATCTCTAATGTACAAAAAACTTCTTGTAAACATGTCTAAACACTTGTAAATCAAATGCACACAAGATTAAACCATGGAATTAAATTAATTATATTAAACTCTAATTACTTGAATTTTTTTCCTAGTTACCGTTCTTTCTTGAATTCCACGACTTAATGTCGTTAAACATGATGCCTTAAAATTATTATTCACTCCTCTTGCTACTTCTGAGATTTTTGCCAAATCTGTACTTTTTACAAATGAGCTTATTCTTAAAATTCATTGGCCATAGTGTTAAGTGGATATCTAAACGTACTTGGGATCTTATGATCCACTGACCCAATGCCTGGCATTAATGGGGCCCGGTCTGGTCCTGGGAGGAGCGCCCGAAAGTACTTGTGCCCATGGGAGTTGATTGACCACGGTGTGACATTGCACCGAAGTGCATGACTTGCTAGATTTTACGGCATTCCACTATTCGTACTTGTTTACTTGAAAATTACATGAATTACTTGACTTGCGTGAAATGGCCAATTACATGAAATTCTTTACTTGTTCAAAGTCATTACTTGGAAATTCATCTAGATATCATATTATCTCAATTACTGAAAATTCCATTCATGTTTATACACTTCCCGATACAAGTTAGAAAATTACTTAAATTGTTAATACTTAAAGATTGCCTTGTTCTTAGAGATATAAAATCCTACTGAGCTTTTAGCTCACCCCACGTTTTTGTTAATTGTTGCAGGAAGTGAAAATGAACAAGGGAATGGACAAGAGTGAGAGAGTGATTTTCCTTTTTACCTAGGTTTATGTAGATCATTAGTGTTTTTACAAGAATGATGTACTTTGAGATTGGAAGTTGTAATTTACCTTTATGGCTTATGAATTAGTGATGTAAACTTCATTTTGATGGAATAAAATATCATTTTTCTCATTCATTTTTATCTTTAGAAATAAAATTGTACATGCTCTGATCGACACGCTTGTTTACGACTAGTTCGCGCCCTCGATACTCCGCGCCGGGGCGTGGCAATACTCGAGAAGCTCGCAAGCCCAGAGAGAAGAGGCGCGTGAGAATGGGTGCTTGGCTTCAGTATTTCTTCAGAGGGGAGCGAAAATATGAAGATTTTCCTTCAATGTCGCCAGCTCCTGTCCGGTGAAAGAAGAGAGTCCGGTGGCAAGCAGCTTTCCCTCCTTCACTAAAGGAAGGTCAATGAGGGGGGCCCAACCCTACTGGTGTCGACGCAGTCACCCATTGTGCTGCATACCTGGCATACTAGATTTACTCCTTCGCTCTCCCACAAGGTGACGAGAGTGTGATTAGAGCTGAGGCAATTTATGCTGCCTGTCTGATGGCATGGGGCACGAAGCTCTCACTTTACCCAATTGCATTGTGCTTAATATATAAAATGCTAGGGGACCTTCATCATTCGCGTCTCCCCAAGAACTTACGGACGATTGGTCCTCTTCACTTCTTTAATGCCTGGGTATGCACATTGTTCCCAGAAGCTGATCCCCGGGCACTCCAGTCACTACTTTTGGTCCCGAGAATGGTAGAATTTGCAGACGCTGAGCCGACCCATACGTCGGACCAACTCTTTGCTATTCGGGGGAAATTGACCCAAGTTCCGATGGATTCACTTGGCGTTCTACATTTCTCGAGCTTGGAAGCTCATTCAAGTCCGTTAGTGAACAAGACGTAGGAGTGCCACCTTCACGAAATGGAAGAATATATTCATCCCATCTCCGGTGCCAAGTGTACAAGGCCGATTCTGGAGACAGAACTAGTTGACTGGGCGCTGTCGATAAGGCCGAGCATCTTGGTTTTTCGTAAGAGCGGGACTTTGTGGCTGGAGCCCTATTATCCATTTCGATTCAGTTGGAATTTTGGTTATGATCAACAAATTCCCCCCAGCTCCACACAATTCGCATTGCCGAACAGAGTTCGGGCTGGCCAGACAACGGCAGATGAGGCCCGCATTTGGTGGGATTACTTTCATCACCGAGAGGCGATTTCATTCAGAGTCCCAGCCCCTGCATGCTTTCTCTGTGTGACCCCAGAATACATCAAATGGTGGAATGCGTACACAGGCTTTTATAGGAGCTCAAGAAGAGAATGCTGGGCCGTTGCCAAACGCCAATTCTTGGACTCCCAATCAGTGCCGGCTCTGGATGTTGACCTAGCTTATCTGAAGAAACTAAAATTTCAGACGAATGCTGAAGTGACGACTTATCTAGAGGCTCGTAAGACCGCCAAGCACCGCTCATCCAAGACTGATCCAAAAGTTCCGGAGATCAACAAAGATAATTTCATGAAGACGCTTCAGGAATTATGTCGCGTAAGTGGCAAGCGACTAGCTCTTCAGTAGATCCCCTTGCCAGTGGAGGAGCCTCTTCCTTCTACGACCTCCTGGCGCCCTGAAAGCGATCGGCTTTATCCTTTCATGACGTTTATCAGAAAAGAGGATCGACGGTCCACACTCTATAGTAATACCCCATGGCTATTTGCGTTGCTCCACTCTCATGGTCTTTGTAATGACCCAAGATCCGGATACCGGGAAGAACCCAATACCATTCGAATCCTGGCCCGCTGCCCACGAGCCGGAGGGCTCGGAAGGGCTAAAATGAGTGTGCAGGCACAAAGAAATAGGAAATAATGCATGACAATTCTACAATTAACTGAAATAAATGAACAACTACAGCAGAATCTAGTCCAACAGAAAGTACAGTCTATAGCAAGAAAACGTATCGCATGCCAAGTGAACACTCGGCCCGGCGAGCTAGCAACTAAGAACCTCCGAACAGCACCCTCGAACCTCGAGGAAGAACCGTCGCACCTGAAAAGTAGGGGTGAGCGTCCTGTCACTGGCTCAGTAGGGATCCCGCGGAACCCCAACCGAGAACAACGGCGGTAGCGGAAAGGAAAAACAGCTACAACTACAGCAGGAACAACGAACTGGTGGTCGGTCAAAACTCCGCACTACAACTACTCCTACTGTATCAGGAAAATATGTCCCGATCTCACAGTCGGGGGGCTACCTGTAACACCCCGGTTAAATAATAAAGTATAAAAGTAAAATTTTAAAATATGTAGTGGAATTAAAGCTATTTCCTTACTATTTAATGACTTCAATGATTTTCTTAATCAAAGAATATTATTTATTTTGAAAGTGGCCAAATTATATCAATAAAAAGAAATAATTATTTTTCTACAATCACCATAAAAAGACTTTCATATTCCAAGATGTAATCGAATTTTTCTATGATGATTTGAATTTAATAGGTATAAATTAAATTAATTGAATTTCACCCGTAGGCCAAAATTTTGACTAATTTCTAAAAGTATGGAAAATTATATTCTTATAGAGAATGAAGTGTTTAACAATAATGTCAACTAGGCCGACCCCTAATAAAAATTTGATTATGCTGAATTAAGGAATTAATGGCTAAAATCGTTATTTTAATAGGTTAACCTTAAACGATCAAATTAGAGCAAAATTCTCAACCAATGGACCCCAAATCGGTCCCAAATGATAGGTTAACCCTATTAGATCATTTCCCCTCTCAAACCCCAGCCTATAGAGCCTTCTCTCGATGGCGGCGGCGCGGATTTGATCATGGTGCGAGATTTTCGTCGATTTTTCTTCCTTGGACTCCTGAGTCCAATTCGACCTCTAGAAGCCTCCTTGGACGCCATAAGTAGAGGGCTTTGGTAGCCATAGAACTTCATTTGCATCTCCAATAGATGGCGTGACCACTGGTGGCCGATCGACGGCGTATTAGGGCGAGGATCGACGAGTGGTGGCCGATCGACGGCGTATTAGGGCGAGGATCGACGAGTGTTCGCGGATTAGGGTTTTGGCATCTTCCTCCTTCCTCAATTATGGTAGGTCTCTCTCAGGCCCAACCATAATTAAACCATACCGTGACATGCACCTCGAAGTCCTCTTTTATTTGATCATGTTTTGCCCAATTTTTATGATCTATATCGTGCGAATTCATCGTTTCATTGAGAGCATGTGATTAGGGTTTTTTCTACATTCCTTTTTCGTCTGATTATGTAGGCTAATCGAAGTCAAATCTTGATATTGATCATGTCTTCTTGTTCGTTTTTAAGTTCTCTTTCGATTGGTAGTGGTTTGCCCAATTTTTAAGAAGTATATAGATCGAATTAAGCCTTTCACATGGCATGTATCGAGTTTTGTCACCGTTCTGGGCGTGGTGAGCATTGAACGGCCCTAACAGAGACCGCTTATTGTTCCACGGTCGCACGAAAGTCCGTTTGTTTGACTGAGCGGCCTCCAGTTAGACCTCTTATATGTCAAGCGGCCACGAGATAGACCATCATTATACGGTGGGGTTTCAAATGGAGCGGCCATCCAATGACTGTTTACAGAATGGAGCGGCCCCTCGATAGATCGCATTATGGCGGTGGGTTTTTAAAGGAAAGAGGAGTTGAGCTGGTTCTGAATGGTCCTCCTCTGACCATCGCATTGATTGGGCGGTCCATATATAGACCGTTTGTAACCCTATTTCAGTAAAAATGTCACTCGTTTCCAGCATGTTGTGTTCTATTTTCCTGATTAGATAACATGATTTTAGCGCTTAAATTTTGTAGTATGAACATACTAATGACTAGGATTCATGAAGTATTTGATCTAAGGTCTAATTGTTCATCCAAATATGTTGTCCTTTCCTTGTTCACCATTCATGTACCCTAGTTTAATTAAAAAGAAAGTAGACTAATATGTTGATCAAGTGATTAGTTGCTATTCATTTGTATACTTAGAACTTGTTTTAAGGTCGTGCCACCCCGGTGGTGGCGACTGGACCGAATATACATGGTTTTCGATGTGTTGAACCTTTATTCTTGGGCATCGAATTACCTCTCCGTCAGATATTCCTTCCGCCGGACTAGGTGTTCATGTTCCGAGGCCTCCGTAAGCTCCCGCGAGCTTGGGATTCCCACTAGGATGCCGGGCGGGTTGTACCCACAAAGCCTGAACCTTCTAACTCGTTCGAATCACTTACTTTTGCCTGAGCCCGGAGTCGGGACTATCCTGGTTTATGCGCCCCTTCTGAGACCGTTCAGTCAATGAGCGGTCCAGTCATGACCGTCTGACACTTTGAACAGCCCCCCTTAGACCGTTTTCAACCGACTGTGCGTCGACCTCAGTGTATAAACGGCTCTTATTTGACCGTTCTGTGACTGAACGGCCCATCTAGGACCATGTTATTTCTTAACTTAGGGTTTCCAGTATTGCTTCTAAGCGGTCCATGTCAGACCGTTTACTTGTTTAGCGGTCCTCTACCGACCGTTTATGCTTCAAGCCTTCCGTTTTTAGGTTTTGAATTGTGTAAGCTGCTCTAGCCTATTCAGGCTATGGTATTTCGAGTTTTGACCTATTGTTAGGTCTATTGATAACATTATCCATTCTAAGTCATTTTGAAAGACTTTTCCCTCTCGATTAATGAGTTTATTGTTTGGAATCTCAAGATAAATCCATATTTCTTACGCATTATACCTTGATTACATGAGCTTGATCTTGGAACACTTGGCCATTAAACATTGTGGATGTCTAGATTTCGTGGGATCTATGATCCAAGCAAATCAATGCCAAGGCAAACATATTTAAGGGCCCAGTCTGGTCCTAGGAGGAGCACCCAAAAGTACTTGATCCCCCGGGGAGGTGAATGACTAGGTGTGACATTGTCACCGAGTACTAGCTAGCGTGTTGAGTCTACAACATTCCACATTCTCGTGAAACTTGCTATACATGCTTGAATGCGTGAAGTACTTACTTGCGTGACTTGACTTGACTTGATAAATGACCATTCATTGGAAAGTTATTGTTATTGGTGCTTGATATCTCGACATGCAATTGTTCCTTTCCATTTGTCTATCGATTATCTTCTGGTTACTAGTTTGCTTTATTGAGTTTCTCGCATTATTCATGCATTCATAAAGTGATTAATTACGTAAATTATGCCTGATGATAGAGAGTAATTCCTACTGAGCTTCTCGCTCACTCCTACTTTAACATTTTTCAGGTAACGCGGTAGATGGAACGTTTGAAATTGGGATCGGGTCAGCGTGATCGAGTGCACCTGGAGCCTTGAGACCCGAGTCTTTTTATTTTCTTGAGTCTAGCCAGTATAGTGGGTCTTGTTATTTATCTTCTATATTTATTTTATTGAGTCCACATTGTTATATAAATTTCCAATTTTCAATAAAATTACATTTTTCTCAAATTAATGGCCTCCATGTGTTTGAATATTATTTATTATGTTTATTTATTTTCTGCTTTAATTATCATGACTGTTTCGCTACCACGTTCTGAGCATCGCTTCCCGCTGCTATCGGTTCGGGGCGTGACAGAAGTGATATCAGAGTCTCAGTTGTTTGAGTCCTAGGTTCTTGCCCATAAGTATAGGTTACCCTAAGTAATAGGTTGTGTAATCCTTGTCATCCCTTGTGTCACATGGTGAGATTGGGTAGTGCTTCGGGTTAAGTAATAAAATGTATGTAAGATTGCGTAACGCGACGCGTATGGGTAATAAAAGTTTTAACCTTATAATTATTTTTGCAGTTGTCTAAGCTCCTTTTGACATGAAAGCGAGAGGGTCCACGTGTAAGCTAAAATCTAGTTCCGTTAAAAGGTGGCGAGTTCGTCGTAGAGAAATTCGAAGTAATAAGAAGAAAAGGAATAACCTTTCGCAAATGAAATGTTTTCACTGTCACAAAATTGGTAATCTAATCAAGGAGTGCTGGCGAAGGAGCGGAGCGTGTCTTCGTTGCAGAAATAAAGATCATATAATGGCTAATTGCCCTAAGCTACTTCCACAAGCAAAAACACAAGGAGAAATTGAACCGATGTCTATCAAATGAAGAATTATACAAGGTACCGTTCTCCCTCATTCTTAACTATGATTAAATTCTTTTGCATTCCTTTAGTTGTATAATTACCATGTGATTTTGGGAATAGCTAATGGCAATTGACGAATTTGGGGACCAAATTCCTTAAAGTGGGGGAGGATGTAACACCCTGGTTAAATAATAAAGTATAAAAGTAAAATTTTAAAATATGTATTGGAATTAAACCTATTTCCTTACTATTTAATGACTTCAATGATTTTCTTAAATAAAGAATATTATTTATTTTGAAAGTGGCCAAATTATATCAATAAAAACAAATAATTATTTTTCTACAATCACCAGAAAAAGACTTTCATATTCCAAGATGCAATCGAATTTTTCTATGATGATTTGAATTTAATAGGTATAAATTAAATTAATTGAATTTTACCCGTAGGCCAAAGTTTTAACTAATTTCTAAAAATATGAAAAAATTATATTCTTATAGAGAATGAAGTGTTTAACAATAATGTCAACTGAACCGACCCCTAATAAAAATTTGATTAGGCTAAATTAAGGAATTAATGGCTAAAATCGTCGTTTTAATAGGTTAACCTTAAAACGATCAAATTAGAGCAAAATTCTAAACCAATCGACCCCAAATCGGTCCAAATGATAGGTTAACCCTAGTAGATCGTTTCTCCTCTCAAACCCTAGCCTCTAGAGCCTTCTCTCGACAGCAGCGGTGCGGATTTGATCAAGGTGCAGGATTTTCGCCTGATTTTTCTTCCTTGGACTCCTGAGTCCAATTCGACCTCTAGAAGCCTCCGCGGACGCCATAAGTAGAGGGCTTTGGTAGCCCTAAAACCCCATTTGCATTTCCAATAGACGGCGTGACCCCTGGTGGCCGATCGACGGCGTATTAGGGCGAGGATCGACGGGTGTTCGCGGATTAGGGTTTTGGCGTCTTCCTCCTTCTTCCTCGATTATGGTAGGTCTCTCTCAGGCCCAACCTTAGATAAACCATACCGTGACATGCACCTCGAAGTCCTCTTTTATTTGGTCATGTTTTGCCCAATTTTTATGATCTATATCGTGCGAATTCATCGTTTCATTAAGAGCATGTGATTAGGGTTTTTTCTACATTCCTTTTTTGTCTCATTATGTAGGCTAATCGAAGTCAAATCTTGAGATTGATCATGCCTTCTTGTTTGTTTTTAAGTTCTCTTTCGATTGGTAGTGGTTTGCCCAATTTTTAAGAAGTATATAGATCGAATTAAGCCTTTCACATGGCATGTATCGAGTTTTGTCACCGTTCTGGGCGTGGTGAGCATTGAACGGCCCTAACAGAGACCGCTTATTGTTCTGCGGTCGCACGACAGACCATTTGTTTGACTGAGCGGCCTCCAGTTAGACCGCTTATATGTCAAGCGGCCACGAGATAGACCGTCGTTATACGGCGGGGTTTCAAATGGAGCGGCCATCCAACGACCGTTTACAGAATGGAACGGCCCCTCGATAGACCGCGTTATGGCAGTGGGTTTTAAAGGAAAGAGGAGTTGCACTGGTTCTGAGCGGTCCTCCTCTGACCGTCGCATTTATTGGGCAGTCCATATATAGACCGTTTGTAACCCTATTTCAGTAAAAATGTCACTCGTTTCCAGCATGTTGTGTTCTATTTTCCTGATTAGATAACATGATTTTAGCGCTTAAATTTTGTAGTATGAACATACTAATGACTAGGATTCATGAAATATTTGATCTAATGTCTAATTGTTCATCCAAATATGTTGTCCTTTCCTTGTTCACCATTCATGTACCCTAGTTTAATTGAAAAGAAAGTAGACTAATATGTTGATCAAGTGATTAGTTGCTATTCATTTGTATACTTAGAACTTGTTTTAAGGTCGTGCCACTCCGGTGGTGGCGACTGGACTGAATATACATGGTTTTTGATGTGTTGAACCTTTATTCTTGGGCATCGAATTACCTCTTCGTCGGAAATTCCTTCCGTCGGACTAGGTGTTCATGTTCCGAGGCCTCCGTAAGCCCTCGCGAGCCTTGGATTCCCACTAGGACGCCGGGCGGGTTGTACCCACAAAGCCTAAACCTTCTAACTCGTTCGAATCGCTTGCTTTTACCCGAGTCCGGAGTCAAGACTGTCATGGTTTGCGTGGCCCTTCTGAGACCGTTCAGTCAATGAGCGGTCCAGTCATGACCGTCTGACACTTTGAACGGCCCCCCTTAGACCATTATCAACCGACTGTGCGTCGACCTCAGTGTATAAACGGCTCTTATTTGACCGTTCTGTGATAGAGCGGCCTGAATAGGACCATGTATCCTTGCTTATGGCCAGGGACCTTCTCATGTTGAGCGGCTTCCCTGTAGACCTTTTTCATAACTGAACGGCCCATCTAGGACCGTGTTATTTCTTAACTTGGGATTTCAAGTATTGCTTTTAAGCGATCCATGTCAGACTGTTTACTTGTTTAGCGGTCCTCTGTCGGCCGTTTATGTTTCAAGCCTTCCGTTTTCAGGTTTTTATTCAGGCTATGGTATTTCGCGTTTTTGACCTATTGTTAGGTCTATTGATAACATTATCCATTCTAAGTCATTTTGAATGACTTTTCCCTCTCGATTAATGAGTTTATTGTTTGGAATCTCAAGATAAATCCATATTTCTTACGCATTCTACCTTGATTACATGAGCTTGATCTTGGAACTCTTGGCCATTAAACATTGTGGATGTCTAGATTTCGTGGGATCTATGATCCAAGCAAATAAATGCCAAGGCAAATATATTTAAGGGCCCAGTCTGGTCCTAGGAGGAGCACCCGAAAAGTACTTGATCCCCGGGGAGGTGAATGACTAGGTGTGACATTGTCACCGAGTACTAGCTAGCGTGTTGAGTCTACGACATTCCACATTCTCGTGAAACTTGCTATACATGCTTGAATGCGTGAAGTACTTGCTTGCGTGACTTGACTTGACTTGACTTGATAAATGACCATTCATTGGAAAGTTATTGTTATTGGTGCTTGATATCTCGACATGTAATTGTTCCTTTCCATTTGTCTATCGATTATCTTCTGGTTACTTGTTTGCTTTATTGAGTTACTCGCATTATTCATGCATTCATAAAATAGTTAATTACTTAAATTTTGCCTGATGATAGAGAGTAATTCCTACTGAGCTTCTCGCTCACTCCTACTTTAACATTTTTCAGGTAATGCGGTAGATGGAACGTTTGAAATTGGGGATCGGGTCAGCGTGATCGAGTGCACCTGGAGCATTGAGACTCGAGTCTTTTTATTTTCTTGAGTCTAGCCAGTATAGTGGGTCTTGTTATTTATCTCCTATATTTCTTTTATTGAGTCCACATTGTATTTAAATTTCCAATTTTCAATAAAATTACATTTTTCTCAAATTAATGGCCTCCATGTGTTTGAATATTATTTATTATGTTTATTTATTTTCTGCTCTAATTATCATGACTGTTTCGCTACCACGTTCTGAGCATCGCTTCCCGCTGCTATCGGTTTGGGGCGTGACAGAAGTGGTATCAGAGTCTCAGTTGTTTGAGTCCTAGGTTCTTGCCCATAAGTATAGGTTACCCTAAGTAATAGGTTGTGTAATCCTTGTCATCCCTTGTGTCACATGGTGAGATTGGGTAGTGCTTCGGGTTAAGTAATAAAATATATGTAAGATTGCGTAACGCGACGCGTATGGGTAATAAAAATTTTAACCTTATAATTATTTTTGCAGTTGTCTAAGCTCCTTTTGACATGAAAGCGAGAGGGTCCACGTGTAAGCTAAAATCTAGTTCCGTTAAAAGGTGGCGAGTTCGTCGTAGAGAAATTCGAAATAATAAGAAGAAAAGGAATAACCTTTCGCAAATGAAATGTTTTCACTGTCACAAAATTGGTAATCTAATCAAGGAGTGCTGGCGAAGGAGCGGAGCGTGTCTTCGTTGTGGAAATAAAGATCATATAATGGCTAATTGCCCTAAGCTACTTCCACGAGCAAAAACACAAGGAGAAATTGAACCGATGTCTATCAAATGAAGAATTATATAAGGTATCGTTCTCCCTCATTCTTAACTATGATTAAATTCTTTTGCATTCCTTTAGTTGTATAATTACCATGTTATTTTGCGAATAGCTAATGGCGATTGACGAATTTGGGGACCAAATTCTTTAAAGTGGGGGAGGATGTAACACCCCGGTTAAATAATAAAGTATAAAAGTAAAATTTTAAAATCTGTATTGGAATTAAACCTATTTCCTTACTATTTAATGACTTCAATGATTTTCTTAATTAAAGAATATTATTTATTTTGAAAGTGGCCAAATTATATCAATAAAAACAAATAATTATTTTTCTACAATCACCAGAAAAAGACTTTCATATTCCAAGATGCAATCGAATTTTTCTACGATGATTTGAATTTAATAGGTATAAATTAAATTAATTGAATTTTACCCGTAGGCCAAAATTTTAACTAATTTCTAAAAATATGAAAAAATTATATTCTTATAGAGAATGAAGTGTTTAATAATAATGTCAACTGAACCGACCCCTAATAAAAATTTGATTAGGCTGAATTAAGGAATTAATGGCTAAAATCGTCATTTTAATAGGTTAACCTTAAACGATCAAATTAGAGCAAAATTCTCAACCAATCGACCCCAAACCGGTCCCAAATGATAGGTTAACCCTAGTAGATCGTTTCTCCTCTCAAACCCTAGCCTCTAGAGCCTTCTCTCGACAGCAGCGGTGCGGATTTGATCAAGGTGCGAGATTTTCGCCGGTTTTTCTTCCTTGGACTCCTGAGTCCAATTCGACCTCTAGAAACCTCCGCGGACGCCATAAGTAGAGGGCTTTGGTAGCCCTAAAACCCCATTTGCATCTCCAATAGACGGCGTGACCCCTGGTGGCCGATCGACGGCGTATTAGGGCGAGGATCGACGGGTGTTCGCGGATTAGGGTTTTGGCGTCTTCCTCCTTCTTCCTCGATTATGGTAGGTCTCTCTTAGGCCCAACCTTAGATAAACCATACCGTGACATGCACCTCGAAGTCCTCTTTTATTTGGTCATGTTTTGCCCAATTTTTATGATCTATATCGTGCGAATTCATCGTTTCATTAAGAGCATGTGATTAGGGTTTTTTCTACATTCCTTTTTCGTCTGATTATGTAGGCTAATCGAAGTCAAATCTTGAGATTGATCATGCCTTCTTTTTCATTTTTAAGTTCTCTTTCGATTGGTAGTGGTTTGGCCAATTTTTATGAAGTATATAGATCAAATTAAGCCTTTCACTTGGCATGTATCGGGTTTTGTCACCGTTCTGGGCGTGGTAAGCATTGAACGTCCCTAACAGAGACCGCTTATTGTTCTGCGGTCGCACGACAGACCGTTTGTTTGACTGAGCGGCCTCCAGTTAGACCACTTATATGTCAAGCGGCCACAAGATAGACCGTCGTTATACGGCGGGGTTTCAAATGGAGCGGCCATCCAACGATCGTTTACAGAATGGAGCGGCCCCTTGATAGACCGCGTTATGACGGTGGGTTTTTAAAGGAAAGAGGAGTTGCGCTGGTTCTGAATGGTCCTCCTCTGACCATCGCATTGATTGGGCGGTCCATATATAGACCGTTTGTAACCCTGTTTCAGTAAAAATGTCACTCGTTTCCAGCATGTTATGTTCTATTTTCCTGATTAGATAACATGATTTTAGGGCTTAAATTTTGTAGTATGAACATACTAATGACTAGGATTCATGAAATATTTGATCTAAGGTCTAATTTCTCATCCAAATATGTTGTCCTTTCCTTGTTCACCATTCATGTACCCTAGTTTAATTGGAAAGAAAGTAGACTAATATGTTGATCAAGTGATTAGTTGCTATTCATTTGTATGCTTAGAACTTGTTTTAAGGTCGTGCCACTCTGGTGGTGGCGACTGGACCGAATATACATGGTTTTCAATGTGTTGAACCTTTATTCTTGGACATCGAATTACCTCTCCATCGGATATTCCTTCCGCCGGATTAGGTGTTCATGTTCCGAGGCCTCCGTAAGCCCCCGCGAGCTTGGGATTCCCACTAGGACGTCAGACGGGTTGTACCCAGAAGGCTGAACCTTCTAACTCGTTCGAATCGCTTGCTTTTGCCTGAGCCCGGAGTCGGGACTGTCCTGGTTTACGCCGCCCTTCTGAGACCGTTCAGTCAATGAGCGGTCCAGTCATGACCGTCTAACATTTTGAACGGCCCCCCCTTAGACCGTTTTCAACCGACTGTGCGTCGACCTCAGTGTATAAACGACTCTTATTTGACCGTTCTGTGATTGAATGGCCCATCTAGGACCGTGTTATTTCTTAACTTGGGGTTCCAGTAGTGCGTCTAAGCGGTCCATGTCAGACCGTTTACTTGTTTAGCGGTCCTCTGCCGACCGTTTATGCTTCAAGCCTTCCGTTTTTAGGTTTTGAATTGTGTAAGCTGCTCTAGCCTATTCAGGCTATGGTATTTCGAGTTTTGACCTACTGTTAGGTCTACTGATAACATTATCCACTCTAAGTCATTTTGAATGACTTTTCCCTCTCGATTAATGAGTTTATTGTTTAGAATCTCAAGAAAAATCCATATTTCTTACGCATTCTACCTTGATTACATGAGCTTGATCTTGGAAATCTTGGCCATTAAACATTGTGGATGTCTAGATTTTGTGGGATCTATGATCCAAGCAAATCAATGCCAAGGCAAACATATTTAAGGGCCCAGTCTGGTCCTAGGAGGAGCACCTGAAAAGTACTTGATCCCCGGGGAGGTGAATGACTAGGTGTGACATTGTCACCGAGTACTAGCTAGCGTGTTGAGTCTACGACATTCCACATTCTCGTGAAACTTGCTATACATGCTTGAATGCGTGAAGTACTTGCTTGCGTGACTTGACTTGACTTGACTTGATAAATGACAATTCATTGGAAAGTTATTGTTATATGTGCTTGATATCTCGACATGCAATTATTCCTTTCCATTTATCTATCGATTATCTTCTGGTTACTAGTTTACTTTATTGAGTTACTCGCATTATTCTTGCATTCATAAAATGGTTAATTACTTAAATTTTGCCTGATGATAGAGAGTAATTCCTATTGAGCTTCTCGCTCACTCCTACTTTAACATTTTTGAGGTAACGCAGTAGATGGAACGTTTGAAATTGGGGATCGGGTCAACATAATCGAGTGCACCTGAGCCTTGAGACTCAAGTCTTTTTATTTTCTTAAGTCTAGCCAGTATAGTGGGTCTTGTTATTTATCTTCTATATTTCTTTTATTGAGTCCACATTGTATTTAAATTTCCAATTTTCAATAAAATTACATTTTCTCAAATTAATGGCCTCCATGTGTTTGAATATTATTTATTGTGTTTATTTATTTTCTGCTCTAATTATCATGACTGTTTCGCTACCACGTTCCGAGCATAGCTTCCCGCTGCTATCGGTTCGGGGCGTGACAGAAGTGGTATCAGAGTCTCAGTTGTTTGAGTCCTAGGTTCTTGCCCATAAGTATTGGTAACCCTAAGTAATAGGTTGTGTAATCCTTGTCATCCCTTGTGTCACATGGTGAGATTGGGTAGTGCTTCGGGTTAAGTAATAAAATATATGTAAGATTGCGTAACGCGACACGTAAGGGTAATAAAATTTTTAACCTTATAATTATTTTTGCAGGTGTCTAAGCTCCTTTTGACATGAAAGCGAGAGGGTCCACGTGTAAGCTAAAATCTAGTTCCGTTAAAAGGTGGCGAGTTCGTCGTAGAGAAATTCGAAGTAATAAGAAGAAAAGGAATAACCTTTCGCAAATGAAATGTTTTCACTGTCACAAAATTGGTCATCTAATCAAGGAGTGCTGGCGAAAGTGCAGAGCGTGTCTTCGTTTCGGAAATAAAGATCATATAATGGCTAATTGCCCTAAGCTACTTCCACAAGCAAAAACACAAGGAGAAATTGAACCGATGTCTATCAAATGAAGAATTATATAAGGTATCGTTCTCCCTCATTCTTACCTATGATTAAATTCTTTTGCATTCGTTTAGTTGTATGATTACCATGTTATTTTGCGAATAGCTAATGGCGATTGACGAATTCGGGGACCAAATTCCTTAAAGTGGGGGAGGATGTAACACCCCGGTTAAATAATAAAGTATAAAAGTAAAATTTTAAAATCTGTATTAGAATTAAAGCTATTTCCTTATTATTTAATGACTTCAACGATTTTGTTAATTAAATAATATTATTAATTTTGAAAGTGGCCAAATTATATCAATAAAAATAAATAATTATTTTTCTACAATCACCAGAAAAAGACTTTCATATTTCAAGATGCAATCGAATTTTTCTACGATGATTTTAATTTAATAGGTATAAATTAAATTAATTGAATTTCACCCGTAGGCCAAAGTTTTAACTAATTTCTAAAAATATGGAAAAATTATATTCCTATAGAGAACAAAGTGTTTAACAATAATGTCAACTAAGCCGACCCCTAATAAAAATTTGATTAGGCTGAATTAAGGAATTAATGGCTAAAATCGTCATTTTTATAGGTTAACCTTAAACGATCAAATTAAAGGAAAATTCTCAGCCAATCGACCCTAAACCGGTCCCAAATGATAGGTTAACCCTAGTAGATCATTTCTCCTCTCAAACCCTAGCCTCTAGAGCCTTCTCTCGACGGCGGCAGTGCGGATTTGATCAAGGTGCGGGATTTTCACCAGATTTTCTTCCTTGGACTCCTGAGTCCAATTCGACCACTAGAAGCCTCCTTGGATGCCATAAGTAGAGGGCTTTGGTAGCCCTAGAACCCCATTTGCATCTCCAACAGAAGGCGTGACCCCTGGTGGCCGATCGACGGTGTATTAGGGCAAGGATCGACGGGTGTTCGCAGATTAGGGTTTTGGCGTCTTCCTCCTTCTTCCTCGATTATGGTAGGTCTCTCTCAGCCCCAACCTTAATTAAACCATACCGTGACATGCACCTCGAAGTCCTCTTTTATTTGATCATGTTTTGCCCAATTTTTATGATCTATATCGTGCGAAATCATCGTTTCATTGAGAGCATGTGATTAAGGTTTTTTCTACATTCCTTTTTCGTCTGATTATGTAGGCTAATCAAAGTCAAATCTTGAGATTGATCGTGCCTTCTTGTTCATTTTAAAGTTCTCTTTCGATTGGTAGTGGTTTGGCCAATTTTTATGAAGTATATAGATCGAATTAAGCCTTTCACATGGGATCTATCGGGTTTTGTCACCACTCTGGGCGTGGTGAGCATTGAACGGCCCTAACAGCGACTTCTTATTGTTCCGCGGTCGCACGACAGACCGTTTGTTTGACTGAGCGGCCTCCAGTTAGACCGCTTATATGTCAAGCGGCCACGAGATAGACCATCGTTATATGGTGGGGTTTCAAATGGAGCGGGCATCCAACGACCGTTTACAGAATGGAGCGGCCCCTCGATAGACCGCGTTATGGCGGTGGGTTTTTAAAGGAAAGAGGAGTTGCACTGGTTCTGAATGGTCCTCCTCTGACCGTCGCATTGATTGGGCGGTCTATATATAGACCGTTTGTAACCCTGTTTCAGTAAAAATGTCACTCGTTTCCAGCATGTTGTGTTCTATTTTCCTGATTAGATAACATGATTTTAGCGCTTAAATTTTGTAGTATGAACATACCAATGACTAGGATTCATGAAATATTTGATCTAAGGTCTAATTGCTCAACCAAATATGTTGTCCTTTCCTTGTTCACCATTCATGTACCCTAGTTTAATTGGAATGAAGGTAGACTAATATGTTGATCAAGTGATTTGTTGCTATTCATTTGTATACTTAGAACTTGTTTTAAGGTCGTGCCACTCCGGTGGTGGCGACTGGACCGAATATACATGGTTTTCGATGTGTTGAACCTTTATTCTTAGGCATCGAATTACCTCTCCGTCGGATATTCCTTCCGTCGGACTAGGTGTTCATGTTCCGAGGCCTCTGTAAGCCCCTGCGAGCCTGGGATTCCCACTAGGACGCCGGGCAGGTTGTACCCACAAAGCCTGAACCTTCTAACTCGTTCGAATCACCTGCTTTTGCCCGAGCCCAGAGTCGGGACTGTCCTGGTTTACGCGGCCCTTCTGACACCGTTCAGTCAAAGAGCGGTCCAGTCATGACCGTCTGACACTTTGAACAGCCCCCCCTTAGACCGTTTTCAACCGACGTCGACCTCAGTGTATAAACGGCTCTTATTTGACCGTTCTGTGACTGAACGGCCCATATAGGACCATGTTATTTCTTAACTTGGGGTTTCCAGTATTGCTTCTAAGCGGTCCATGTCAGACCGTTTACTTGTTTAGCGGTCCTCTACCGACCGTTTATGCTTCAAGCCTTCCGTTTTCAGGTTTTGAATTGTGTAAGCTGCTCTAGCCTATTCAGGCTATGGTATTTCGAGTTTTGACATATTATTAGGTCTATTGATAACATTATCCATTCTAAGTCATTTTGAATGACTTTTCCCTCTCGATTAATGAGTTCATTGTTTGGAATCTCAAGAAAAATCCATATTTCTTACGCATTCTACCATGATTACATGAGCTTCATCTTGGAACTCTTGGCCATTAAACATTGTGGATGTCTAGATTTCGTGGGATCTATGATCCAAGCAAATCAATGCCAAGGCAAACATATTTAAGGGCCTAGTCTGGTCCTAGGAGGAGCACCCGAAAAGTACTTGATCCCCGGGGAAGTGAATGACTATGTGTGACATTGTCACCGAGTACTAGCTAGCGTGTTGAGTCTACGACATTCCACATTCTCGTGAAACTTGCTATACATGCTTGAATGCGTGAAGTACTTGCTTGCGTGACTTGACTTGACTTGACTTGATAAATGATAATTCATTGGAAAGTTATTGTTATATGTGCTTGATATCTCGACATGCAATTATTCCTTTCCATTTATCTATCGATTATCTTCTGGTTACTAGTTTGTTTTATTGAGTTACTCGCATTATTCATGCATTCATAAAATGGTTAATTACTTAAATTTTGCCTGATGATAGAGAGTAATTCCTACTGAGCTTCTCGCTCACTCCTACTTTAACATTTTTGAGATAACGCGGTAGATGGAACGTTTGAAATTGGGGATCGGGTCAGCGTGATCGAGTGCACCTGGAGCCTTGAGACTCAAGTCTTTTTATTTTCTTAAGTCTAGCCAGTATAGTGGGTCTTGTTATTTATCTTCTATATTTCTTTTATTGAGTCCACATTATATTTAAATTTCTAATTTTCAATAAAATTATATTTTTCTCAAATTAATGGCCTCCATGTGTTTGAATATTATTTATTATGTTTATTTATTTTCTGCTCTAATTATCATGACTGTTTCGCTACCACGTTCCGAGCATCGCTTCCCGCTGCTATCGGTTCGGGACGTGACAGAAGTGGTATCAGAGTCTCAGTTGTTTGAGTCCTAGGTTCTTGCCCAAAAGTATAGGTTACCCTAAGTAATAGGTTGTGTAATCCTTGTCATTCCTTGTGTCACATGGTGAGATTGGGTAGTGCTTCGGGTTAAGTAATAAAATATATGTAAGATTGCGTAACGCGACCGTAAGGGTAATAAAATTTTTAACCTTATAATTATTTTTGCAGGTGTCTAAGCTCCTTTTGACATGAAAGCGAGAGGGTCCACGTGTAAGCTAAAATCTAGTTCCGTTAAAAGGTGGCGAGTTCGTCGTAGATAAATTCGAAGTAATAAGAAGAAAAGGAATAACCTTTCGCAAATGAAATGTTTTCACTGTCACAAAATTGGTCATCTAATCAAGGAGTGCTGGCGAAAGAGCAGAGCGTGTCTTCGTTACGGAAATAAATATCATATAATGGCTAATTGCCCTAAGCTACTTCCACAAGCAAAAAGACAAGGAGAAATTGAACCGATGTCTATCAAATGAAGAATTATATAAGGTATCGTTCTCCCTCATTCTTACCTATGATTAAATTCTTTTGCATTCGTTTAGTTGTATGATTACCATGTTATTTTGCGAATAGCTAATGGTGATTGACGAATTTGGGGATCAAATTCCTTAAAGTGGGGGAGGATGTAACACCCCGATTAAATAATAAAGTATAAAAGTAAAATTTTAAAATCTGTATTAGAATTAAAGCTATTTCCTTACTATTTAATGACTTCAACGATTTTCTTGATTAAATAATATTATTTATTTTGAAAGTGGCCAAATTATATCAATAAAAAGAAATAATTATTTTTCTACAACCACCAGAAAAAGACTTTCATATTTCAAGATGCAATCGAATTTTTCTATGATGATTTGAATTTAATAGGTATAAATTAAATTAATTGAATTTCACCCGTAGGCCAAAGTTTTAACTAATTTCTAAAAATATGGAAAAATTATTTTCCTATAAAGAACAAAGTGTTTAACAATAATGTCAACTGAGCCGACCCCTAATAAAAATTTCAGTAGGCTGAAGTAAGGAATTAATGGCTAAAATCATCATTTTAATAGGTTAACCTTAAACGATCAAATTAAAGCAAAATTCTCAACCAATCGACCCTAAACCGGTCCCAAATGATAGGTTAACCCTAGTAGATCATTTCTCCTCTCAAACCCTAGCCTCTAGAGCCTTCTCTCGACGGCGGCGGTGCGGATTTGATCAAGGTGCGGGATTTTCACCGGATTTTCTTCCTTGGACTCCTGAGTCCAATTTGACCACTAGAAGCCTCCTTGGATGCCATAAGTAGAGGGCTTTGGTAGCCCTAGAACCCCATTTGCATCTCCAACAGAAGGCGTGACCCCTGGTGGCCGATCGACGGCGTATTAGGGCGAGGATCGACGGGTGTTCGCGGATTATGGTTTTGGCGTCTTCCTCCTTCTTCCTCAATTATGGTAGGTCTCTCTCTGGCCCAACCTTAATTAAACCATACCGTGACATGCACCTCGAAGTCCTCTTTTATTTGATCATGTGTTGCCCAATTTTTATGATCTATATCGTGCGAAATCATCGTTTCATTGAGAGCATGTGATTAAGGTTTTTTCTACATTCCTTTTTCGTCTGATTATGTAGGCTAATCGAAGTCAAATCTTGAGATTGATCATGCCTTCTTGTTCATTTTTAAGTTCTCTTTCGATTGGTAGTGGTTTGGCCAATTTTTATGAAGTATATAGATCGAATTAAGCCTTTCACATGGGATCTATCGGGTTTTGTCACCGTTCTGGGCGTGGTGAGCATTGAACGGCCCTAACAGAGACTGCTTATTGTTCCGCGGTCACACGACAGACCGTTTGTTTGACTGAGCGGCCTCTGTTTGATCAAGTGATTTGTTGCTATTCATTTGTATACTTAGAACTTGTTTTAAGGTCGTGCCACTCCGGTGGTGACGACTGGACCGAATATACATGGTTTTCGATGTGTTGAACCTTTATTCTTAGGCATCGAATTACCTCTCCGTCGGATATTCCTTCCGTCGGACTAGGTGTTCATGTTCCGAGACCTCAGTAAGCCCCCGCGAGCCTGGGATTCCCACTAGGACGCCGGGCGGGTTGTACCCACAAAGCCTGAACCTTCTAACTCGTTCGAATCACCTGCTTTTGCCCAAGCCTGGAGTCGGGACTGTCCTTGTTTGCGCGGCCCTTCTGACACTGTTCAGTCAATGAGCTGTCCAGTCATGACCGTCTGACACTTTGAACAGCCCCCCCCTTAGACCGTTTTCAACCGACTGTGTGTCGACCTCAGTGTATAAACGGCTCTTATTTGACCGTTCTGTGACTGAACGGCCCATATAGGACCATGTTATTTCTTAACTTGGGGTTTCCAGTATTGCTTCTAAGCGGTCCATGTCAGACCGTTTACTTGTTTAGCGGTCCTCTGCCGACCGTTTATGCTTCAAGCCTTCCGTTTTTAGGTTTTGAATTGTGTAAGCTGCTCTAGCCTATTCAGGCTATGGTATTTCGAGTTTTGACATATTGTTAGGTATATTGATAACATTATCCATTCTAAGTCAATTTGAATGACTTTTCCCTCTCGATTAATGAGTTTATTGTTTGGGATCTCAAGAAAAATCCATATTTCTTATGCATTCTACCTTGATTACATGAGCTTCATCTTGGAACTCTTGGCCATTAAACATTGTGGATGTCTAGATTTCGTGGGATCTATGATCCAAGCAAATCAATACCAAGGCAAACATATTTAAGGGCCTAGTCTGGTCCTAGGAGGAGCACCCGAAAAGTACTTGATCTCCGGGGAGGTGAATGACTAGGTGTGACATTGTCACCGAGTACTAGCTAGCGTGTTGAGTCTACGACATTCCACATTCTCGTGAAACTTTCTATACATGCTTGAATGCGTGAAGTACTTGCTTGCGTGACTTGACTTGACTTGACTTGATAAATGACCATTCATTGGAAAGTTATTGTTATTGGTGCTTGATATCTCGACATGCAATTGTTCCTTTCCATTTGTCTATCGATTATCTTATGGTTACTAGTTTGCTTTATTGAGTTACTCGCATTATTCATGCATTCATAAAATAGTTAATTACTTAAATTTTACCTGATGATAGAGAGTAATTCCTACTGAGCTTCTCGCTCACTCCTACTTTAACATTTTTCAGGTAACGTGGTAGATGGAACGTTTGAAATTTGGGATCGGTTCAGCGTGATCGAGTGCACCTGGAGCCTTGAGACCCAAGTCTTTTTATTTTCTTGAGTCTAGCCAGTATAGTGGGTCTTGTTATTTATCTTCTATATTTCTTTTATTGAGTGCACATTGTATTTAAATTTCCAATTTTTAATAAAATTACATTTTTCTCAAATTAATGGCCTCCATGTGTTTGAATATTATTTTTTGTGTTTATTTATTTTCTGCTCTAATTATCATGACTATTTTGCTGTCACGTTCCGAGCATCGCTTCCCGTTGCTATCGGTTCGGGGCGTGACACTACCGAACTAACGGAAGAACCTCTGGCTACGCCGCCAGAAGAAACAATCACGACCTCACAGTCGTGGACCTAACACCGTCCAGGGAAACCCTCGGTGACGCTCGCCGGAAAAACCCCTAGACCTCTACATCGGGAACACTCCCTGAAACTATCGAGTAAACCACATCTCGCAGATGGGAAACGGAACCCAAAAATAGGAGAGTCACGTCTCACGTGACAGGAGTACCTGCCCACCAGAAGCAAGGCCGGATGCACCCACTGACGACTTAGTCCACAGCCTCAGGTGTCTCGCTACGGTGCCCCAGGCGGAGACTGAGACACCGTACAGGTAACCACAGAACACAGAACAAGGGTCTAGGCGGGGTCATGCTCGTCAGCACGCATCCGAAGTCCCCGACCACGTGTGCACACACTGGCTGACTGTGCTACATCAGGGCCTCTAGCTGGTATTCCTCTCGGCCCGGACTCGAGCCGCCACAGTGGGAGGCCATACGGCAACCATCCTAAAGCCGTCTCTCTCCGGTAAAGCCTTTTCACCACTCCCTGGTGGGACCACATGCGTCTCGGAAGGCTACGACTAGTGGGGAGTCACTGATGTGACCACTCTACGAGGAGAACTCTAAGAAGCACGCACGCACCCTGCTCGAAAGTTGAGAAGAACCAAGTGGCACCGAGTCACTAGACTCTAGATAGTCTTCTAGACTTACTAAATCCAACGGTCCTTTAGTTACGAGACTCTGGGTCAAGACCGTTGCACCGAACGGCTCCACGCCGTCAATCTGCCCTAGCCTTATGGTTAGAAATCTTAGCACGATGACTCACGAGGCAGTTCACAACTGCTGAGATCATTCCCTCAAAAAGGGAACTAAGAAACCCTCCAGCCCCAGGCTGGGTAACTGGACTCACAGTCCACAGGCCACACACACGGCCCACGCGGAAAGCACAGAAGCACGATTCCCAAGGTAGCTCACAAGCAACCACGCCGATTCTCATCCCAGGGAAAAGCGGGAACTCTCTAACTCTAGGCTGGGCAACTGGAGTCGCAGTCCAAGGCCATACACTTGGCCCACTCAGGAATCATCTTCCAGGTAAACTCACGACAGGCGGGGCAAACCCCGCCGCACACACACCGATACATGGTGACTCGATCGAGTATAACACGAAAGCCCAGAGCACATGGGGTCACCCGGACCCACCACACCTACAGGCATGTTAATCGAGGTAACACGGTACCTCCAAAAATACCAGAAACATGGACACAGAACTCACGGGGTGTCCAGGACACTCACAAGGCCGAAAGTCGACCACTGGGTCATAAGCGGGTCGACCGGAGACCAACACGATAGTAAACGGCACAACGAGCACAAAGAATTGCCTAGCGGTCTACCCCTGGACCACTAAGGAAAGGCTAGCGGCCTACCGCTGGACTGCTAAACCCACTGGCAGTTTATCGCATGACCGCCAGTCTTGAACCGACATAGGGGGACCCCTAGCGGTCTCCCCATGACCGCTTGGCGCCCCTAGCGGTCTCTGGAACGATCGCTAAATCGTCCCGAGCCCAAAAACGGCAGAAATCACAGGAAAGTCCATTCCACGCCCCATTCGCGTCCACGCGAAGGGGAAAACAGGGGGAAACTAGTCCCTTACCTCTCTAGCACCGAGAGGACCATTTAAACCCCAAAAATGCGATCAAAACTCTAGATCGGGCTCACTCCCCAAAAATATGTTTTTCCCCCAAAATTTACAAATAAGCCTGCTCGGCTTACCATGGCCGACCAAACTCGCAAGAAATGAAGTACACGAGCTGGGGGTCCATCTCCTTACCTCTACCGAAGATTCTGCGCCCCGAGGATGCCGGTCTGCGAAGAAATGTCGTTTAAACCTCCGCCAGTTCACGAACGCGCCACCGAGCTTCCACGCGCCACCGGCCCTCGATCCTCGACCCGTTCCTCGCCTCCCACCATCGCCGCCTCGCCCTCCTCCACCACCGTCGGCCGCCCGGGGAGAGAGGGGGAGAGAAAGAGATGAGAGAGAGTGAGAAAGAGAGAATTGGGAGAGAGGGAGGTTAAGGGGTTATTATAGGAAAATCCAAAAATTCTGGAAAATACTAAAAAATAGAAAAAATACCCCACGCGATCCTCAGAAAATGCACAACGCAGTGGTAATGTCCCGGTGTCGGAGAACACAACGGTTCACCCTACACGGGGCTCCGAAAGTCCAACTGACGAAAAACACGAGTAAAACCCAAAACACGACCCGGGACCCACACAGGGGCTCTGAAAGTTCCAAAAAAATACCGACGTGTTCCTCACAATGCCACAGACCCAAGGAAATTCATGGGCACACCACCAATGGGTCCGAAAATCCGGTATAAATTGTTCGTAGCTCAATCAGACGTAATCCGCAATCCGCAATCTGCGGAAAGATAATCCAAAACCCACGGATCCTGATCCGAGAAACATCCGAAAAACCCGGGGCATTACAGCCCTCCCCCCTTAAAGAAATTTCGTCCTCGAAATTCAGGATTAGCACCAAGTCACAGGGGAAGAACACTGAGCCAACTGACAACGTCGTCAGAGCCGCATCACAGAAAACCTCGATTCTCACAAAAGCACCGATCCTGAGGGACACAGCCAGACTACCATCACAAACGGCACCTCGCTCCGCAGGCCGTGCACACCGGCCATCAGAGCAGGCATACACCAAAGGACATAGTCCGGCATCACCTCAGACAACGTAAGAACCAATCATGGCACCGCTGCCACCATCTCGCTCACCGAGGAGACACAGTCCTCGTCACGAGAAACAACTATCGATCCCTCCTATGGTCCGCAGATAAATCACACATCAGCTTCACAGCCAGCTGACAGGTCGCACACCCTTCTCATGGGAACAACCAATACAGAGCCTCCATCAGTTCACACCTGGCAAGCCAAGCGTTCACAACAGCACGGGACCAACTCTGCAAGAACTCAGACTTCGACAAAGCCCAGATCCCATCCGTAAGGCACACCACGGAGACGGCCACCAAAGGACTCACTAATACATGGCTCTCATCGTTTACGATGCACAACCAACATCATCTTCTGTCTGTGATAAGACCATCCACTGATCTCCAGATACACGTCAACGGGAAACCTTCACCGGCCTAACGGGCACGATCCAACTCATAACAGGTCATCCGCTGACTCACACAGACACTTACCACATCTCAAACTGAGCTTCTCTCGGACACCGCATCCGATCTTGATCATCGCGCCAACTCAACCCTCTTAGGGGAGCACGATGAAACCAAAGACAAGACTCAGGAGTCTTCAGTCATCACCTCACTCGACTCAGGCTTATAGGGGAACCATCCCATGCTGGTCACCAAAGTAGGGATAACCACTCCAACGCCAATGTCCCATTAAGGACCTCCAACCACAGGCGTCACTCTTCCGTCCTGTCTCATCGAATCCTATTTCAACTTAATCAAACCAAGTGGACACCTGCCAATCCTGATTCTGCCCTTATCATAGATCCACGGGACACCACCGGGACAATTCATGGCACACGTCTCTAGGGAAGAAAAGTGCCACCCAATCTCACTGCAACCTGGTCGCCAACGCCGTAACCAATGCACACGGGTCCCCAGCAATACACACCTTATCATGGTCGACTACGAGACTAGCCTTACCAGTCACTCGCAGCTACTGACCGGAACTCAAAATCTCTCTGAGATCACTTCCTCAAAATACGATCTCATCTGAGAGCACAGCTTGCAACACAAGTCGGGCACCAAACCACCGACTCGGACCAACACGTCCTCGACCTCCGTCAGGCGACATCCTCAACAACCCCATCCGGTTCTAACATCGAAACCTGACACGGCTTCCATCACAGGAACAAGGTACTCATGCGGCACACTTGTCGACATACTTCCCCAACACTCCATTCTTCCAGTGCCAAGAACCATAATACGTCAAGCAACGGCACGGCAACAACACGTCTCACACAGAGGAACCAATCCTCCAATGCTCAATGTAACCTCAGGAAATCCGCCCGTAGCACCCAACGCTATGATCATGAACTTGGAGGTTATAGGTCCACCAAGCTTCCACTGTGCACTCTGATCCACACGCGCACAGCCAACACGGCAACTCGGGACTAGCCATCCCGACAATCCACAACTCAGCTGGCCAACTTCAGAAAATAGGGTGAGGAAAGCTCCATTACCTCGAACCTCAAGCACAGATTCACTCCCAAATCTGGCAATCCTCTGCAACACTGTAGGCTCCGAACTACCACGCATCGGAAAGTTCCCGCACCAGCCAAGAATTCGAACACCGCCCAACCAGCACTCATCCTTCCGGAACAGCGCCAGCACCCTTACACACCAGGGGAAATGGGCACAACACTCACAGGCAACCACCTTGCCAAAACACGGATCACGTGTGGCACGGACTTCATGGCACGCAAAGGCCAACCAATCCGAACACACAATGCAAGACGATGAACCTTAGCCAAACACAGTGTAGTGCCCCAGGAATTTTAAATAATTTTCTAGAAATTATAAAGGCTTAAATAAATTTATAAATGGTTTATTTGATTAATAAGTCATTATAAGGCCAAGTGGTGTTAATCAATTAACCCAACCCACTTAATTAAAGTCCAAAAGGTTTTAACTCTGGCACATTAAGTTTGGCCCACATTCTAGAAGGTATTTAAGCCTATCCACGGATTTTAAGGATAAATATTGATTATATAGATAATTATATGGATAATTATCAAAAGAGTTTTAATTTATTTGAACTCTATCCACGTTGATTGTAACGGTCCATAGGGCGACCGTCACAGCCATGTAACGCATAGTGTCTAGACTGTTACTCTATGAATCCAGAAAAAACTAAAAGAGTTTGATTTCCTTTGAACTCTTGGGAACGAGTAATGTAACGGTCTATCGTGAGACCGTCACATATATCTAACGCACGGGACGTCTACCGTTACATACTGTGAGTTTCGTGAGTGAAAGAACTCATAAAAAGATTGGAACTTGATGTTCCTATCCACTATGGATCGACTTGGGAAGGCTTGTAATGTTACTAAGAACTCTTAGAGATTGGGATTTGATGAAATAAGGACTCTAAACTCGATCCAATCCTTAAACCCTAGCCTAAACTCTATAAATAGGGCATAGTTCTGAACTGTGCGACCCCTACTTTTGGGACGTAAAGAAGCAAGGTAATGAGTCATTATCTCAGGTAAGTTCTTTAGAGGTATTTGTTTACAATACTTTAGACTAACTCCCCTCCGAATTTCACATCTTTAGGTCAAGAGGACGTGGAGTTAGAGCCTAAAGAAGTTGCTGAAAAAGTCACAAGAGAAAGAAGGGATCCAGGGCAAGGTTCTCAACCAAATTCAGAAACTACAGTCTAAGTAAGAGGTAGGTTATCTCATGAACGGCAAAAACAGCATGATAGGACTAAAAGCCCTCTGGTTTGATTGAATTCCATGTATTATAGAGCATTGATTTCATGTTTTAATTGTTCTATGCACATCATGCACCTCTTAGCCAAATTAAGAAATTAAAACATGACTATTCATCTATTCATGATTACCTATGCATGTAGATGGCCTTACTTCGTTAACATGACTAGAAACTCATCATGTTTTGATAAAAGACATGATGTGAGTTGATCTCTTAGTTTCTATGATTGTTTATGTTAGCAGATACTATAACGCATTATCATAGGACCGTCGCTTTCAAGTAACGGCCCTACGACAGACCGTTACAAACTCTGTAGTATTTGAATTGCACTGATGTTTCTAATGCGCTTGGACAGACGCGTTACATTCAAGTAACGGCTTGATCATGACCATCACTTTCACTGTGACGCCCCCTCTTAAGACCGTTATATCCTGCATTCTGTCAACCCTAAGATAGAAAATAACTTGCCAATATTATTTATTGATTAAGCATAGTTACTTAAGTTTTAACCTGATTATATGATTTTTAGGATATCTGATTGTGCATGATAGGTATTGCATGTTTTGATATCTTAATGATATTTTAAGGATATGTTAATTTCATGCCAAAATTCTATAGTCCTGTATTATAAAGCATGACTTTTTAACATTGTATTGACGGAGTTTTTATCATGATTTTCACATTGATTATACATATCTCTCTTCTATATGTACATGGCACATATTCTGGTATGTCGTCATTAGTTCACACTTTGCGCTATAGGAACACCATCTTGGACATGAGGACCTCTCTATTGGATAATCCTTCCAATGGACTAGGAAATCATTGTTTCAAGGCCTCCGTAATTCTCCGCGAGCCTGGGATTCCCACTAGGACGCCGAGTTGGTTGTACCAATGAAAGCCCATTAATTAGAACACTCTATCGTGGTTTTGATTCTTGAAATGTAACGGCCTTGAACTGAACCGTCAGGATTATGTCACGGCCCAGTGCCAGACCGTCACATTCCTCTGGGTCTATTTTTATCCTTCTGGACTCGGATCACTATAACGGCCTATTACTGGCGCGTTACATAATGTAACGGCCCAGCCAATGACCGTTACATAGCTTGCATTTATTAACCCAAGGTTTGACCAAGGTTTGATATTCTAATGATTCTAGACAAACCTTGATGATCTAGAACTTGTCATATTGCTTAAATTGATCTAATGTAATGGAAGTAAAGGAAAATACCGTTATGCTGTCGATTTATTTCTATGAGCATGACATTGTTTAAAGTCTATTTCTTGACTCCTACATTCTTATGTTGAAGCATTCATTCATTGATTTTAGTTATCATGGAATTATTGGAAGTGCTATATTCTGGGCCATACGTTACTGCTATACTGCGTGGAAGTAGCTTAATTTATAATTGAAGATGCGATCGAGCACTGATTGAGTTCAAGGGCTCTATGCTTGTCCCCTCGGCTGATTGCCGGAAACATACTATTTTATAAACCATGGGGTATGATGCTACTGGCGTCGCATTGCGCTGGGAGTACTATTTCTATAAATAAGTGAAGATCCACGGCACAACATGACATTCTTGCTTGATATTCCACAAAAATTCACGAAGCATTTGCTCTTAAGCATAAGATGCTAAAGTGAGGAATATGTGGCTTGCTAGTACATTCTCGATATATTCTTGTTCATGAAAGGCCAATAGCATATTTTTGTCCTATTCTTACTAGTTCATTCTTGTTCTCATTCCATCTTATATGATTATCTTGTTACTTTAATTTAATCGCATGATCGTCGCATTGCATGATTTTACCTTATTTATTTAGAGCAAAAATGTTAATCACTTTAATAATGCCTTCATGTTGATGCGAAGATACCTACTGGGCAAGTGTGCTCATTATCTATTTCCAATGTTTTTCAGGAGATGGAAATAGTTCGAATTCAGATTCGGGTGATTCAAGTAGCGGGTCCGAGAGCGATTAAATGTTATTATGACAAGAGTGAAGACATAGGAAGTCTAAATTGTCTAGATTGAGTCAATATAATTTTCCTATTTCTTGAGTCTAGTAGAATGAAAATCAAATTAGTGATTGTATCTTGAATATTGAGCATTATGAAATAAAGTTGAAGTTTGATTAAATCTTGTGCAATTGCATCTAATAGTGTGATTGTCTTGCGCTTTGATTGATTCTTGCTTGCAAGAGGCTTATCATGCCAGCTGTTCGCGCTCCCCGAGCGAGTCTTCCGCTGTAATTAAAGGCTCGGGACATGATAGTTAAGTTGGTATCAGAGCCTAAGTCTCAGGACTTAGGGAAAGGAGTCATGTCATAGGATAAGTCCAAGGTTAAGGACCCCTACCTATGAACTAAGGAAGAAATTCTGTACCCATGTGGGAATTGGGTAGAGCCCGGGATAAGATAATTAATTAGCTTTAAGATTTGGTTTCATGAGAAATAACGAGTGTTATTTTTCTCTCAGGTACCTTATTATTCTTATCATGGCTCATCGCGTAGATTGGGACGGTATGCAACAAACTGTTGCCGGCCTCACCCAGGCACTGCAAACTATAGCACAAGGTGGTGCGGGGGCAAGGGCAGGAGACCTTCATCGCAATTTTTGGAGTCTAAATCCTCCGCGTTTCTATGGATCTTCCAATCCAGACAAAGCAGAAAATTGGATCGACGAGATGAATAGGATATTTGATGTTATTCAATGCACTGATCAGGAGAAAGTCTGTCTAGCTACATTCCAATTAAACAAGGATGCTCGCACTTGGTGGAAATCGGTTCCGGCACCTCCAGCCGATGCACCACATACATGGAATATTTTTCTCACTTTATTCCGTGCCAAATATTTCTCCGAGCATGTAAATGAAAGGAAGGCTATGAAGTTTGCCTCCCTTCGTCAAGGGATGATGTCCGTGGCAGAATATGAGTTGCAATTTTCAAGGCTAGCACCGTATGCACCACATTTGATTAGTACAGACTTATTAAAAGTAAACCGATTTATGGACGGGTTACGGCCCGATTTCATTCAACAACTGGGGACACAGAATATCGGCACTTATGCGGAGATGGTTCAAAGGGCATATTTATGCGAGAGGACCTTAGAGAAGGTCGAAAGGTTGAAAGGAAAGGGAGAAGAATCTAGCCGGTGCTCTGATCGGCATTATAAGAAGGAGAAGTTCAGCATCACGGAACCATACAAAAGCCGTGATAATAAGAAAAGGTCAAGAAGCAGGAACGGTGGAAGTTCCCAAAAGAATAATAAAAAGGTGAAGGAAGAAAAGGAGCAAGTCGCCTCGGCGTGCACCTTTTGTGAGAAATTCGGCCACTCGATTGAAGAATGCTGGAAGCGCCTAGGTGCTTGTTTGCGCTGTGGGAGTAGGGAGCATCGTGTGCCAGATTGCCCCCTTATGAAAGACCAACCAATTAATGGAGGACGTAGGAGGCAAGCTCGCCTCAATGCAGTTATAGATGAAGAAGAAGCACCCAGGGATAAAAATAATGGGCTCATGGAAGGTACTCTTGATGGTACAGAATTTCTTCCTTAGTTCATAGGTAGGGGTCCTTAACCTTGGACTTATCCTATGACATGACTCCTTTCCCTAAGTCCTGAGACTTAGGCTCTGATACCAACTTAACAGTCATGCCCCGAGCCTTTAATTACAGCGGAAGACTCGCTCGGGGAGCGCGAACAGCCGGCATGGTAAGCCTCTTGCAAGCAAGAATCAATCAGAGCGCAAGACAATCACACTACCTCACTATTATCCTGATTGTGAGGTAGTGGTAGAAGGACACAATCTCCCCGCAAACTTAGTATGCCTTGACATGAAAGGATATGATGTCATTTTAGGGGTAGATTAGCTTGTAGACCATGATGCTTACATCAACTGCCGAAATAGGATTATATCTTTCCGAAAGCCCGGTCTTCCAAGATTTTCCTTTATTGGCATCAGATACAAGAAGCATCCTACCATTATATCTTCTCTACATGCTTGCAAACTTATCTCGCAAGGATGTGAAGCTTTTCTTGCTTCAGTCATTGTCACCGAATCTAAGGAAATTATCCTAGCAAACATTCCTATTGCAAATGAATTCCCGGACGTGTTCCCATCTGAACTACCTAATTTACCGCCCGAGAGGGAAGTAAACTTTACCATCAAACTCATTCCAGGTGTGGCACCTGTTTCTATAGCCCCTTACAGGATGTCCCCTACAGAACTCAAGGAATTAAGGAAGCAATTACAAGAACTTCTGGACAAGGGTTTTATCAGACCTAGCACATCCCCTTGGGGTGCGCCGGTTCTATTTGTCAAGAAGAAGGATGGTTCTCTCAGGTTATGCATTGACTACCGGCGATTGAATCAACTTACAATCAATAACAAATACCCATTACCGCGTATTGATGAGCTCTTCGATCAGCTTTCGGGAGCAGAATATTTTTCTAAGATTGACCTAAGATCAGGTTATCATCAGCTTAGAATCAAAGAAGAGGACATTTACAAATCGGCTTTTCGAAGTCGTTATGGTCACTATGAATTCGTGGTAATACCGTTTGGGTTAACTAATGCCCCAGCAGCATTCATGCAACTTATGAACAGTGTCTTCCAGCCATATTTAGATCAGTTCATCGTCGTCTTCATCGATGATATCCTGACATACTCCAAGACAAAAGAAGAACATGAAGAACATATAAGGATAGCCTTGCAAACACTTAGAGAACATAAACTTTATGCCAAACTCAATAAGTGTGAATTTTGGCTCAAGGAAGTCTCGTTCCTAGGCCACATTATTTCAAAAGAAGGTATTGATGTGGATCCTTCTAAGGTAAAAGATGTCAGAGATTGGAGTCGACCAACGACTGTGTCTGAAGTTAGAAACTTTTTGGGTCTAGCAGGTTATTATAGAAGATTCATAAAGGACTTTTCAAAGATCGCGATTTCTTTAACTAGACTTACCAGAAAAGAAAATCCTTTTGTCTGGTCGAAGGACTGTGAAAAGAGTTTCCAAAGTCTTAAGAATCATCTTACAACAGCCCATGTTTTGTCACTACCAATAGAGGGTGCTGGATTTGAAGTATATACGGATGCATCTGGAATTGGCTTAGGGTGTGTCCTTATGCAAGATGGAAAGGTGATTTGCTATTCTTCAAGACAATTGAAACGTCACAAAGAAAATTATCATGTACATGATTTAGAATTGGCAGCAGTTATCTTCGCCTTGAAGATTTTGCGTCATTATCTTTATGGAGAAAAGTTCACTATCTATTCAGACCATAAGAGTTTAAAATATTTATTTTCTCAAAAAGAGCTTAACATGAGGCAGAGGAGATGGTTGGAATATCTTAAAGACTTCGATTTCGCTATTCAATATCACCCTGGCAAGGCAAATGCTGTAGCAGATGCACTCAGCAGGAAACCAATGGGTATGTTATTAAGTCTCATGATTAGTATGACTAACCTTGTTCCTCAATTTGCTCAATTGAATCTAGATGTTGACATTAAGGAAGATAATTGTTTCATGGCAAATATCCGAGCTCAACCAATATTGATTGAGGATTTGGCCAAGTTACAAGAGGATGACCCAATTTTACTGGAAATTAAGGCCAATATTGAACAAAGACCGGATTTTTCTATATCTGAAGATGGAAGAATGCTATTCAAGGGCCGAATGTGTATACCCGATCATGAAGATACAAAGAAATTGATCTTAGAAGAAGCACATAAATCAAAGTATACCATTCATCCAGGAGGTACAAAAATGTATCAGGATCTCAAAAGAAACTTTTGGTGCCCCAATATGAAGAGGGAAGTAGCTGACTTCGTATCTCAGTGTCTCACATGTCAACAAGTGAAGGCGGAACATTTCAGACCCGCAGGTAAATTACATCCCTTAAGTATTCTGGAATGGAAATGGGAGAGCATAGGAATGGATTTCATTATGGGACTACCTAAGACAAGAGGTGGACACGATGGAATATGGGTAATTATAGACCGATTGACTAAATCTGCACATTTCATACCAATAAAAAGTCGATGGTCTGTAGATATTCTAGCAGCACTATACATAAAAGAAATTGTCAAGTTACATGGAGTCCTTGTCGCTATTGTATCAGATAGACATCCCCGATTCACATCACAATTCTGGAAGAGCCTACAACATTCACTTGGGACTAGATTGAATTTTAGCACCGCTTTCCATCCACAAACTGATGGTCAAACAGAAAGGACAAATCAGGTGGTAGAAGATATGCTCAGGGCTTGTGTCATTGATTTTGGAGGAAGTTGGCATGATCACTTGCCTTTGGTAGAATTTGCATATAACAACAACTATCAAGCAAGCATACAAATGGCACCTTTTGAAGCTCTATATGGGAAAAGTTGTCGATCACCAATATGTTGGAATGAAATAGGGGAAAGGCAATTTCTAGGCCCCGATTTAATCAGGGATTCTACAGAGAAAATCAAGCTCATTCAGGAAAGGATGAAAATGGCACAAGATAGGCAGAAATCTTATGCTGACAATCGAAGGCGCGACTTAGAATTTCAAGTAGGAGAACATGTATATCTAAAGGTTTCTCCGGGTCGTGGTATTCGAAGATTTGGCATTAAAGGAAAGCTAACTCCAAGATTTATCGGTCCATTTGAAATCCTCGAAAGGATCGGTGAAGTGGCTTATAAATTGGCTTTGCCACCACAGTTAGCAGGAGTTCATGACGTATTTCACGTCTCGATGCTGAAGAAGTATGTGTATGATCCAGATCACATTATCACTTATGACAATCTGGAGATTCAGAAGGACTTGACATATGAACAAACGCCAATGAAGGTTTTGGAACGAGAAGTACGTCAACTCAGAAATAAGGTCATTCCTATGGTTAAGATTCAATGGAAGAAAGTATGGCCTTATGAAGCAACGTGGGAAACCGAATCAGCTATGAAGAAAAGATTTTTGAAAATATTTAACTGTAAGTACACTCTCCTCAATCCATGTTTTGAATTTGGGGACCAAATTCTTTTTAAGTGGGGGAGGGTGTAGTGCCCCAGGAATTTTAAATAATTTTCTAGAAATTATAAAGGCCTAAATAAATTTATAAATGGTTTATTTGATTAATAAGTCATTATGAGGCCAAGTGGTGTTAATCAATTAACCCAACCCACTTACTTAAAGTCGAAAAGGTTTTAACTCTGGCCCATTAAGTTTAGCTCACATTCTAGAAGGTATTTAAGCCTATCCACGGATTTTAAGGATAAATATTGATTATATAGATAATTATATGGATAATTATCAAAAGGGTTTTAATTTATTTGAACTCTACCCACGTTGATTGTAACGGTCCATAGGGTGACCGTCACAGCCATGTAACGCATAGTGTCTAGACCGTTACTCTGTGAATCCAGAAAAAACTAAAAGAGTTTGATTTCCTTTGAACTCTTGGGAACGAGTAATGTAATGGTCTATCGTGAGACCGTCACATATATCTAACGCACGGGACGTCGACCGTTACATACTGTGAGTTCCGTGAGTGAAAGAACTCATAAAAAGATTAGAACTTGATGTTCCTATCCACTATGGATCGACTTGGGAAGGCTTGTAATGTTACTAAGGACTCTTAGAGATTGGGATTTGATGAAATAAGGACTCTAAACTCGATCCAATCTTTAAACCCTAGCCTAAACTCTATAAATAGGGCATAGTTCTGAACTGTGCGACCCCTACTTTTGGGACGTAAAGAAGCAAGGTAATGAGTCATTATCTCAGGTAAGTTCTTTAGAGGTATTTGTTTACAATACTTTAGACTAACTCCCCTCCGAATTTCACATCTTTAGGTCAAGAGGGCGTGGAGTTAGAGCCTAAAGAAGTTGCTGAAAAAGTCACAAGAGAAGGAAGGGATCTAGGGCAATGTTCTCAACCAAATTCAGAAACTACAGTCTAAGTAAGAGGTAGGTTATCTCATGAACGGCAAAAACAACATGATAGGACTAAAACCCTCTGGTTTGATTGAATTCCATGCATTATAGAGCATTGATTTCTTGTTTTAATTGTTCTATGCACATCATGCACCTCTTAGCCAAATTAAGAAATTAAAACATGACTATTCATCTATTCATGATTACATATGCATGTAGATGGCCTTACTTCATTAACATGACTAGAAACTCATCATGTTTTGATAAAAGACATGATGTGAGTTGATCTCTTAGTTTCTATGATTATTTCTGTTAGCAGATACTGTAACGCATTATCATAGGACCGTCGCTTTCAAGTAACGGCCCTACGACAGACCGTTACAAACTCTGTAGTATTTGAATTGCACTGATGTTTCTAATGCGCTTGGACAGACGCGTTACATTCAAGTAACGGCTTGATCATGACCGTCACTTTCACTGTGACGCCCCCTCTTAAGACCGTTATATCTTGCGTTCTGTCAACCCTAAGATAGAAAATAACTTGCCAATATTATTTATTGATTAAGCATAGTTACTTAAGTTTTAACCTGATTATATGATTTTTAGGATATCTGATTGTGCATGATAGGTATTGCATGTTTTTATATCTTAATGATATTTTAAGGATATGTTAATTTCATGCCAAAATTCTATAGTCTTGTATTATAAAGCATGACTTTTTAACATTGTATTGACGGAGTTTTTATCATGATTTTCACATTGATTATACATATCTCTCTTCTATACGTACATGGCACATATTCCGGTATGTCGTCATTAGTTCACACTTTGCACTATAGGAACACCATCTTGGACATGAGGACATCTCTATTGTATAATCCTTCCAATGGACTAGGAAATCATTATTTCAAGGCCTCCGTAATTCTCCGCGAGCTTGGGATTCCCACTAGGACGCCGAGTTGGTTGTACCAATGAAAGCCCATTAATTAGAACACTCTTTTTTTTTTTCAAGCACAAAGTCATCTAGTGGCCGAAGGGAGAGTGCACCCCCATTCCAGAGGAAGGGAATGTTCTCACTCCACCAAACAAACCACTAAATGCTGATTTTATTGCTTTTGTATAGAACATGTACAATTCATTAGAGGCCGGAGAGACCAAGTCTCTAGTATAATGAAGCTGAAAAAAGCCTATACAAAACTCCTACGAAAATTAGGAACAGAAGAGGCATCCGCTAAAGCATAAGCTTTGGCTAGGATGGGCAGATCTTTAAAAGAGTGGAAGTCCTTATTGTGACCGATGAAGATAGCATGATTAGCAAGAGCATCAGCAACCTAGTTGATTTCTCTGTAGGTGTGAATGATGGGGCAACCACACATATAGAAGGCTTGTTGAATTTCTGCCCACCATGGAAGAAGAGACCAAGGGGGGTCCTTCTTATTGGATAACAAATCAACCATTACCATGGAATCCGTATATATGATTGACAATGGAATAGAATGCAGTCTGGCAAGGCGTAGGCCATCCAAAAGGGCTCTTCCTTCAGCAATCATATTTGAGCCATTACCGTAAAAATAGGAGAAACTCAACAAAACTTGACCATGGGGATTTCGGATGCAGCCACCACCTCCAGCCGGCCCTGGATTACCCTTACAAGCCCCATCGACATTGAGAGAGTAGTTAACAGAGGGGGGTTTCCATCTAATAATAGAAGTTGCCGGCCGTTTGATGTTAACATCAATACCAAATTCATGAATCGAGTTCCAGTAATCAGAACTAATACCATGTCTGAAATTGGTTTGCTGCACAATTTGTTTAATCTCCAAAAGAATATTATCAGCCACCCTTAGGATATTGGAAGAACAACCTTCATACCTGACCAAGCATCGGTATTTCCATGTCTCCCAAGATATCAAAATCACCACCAGAAGAGCTATAAAGCCTTTAGGGGAAGTAATATGGATGTCTGTGATGAATTGTTCTAGCCACGAGCAGAAGTTTGATGAATCCGAATTTAGAGTCAGCTAAGAGAGACCCAAACTTATTCCAAAGAAAGACAGCAGGTTCACTTTTCAGAAATAAATGGTCTTCATCTTCTTTATTCTTAGAGGATTGACAACAGGAGCAGCAAGATGCCAAATGTACACCACTTGATTGTACTCTGCTGTCAACTGGGACCGCCTGTTGTATGAGCTTCCAACAGAATAAAGCAGCCCTCGGAGGAAACTTGGTATTCAACAGCTTGCTGAAACCTGAACTGCTCTGCTGTACCATTTGCCCCTTTATAAACCTGTATGTGAATTTGATGCTGAACTTTCCAGAATTTGATAAGGACCAGATGGGGATATCCCTGCCATTCTGTAGAATAATATTCTGAAGGTCCCGCCGAGTCTGTTGATCAGTTATATGACTCCAAGCATTGTGTTGTAAATCTATTAAAACAGCCCTTACAGAGCAGTCCTCAAGAATAGATTGAAAAGGAGCCTGGTCAGATAAAGCTTTATGTTTATACCAAGTATCTTTAAAAAAATTAATAGATGAACCATCTTTAATGATCATCCGAAGACCAGTAAGTAGAATAGTTTTAGCCTTTACAAAGTCTCTAGTTCTAATCCCAGCTGGATATGGAGAGGTGCAGTCAGAAATATGGCAGCCTTGCAAATATTTACACCTAACAAACCGAGCCCAAAGAGAATTATTGAACAGTGAAAGCCACAGGAGTTTAACTTGGCAACAAATCTGAATATCAGCAAGACTTCTAATTCCCAGACCGCCACTAGCAATAGGATTGCATATTCTGTCCCATGATACCAAATGCTTCCTATGTGAAATGTCGACACCTTGCCAAAAAAAATTAGCACACATTTTGCCAATCTGTCTCTGGATGGTGCAAGGAACTGAAACAGCACTAGCTGAGTATATTGCCAGCGATGACAACACAGAGCGAATGAGGACAGCCCTACCAGCCTGTGATAAAAGTTTACTCTGCCATCCTGCTAGTCTGGAGTTAACTTTATCCAGGAGATATTTGAAATGTGTAACCTTGGTTTTTCCTTTGAACAAGGGGATCCCCAAGTAAGTGATGGTATTAGTTCTGTGCTGGTACCCAGTAAGTTGCTTTAATTTGTTTATAGATGAGACTGGCATATTTTTGGCCACAACAAAACAGCTTTTGGCAGCATTAATTCTCTAACCAGAGGACATTTCATATCTTCCCAGGAAAGACAATAAATGCTTAACTGAGGGAATGCTACCATTCAGAAAAATGATTGAGTCATCAGCATAAAGAATGTGAGATAACTGGGGAGAACCACGTGGCAGGTGATAATATTTGCATTTTCCAGAAGAGAATAAGAAGCTCAACCCTCTGCTCAAGACTTCCTCTGCTAAAATGAATAAGGCAGGGGCTAAAGGATCTCCTTGGCAAACCCCTCTGGATGACTTAAAGTAACCATGAATCTGACCATTGAAAGATATAGAGAACCAGCAATTCATCAAGAGTTGAGCAATGAGAGACACAAACCTGTTAGAAAAACCAAATTTTCTCATTGTATAAAGAAGAAAGTCCCATTCAATACGGTCATAGGCTTTGGCCATGTCAAGTTTAATGAGCATATTATGCCCTCTAATCGGTCTATCTAACTCCATAAAAAGCTCCCTGGCCAGTAGAAAATTATCTGTTATCAGTCTCCCACTAATAAATCCACTTTGCTCACTTGAAATAATCATAGGAAGAACATGCCTCAGCCAGTCACTCAAAATTTTAGACACAATTTTATAAGTAAAGTTGCACAGACTTATTGGCCTGAAGTCCACAAATGAGGAAGGGTTCTTGACTTTTGGAATCAAGCAAATAATAGTGGAGGTGACTCCCTGCGGAAGACCCCACCCTTGAAAAAAACTCTGAACAGTATTAATCACATCCGTGCAAACAACATCCCAACAGAAGGTGAAGAAACCTCCTGTGAAACCATCTGGACCTGGAGAACTGTTACCTGACAGGGAGAAGACCGCTTTCTTGATCTCATCAGCAGAAGGAACTAAACATAATGAAGAGTTCTGATCATCAGTAATCAGAGAAGGAATAACAGAAAAGAGGCTTTCTTCTAGACTGTGTTCCTCAGAAGTAAGCAGAGATTTGAAGTAATCAACAGCCCCAGCAAGCAAGGAGGCTTGATCTTCCACCCAGGTATTGTCCACCTTGAGTTTTTGGATGTAATTCCTCTGCCTTTTGACCTTAGTGTAATGATGAAAAAATTGTGTATTTCTGTCTCCAGACTGAATCCACTGAACTCTGGATTTTTGATACCAAAAAATCTCCTCCCTAGCTAGTATCATCTTCATCTCTACATTAGCTTTATTAAGTGTGGCTCTATTCTCAGCAGTGGGATTTTCATCATAACAAGCTTGAGCTCGTTCAACAAAATGAGCGGTGTCATCTTTGACCTTATGAATATTGCCAAAGATATCTTTATTCCAGCTTCTGAGATGAATCTTTAGATTTTTCAGTTTACTTTGAAGGGCATGGAATGGATGAACATCAGTCTGAGTAACTTTATTCCATTGATCCTTGACGAAATCTAGAAATTCAGAATGGGTGTGCCACATATGTTGGTAGATAAACCTCCTCGGGGTTAAACTAACAGAGCTTGTCGAAATCAAGAGGGGAGCATGATCAGAAGGGCCCCTTGATAAGTGTTTAACTGACAATCTAAATCCTTTTTCCAGCCACAAGGAGTTGTAAAGAATCCTGTCCAGCCGAGCTCTGATGTGAGTGGGGCCTAACTGATTATTTGACCAAGTGAAATTAGAACCTGAATATCCAGCATCAACAAGACCAACTGCTAAAAGGAAACCTTGAAAATCAGACATAGCTACCACCGAAGGGAGATTACCTCCAATTTTCTCTTCAGGAGACAAACACAATTAAAATCACCTCCTATTATCCATGGGATAGAAACCCCTTGACTAAAAGCCATTAAAGAATCAAACATTTCTCTACAAAGATCACTACTGCAGGAAGCATATATAACAGTAAACAACAGAAAAATGGAGCCTTCTTCCTGAATGCCCACAGTCAAATACTGAGGATGCAACTGCATAATTTGCAAATTTAAACTGGAATTGTAAAATAGCCAGATTTTTGAAGAATCACCATTGTTGCCAATCACAGACTGCATTTTGATTTTCCAGGCTACTCCTTGAGCACGCTTGAAACTAATGCAAGGTTCAGATATTGCAGCCATGCTAACATCATGAGCTCTGATAAGCTGAGCAAGACTTCGGATAGTGGTCTTATTGCCAATTCCTCTGACATTCCAAACCAAAGCTGATTTAATCATTGCTAAAAGGAGGGAAAGAATGAGCAGCCAATACCTTGGCTTTGGCCCTTGTTAATCAGGCATCACTAAATAAGACTCCGGGCAGTATAGAAGCAGAGTTTGATTTCAGGAATAAATTCTTTGAACAGTTACTGAATTGGCATACCATTTTGACATTCTCAGCAGCTGATAGTTTTGAAACCACTTCAGCATTAGCAGCCTTAAGAATTCTTTGATCCATGCATGAGACTACTTGACTAAGGCCCAGGTAAGTTCCCTGCATCTCTCCTGAAGGCTGATGGATTGAAGGTAGCTCCTCAAATTCTGAAATTTCCTCAATACAAGGAAGGGAGACATGATTTAAAATCATAGGAACATTGCAACATTTCCTAGGCTTTGTACCATTAATATCATCTTCTCCCAAAGGACCAGAAGAGGCAGAGGGCAAAATGCTGCATGATCCTTCTGAGCCAGAAAGGTATCCATCAACTTTCTTAACTTGAATTTTCACAGTCTCCGGATCTTTTTCTTTTTCCTCAGAAACCTGATTTAGGACTGAGAATCTATTTGCATCTGTAACTGATATCTCATCAATTATAACCTTCTTCGGCTTATATTCTTGCCGTATATTTCTTTGTCCTTCATGATCTTCCGTAATTTTCCTGGCGGGAATTTTACCTTTTTTCTTTTTGCACTCCTTTTCCGAGTGACCAATCTTATGACAAAATGAACATAGCTGAGGGACTCTATGATAGTTGATCAGCTGCCAGAATCCTCCATTGCCAATACCAATCTAGATCCTATCTCTCCTTTGTTTGTCAAGATTCAGTTCTATGCAAACCAGAGCCTCTGAGGTGTTCGTCATCGCAGCTGTGGTTTCATGAATTCGAAGCACCTGACCAATATTGCCAGCTATAGAACGCAACATGTCTTCATGTTAGAAGTTTACAGGAAGCTCCGGAAAACCAATCCAGACAGGTATAATAGACGGATCAGACTCGAAGTCGAAATCCTGCTGCCATTTGAAAAATCTGAACATAAAACCTTTGATAAAAAAACTTTTATGTAAAAGAACCCTTAACTAATCAGTCTCGTTTCCTAGACGGATTAAGAGATGTCTAGGGTTCATACGGCTGATGATCGGCTCGGCATTCAGATGAAGGTGTTGAACTAGACAAGCCTTGACTTCTGGAATCGATGGACGGCCATATAAACACTTAGCAATTATAGCATACTGGAGATGATCGCAAGATACCTGAATGTCATCCTGCGAAAAGAACACGGCCGGTTCTCCCTGATCCGTGAACGCAGGAAGCTTCACCGGAATGCGACGGCGAGGATTTTGACGAGACTCCAGGAGAGACTGAGCATAAGACTTCCGAGATATCACAGGAATATCTTCTGCTGGAGGTTCTATCCCAAGCTCAGGGGGTATTACCTCCCCCGCCGCACCCGCCATGGCCGGCGGGGAGGGAGCTCTGCGAAACGAAAAGAGACAGGGGCGGGAAAACACTCAGAGCTTCTCTCACTAGAAACGAAGAAAGACAAAGTCTTAGTAGAGCTTCTCACTAGAACACTCTATCGTGGTTTTGATTCTTGAAATGTAACGGCCTTGAACTGGACCGTCAGGATTACGTAACGGCCCAGTGCCAGACCGTCACATTCCTCTGGGTCTATTTTTATCCTTCTGGACTCGGATCACTGTAACGGCCTATTACTGGCGCGTTACATAATGTAACGGCCCAGCCAATGACCGTTACATAGCTTGCATTTGTTAACCCAAGGTTTGACGAAGGGTTGATATTCCAATGATTCTAGACAAACCTTGATGATCTAGAACTTGTCATATTGCTTAAATTGATCTAATGTAATGGAAGTAAAGGAAAATACCGTTATGCTGTCGATTTATTTCTATGAGCATGACATTGTTTAAAGTCTATTTCTTGACTCCTACATTCTTATGTTGAAGCATTCATTCATTGATTTTAGTTATCATGGAATTATTGGAAGTGCTATATTCTGGGCCATACGTTACTGCTATACTGCGTGGAAGTAGCTTAATTTATAATTGAAGATGCGATCGAGCACTGATTGTGTTCAAGGGCTCTATGCTAGTCCCCTCGGCTGATTGCCGGAAACATACTATTTTATAAACCATGGGGTATGATGCTACTGGCGTCGCATTGCGCTGGGAGTACTATTTCTATAAATAAGTGAAGATCCACGGCACAACATGACATTCTTGCTTGATATTCCACAGAACCTCACGAAGCATTTGCTCTTAAGCATAAGATGCTAAAGTGAGGAATATATGGCTTGCTAGTACATTCTCGATATATTCTTGTTCATTAAAGGCCAATAACATATTTTTGTCCTATTCTTACTAGTTCATTCTTGTTCTCATTCCATCTTGTATGATTGTCTTGTTACTTTGATTTAATCGCATGATCGTCGCATTGCATGATTTTACCTTATTTATTTAGAGCAAAAATGTTAATCACTTTAATAATGCCTTCATGTTGATGCGAAGATACCTACTGTGCAAGTGTGCTCATTACCTATTTCTAATGTTTTTCAGGAGATGGAAATAGTTCGAATTCGGATTCGGGTGATTCAAGTAGCGGGTCCAAGAGCGATTAAATGTTATTATGACAATAGTGAAGACATAGGAAGTCTAAATTGTTTAGATTGAGTCAATGTAATTTTCCTATTTCTTGAGTCTAGTAGAATGAAAATCAAATTAGTGATTGTATCTTGAATATTGAGCATTATGAAATAAAGTTGAAGTTTGATTAAATCTTGTGCAATTGCATCTAATAGTGTGATTGTCTTGCGCTCTGATTGATTCTTGCTTGCAAGAGGCTTACCATGCCGGCTGTTTGCGCTCCCCGAGCGAGTCTTCCACTGTAATTAAAGGCTCGGGGCGTGACACACAATCTCTACAACCAAAGGAGAAACCAACATACCTCCGACCAATGGAAGAATCTCCACGCTCGACCTGACCTTAAACCTCACGCATGCTGGGAACAACACCAAGAAAACTATTACCTCGTCAGGTCAGCGCCTCCGACACACTCGGTGAGTGTCACGTCGAACCACGATCACAGCATCTCTCGGTGCACCACCACTGTAATTCCTAGAACTACAACACGCCACGCCAAGAGCAGCAATACGAGCCATAATCGATAACCGCCGATGCTCATCCCCGAGTCCCGAAATCACCGCTGAACCTTCTCATCTCAAACCAAATCCAAAGCGAACACAACCCATCCGCACACAAGAGCGCAGGAGCAAGACTTACTGAGACACCACAGCCCAATCCTGCCTCAAAATCAGCAAACCAATCAGGACCGACACCCAATTTCTGACGCCATAGAGCACGACAAGAACATCAGGCTCGACGAAACAGCAGCTCACCGATAAGATCCTCCGCTCACCCGAGCACACTTCTTGATCAGAGCACCCGCTCTACCACCTTAAACCACAATCTTAACACATTAGGGGCTGGATAAACCTCAAGCTGGAGTGGCCTGACTCAACAATAGCTCCCTCAGAGCACACTCACAGCCACTTGACCACGGATAATTGTCGCCAGCCACCTGACCTTGTTGCAAAAACCTCAAACGTAGCACCGCAAATCCGCGCCTACCGGCAACCTCTGCTCAACGTAGCACAACTGGGGCCACCACCAATGTGGGAGAAAGCTCTCGACCTCGATCCGTAGACCCCACGCCGACACGGAAGCCGCGAACAGCAACCACCTTAACAACACCATGCGACGCACTCAAGCTCTCAAGCGAGAAACCAAGCGGGAAAACATGCACGAAACCCTATGCCAGCTGCCAACTATACTGTACCTTATGGATTCTGATCACTGCAATATCTTGAATTCCTATGTACGTCCACAACCACCGCTGTGATACCAGCTATAGCGACCCAAGATCCGAATACCGGGAAGAACCTGATACCAATCGAATCCTGGCCCGCCGCCCACAAGCCGAAGGGCTCGGAAGGGCTAAAATGTGTGTGGAGGTACAAAGAAATAGGAAATAATACATGATAATTCAACAATTAATTGAAATAAATGAACAACTACAACAGAATGCAGTCCAACAGAAAGTACAATCTAAAGCAGTAAAATGTATCACATGCCAAGTGAACACTCGGCCCGGCGAGTTGGTAACTAAGAACCTCCGAACAACACCCTCGAACCTAGAGGAAGAACCACCGCACCTGAAAAGCAGGGGTGAGTCTCCTATCACTGGCTCAGTAGGGATCCCGCGGAACCCCAACCGAGAACAACGGCGATAGCGGAAAGGAAAAATAGCTACAACTATAGCAGGAACAGCGAACCGGTGGTCGGTCAAAACTCGGCACTACAGCTACTCCTACTATATTAGGAAAACATGCCCCGATCTTATAATCGGGGGGCTACCGAACTAACGGAACATCCTCTGGCTTCTCCGCTAGAAGAAACGATCACGACCTCATAATCGTGGACTTAACACTGTCAGGGAAACCCTCGGTGACGCTCACCGATAAAACCCCTAGACCTCTACCTCGGGAACACTCCCTAAAACTATCGGGTAAACCACGTCTCGCAGACGGGAAACGGAACCCAAAAATAGGAGAGTCACGTCTCACGTAATAGGAGTACCTGCCCACCAGAAGCAAGGCCGGATGCGCCCACTAACGACTTAGTCCACAGCCTCAGGTGTCTCGCTACGGCTCCCCAGGCGGAGACTGAGACACCGTACAAGTAACCACAGAACATAGAACAAGGGTCTAGGCGGGGTCGTGCTCATCAGCACGCGTCTGAAGTCCCCTACCACATGTGCACACACTGACTGACTGCGCTACATCAGGCCCTCTAGCTGGTATTCCTCCCGGCCCGGACTCGATCCGCCATAGTGGGAGGCTCTACGGCAACCAGCCTAAAGCTGTCTCTCTCAGGTAAAGCCTCGCCACCACTCCCTAGTGGGACCACACGCGTGTCGGAAGGCTACGATTAATGGGGAGTCACTGATGTGACCACTCTCCGAGGAGAACTCCGAGAAGCACGCACGCACCCTACGTGAAAGTCGAGAAGAACCAAGTGGCACCGAGCCACTAGACTCTGGACAGTCCTCTAGACTTACTAAATCCAATGGTCCTTGAGTTATGAGACTCGGGGTCAAGACCGTTGCACCGAATGGCTCCACGCCGTCAATCTACCCTAGCCCTAGGGTCAGAAATCTTGGCACGATGACTCACGAGGTAGTTCACAACTGCTGAGATCATTCCCTCAAAAAGGGAACTGAGAAACCCTCTAGTCCCAGGCAGGATAACTGGACTCACAGTCCACAGGCCACACACATGGCCCACACGGAAAGCACAGAAGCATGATTCCCAAGGTAGCTCACAAGCAACCACGCAGATTCCCATCGCAGGGAAAAGTGGGAACCCTCCAACTCTAGGCTGGGCAATTGGACTCGCAGTCCAAGGCCATACACTTGGCCCACTCAGGAATCATCTTCTAGGTAGACTCACAACAGGCAGGGGAAACCCCACCGCACTCACACCGATACACGGTGACTCGATCGAGCGTAACACGAAAGCCCGAAACACATGGGGTCACTCGGACCCAACACACCTATGTGCACACTAATCGAGAGAACATGGTACCTCCAGACACCCCAGAAACACAGACACGGAACACAAGGGGTGTCCGGGACACTCACGAGGCCGAAAGTTGGCCACTGGGTCACAACCGGGTCAACCGGAGACCAACACGACAGTAAACGATACGACGAGCATGAAGAATCGCCTAGTGGTCAACCCCTGGACCGCTAAGGAAAGGCTAGCGGTCTAACGCTGGACTGCTAAACCCACTGGCAGTTTATCGCATGACCGCCAGCCTTGAACTGACATAGGGGGACCCCTAGCGGTCTCCCCATGATCGCTTGGCACCCCTAGCGGTCTCTGGAACGACCGCTAAATCGTCCCGAGCCCAAAAATGGCGAAAATCATGAGAATGTCCATTCCACGCCCCATTCGCGCCCACGTGAAGTGGAAAATAAGGGGAAACTAGTCCCTTACCTCTCTAGCAGTGAGAGGACCCATTTAAACCCCAAAAATACGATCAAAACTCTAGATTGGGCTCACTCCCTAAAAATATACGTTTTCCCCAAAATTCACAAATAAGCCCGCTCGGCTCACCACGGCCTACCAAACTCGTGGGAAATGAAATACACGAGCTGGGGGTCCATCTCCCTACCTCCACTGAAGATTCCGCGCCCCGAGAATGCCGATCTGTGAAGAAATGTCGTTTAAACCTCCGCCGGTTCACGAACGCGCCACTGAGCTTCCACGCACCACCGGCCCTCGATCCTCGACCCGTTCCTCGTTCCTCGCCTCCCGCCATCGCCGCCTCGCCCTCCTCCGCCACCGTCGGTCGCCCGGGGAGAGAGGGGGAGAGAAAGAGATGAGAGAGAGTGAGAAAGAGAGAATGGGGAGAGAGAGAGGTTAAGGGGTTATTATAGGAAAATCTGAAAATTCTGGAAAATACCAAAAAATAGGAAAAATACCCCACACGATCCTCAGAAAATGCACAATGCAGTAGTAACGTCCCTGTGTCGGAGAACGTAACGGTTCACCCTACACGGGGCTCCAAAGGTCCGATTGACGAAAAACACGCGTAAAACCCAAAACGCAACCCGGGACCCACATAGGCGCTCTGAAAGTTCCAAAAAAATACCGGCGTGCTCCTCACAACGCCACGGACCCAAGTAAATTCACGGGCACACCACCAATGGGTCCGACAATCTGGTATAAATACTTTGAAGCTCAATTGGATGCAATCCGCAATCCGCGATCTGCGGATAGACGATCTGAAACTCACGAATCCTGATTCGAGAAACATCCAAAAAACCCGGGGCATTACAGTCTTTCAGTGGGTGGCCCTAGCGAGGCCATTTTGAGCCAACCCCTTCACATTTCTTTCAAGTATGCCAACGGATGGGGGCTGGACCACCTCGGCCTATATTATCATTTTTCTTCTCACGGTCATTCAGACCTAGCGTCGTTGGCCGAGCGATGTGAATTGATAGGAGATGTATGTTGGCTAAGTTGCGAGGCTGCTTCAAGAGACAAACTTCCTTCGCTATTTTACTGGCCACTTTCTCCTCTATATACGGGGCCAGCAGGTATTCTTCATTCATCGACTTCAGCCTCTAGTTTACTTCTCTCCTTTTGTTGCGCTATGCATCACCTTCACTCTTGTGCATATGTAGTTCGGCTCACCTCGGAGGAGGCTAAGCATTTCAGGGAGCTAATCATAATGGCTTAAAAGCCATTATATTTTAAGACCCTAGAGGCGGCTCCAACCACTACCCCCAGCCATCTGGTGATTCACGGAAGCGGACGAGGTCCCAAGTGAGGGAAGCCGTAACTCGAGCGAAAAGAGCCCGCAAGAAGAAGGCTATAGACACAGAACCATCGGTTACTCTGCCAGTCATGGTCACCTTTGAATAATTTGAGGCTTCTCAAGCACAAGCGCGCCCGACCGAAGGTACATCCTCTTTTACACCTCATTTCCGTATTTGGCCATATGAGCTGATTTTCATCAGTCCCCGCCACCCCACCGATGATGGTCATGCAAAACGTTACTGCTCCTGTAGGAGTTGAAGAGGGAGGAGATGGAGTGCTAGCTGCTCCTCTTGTTGAAGGAAATTTACCTTCCCCCACCCCCAGCCATGAGATGGAGGGTAATTCACAGTCCACCCTCGGAGTTTCTCTGATTCATTATATAGCGGGCTCATGTTAGTGCTTCCCTGTTTTAGCTTTTGTTGAGGTTAGTCCACCTTCTCTTCCTGCCGTAGAGCCTGTTGAGGAAGTTCTTGCAAAGCAAGTTGCTCTCCCAGCAAGTCTTTCGGTGCTCGAAGTTGGCTCACCCATCCCTTCTACTGCGGAGCCGGTTGAGTAGGCTCTTGCTGAGCAAGCTGTGTCTACTGCAAGCTGTTCTACTAGGGAGCTAACTATTTTTGAAGAGAAAAGTTCGGGCTCCGAGCAAAGCCCGTCTCCGATGGAGCAAGTGGATTATAGTGGCGGCTCTAGTAACGAAGAGTCTCCTTGGGCGGAGATAGAGACTGAAGATGCCGCGCTCTCCTCTGCTTATGAAAGCGACTTCACAACTTTCAGCCCGCCACGACTAACATGGAGTGGCCTCGGGTCATTCGGCCCCTCCGTAGGAGAAGGGGTAGCAATGATGGAGGTGGAGGGCTCCACTGTCGGAGATTTAAGCGTGGTGTCAGCTGAGGTGAGATTCCTCCTTCTATGCCTGTGCTTTATTCTCATTATTTATCATATCAACCCTCTGAGATATTTTATGCATATTCTTCTTAAAGACTCACATCGTTCCGGCCAAAGTGGCCTTGCCGGCCGTGACTGTAAAGGTATCTCTTCCACCTTTCGGCGTGGGTCAACCAGTATTTTTGCCTGTCTTGAGACCCATAGCTTTGAGATATCCGAAGGATTATGCTATGACAGTGGGCTTTGAAGCGCCGGGGATAATCGCAGGACTTGACCAGCCAACAATGGTTCTGGAGCAGTCGCAGCTTGTCATTGATGATGAGCCACCTTAGGGCGAGGAAGACACTCTTGTAGTAGAATCGGGAAAGATTGCAAAAGAGGCTACCGAGGTTTCTACAACCCTGGCGCTAGCCATTGAAGTAGCATCGGCAGAGGCTGGCCGAGCCGAGTATAGCGAACAACCACCTCCTGCTCCTAAAGTTCATGTTATGACGTCATCGCCACAGGTTGGAAAAGAGGCTACTGTCATCGATACTCCTTTAACTGTGCCAACCGTGAGAGCTGGTCATAGTGCTGGTGCTATACTGGATATGCCTTTGTTGTCCTTAGAGCCGAACGAGGATATTTGGGCCGCAGTCGACAGCCAAGTAGAATTCCATCTCCCGGATACGCCATCACTCGGTTTACAATCATCGAGTGAACTGGTATGGCAGAACCTGGAGATATTGCAGCAAACTATATCGACCTGCCGCGACTTGTCATATGTGCAACTGCGGGGACTCGTAGAGCACCTCTCTTGTACACTTTTGGCTCTTGGCTGCCCCATGGAGGATTGGACGTAGCGAGTAATTCTACTGTTGAAATATGTAAATAGAAGGGAGTTTATCGGCCGTGACCTAGCAGACCAACTGACGGTCTTAAAATTTGAGTGGGTAGAGTGTCAAACTATCCTCGAGTCATTGAGGAGAACTGCCCGACAAGTGCGGGATACTGCTGATGTTGCTGCTCAGCGTAGTACTTTCTTCGAGACTCGGATATCTGAATTACAGGCTGAGCTTGCCCGGGATAAAGTAGAGCTGGAGCAAGTGGACCAATTAAGGGTCCAAAACATGGAGGAGGCTGAGATGGCAGAAGGGCAAGCCGTATCCCTTGAAGATAAATTGATGGGGATGCAAGCTGAAGAATCTCACCTACAGGAGCAGAGCCGCTATCCATCTCTGGGGATCTTGGAGCTTGAGGACATCTTCCGTTGTTCGCCGCAATAGTTCCTTTGTTTCCCTTTTCTTGCAAATCTTCATGTGTTTCGGGGGATGCCCCGCAGTGCTATGTACTCTTCTTTTTGTGTAATGAAGTTTCTTCAACTCTTGCCTTGCACATTTGATGACGAATTATAGCGCTCTCTTTTTCTCCATCTCTCTCTCTTTTTGGCCAATTTAAATAGAGGCGCGTGACTAATCCAACTCGGGATACATTAGCTGCTGGGGCAGGATAGCGCTCACACCTTCAGGGAAGGTGAGAGGAGTTTGCTCCACTGCGGTGTAACTTCTCCGAGGACAAGATTCGATTAGCCTAGGTAAGAAATATCATCGGCTGAATGCCGAAGGATCAAGGGGATTTATTTGTCGGCAAGGCCAAAATGTTGGGTGAGTGGTTTGTTAATAGATCTCGCCGAAGGTGACGGGATTTTAAAATGACACACTTGTCGGTGTGCTTAGATGCCAAAGCAAATAGCGGGTTTATTTTTTTTTTTTGACAGGGACGAAGGGTCCAAGCCAAAGGCTAATTTATCGATTTCGTCGATGATGATGAAAGTCGATGGTAGGTTTATTCATCGGCATGGGGAATGCCGAAGCAAAGGAGTTTGCTTATCGACGGGGATGAAAGGTCCCGGTCGATGGTCTGTTCATCGATTTCGTCGATGATGATGAAAATTGACGATAGGTTTGTTCATCGGCATTGGCTAAATGTCGAAGCAAAGGAGTTCGTTTATCGACGGGGTCGACAGTTTGTTCATCGATTTCACCGATGATGACAAAGATCGATGGTAGGTTTTTCATCGGCATGGGGAATGCCGAAGAAAAAGAATTTTTTATCGATGGGGACGAAAGGTCAGGGTCGACGTTTGTTCATCGATTTCGCCGATGATGACGAAGATCGATGGTAGGTTTGTTCATCGACATGGGGAATATCGAAGCGAAGGAGTTTGTTTATCGATGGGGATGAAAGGTCCGGGTCGACGGTTTGTTTATCGATTTCACTGGTGATGATGAAAATCAATGGTAGGTTTGTTCAACGGCATGGGGAATGCCGAAGCGAAGGAGTTTGTTTATCGATGGGGATGAAAGGTCCGGGTCGACGGTTTGTTCATCGATTTCGCCGATGATGACGAAGATCGATGGTAGGTTTGTTCATCGGCATGAGGAATGCCGAAGCAAAGGAGTTTATTTATCAACAGGGACGAAAGGTCTAGGTCGACGGTTTGTTCATCGATTTTGCCGATGATGACGAAGATCGATGGTAGGTTTGTTCATCGGCATGGGGAATGACGAAGCAAAGGAGTTTGTTTATTGACGGGGACGAAAGGTCCGAGTCTATGGTTTGTTCATTGATTTCATCGATGATGACGAAGATCAATGGTAGGTTTGTTCATCGGCATGGGGAACGCCGAAGCAAAGGAGTTTGTTATAGCACAGGCGTAAGGCTTATGCCGGTGGGACGTGTAGGAGTATTCTTATGGGGAGTTTCATAGGGATGAATGTAGAAGGGAACTTTTGATTACCACATTACTGGCCCAAGCGCCCTTTCGAGTTCTCACCGGAGCCAGCCCCCTCGTGCTTTTGCCCACACGCCCTCTTGGGTTTTCACGTTGCGGGGTGCCCGATTTTGCCTGCAGTGCCCTTTCGGGTTTTTGCCACAGCCGGGTTGTAGCCATTTTTTCCCTTGCCTAGGATGTATCAACAAGCCCGGTGGGGCACCTCTATTTTAAGCCCCATTTTTTTAATAGACATATTCGCCATTCCCTAACGAGGTATTTGGCAATGGTTTAGTTTGATCACTGTCGTTGGGCTGATGCCGAAGCAAAGACGAGTTTAATCGTCAACGAGGACGAAGGGTCCCGGTTAACGGTATGTTCATCGATCTCGATGATGATGACGAGGATCAGCGTTGATTTGTTCATCGGCATTGGCTAGATGCCGAAGCAAAGATAGGTTTAATCATTAACGATGATGAAATGTCTGGGTTAACGGTATGTTCACGGATCTCGATGATGATGACGAGGATCAGCGTTGGTTTGTTCATCGACATTGGCTAAATACTGAAGCAAAGATAGGTTTAATCATTAACGAGGATGAAAGGTCCGAGTTAACGGTATGTTCACCGATCTCGACGAGGATCAACGCTGGTTTGTTCATCGGCATTGGTTAGATGCTGAAGTAAAGATAGGTTTAATCATTAACGAGTATGAAAGGTCCGGGTTAACGGTATGTTCACTGATCTCGACGATGATGACGAGGATTAGTGTTGGCTTGTTCATCGGCATTGGCTAAATGCCAAAGCAAAGATAGGTTTAATCATAAACGAGGATGAAAGGTCCGGATTAACAGTATGTGAAAGCAGACCTCCGGTGGGACTTGTATTAACTAGGCCGGACAATGTTCATTCGTTGGGAAGAAGCTAATGCCAACGCAAGGTTTATGCGCCACCTCGGGCGTAAGGCCCGTAATGGCGATCATGTGAATATTGGCTAGGGCACGAGGCCTTGTACCGGGAAAGGGTATATTCTTTGGCAAGAAGGTAATGCCAATGCAAGGAAAGAGTTTACGCGTCGATTCGGATGTAAGGTCCGTAATGGCGATGATGTGTAGATAGCGGCTAGGGCACGAAGCCTTGCGCCGGAAGAGGCGTATTCATTGGCAAGGAGGTAATGCCAATGCAAGGAAAAAGTTTACGCGTCGATTCGAATGTAAGGTCCGTAATGGCGATGATGTGTAGATAGCGGCTAGGGCACGAAGCCTTGTGCCGGAAGAGGCGTATTCATTGGCAAGGAGGTAATGCCAACACAAGGAAAGAGTTTACACGCCGATTAAGACGTAAGGTCCGTAATGGCGATGATGTGTAGATAGTGGCTAGGGCACGAAGCCTTGCACCGGAAGAGGCATATTCATTGGCAAGGAGGTAATGCCAATGCAAGGAAAGAGTTTATGCGTCGATTCAAATGTAACGTTCGCAATGGCGATGATGTGTAGATAGTGGCTAGGGCACGAAGCCTTGCGCCGGAAGAGGCGTTGATGTAAAACAGCCCTAGGATGACTAAATATGTAATGGACAACCTAGGACCAAGATCCACAAGCATACAAGCTCTCCAATGATTCTCACAATAGCGTCTTACTCACACGGCACACGCGATCACCCGGCGGGGCCGGGGGATGATGGCAAGGGTCCGAGGAGGGACCCAATGACTCTAAAGGACTTAGTTTGCTTAGGCTGACCCCAAAGGGTCTAGGATTCCCCAAATTCGTGGGTGGCTGGCCCGCTGGGCGGGGTGTGGGTGGCACTCTCTCACGGTCCGCGGTGGACACTAACAAACTAGCATATAAGTACGGGCCCTCTTCTCACCGCCGACGGGCAATCAAAGCAATACTAAACTTGCAGAATGAAGGCAACTAAGGAGATATCAGACGCTCACCTGATCGGTGTGAAGACACCGATCCCGCTCGGAGACGAGGGCGCGCCGGGAGGCGAGGGTATACAACCGATCGCCGCGGCGATGTAGCTTGACCTGAAAATGCAATGATGTACAACACTACGCCTCGCACAGGAGGGGTGATCTTGGGGTAGGGATTAGACTTAGTACATCCAAAACTACCTCCACGCAGGGAGGAGCCTTCAGCCGGCCAAGCGGGGTGGGGATTACGCAATGAAAACGTTATCTTCCGGGCTCCACCGGTTCTGCCTTGCTTCAGGTTCGCTGGACAGACAGTCGGAGACGGTGCTGCCAAGGGCTCCAAAGAGCTCGGATCTTGACGAGACCAGCGCCAAAAGTTTACCAACTGACAGGGGATGAAGCTTGAATTTTTGGGGAAGCTTTGATTCTCGGGGCTGACCGCACCGGCGACTGGAACAGGGCACCAGCGTCTGGTCTCTGGCTGGTACCGGACTAAAGCAGTAGGTTGCAGAAGTCACTGTGGGCTCTCCCGAACTCCGATTGGAATGAAACTGGTGGTGATGCGATCGTGATCGGGGTAGCTTCGAGCTGGAGTTGACGGGGATGCAATCTGATGTCGGTGGAGAGAGGGGTGACCGGAGGAGTGTGGACTGGTCTAACCTGAGATCACAGGGGGCAGTCTGCCCTCTCCGACGAAGAAAATTGGAACAGGGGGTTCCGGTGGCCGATTGAGTCCCTTCTTCTTCGAGGTGGCAGCTAACTAGATGTAGTTTCTCTCCTCCAAAAATGGTGCTCAGAGCCTTCACCAGCTGGCCGTGGCAGAGTCTGCAACCGGACTGGTTGATTCTGCCTCTGTCTGGTGCAGAACAATGGGGCTGGTTGCAGAGGGTGCCATGATCTCCACAAAGCTCTGATGGGTACAAGACCTGAACCGTTGGAACCGTGGTCGAGTCTTCTTTCTGTCGGTGCCAACGGCAGGGTCGGCAGGTGTCGGAGAAGACCGGGACGATCAGATGAGTGGAGGGATGTCAGTTCTGGCTCCTGTAAACTGACCTGACACACTTGGAGTAGAAAATTCGTAACTTTTGATGTCGATGTCCAAATGCAACTCTGCTTCTTCAAGATGAAAGAGGACTTGAGAGGGAAGGAATTTGCTGAAGAAAGCTTGATCTGAATCCCAAAGGGTTCGTCGTGGCCGAGCTTCCACTCTCGCTCTGGTTCTCTGCCTGGGTTCTTCTGCGCAGTCGAGGGAGATCGGCCGCTGTGGACGGCTCGGAGCTCGGATGCCGACGAAACCACCTCGCTTGTAAGCTCTCTGGACAACCTTTCCAGAGATGTAGGCCTTGCCACCAGGAGGAGCAGGGACCGGCTGGGGATGACGCGACTTTCGGGCCTCACTCTGCTACCTGCGACCTGCTACTTGAAGCTGCAACTTGCAAGAACAAGGGGAGGGGCAAAGGGAGTTAGCACAGATTGGGGGGATGGCTGATGGTTTGTGGATATGGGAAGGACGTGGCTAGGGCTTCTGGAGGGTCTGGAGTGGCAGGGGTAGATGGAGAGGGGGGCTGGAGCAGCTAGGGGTGGAGATGGGGGGTGGAGGTGCACTAGAGAGAGGGTGAGTGTGAGAGGAGGATGGGGGACGAACTTGGCTGTTGGGGGGAGATGGATTTCGACCTAGGGTGGTTTAGGAGGTGGGGAGATGGAAGGGCACAGCCCTAGGGAGAGGGAAATTCGAATTTGGGCTTTGGGAGGGGTTAATTCAGTCTTGGGAAGAGGGAGGGTTGCTTGGGAGAGTGGAAAGGTGCCTAGGAGAAGGGGTTTCCACCTAGGGGTTGGAGGGGGAATTGAATGAATGCATGGGGAAGGGGAAGGGGCCTTAATGAGAGGTGAATGGGGAGGAGAGAGAATGAATTTCGAATTTGGGGTGGGGAGGAGAGAGAAAGGGGGGCACAACCCACTTAGAGAGAGTGATAGTGAGTGAGAGAGAGAGAGAGAGAGAGAGAGAGAGAGAGAGAGAGAGAGAGAGAGAGAGGGAGGTATTGAGATGGAGATGGCAAATGCCTTTCAATATTCATCAAAGTTGTTTCAATGAGAGGGAGGGGAGGCCTATTTATAGGCATCCACTCTTTACATGACCATAGTACCCTTGACAATTAGATAAAAGACCGGGCATATCCTAGACTCAACCTAATGGGCCCATAACTAAGGTAATAAGGCCCAATTAAGCATACAAAGGGAAATGGACTAGAACCACATGACTTAATAAAGAGAAATACAATGATAGGACTCAATAAAAGGAAAATTCATAAAATGAAACTAAGGAAATGAAGATAACAAGTGTGGATCACAGTCAGTCCACATCAAGAGTGTGCAGGCGACCCGAGCTAGAGGGAGTGTCGTGAGATGCCCTCATCAGGCGTATTCATTGGCAAGGAGGTAATGCCAATGCAAGGAAAGATTTTATGCGCCGATTTGGACGTAAGGTTTGTAATGGCGATGATGTGTAGATAGAGACTAGGGCACGAAGCCTTGCGCTGGAAGAGGCATATTCATTAGCAAGGAGGTAATGCCAATGCAAGGAAAGAGTTTATGCACCGATTCAGACGTAAGGTCCGTGATGGCGATGATGTGTAGATAGCGGCTAGGGCATGAAGCCTTGCCCCAGAAAAGGCATATTCACTGGTAGGGAGGTACTTCCAATGCAAGGAAAGAGTTTATGCGCCAATTCGAACGTAAGGTTCGCAATGTCGATGATGTGTAGATAGCGGCTAGGGCACGAAGCCTTGCGCCGGAAGAGGCATATTCATTGGCAAGGAGGTAATGCCAATGCAAGGAAAGAGTTTATGCGCTGATTCGGACATAAGGTCCGTAATGGATGATGTGTAGATAGCGGCTAGGGAACGAAGCCTTGCGTCGGAAGAGGCATATTCATTGGCAAGGAGGTAATGCCGATGCAAGGAAAGAGTTTATGCGCCGATTCGAACGTAAGGTTCGCAATGGCGATGATGTGTAGATAGCGGCTAGGGCACGAAGCCTTGCGCCGGAAGAGGCATATTCATTGGCAAGGAGGTAATGCCAATGCAAGGAAAGAGTTTATGTGCCGATTCGAACGTAAGGTTCGCAATGGCGATGATGTGTAGATAGCGGCTAGGGCACAAAACCTTGCGCCGAAAGAGGCGTATTCATTGGCAAGGAGGTAATGCCAATGCAAGTAAAGAGTTTACGCGCCGATTCATACGTAAGGTCCATAATGGCGATGATGTGTAGATAGTGGCTAGGGCACGAAGCCTTATGCCGGAAGAGGTGTATTCATTGGCAAGGAGGTAATGCCAATGCAAGGAAAGAGTTTATGCGCCGATTCGAGTGTAAGGTCCGTAATGGTGATGATGTATAGATAGCGGCTAGGGCATGAAGCCTTGCGTCGGAAGAGGCAAATTCATTGGCAAGGAGGTAATGGCAATGCAAGGAAAGAGTTTATGGGCCGATTTGAATGTGAGGTTCGCACTGGCGATGGGTGAAAATGTGGTAGCCCAGTGGGACCATGTGGGGTTCTCAAGGAACCTTGGGATTAGTGTATATTGGGGAGGCTTTTGCAATTGCGGGTCAACAGCCCTGGAATTGTTTAAGCTGGGTAGATATTTTGGAGAGCTCGGCCAGGGCAGAGTGCCACCACACCAAGGTAGATTTCGGTCATTCTTCGAATGCCGGCAAGGCTGTATGGTACTGCTTCCAGTGTTTCCCATTGAGAGGGGAGAACTGAACTACTCCCTCGTGGTCTACGAGAACGTAGGCACCACCTTCGTAGACTCGATGGACAACATAAGGTCCTACCTAATTTTCAACTAACTTCCCTTTGGGGTTGGAGGCCATCACTTCTCTTCTCTTGATCATGATCAGGTCACCCTTCTTGAATTCTCGCTCCTTGACCAGCTTGTCGAAAGCACTGGCTATGTGAGCTTGGTAGAGTTGGATGTTTTGTTGCGCCGGGAGGCGTTTTCCTTCGAGCTCAGCCAGCTTCTCCAGTCTTCTTTCTATGTATGTTTGTTCGTTGTTTGCCAAACCATGTTGGATAGCAACTCGTAGTGACGGCACCTCCAGTTCTATTGGCACCACTGCTTCTGACCTGTACACCAGGGAAAATGGCGAGCAGCCGGTCAGGGTCTTATAGACTGTACGATACGCCCATAGCACTTCATACATTTTCTCTTCCCAGTCTCTCTTGTTGGAGCTGACAGTTTTTGCTAGCAGGCTGTAGAGGGTCTTGTTGAATGCCTCTGCGAGCCCGTTGCCTTGAGAATTGTGTGGAGATGATGTCCTCCAATCAATTTTATACTTGTTGGCGAGCCCGTACACCTTTTGGTTTCTGAAATGGCTGCCGTTGTCAGATATAATTCGGATGGGGACCCCGAACCGGAATATTATATTCTGACGAAAGAATCTAACGACCAGCTCCCCTGTCACTTCCCTTAGCGCCACGGCTTCCGCCCATCTGGAGAAATAATCTGTGGCTGCCAAAATATATTTACACCCTGATGAAGATGCGGGCAGAGGACCCACCACGTCCACGCCCCATTAGGCGAATGGCCAACTGGGGATGGTGGGGTGTAGTGGTGCCGGTGGCATTCTAGGCACGGTGGCATGTTCTTCACATTTCTGGCAAGCCTTGGCGAATTTATAGCAGTCATCGAATGTAGTGGGCCAATAGTAGCCCAATTTCTTGATCTCAATCTTAATTTTCGGACCTACCTGATGTGCCCCAGCTGATCCAGCATGAACCTCTTTCATCACTTGCCAGACTTCCTCTGTAGACAAGTAGTGGAGTAGAACTTTCTTTTGGGCGTCCGCCATTATTCAGAACAGGGTTCCGTTTCTCATCTCGTAGGAATATTTGATTCTGAGTAATTTCATTCTTTGTTCTTTCTCCTTTGGTAGCTGTTGGTGCTGAAACCAGCGTAGGAGGTGTCTTCGCCAACTTGGCTATTGAATTTCTTCCACGGTCATTACTTCATTTTCTTCTTCATTGGCTAGAACCTCTATCATGCAGGGGACCTGGCGTCTGTTGATGATGGTTATATTCAGGCTTGCGTCTGACAGGACCGCCAAGGAACTAGCCAGTTTTGCGAGGGCATCCGCTTGAGTGTTTAGTCCTCGATTAATGTGCTTGACTGTAATGAAGTAGAACTTTTCCATCAAGCGCAGCACCAATTGGCGGTATGGAAAAAGCTCTGGCTTCTGTACCTCGAATTGCCCTTCCACTTGTTTTATGACAAGCATGGAGTCCCCGAACACTTCGAGCATCTGGAGCTCCATGGACAGAGCAATTTGAAAACCGATAATCATGGCTTCATATTTTGCCTCGTTGTTTATGCATGGCTTATTTATCGAGCAAGAGGCATATACGACCTCCCCTTCGGGGGATTTCAGGACTATGCATGCACCAGCTCTGACTTTGACAGGCCCAGTTGCTGGAATATCAATTCTAGATGCACCATCGTAGTACAACTGCCACAAAGTATGGTGCACTTGGTCTGCTTCCAGGGTCTCATCTTCAGGAAGTTCAGTCACTAGCAAAGAGTCTTCAGGTACCGGGTGTGCGACAAAGAAATTTGCGATAGCCAGGTCCTTAACAGCTTTCTGCGACACATAGGAGATGTCAAACTCCATGAGAATCATCGCCCATTTGCCTAAGCGGCCTTTGAGTGCTGGTTGGGATAGAATATATTTCAGCGGATCTACCTTGGATATCAACTTTATTTCATGTGATAGCATGTAGTGACAAAGTTTCTTAACTGCGAAGACCAGCGCCAAGCAGACCTTCTTAATGAAAGTGTATTTCTCTTCAATTCTGAACAGCCTTCGACTGAGATAGTAGAGGGCTTGTTCTTTTCCCTCTTCATTATTTTGGGCCAGCATTGCCCCCAGAGAGTAATGTGTGGCAGCTATGTATAGAGTCAACGACCGTCCCTTCACCGGTGCATCGAGTACAGGAGGAGTCTTCAGATAATCTTTTAGTTTATCAAAAGCTATTTGGCAGTCTTCATCCCAATAAAAGGGAACATCCTTCATCATTAATTTGTGAAAGGGGTGACACCGCCCTGACAAATTAGATATAAACTGTCGGATATAAGCCAGACAGCCTTGTAGGGATCTCAGCTCGGAGAGGTTCCTTGGCGGAGGCAACTCCTGGATTGCCTTGATCTTTGCGGGGTCTATTTCAATCCCCTGATATCTGACAATGAAACCAAAAAATTTGCCACTGGACACTCCGAAGGCGCACTTCATGGGGTTCATCTTTAATTCATATTGCCTGAGCCTCTGAAATATGACTCGGAGGTCCTGCAAATGGTTTTCCTTTCTTCTGGTTTTGACTACCAGATCATCGATATAGCACTCGACCTTGTGGTAGAGTAGCTCATCAAAGATTCTGGTCATTGCTCGCTGGTAGGTTGCTCCAGCGTTCTTCAATCCGAAAGGCATCCTCTTGTAGTGGTAGATGCCCTTGGGGATTTGGAAGGCGGTATGGACCCGGTCGTGCTCCGTGATCTATATTTGATTATAACTGGATGATCCGTCCACAAATGACAGAGCCTCATGACCAGTTGTAGCATCAATCATGACTTCCATTATTGGCACCCGAAAGTCATCTTTTGGGCACGCCTTATTCAGATCTCAGAAGTCCACATATCTGGATCTGCCCATTTTTCTTCTTTACGGGCACGATATTGGCCAACCAAGTGGTGTATTGATTTTCTTTGACGAAACCCACATCAATGAGTTTGTCCACTTCTTTGCATTTTTTAGTGATGAGCTTCGGCCTCATGCGCCGGGGTGACTGCTAAATCGGCTCCACTTCGGTATTTATAGCCAACTCATGTTGTGAAACTGTAGGGCAGAGTCCTGGCATCTCTCTATAGCTCCAAGCAAAGCAACCCCAAAATTCTTGTAGTAACTGGATGTACAGCTTCTGTTCTTCTGAGGAGAGTTGGGCACTGAGGAAAGTTGGCCTGGGATCATCCTCACTTCCCAAATTGTCTTCTATTAGCACATCGACTGTGGCTTGGCCTCCATCTTCAATTTCTGGAGGCGCCGACTGGAGGTTCATGAAGTCTGGAATATCATCTTTGAGTTTGAGTACCTCGACCTTGTCATTTTGTTGCCCCCGGGCCTCCTCGAGAGCTTCTAATTCAGCCGGTGGCGGCAGTGTGAGTTGTTCTGCTAATGGGCCTTCTGCAACTTTGACTTCAGCTAGTGTGTCAACATCTTTGAGGGGCTGGCATTTGTTCATTGCTGGCTCGGAGGGATAGTATTTTAGAGCAATGCATGGGGATGACTCTTGTGACGACCTGAGATCCGGATACCGGGAGGAGCCCGATACCATTCGAATCTTGGACCGCCGCCCACGAGCGGGAGGCTCGGAAGGGCTAAAAAGGAGTGTGGAGGTACAAAGAAATAGGAAATAAGGTAGGACAATTCAACAATTAATAGAAATAGATAAACAACTACAACAGAGTCCAGTCCAACAGAAAGTACAGTCAAAAGTAGTAAAACGTACCACATGCCAAGTGAACACTCGGCCCGGCAAGCTGGCAACTAAGAACCTCCACGCAATGCCCTCGAACCTCGAGGAAGAACCGCCGCACCTGAAACGTAGGGGTGAGCCTCCTGTCACTGGCCCAGTAGGGATCCCGTGGAACCCCAACTGAGAACAACTGCGGCACGGAAAGCAGTAACTACGAAAGCAGGAAAGTAACTACGGTGGCTGGTAAAACCTCGGCACTACAGCTACTCCTACTGTACCAGAAAACATGACCTAGTCTCCCGTCGGGGGACAACCAAGCCACGCACCTGACCACCCGATCCCACGATCGGGGACCACCAGACATGAACCGCCCTAGCCACGCTACTAGGAAAATGCCACGATACCTCCGCAGCGGAGGACTGCCCTCAAAAGGGCCCGAGCCAAAACCACACGGTCAGGGAACACGGTCACGACCTCACCGTCGTGAACACAACGCTGTCTAGGGAAAGGCCCTCGGTGACGCTCACCACAAACCCCAGACCTCGACTCCAAGAACACTCCCGAAATCACTCACGAAGTCCCGTCTCGCGGACGGAAACAGAACCCGGTACACGATGACTCACGTCACGTGACAGGAGCACCACCCACTAGGAGAACGACCGGATGTGTCCCCTGACGTCTTACACCACGTCACAAGTGTCTAGCTACAACGCCCCGGGCGTGAGACTCAGACACGCAACAAGTACCACAACAAGGACTAGCTGGGGTCACGCTCGTCAGCGCGTGTCCTAAGCCCCCAACTACGTGTGCACACACAGACCATCTGCTCTAGGTCGGGTCCTCTAGCTGGTTTTCCCCCCCCCCACCGGACTCTGGTGGCAAAGGCAAGGGGCCCTACGGAAACCAGCATAAAAACCGCCTCTCACTGGGTCTCGCTCTCCACTACTCCCAGGTGGGTCCACACTCGCGTGCGCAGGAAGCTACGACTAGTGGACGTGTCACAGAACGTGAACACTGGAAACCACGCATGCACCCATTGTGAGTAACACGAAGTAACAGGTGGCTCAAAGCCACCCGACTCTAGACAGCCCACTAGACCTACTAAACCCAACGACCTTTGAGTCACAAGACTCGGGTCAAGAAAGTTGCACATGACAGTATTGAGCCGTCAATCTATCCTAATCCCTAGGTCCAAAACAACGATGGGAAGACTCACAAGGCATTTCACCACTACCGAGACCCATCCCTCGAGGAGGGAAACTTAAGCGACCTCCAGCCTCAGGCTGGGAGATTGGACTCACCGTCCAAGGCCACACGCTTGGCCCACTCGGAAGCCACCTTCCAGAGAAGCAACGACTTGCAGGGAAACCTCACTGCACTCACACCGATACACGGTGACTCGATCTAGCAAGAAAACGGAAGCCTGGAACACCTAGGGTCACCCGGACCCGCCAAGCCCACGAGCACACTTATCGAGCTAAACGGAACCTCCAGACACACAAAGACACGGTCACGGAACTCCACGGGGTGTCCGGGACACACACGGCCCAAGGGGAGCACGAGACAGCAGAACAGATCGCACCAAGATCACATAGCGCGACAAGACAGAACGCGCTAGGATCCCCTAGCGCGATGAGAAAGTTAGCGCTAGGAACCCCTAGTGCGACGAGACAGGTAGCGCTAGGAACCCCTAGCGCGACTAGGCAGATTGCGCTAGGAACCCCTAGCGCAACACGGCAGAACGCGCTAGGACCCTATAGCGTTACAGGAACCGCCTAACTGTTCATCTTCTCTGATGAACATGCCCTATCGGGGCGGTGCGACCCTCAAGAACGCGCTACCTGAGACTCGCGCGTTCTCAGTCCGCGCCCGGAAGATCGGGAAAACGGAGAGAAATCCATTCCATGCCCCATTCACCCCCAGGTGAAGGGGAAACAAAAGGGAAAATATTCCCCAACCTCTCCAGCACCGAGAGGACCCATTTAAACCCCAAAAACACGATCAAAACACAAGATTCGGCTCACACGCCCCAAAACATGCATTTTCCCCAAAACGCCCAAACAAGCCCGCTCGGCTCACCACGGCCTACAAAACTCGCGGGAAATGAAGTACGCGGGTTGAGGGTCCATCTCCCTACCTCCATCGAAGATTCGACGCACCGTGGACGCCGATCCACGAAGAGAACGCCGTTGAAGCCTCGCCGTTCCACGAACCTACAGCCGAGCTTCACCGCGCCTCCACCGCCTCGATCCTCACCCATCCTCACCTGTGCCTGGCCCGCACCGTCCCCACCTCACCCACGCTCCACCCCGTCGGCCGTCAGAGAGAGAGGGAGAGAGGAGAGAGCGTGAGAAGAGAGAGGGAGAGAAGAGAGAAATGAGAGGGAAGAGAGAGAAAAGGGTTATAGATATAGGAAAATCCGAAAATTCCAGAAAATACCAAAAATAGGAAAATCACGTTTCCGCGATCCTCGGAACGCACCGATCGCAACGGTACCACACTCGCCTAGGTGAATGGCACGGTTCACCCGCAACGAGGTTCCGAAGGAATTATCGAAACATACACCGGGAATCAGAAAGCGGGACAGCTATTCGAAATCTTAGGGAAAGACTTGATTTGTTATCTCATGTCTGCTTTTCATGAAAAAAGACCATAGAGTTTCGTGCATGTTTTCTGCCTTATTCCTCGCTTGAGAGCTTGAGTGCGCTGTGTGGCACTGAGAAGGTGGTTGCTATCCGCGGCTTTCATGCCGGCGTGGGGTCTAGAAGTCAAGGTTGAGAGCTTTCTCCCTCATCATTGGTGGCCCCGGTTGTGCTGTGTTGGGCAGAGGTTGCCGGTAGGTGCGTCGCTGCGGTGCTGCATTCGAGGTGTTTTTAGCAAGGTCAGGTGGCTGGCGAGGATTGTTCGTCGTTAAGTGGCTGTGAGTATGCTCTGAGGGAGTTGTTATTGAGTTTGGCCAATCCAGCCTGTGGATTGCCCAGCCCTGCGGTGTTAAGGTCGTGGTTTGAGGCGTTGGAGCGGGTGCTCTGGTCGAGAAGTGTGCTCGGGTGAGAGGAATATCTTCTCGGTGAGCTGCTGTTTCGTCGAGCCTGATGTTCTTGTCGTGCTCTGTGGCGTCAGAAGTGACGTGTCGATCCCGATTATCCTTGAGAATTTCGAGGCAGGATGGGCTATGGTGTCCCAGTAAGTCTTGCTCCTGCGCTCTTGTGTGCAAATGGGTTGTGTTCACCCAGGATTTGGCTCGAGATGTGAAGGTTCCGTGGCGAGTTCGGGGCTCGAGGATGAGCATTGACGGTTGCCGGTTATGGCTCATGTTATGGCTCTTGGCGTGACATGTTGCAATTTAGGGAATTGCAATGGTGGTGCATCGAGAGATGTCGTGATCGTGGTCCGATGGGACACTTGGTAAGTGTTGTCGGAGGAGCTGACCTGACAGAAGTGATGGTTTTCTTGGTGCTGGAAGGTGCTATTCCCAGCTTGCACAAGGCTCGAGGTCAGGTCTGTTGTGTCCCTGTGGTTTTGATGATAGCAAACACTATAAGTCATCATCTGTTTTAGTCTGCATACTGTTTGAGTCTGCATATATACCTGAACTTTGTTGAATGAATGTTTCATTGAACATCTTATCTGACATAACCAACGAACAGTCTGAGGCTGTGTGTTGTGTGCATTGGTGCATTTCATAATTGTTGATGCATCTCATAATTGCATTTTATCTGGAGTGTGTGATGTTAGTATGTACAATGGGTGATGTTGCCATACCCTTTCAGCATAGTCTGTACATCAGTTAACAGCATGCCTGAACTTTGTTGGATGAAGTCCATACATTGCTTAAGTATGTACAGAGTCTGTCTAGATAGCACACATTTCATGTCTGTACATTCTTCATATTCACAGTCTATACACCGTCAGTGCATGAGTGTCTTACAAGTCTATACACTGTCTAAGTACAGCCATCGTCTCATCATGCATATGCTTTATTCATGCAAGTATGTACAAGTCTATACAGTCAGCGTCTCATATGCATATTTGAGTCAAAGTCTGTACATGCCTCATTTCATTAAGTATGCACATTCATAGCAAAGCCTTGCTGCTGGGAAGTCTATACATCGTCCGGAGTCTTGTTGCATTATGTGCCAAAGTCTATACACTGCCAGCATACAAGTTCAAAGTCTCTGCATTGATGTCTGAACATTGTCCGTCTTATTTAGTGTCTCATGCAGCATCAAGTCTATACATTGCATTGGCTAAAGTCTGCACAACGTCCGTCTCATTTAGAGTCTAAGGCAATGTCTATACACTTGACTTGAAGTGTGTACATTGAGCGTCTCATTGAGCGTCTCATGAAAGTCTATACAACGCATAAGACTAGGTCTGTACATTGTGCACTTTACATTGGCTAAGTCTGTACACTGGACCGTCTCAATCAGCGTCTTATGTAAAGTCTATACAGTGCAGCTCATATTACTAGCAAATCTATACATTGTCTCAGCGTCTCATGCATCAGTCTTCAAAGTCCATACAATGCACTGTAGCATGCACGAAGCTAAGTCCATACATTAGTGAAGTCTGTACAGCGTCATGCATCAGCCTTCAAAGTCCATACACTGCACTGTAGATTGCTCGAGGTGAAGTCTGTACATCCATCAGTGAACTTCCAAGTCTGTACATCCATCAGTGATCTTGCAAGTCTATACATCGGTAGCTTTACCGACGTTGCACTCGAAGTCTATACACTGATAACTTTATCGTCGTTTCCCTTGGCAAGTCTATACATCCTAGAACTGTGCAAGTCTGTACAGCCATTCCCTTGCCAAAGTCTATACATTGTGAACCTTGAAGTCTGTACAACTTTGCCTTGCTCAAATCTGTACATCGCCCAATTGGCAAGTCCATACATTGGAAGTCTATACATTCGTTTGCCTTGCATCGTTCATCAAGTCTGTACAGCCCTTTCTCTTAGCAAGTCTATACATTGTGAATGTCTATACACTCGATTGCTTTGCCTTGGTCAAGTCTGTACAGCCATTTCCTTTGGCAAGGTTTATACATCGTCTGTCTTCTTAGAGACTCATGCATACATGAAGTCTGTACAGCCTGTGTTCGTAACACAGAGTCTGCACATCTTTCAAGTTTATACAATGTCTACACACTTCATCATGGTTGATTTTGCTTGAAATTTGACGCCCATCAGTAGGAGCGTCCATTCTGAATCTGACGCCTAGGAAAGAGTCATCTTTTAGTTGTGCTTCAATTTATCAAAGTCTAAACATTGTCTCGCTTGCTTGAATGAAGTCTGTACATACATTTGCCAGCATGTATGCACAATGTTCTTCATGAATTTGCTAGTCTATACAGCCACATCAAGTCTATACATCCCTCACAGCAAGCATAGCATGTCTGCACATCGCTTGCACAGCACGCTTAAGTCTATACATTGTGTTGCATCATTGCACGCCATGTCTGCACATTGGTTGCACAGCACAACTAAGTCTATACATCCAGTTGCATCGCATGTCTGCAGAGTCTAGACATTCGTCCCACAGCCTGCAGCTAAGTCTACACAGCCTCCACAGCAAGTCTATACAACATCCCATAGCTGCGCTGCAAAGCCTATACATCGTGGCAGCCTGCACGCAGCAAGTCTATACATCACTGCTAGCCTGCAATGCAGAAGTCTATACACTGCATACACACTGCATCCTTAAGTCCAAACTCTGCTACTTTTATATGAAGTCTATATAGCCTGTGGCTTATACATCGACTGAACTCTTCATTAAACCTGCAGGTGTCTGGGCACGTGATCTGAGGTAGGCACCTGGCACGTGATCCAAGATGCTGAGAAGCCGCCACGTGGACTGAAGCTTAGGCGGGAATCGAAGAGAGCACACGCCCTAGCTACTTGCGGCTGCTATAAAAGGAAGCCTTCTTCCACTGAAGAAGACTGACAAATGGGATAACGACAGAAGAGAAAGAGAGTGATCGAGAGAGAAGGAAAGAGCTGTAGAGAGGCAAAGAGCAGAAAGAGCTGAAGAAAGAAAAGAGAAGCTGAGAGCCAGACAGAGAGAGCCTGAGAAAGAGAAGAAAAAGAAGAGTGAGAAGAAGAGAGAGCTAGAGTAAAAGAAGCTTTAACTGAAGATCAGTTTCTACTGGACCGTGGATCAAATCCAAGCCAGCCAACTCCTGCGAGAGCCACATTTTGATTTTATGTTTCCAACTTTTAGTTGCTGTATTTTCTTTTATTGTTTTCCTTAACTTTGTTCTTCCGATTGCCCTGTTGGGGATCGGGCTCCTCCTGTGGTTTCAGGAGAAGGGAGATTTGTTTCTCCGGTTTGCTGGTGACCTTGTGTCATCAGTGGTTCCCTCCTTTGTGGAGGAAGAGAGGTCCGAGACCTCTAGTTTGCAGGTGACTTGGTGTCACCTGTGCTTCCCTCTGGGTTTCAGAGGAAGAGAGACTTGGGTCTCTAGGTTCCCCTCCGGTTTGGAGGAAGGGAGGATTGGTCCTCCGGTTCTGGTCTTGTGGATTGCAAGTCCAGGTGAGCCCTCCTGGTCTGGAGGAAGAGAGACTTCGGTCTCTGGTTTGCTAGTGACTGGGTGTCACTAGTGGTTCCCTCCGATTGGGAGGAAGAGAGGAGGTTGTTCCCCTGGTCAAGCTGTGTGGCAGCATTTGTTGCAGACTGAGTCTACCGTTCTAGCGTTGCTAGTGGAAGCCTCACTCCGGTTTGGAGTGAGGGGTGGACGTAGGTCTGTGGACCGAACCACCTAAAAATCCTTGTGTCCCTTATGGTTTGATTTTCTTATGTGTTCATCTTATTGCTTCGCACATTAGATGTTTGCTTAGGATCTAGTGAGAGCTTATTCTTTGTGTTACTTTGCGAGATCCTTCTAAGTATCTTTAGAATATATCTACAACTATTCTTTAAGTCCGCATATCTGAGCATTAGTTTTTTATTAGGCTATATTTTTAAAGGGGAGATTAATTCACCCCCCCTCTGAATCTATCGCACCTGTCTCAACAAGGTCGAGTGCGGAGTTTTTCTTCCGTTGGTTGGAGGTGTGATTGGTTTCTCCTTTGGTTGGAGAGATTGCATTTGGTTAAGGTTCGTCGTCTTGCACTGTGTGTTCGGATTGGTTGGCCTTTGTGTGCCATGAAATCTGTGCGAGACGCATCCCGAGTTTTGGCAAGGTGGTTGCTTGTGAGAAGCGTTGCCCGTTCCCTGATGTGTAAGGGTGTTGGCGCTGTTCCGGAAGGACGAGTGTCGGCTGGGCGGTATTTTTGAGGTTTGCGGTTGGTGTTGTGGTTCCCGATGTGCGGGGGATCGGAGTCGGCGACGTTGCAGATGGCTGTCGGGTTGGTGGATCTCGAGTTGTCATTGTGGTGGTTGTGCGTGTGGATCAGAGTGCGTGGATCGTAGCGTTGGTTGCTGTGGGTGGAATTCTGAGGAAGTGTAGAGCTGTGGAGGATTGGTTCATCGGTGTGTGTTGTATCCGGCGGCGTGAGACGTATTGTTGCCGTGCCGTTGCTTGAGATATTATGGTTTATGGCACTGGCAGGTGGAGAGTTGGGGAAATATGCTGGTGAGGTTGCCGCATGAGTACCCTGTTCTTGCGTTGGATGTTGCGTTCGCAGATGAGATTATGTTCTGGAGAAGTGTGCCGTGGGTCGTAAGAGGTTGTGTGTCCCGTGGCTCTATGATAAGAGCGGGATTTGGGAGTGGCAGGCGTCCTCTCGGATTAATTGAGATGGAGGTTTCGATGAGACAGGACGGTGGTCGATGCCTGTGTGTGGAGGTCTCTGATGAGACGTTGACGTGGGATATTGATCCCCAGTCTGCGGCCAGCAAGGGAGGATTCCCCGTAAGTCTGAGTCGAGTGACGTGAAGACCGAGGGGAGATGAAGTCATTGGGTCCCGCCGTGCTCCCCTGAAGGGTAGAGTTGGCGCGGGGATCCATCTGGATGTGGTGGTGGTCTGTGCGTGAGTCAGCGGATGGCCTGTCATGAGTTGAATCGTGCCTGCAGAATTGGTGGAGGTTTCCTGTTGACAAATGTCTGGTGACCAGTGGATGATCTTTCACAGACAGAAGATGCTGGTTGTAGGGGCTTGAGAATGGAGAGAGCCGCATGCCAGTGAGGCCTTTTGGTGGCCGTTTCTGAGGTGTGTTTTCCCAGATGGGATCTGAGATTTGCCGAAGTTTGAGTTCTGACAGAGTTGGTCCCGTGCTGTTGTGGCGTTCGGCTTGCCGAGTGTGGAGTGGTCCTCGGCGTGGAGCCGACAAATTTGTGGTGGTCAGCTGGCAGAGAAGCTAGTGTTTGGTTGGTCCGCCGAGCATGGTCGTTGACCGGTGGATTGGTTCTTGTGGCGAGGATTGCGTTCCCTCGGTGAGCGAGAGGGTGGCAGCGATGACGTGAGTGGTTTCAGTTGTGTCTGAGGTGATACCAGACTTGTGCCTTTGTATTATGCCTGCTCTGGTGGCCTATGTGTGTGCGGTGTGCGGAGCGTAGGCATCGTTCGTGATTATGGTCTGGCCGCATCCCTCATGATCATGGTTTTGTGAGAATTGAGGTTTTTCTATGTTGGGGCCCTGACAGCGTTGTCAGTTGGTTGAGGCATTCTTCCCCTGTGGCTGGGTGCTAGTCCTGAATTTCGAGGATGAAATTTCTTTAAGGGGGGAGGGCTGTAATGCCCCGGATTTTTCAGATCCTTGTTCGTGGGTCTTGGATCTGGTTTCTTGGAGTGTCGGACTCCGTTGTGTCCAAAATTTCATTTCGGACATCTTTCGTGTTCGGATCGACGCGATCCGGAGTTGTTTCGGAGGCCCGGAAGCGTTTCGCGGCTTTTCCGCGTGTGTTTTCCGATTCCGGTGTGTGTTTCGATAATTCCTTCGGAACCTCGTTGCGGGTGAACCGGGCCGTTCACCTAGGTGAGTGTGGTACCGTTGCGATCGGTGCGTTCCGAGGATCGCGGAAATGTGATTTTCCTATTTTTGGTATTTTCCAGAATTTCTGGATTTTCCTATATCTATAACCCTTTTCTCTCTCTTCCCTCTCATTTCTCTCTTCTCTCCCTCTCTCTTCTCACGCTCTCTCCTCTCTCCCTCTCTCTCCGGCAGTTGACGGGGTGGAGTGTGGGTGAGGTGGGGATGGCGCGGGCGAGGCACGGGCAAGGATGGGTGAGGATCGAGGCGGTGGAGGGGCGGTGAAGCTCGGCCGTGGGTTCGTGGAACGGCGAGGCTTCAATGGCGTTCTCTTCGTGGATCGGCGTCCACGGTGCGTCGAATCTTCTGTGGAGGTAGGGAGATGGACCCTCCACCCGCGTACTTCATTTCCCGCGAGTTTTGTAGGCTGTGGTGAGCCGAGCGGGCACATGTGAATCAATGATGGATGTATAAAAGTGATATGGAGCGGGTAGCGAGAATCGAACCCGCATCGTTAGCTTGGAAGGCTAGGGGTTATAGTCGACGTTGTGATCCTAGCGCGATCTGTTCTGCTATCTCGTGCTCCCCTTGGGCCGTGTGTGTCCCGGACACCCCGTGGAGTTCCGTGACCGTGTCTTTGGGTGTCTGGAGGTTCCATTTAGCTCGATAAGCGTGCCCGTGGGGTTGGCGGGTCCGGGTGACCCTAGGTGTTCCGAGCTTCCTTGTTCTTGCTAGATCTCGTCACCGTGTATCGGTGTGAGTGCGGTGAGGTTTCCCCGCAAGTCGTTGCTTCTCTGGAAGGTGGCTTCCGAGTGGGCCAAGCGTGTGGCCTTGGACGGTGAGTCCAATCTCCCAGCCTGAGGCTGGAGGTCGCTTAAGTTTCCCTCCTCGAGGGATGGGTCTCGGTAGTGGTGAATTGCCTTGTGAGTCTTCCCATCGTTGTTTTGGACCTAGGGATTAGGCCTGATTTACGGCTCAGTGCTGTCATGTGCAACGGTCTTGACCCCGAGTCTTGTGACTCAAAGGTCATTGGGTTTAGTAGGTCTAGTGGGCCGTCCAGAGTCGGGTGGCTTTGAGCCACCTGTTACTCCGTGTTACTCGCAATGGGTGCGTGCGTGGTTTCCAGTGTTCACGTTCTGTGACACGTCCACTAGTCATAGCTTCCTGCGCACGCGAGTGCGGACCCACCTGGGAGTGGTGGAGAGCGAGACCCAGTGAGAGGCAGTTTTTAGGCTGGTTTCCATAGGGCCCCTTGCCTTTGCCACCAGAGTCCGGTGGGGGGGGGAAGACCAGCTAGAGGACCCGACCTAGAGAAGATGGTCTGTGTGTGCACACGTAGTTGGGGGCTTAGGACACGCGCTGACGATCGTGACCCCAGCTAGTCCTTGTTGTGGTACTTGTTGCGTGTCTGAGTCTCACGCCCGGGGCGTTGTAGCTAGACACTTGTGACGCGGTGTAAGACATCAGGGGACGCATCCGGTCGTTCTCCTAGTGGGTGGTGCTCCTGTCACGTGACGTGAGTCGTCGTGTACCAAGTTCTGTTTCTGTCCGCGAGACGGGACTTCGTGAGTTGTTTCGGGAGTGTTCTTGGAGTCGAGGTCTGGGGTTTCCGGTGAGCGTCATCGAGGGCCTTTCCCCAGACAGCGTTGTGTTCACGATGGTGAGGTCATGACCGTGTTCCCTGACCGTGTGGTTTTGGCTCGGGCACTTTTGAGGGCAGGCCTCCGCTGCGGAGGTATCGTGCTGGATCGGGTGGTCGGGTGCGTGGCTTGGTTGTCCCCCGACGGGAGACTAGGTCGTGTTTTCTGGTACACTAGGAGTAGATGTAGTGCCGAGGTTTTTCCGGCCACCGTAGTTACTTTCCTACTTTCGTAGTTACTGCTTTTCGTGCCGCCGTTGATCTCAGTTGGGGTTCCACGGGATCCCTACTGGGCCAGTGACAGAAGGCTCACCCCTGCGTTTCAGGTGCGGCGGTTCTTCCTCGAGGTTCGAGGGCGTTGCGTGGAGGTTCTTAGTTGCCAGCTTGCCGAGCCGAGTGTTCACTTGGCATGTGGTACGCTTTACTACTTTTGACTGTACTTTCTGTTGGACTGGACTCTGTTGTAGTTGTTTATCTATTTCTGTTAATTTTTGAATTGTCCTGCCTTATTTCCTATTTCCTTGTACCTCCACACTCCTTTTTAGCCCTTCCAAGCCTCCCACTTGTGGGCGGCGGTCCAAGATTCGAATGGTATCGGGCTCCTCCCGGTATCTGGATCTCGGGTTGTCACAACTCTGTTTTCATGTTGCTTTGAATCGCCATGTCTTCAGTGAAGGTGTCTCACTCCTTTCCGGCCGTATCTTCGATGATGGGTATCACCTAATTGGTTTCAACAGAAACTTCTCTGATCAGCCTGAGGGGTGCCGGTATCACCTCCAAGGGAGGGCTACAGGAGAGGGAAGCCCCTCCTTCTTTAGTGTCTTCGGCCTCGCTGTTGCTTGCCATATCAAACTTGGCTTGTAAAGCCATTTCTTCACAGTAAACTTGCTCCCAGCATCTGCAGGAGGTCATAGCTTCTGGTTCCGAGCTCCCTGGCTGAGGCGACCGAGCATGTTCAGCTTCTGCCGAGTATTCATCATACGTTGCCCCCGGCAGATTATCTTCGGCTGAAAGAAAGTGGAGATGGTGTCCACTTCATAGCGCCCACTGTAATAGTATTCTTCATGGGTAAAGCCCAATCCCGGATGTTGGGAAACACGCCTCAACTCCTTGTCCCGGCTGGCAGGATACCAAAGCCTTTTAAATGCTTCTTTTTCTTTGTGAGGCTGGCCAGAGGGTATGTGTTGCTTCATGAACATTCTAGCCGCCCTATTTGTTGTAAATGTTAGCCCTTGAATAGGGACCATCGAGTTCTCCAGATCTTCAGGGAGGTGATAGTCGGCATCCTCTTATACAGCGTGCTCTTCAGCCGCATAGAGCAGACTGGTGGGGCCTTCGAGCTGGGCCACCTCCAGAGTTTTGAAAGGCTCGACCGTGGAATGGTCGAAGTTGAATATCAGCTTGACAAGACCCTCGTGGATTTTGATGTGGCCGTAATACCTGTCAACCCTGGCTTCATTTACTACAGGGTAAGTGGAAGGAGGTGCAACTCTGCCCACGTCCCCTATGCTAGCAATGTGTGACACTGCCTTGGGACTCACATATCCCGGCGGCAGTGGTGGAAACCAGTCGTCGCCAGAGGTGCTTTTTGCTGCGTTGGCTGAAACCTTTGTCATGGAGGTCTTCCGTGGCTGTTCCACGTATAAAGAGGCATCAAGCAAGTGACACTCGAATACCTCAAACGGATGGAGGTCAGCGAATATCCTCTCTTCCCTTCCACCTTGATTGTATTTAATGCACTGGTGCAGTATAGATGGCACCACTAAGTTTTCATGTAGCTAGGGGCGGCCGAGCAATGCTTTGTACGAGGTGCCATAGTTGATAACATGAAACTACACTCTCGGGGTGAAATCCGCCATGGTGAGAGTGAACTCCGCCGCTCCCAATGGGACCTCGAACTTTTGGTTAAAGCCTGCGATACGCATATCTCCGGCTTTATGAAGGTGCACATCGAAGTAATACTTCTGGTAAATTCTGTATGGAAGAATGTTGACAGCTGCACCAGGGTCTACTAGAATTCTGTTCAACTGTTGGCCATTCAGTTTCCCCCTCATGTAAAGCGGTCTATTATGGCTGACGGTGGGGAGTAACATATCCTCCTCTGTGAAGGTTACATTCACACTGTTGAGTTATGGTTTTGATGATTGTTGTGATCGTTAAGTTTTAGTTTTGATGATAACTAAACTTAATGTGTGATTAAGTGATGATAACTAAACTCATGATTGATTGCTCATGCTCCTGTTATCTATGTATGGCTGAGATGTCAAATGGCAACGGTTACGTGGTCTTGATCCTTGGTTTGCATATGTTGGTTTTACAAGAGACAAGAGGTTTCATAACCTCCTTAATGTGAACAAGCATGGTATTAACCCTGACTATCTTGCTTGCATGATTAAACTCATGGCAGTCACCTGGTGAACCAAACGTGTGGATACTCACCCTACTCCTCTACAATCCAAAACAGGTGGTATATGTCATGTACTGTCAAAGAACCATTGGTGAGACTCTTACCTTATCTTAGCATCGATCTCACCATGTGTATCTCATATACATCTCCTTAATACACCTCATTCATGCATATTAAACTTGAAACCCTTCTGGCCATCGTGCGCCCTCGCCCGCGGATCGACCTGCGCGGTCAGGTCGCGGGGATCAGGTTTAGACGTTTCAAATACATAAACCAAGTGAATCCAATCCCAAAATGCATGGATTTGATATGGACATGTTTCTTTGAGCTAACACTTCATTTCTACAGGTATAGGTGTTTCCGATCGACCAACACACCTTGGCCGGTCGACTAGATTTGCCAGAGCCTGAAAATTCCAGTTTTTATAGGTAACGATTGACCGCCCCTAGGCGTCCGGTCGACCGGTTCTTCCAGAAACAAAAAACTCAAGATTTTACAGGTTTTGGTCGACCGCCACCATAGGGCCGATCGATCGATTTTGCCAGAGCCAAAATGTTCTGGCTGCAGCAGGTTCCGGTCGACCGCCCCATGAATTCCGGTCGACCGCCAGTCCCGAGGCCCCCTTTTGTTAACTTTTGTTTCAAGCTCGAGGAGAGGTCTTTCTACCCATTTGTTTAATCCCAATGACCCCAATTACACCATGATTTGTGGATCTGGTCTGGGGCTTGTCTATGGACCATTCAAGGGCTATAAAACATATCATTTGGAGCCATAAACCCTAACCATCCAAGAGGGCTTCAAGTGAGATCAAGAGGAGGCTATCCAAGGAGGAAGGAGATGGTACTGTAGCTCCGTGAACAGTACCTCGTTCAGCAAGATCTTCATCCATCTCCAAGGTGTTTGAAGCCAAATCTGAAGCTAGCAACCTCCAAGGGAGTGAAGAAGCAAGCAAGCATTCAAGGAAGATCAAGGGGAGACCGTCCAAGGAGGAAGAAGGGAAGAAGCAAGTAAGCAAGCAAGAGATCAAGGGAAGACTGCCAAAGGGAGAAAGAACAAGGTTTTCACAACCCATCCAAAGCCATTCAAGCAAAGAAGGAATCAACGCAAGATCTGCATCATACATTCAAAAGGAACCCAAATCAGGAGTTTTCTAAACTAAGCCTCGTCGTCTTTATGTTTTGGATGTTGTAATTATGTTTATCATAAACTGCAAGAACTTGTGTGTGTGTGGATCGTTGTTGGATCCGTGATCATGTGTGTGTGTGTGTCACATTTGATTCGTGTGTGTGCGTGGATCTTCCTAGATCTACGTTTGTGTGTGGGGGGGTCTTTTAGATCCGTTCTGTCTCGTGTGTGTGGATTGCTGCACTTGTGGCAGCGGGTGTTTGTGTTGGTGATCCGCTTGTTGGATCGTGTTGGAGACCTCGTCTTCGTGTGTGTGTGTGTGGGCAGGTGTCGTCCTGCGTGTGTGTTTGGAGCGTCGTCTCCGTTTGTGGATTTATCCCCGAGTGAAGCCTCACCGAGTTTGGTGAGGGGTGGATGTAGGATTGTCGTCGTTGCATCCGAACCACCTTAAAAACCGCTGTGCATTGTGTTTTGTATTATGTGGTTTGGTCCTTTTCTTCTACCTCCATTCTACGTTAGTGTTAGTATAATTGCAATTCTGGATTTATCCTCGTATATCTTGCATAATCTATATCATCATCCAACTCAGTTTGATAAATCCAATTTGTGAACAAACAGTTTTAAACCTCTTGATTAACATTGTATCACATATTTTGAAATGGCCAAAAGTTTTCGTAAAATTGGTAAACACCCAATTCACCCCCCTCTTGGGTGTCATTGATCGCGGGACTTCACACTCCTGGTAGTGTCTCAGCCAGACAATTTTCATATTATGCTGGCGTCTGCAAGGCAGTGATAATTGCTTGCCGAGTCTCCTCACTCAAAGAGAGGATCTCCCAAATGGTGAACCTTGTCGGGAGCTTTTTCAGTAGCTTCACCACCCGACTTCCTGGCTGACCACCTCGGCTTGGAAGAGTCTTGTGCCGCAGTCCCTAATGGACCCACCTCATCGGACTCTGGGTTTAAACCCTGCTGTTGCATGGTATAACCCTACTGCTCCTCGACGCCTGCCGTCAGGTTGGATTTCTCTTCATCTGGCAGACCAGAAGGTTGATAAGGCTTGGGAGGGTGCCCCCGGTTGCAGAGCTGGTCTCTTGGTAGGGCTGCTTGCCCTTGGCCATCTTCAGGAATTCTGTGAAGGAAGGTACACCATCCCCGCCTTTAGTTTGGTTATGTGGTCTAGGGGAGGAAGAGACCTGAGTTTCCCTGACTCCTAGGGAGGACATTTTGCAGGGTTGTTTACCCTTAGCCATTTTTAGAAATTCAGTGAAAGCAGGGACACCAGCACAGCCCTCACTTTGGTCCTCATTTTGGTTGTATAACCCTGGTGGAGGAGGGATCTGAATTCCCCTAACCTCTGGAGATGATATCTTGTAGGGCTGCTCCCCTCTGAAGATAATATTATAGTTGGCGGGTAGCAAGCACCCCCATTTTTGGCCTGGCAGAGTTGCATGGGCATTAACTGTGGCTTCAGACTGGTTTGCCTCGGTTGCGGGTGTGAAGCAGATGTCCTCCTCATCTTCCTCGCCAGGCAGATTAAAAAGGGCTGAGAGAGTGTTGCAGGAGAGTGCCACCTCTCTTTTGGCTTTACGGGCCTTTCTCTTCTTCTTCTGCTTCTTCCTAGATGGTGCCTACCCCCAGAAAAGGTCGTTATCTTTTTTCACCACTTTCTCTGACTCTTCCTTCTGTTCCATAGAGAGTTGTTCTAACTCCTCCCTTGGGACATGGTCTTTGATCTGTAACTGTTGCAACTTGGGCTGTTCATATTCATCCAGCCCATTTATGTAGGCTTGAAGCCGCTGGATTTCTGGGCTGATTTCTTTGTTCACTGGCAACGGAGTTTATCTACTCCGGTTGTGAGTGGGTATTCTGATCACTGCTGACTAATTCAACCAAACTAGCGCTGGAGTCGGCGGATCCAGACGTGCTGTCACACCACAGAAATGTACCCCCGCTATTGGGCGAGGTAGAAGCTTCTTCCTTTTTTTTGCAGGGACCTGCCGCCATCCCCATTGCTTTTTTAGGGGCGCTAGAAAACACGCCTCATAAGTGTGTTGAGTGCTGGATTCTACAACTTCTTCTGGCAGTGCCTGGTATAGAGATACCATATTGGCAGCTGCTCGGTTCATCAATGCTTCATGAGGATGCGGAGGGTCGACTTTGTACTCCCCCATCATAAGTTCACCCATTCTTATCAAACCCTCGATAACATCCTTGAATACATAGCAATTTTCAATTGGATGTCCCAACATCTAATGGTAGGGGCAGAATCTTGGAATGTCTCTCCTCTTCAAGTCTTCCGACCTTTTTGGCTCAGGCAGGGTGATCTTGTCATACTGGGTGACCCAGTCAAATAGAACTTTAGTCTTCTCTTTTGGAAAAGAGTAAGCCTTCTTGATCTTATCCCTGAGCGAGGTACCTTCCTTCTTTTCTTCTGCTTTATCAGGCTGGGGCGCAACTGCCTCTTTGCCCTTGTCTCTTTGCTGTTCATATGCTTTAATATCAAGGGTATTTGCTTCTTTAGGCGTCGGGCGCTGCTCTGCTACCTTTGCCTTTTGCATAGCGACATTGGCTAGTGTAGAAGCATGCTTCGCCAGGAAAGCTTCAATTTCGGCCACCACATCGTTCAGACGGTCGAACGACCGGATTTCCATGCCAATCATTGTTTCCAGTACCTCTCTCTTGAGGTTCTGCTTACATATTTGTACATCATCCTCTTGATGCGGGGGCCGCTTGCATCTCATTCCGAGGTTCCTCCACCTCTTAATATATTCAAGGGCCATTTCATCCGACCTTTGTCTTGTTGAGTAAAGTTCAGCCACCGTGACCTCTCTCTCGGTGACATGAAACCTCTCTCTAGATTTCTTCTGCATGTCCGGCTAGTCACTGATTGACCCGGTCGAAAGGTTGGAGTACCATTCAAAAGCTAGTCGAGTCAATGAGGACCCGAAGAATTTTAGCAAATATGACTCGTCTGTAGCTAGATCACCCATGACGGTCATGTAGTATGCAGTATGTTCTTTTGGGGACCCTTGCCCGTTGAATTTGTCAAATTTGGGTGGCTTGCTGATTCCCGGAGGGAGCCGCTTGGCTACATGATGCGGTGGGTATGGCACCTTATAGGCATCAAATGTGACATAGTCGCCTTCACGCCACTCGACGAGCTTTAATTCGATCATCCTTTCCACCATCAATTTGTTTACAGTGGTTTGGTCAACCGGCTCGGGGTAGAAATGTGTTGGTTGCAGATATGGAGTGACCCGGGCAATCACCTGCGGTGGAGGACGCAGCAACGAAGGTGCCTGGTGCACCTAAGGCAGCACTGGCGGCAGCAGCGGCTGAGGTGCACGTTGCTGGGTAGTCGCTTGACTATGCTCTGCTGGCTGGGGTAGAGTGTATAATGGTGGAAAATCACACGGGTTGACACCTCCTCGTGACGATTCGGCTTGCATTTCAGGCTGCTTGGAAGCCGGGGTTTATTCTGTCTTCTCATGCAGCTGTTCCTTCAGGAGCTCTATCTCCTGCTGATATTTTTGTAGCAGCATCAATACTGACGGATCCATGGTTACTGCACTAAGGACGCCTTCAACTGTCTCTCCTGAAGCGCCTTCAGGCGAGGTGGTTAGGAGCACCTCATCTTTTTCAGCTGTTACCACATTAGCAGTCAACGTAGTGACCCCTTCAGCGAGTACTTGTTTTCCTTTTGCCGCTCTCAGCATTTCCTTCGCGGCTTCAGTCCTTCTGGTATTCGGTGCTGGCCTTTTGGCTAATCGGGCCAGCTCCTGGGGCTCCTCAGGTAGACTCCCATATTTGCTGGCCACTCCGGCCATGTTACAGGCAAAGACATGCATCATTTTCTTCTGTCTGCAGATGTTCCTTTTTTTTTGCTAGGGAAAGTCAGTCTTTCGAACACAAAGATTCTTCTTTTCTCCTCCCACTGGGGAAGAGCTTCATCGGCTTTGTAGCCTGGGCCGTCTTCATACCCATTGTCATCAACAGAGGAGGTCATTCCTCTTTCTTTATCTTCCTCAACTGCCATTGGCAGGTAGTCTTCTTCTTCATCTACAGCTGCTTGGAGCAATCGTTGTTGGCCTAATGAGGGGCTGCCCAAACCCCTGAAGTAACTCCTGACCATATTGGTCATTTCTTCTTGACCTCGTCCTTGGTGGAGGACTAGAGACAACTGTTGACCTCCCACCGGAGGGATATAAGCTAGTCGGGATCTCCCAGTGGGTTGCACGAATGTTCTTCCTACCGTAGGAATGTTGGCTTGTCAGGCACAAGCCCTGAAGGTAGCACGACATGGAGGATCCACAACCGTTTCTTCTCTTCTCAGGGCCAAGCCCCTCTCATTCTTCTTCCTCAACTTAGTAGGCTCGAGATTGTAGCAAATAGGTTCTCCTCGCCGGATAGGCTGGGTCTTCTTAGGTACCCATACTTGTTTGAGTAGCTTCGGCCTCGGGGCCAGCTCCTTTCAGACTTGGCAGCTAGCTTCTTCATTCTCAACTCTCCTCCCGGATAGCGCCTGGAAGGAGTTGCGGACTGGCACGACAGGGATCACGCGGTCCGAAATGTCCTGGGCATCGCGCCCATCCAAGAAGACATTGATACCCTCAATAAGAATAGACTTGCCAGACATCGAAAGTCGTCCGGTGACAGGAGTAGCAACTTTCCTTCGGAAGCTTCTTTGGTAGCGGCCTCCGGGCCTGTCGTAGTGGGCGGGGCGAGCCCCCTGAGCTACATGGTGGACCATGCAACTTGTTAATTGGATTTGGCATCTTGGCAGGCCTTTGCAGCTTCGGGTGTTGTGAACCCTGGGCTTCTCGTCGATGCTCTTCTTAGCTGGCCCTGGAGTCTCCACCTCTAGCATATCAGTGAAGGCTACCCCCAAGAAATTGGGGAAATCGGCCACCCGTGGGAAGGTGCCAAAAATGGTCGGTACCTCCTGGTACCCATAGTCAGAATGATTAGCCACGATCGTGGGGCTGAAAGTCAATGCAGCAAAACCAGCAGCCATTGTTGCTCCTTGGAATCACAGAAACAAACAAACAATCAGCAATCATTGGGAGGGCCCCGGGGCCCATTTATCCTGGCAAAGAGATGAAGGGAGACTCAATCCCACTAGGCATGCCAGCTTGTGGGGATGAGTTTTTATTAATTAATTAATTATTTATTTAATAATTAGAATTTGTTATATTTATTAGATTTATTTATTTATTGCGTAGGCGTGCTAGTCACGTGTGTGATAAAAAAAATTTTGTGCGCTCGATCTAACTTGGTCAGACGAAAGTGAAGTCCGTGTCGGGACCGGAAGTCCGTCATACCATAAAGGCTATGACGTTAATTATATCCTCCGAGAAGGAGGAAGACCCTTGAGTAATTGCCAAGATAAAGAACCACCGAGGCTGAATAGGTATGTAAGCATGTACAAGTTGAAAGGATGATGTTTGCGATGCAAGCTCTAAACATACATTCACGCTTACAATGTAATCACATTTATGACGAACACGTAATAATGATCAACATGCGAATTCATGTATATATATATATATATATATGGATGCATGAGGACACGCTGTGTGAGCAAACTCAAAAGAGACTGACTAACAAAAGCCGACAACAACCCTGTTACTTATCTACAAAATGTTCATGAATTAAATATGGCGAAGGGATGAACTATTAGCTAGAAAGAGCGACCGCTCTACCGAGGTAACAGGTGAACTGATGGAAGCACTTAGCCCCTAAATGGAAGGCCAAAGTGAAGGGGAACAAGTTGAAGCATGGAGTTGACTCCGTAAGTGTGGAGTCGACTCCATAGATAGTGGGGCAATGAAAGGGGGTGATAGAGGCAAGAGTGGAGGCTTAAACTAGCGTCGGGGTGTGTAGGAAGGCTAATCGGCGCGAGGGTGTGGCAGGAAGCTAATCCGGCGTGAGGGTGTGAGAGAAGCTAATCCGGCGCGGCGGTGGGCGCGCTGGTTTAGCGCCCATGCCATTTCGGAGGGCCAAGGAAAAAAAGGGTTTTGACAGGGGGACTAACTCGGCGCGCCGGTTTGGGCGCTGGATTAGGCCACACCGGATTAGGATAGGGATTCCTTAGAGGTTTTATTGGTTTTATTCAGTGCTCAACTCAAGCTATGAACCTTTTTATTAAAAAGTCAGTGATTCATTCATGCTTTGATCATCATATTTGTTCGATTGATTCAGCTCTGTGTGAGGTTCATACTCAAGCACAATCTTGTCCCAGCTCGAGGTGGGCCCACAGGCACTGCACCAAGTGTTTGTTAACAAAATTGTGAAAGGTACATTAAACATCATGGGTAACTTAGATTATCATGCAAGTCATTAAAATGAGAGTAAAATTTGGCAACATTTCCCCATATCTTGGAGGGTCACAGGGGAAAAGTGGAGGCTCACCCACGGGGTTCCTGGGATAAGCTCCTAACTGCAGGGAATCCAACACGGCGATCGGCGAACCCAAGCGGATGGGAACCCCGAGGGCTAGCCTATGAGGGGCACCGATGATCCGTGGGTCATCAACGAGTCCATAGGGACAGCCCAGACGGGACTGAGACCACGAGGGCCATCCTACGAGGGGTCCCACAAACCCATGGGCTACCAAAATCCCAGATAGGGGATGTGTGCTTAATTTTCTGTTGGACCAAGAGATCCATTTATATTCGCCCTTAACGGCCAACTGGGCTCCACGTCATGAGAGGACGGGTCCCTGTGACCCTTCAGGCGGTTCAGTAAACTCATTTGATGGGGAATGTTCCCCCTCCCCAGTTGGCGAATTGACATTCGTGTATGTGAGAAACGTAATGCTTACAAGAGCACTTTCATATCACCCAGGTAAAGGAGGGGTAATGAGTAATGTTGACAGACTCTTACCTAATCCCTCTCAGAGTAAAGAAAATATGACGATCAATTGTTCTATCATCAAGAAACCGATGACAAGCTAGGCATATAAAATGTTAGGTGGTCATTACTTGGGGTTAACTATGAAGACACCTATACCACAGAGTTCACAGAATGGGGACAACGTGTAGGCATAGTTGTATAAGACAAATGGTCGAGCATTTAACAAGCAGCATATAGGAAGGTGATTTTGATGTTTAGGCATACGACGTCCAGGTTGTGGGAACGACCTCACTCCGCCCAACTCATAGCTGTGAGTGGAAGGATGATAAAGGAAGCGGTCCCAGAAGTTAGCAGAGGGAGCATATGCATCTTTGGCAAATGGAGGGAATGCACATCAAACATACAAAATAACTCCGATGTGATCGATTCACCAAAGCAACCCCGGGGAGGGGGATGACGTTAATATAGCCATTGGAAAGACCCAAGGCATGTTCTACGCCAACGTAGAAACCTGAACGATAATGCAAAGATAATGTAAAAAGAGGTGTAACAGAGAGAAACGGGCAGACTAAAATGCACAGGGATCTCTTCACCCAAAATGTTATTGAATTACCGGGGAAAGATCAATATAGCATGTACATGAGCACGGCTTGTCATTGTCACTCAAAGGCCGGCCGTCATTCGTATATTAACGTTCCTAACGGATAGAAGAGAAAGATGCTATATCAAAAAGAAGCTAAACAGAAACCAGAAACAACAGGCTCATATCATCGCCCTTACACGATGCGAATCTCAAGAGATCTGGGAGGGAAGACACAAGAAAACACTTGGGGCCCTCGCCGGAACCCACCTCTGTTCTTCAACTAAGAAACAGAGTGTCGTAGATGCCGGCTTCTCTCCTCGCTCTGGGAGGATTTCTTCTGCAAAAGGTTGGGACATCGGCCGCTCTGAGGGCTCTCTCACACGGGGTAGGTTTCTTTCTCTCCAATCCTCCTCAAAACTTCTTACAGCCACCCACCTCTTCAGTGAATTTTGGCATTTTATAGAGGGAATCCTTCTTTGCCTTAATACGGCGTGGCGAGGAGCACGCCATATTTGATTTGGGTCACACCCCTTTTGCGCACTAGATTTAGTGACGTAGGTCTACCGTCGAGCGCACCGATTTAAACGGTGTCAGATTAATGCTGGTCACGCCGTTTTAATACTTCTCTTTGGCTTTTTTTTCGAGTGGAGTCCATTCGTGAGTCCCAGACCGGCTCCAGGGGCTATTTTGAACCCATATTACTTCAACCTTGCTAGACTATCATGGGCAAATACCTTGCAGGCCGTCAGACTCTTGAATAATGACTTCCAGCATAAGCCGAGCTCTTAATTCAATCACTCAGGTTTTCCGCTGACATGACCTTCGGCACTGTGATCTATGCTACCAGGTCTGCTTTGTGCATATGTCCGACATTCTCATGAAGTGGGTCACCACTCAGAGTACTTTCATCTTGACTAGGTAGCTTTTCGGCAACTTACGGACCTTTCCGATAAGAAGATGTACCCGACTCGGGTCACTCAGGTTTTCCATTGACATGGCCATCGGCACTTTGTTTTGAGGAGCCAGGGATGTTTCTTCACCTTGGGACGGTTCCTTATCAGGTGGCGGACCACCAGGTATATTCTCATCCGGATCGGATGAAGTGTGGGGTTTGTTCGGCATGACCGAGTCGATATCAGTTTGCTGGGTAGGCCGTACGGCATTGCCAGTTTGTTGTAGACTTCTTCCATACATCCGGAGGTGATGAGTTGCGGAGTCCCTGATGCTCGTGTCAGGTGACCCGAGGCTTCAGCAGTACGAGAGGACCCTTCTTTGTTGATTTTCTTCGGCTTTTGCGCTTTGGCGGACCGCATCCTTCCATCATTCAGGCATAGTTGCCATCGGATCATATTTTAGGCGCCAACGGCCGTATACGAGAGAGAAAGGTGAGCAGCCTGTGGGAGTCTTGTAGATGGTTCGATATGCCCACAAAGCTTCATACATCTTTTCCTCCCAATCTTTTTTATGAGAGCTAATTGTCTTAGATAGGAGGGTGCACAATGTCTTGTTAAAATCTTCTGCCAACCCATTTGCCTGTGGGCTGTATGGGGTGGAGGTTCTCCAATCAATTTTGTATTTATCGGACAGTCGGTAAATTTTCTGATTCTTGAAGTGACTGCCCATATCTGATATGATTCAGCTGGGAACACCAAACTGGAATATGATGTTTTGTTTGATAAATCTGGCCACCAACTCCCCAGTCACTTCCCTGAGTGCCACGGCTTCCGCCCACCTAGAGAAATAATCTGTCGCCGCCAAGATATACTTGCATCCGGCAAAAGACGCTGGTAGAGGGCCAACCACATCAGTTCCCCATTGTGTAAAAGGCCAACTGGGGATTGTCGGACGAAGCGAAACTTGAGGCCTTCTGGGTACAGCAGCATTCTCTTGACATTTTTGAGATGATTTTTCGAACTTGCAACAATCATTGAATATAGTGGGCCAATAATAGCCCAGCTTCTTGATTTTAATTTTCATCTTCGGCCCAGCTTGGTGTGCTTCGGTCGATCCGGTGTGCACTTCGCACATCACCTGCCATGCTTCTTTTATAGACAAGTAGTGGAGTAGGATCTTTTTATGGGCATCTGCCATGATTCAGAATAGCGTCCCGCTTCAGAACTCATAGGAGTCTTTGATCCAAAGTAGCTTCATTCTTTGTTCTTTTCTTTCGACAACTATTGATGCATGAACCATTGTAGGAGGGTCTCTCTTCAGTCAGGCATATGGGCTTTTTCGGCCGTGGAGACTTCATGATGGGGGCATCTCTCGCCCTTCACATTTTTCCACAGCTCCGTTTGCTCGCCCGCATGGCTACATTGGGCCCATCACATTTTTCTGAATCGAGTCATGTAATTTTCATATTTATTTGAGTCATAAACTATGTAATTTTCCTTTTATTTGAGTCAAGTATCTAGGTTAATGAGTCATCTACCTAAGTTAAGTGTCATAGGATTGATTAGTTTGGTTAATGTGCCCAATTATATGGGCTAGGCCTAGGGGCGCCCCTCTTCTCATGGTTTCTTATCATTAGTCCAAAAGTCAGGGACTTATTATAAATTATGGGTATCCTATAAATAGGACCCCACTCCCACCATTTGAAGCTAATGATTGAAAATCTGAGAATTTTAGCCCAACTTAATTGCTTGTTTTCTTGTGGTGAGAAGCCATTAGATAGGGTGAGAAGCCCTAGGGTGGGAAACCCACCTACCCCCCCCTCCCCTCTCTCTCTCCCTTGGGCGCACCTACCCCCTCACCTCCCTCGTTGCCACATCATCTCCCCTTCACCCACTCCCCTTATGCCACATCACCCACCCCTTCATATCCCAAGGCCCATTGAATCCTCTCTTCAAGTCCCTCCTCTTCCAAGGTGACCTTTGGCACTCCCCAAGCAACTCTTCCCTTCCCCCGTGCACCCTTTCACCTCCCCAAGGCCCCAATTTGAATTTCCCTCCCCTTGAGGGCTGCACCCCATTCAATCCTAGCCCCATCACCTCCCTTGGTCGCAGCCCCCACCTCCCCTCCACCTTGCTTGGTCAACCTCCCCCATCTCCCTCCCTCTCCCTTGTGCTGGCAGCAACCAGCATATTCCCCTCCACCTCTGGCCGCACCAGACCTTCCCACCTTCTAGCTCCACCCCCCTTCACCTCCCAGCCACCTCCATCACCCCTACACTTCCCCAAAAACATCCCACAAGCTCCAGCCCCATTCCCCCTGCCATTAGGTCGCCCCTCCCCACCACCACAACCATCATCTTCAACTTGCAGTTCCTAGTTCACCGACAGCAGAGAAGCTTCTAGTATCAGAGGCTGTCCCGTCATCTCCACGAAGTACCTAGTGGAAAGTCATACATTTCTAGAAAGCTCTTCGAAGTAGCTTTGTAGGCGAGGTGGTCTCGCATCCGTCCGAGCTCCGAGCTGCCCGAGAGAGCCATTCTCGCACGACTGCGCAAAACTGCTTCGACAGAGAACTAGAAAACAAAGAAAGAAGCGACCATGGCTGCTCCAGGACTAATTTGGATGTGATTTCTTGGCTGAGGTCTTCTCCTTTAAGCCCCCTGTCAGTACAAACAAGAAGGGAGCCATTTGGAGTCCGGACCAGAGAGTTCAAAATTTTCTCCCCGAGGTGCGTAGGTCAGTCTCCCCAGAGTCAGATCCGACCACCCCTCACTTTTCTAGGTCTCGAGTTCTACTCCGACCTCCGCCGATGACCCCGTTGGTCTCCGTTCGAAGAAGACTCGACTATGATTTCATATGTTCTAGTCCCGCAGTAATCGGACCCCGGAAGTGCTCATGGCGCCTTCGTCTTCTTGCAGCAGCCCTCTGGGAGCAGTAAGGGTCAGAGCAGTTTGGCCCTGTTCCAGACCCTACCCCGGCCACCGCCGACGTCAGGAAATCCTCTTGGGTCAACTCAAAAAGTTTTGGCACTGGTCTCGACCTCTTTTGAGCTCGGCAGAGCCCGTGGCGACGCCGTCATCGACCCCCTGTCCTGCTGTTCCTGAGCGGACAGAACCGGCTCGGTTCAGCGAATCGGGTTTAGCTTAGCTCCCCCACCCCCGCCTGGCCGGCTTAAAGCCCCTCCCTGCATGGAGGTAGTGTTTGCATGTAATTCAAAATAAGCCCCACCCCAAGATTCCCCCTCCTGCGAGAGGGGTAGTGGTGTACTATTCTGAATTTTCATATTAGAGCTACACCGACGCAGCGTGCGGGGTATACCCACGCTTCCCCGCTCACCTCGTCTCCCGTCGGGATCGGCATCTTCATGCCGACCAGGTGAGTTTTGGGCCCCATCCTCTGCTGGTTTTGTCATTGCTTAGCTTAGTATTATTTCTAGTTGCTACGTCGGCAGTGAGAGAGTGCTCGCTCCAATTATTCGATTAATTGAGTGCCATCGCAGGAGAGTTGTGAGAGCAACCACTTAACCCACGCCCTTGGCATGTTGGCCGCCTAGGCTGACCAAACCGCCATTTGGGCATCCCTGGCCCAGTGGGGTCCTCCCTAGGCTGACCAAACCGCTGGAACACCTAGGTCCAACCTCCGACCCTCACCACTATCGCCGGTCCACCTATGGACCCGGGTGTGCGCGTCACGGGTGAGTCCGCTTGAGTGAGTCCACCGTTCGTTTCGTGCTTGCTTGCTAGGTCCAAGGGGTCTTTGAGTTAGTTGCTGCATACCATAAGTTGTGTCATACCTATTACGGTCCCCTTCATCAAGTGGTAGATCAAAAGAAGTTGTGGGAAGGTCCGGATACGTCGATCTGGAACGCGGCCTTTCTTGCGTCGAGGAGACCTTTGGGTCATTCCTTCGCCTCGTACCACTAGGTGCTCAGGTTACCACCACCATCCTAGGTCATTTCACATCACTTCATATTCGTCTGACTGCATATCTAGCATGCTGGGGACTTGCCGTCGGTTGATCACGACGATATTCAAGGTCTCATCTGGTGGGACTGCTAGGGAGCTGGCCAATTTTGCCAGGGCATCAGCTTGAGCATTTTTCCCCCAGCCTACATGATTGAGCTCAATGAAATAAAACATCGTCATGAGGTGCAGTACCTTTCGGTGATAAGGACTAAGTTCTGGCTTCCGGATATCGAACTCCCCTTATATTTGCTTGACGACGAGCATGGAGTCGCCAAATACCTGCAGCATCCGGATCTCCATATTGAGGGCAATCTGAAGGCCAATTATCAGCACTTCATATTCAGCTTCATTATTATTGCATGGCTTGTTTATTGAGCAAGAGGTGTATATAACCTCCCCCTCTAGCGATTTCAGGACAATGCCCACCCCTGCTCTGACCTTGACAGGGCCAGCTCGGGAATATTCAGTCCCTGAGGCTCCATCATAGTAGAGCTGCCACGTGACCTACTGAGCTTGGCATGCCTCTAGGGTTTCATCATCAGGGATTTCTACCTCCAGGGGAGAGTCTTCTAGAACTGGGTGTGCCGCGAAGAAGTCTACGATAGCTTGTCCTTTGACGGCTTTCTGTGGCACATAGAAGATATCAAATTCCATAAGGATCATTGCCCACTTGCCTAAACGGCCTTTGAGTGCCGGTTGAGACAATATGTATTTGAGTGGATCTACTTTGGATATTAATTTTATCTCATGGGACAACATATAGTGCCGGAGCTTTTTAACAGTGAAGACCAGAGCTAAGCAGATCTTCTCAATGAAGGTGTACTTCTCTTCAGTTCTCACCAATCTCTGTTGGCACCCAAAATGTGATCGTCGGCGATCAAGCCATAAAGATTAATGATGCGGCCCGCTGAAGCACGGAAGCCGATAAAGATCAACATATTGAAGACTTCTCGAGCTGCCAGAGCCTCAATTCACCCCGAATGAACACCAGGGACTTCACCTCAGGAGAACCAAGATGAACTCACAACCAACCGGCAGTGCGACCAAGCCTGCCCAATGAACCGGCATCGACTCCATCGTGCCGCATACACTACACCCGTTGTTCGACCAAGGATGATGGTCTACCCAGTGGCTACCCACCTCATGAAAGGCTCTCCTGAGATAAAGGAGTCCCCTTGGCTCTTCAGAACGGAGGACCAAAAGCTCTGTCGACAGAAGATCCCGGTCACCCAGCACGGGTACGGCTTCTCGCCAAATAGGGCCCACTAACGGACGAATGATCGCTCGAAGTGGGGGGAACTATCCCGGGTGCTATCCCACCTTCCGAGAAGCTTTGAGCACAAGTCAGACCGAGCCAGCGGCACTTATCATAGCGTCGAGAGCCGTGTCGGTGGAAAACCCGCATGTGCAAACCAAAGCCATCGGAAGTTCTGAGAATGGCCGTACATCGGTCTGAAAGCTTCAACAAGGCATCTCGGTGAGGTTTCAAGGAGCATTGGCGAGATAAATGTTCACGGTGACTCCCGGAGTCATCCCTGGACTCATCGTCTGACTCGCGACGTGCGAGGAGCATTAACACGGCGCGCCCTAAACCGGCGCGCCTCCATCTGGCGCCCCTTATTCCGGTGCGCAGAAACCCTCACCGGCGCCCTCCTATTCCGGCGCGCAAGGGATAGAGCTCACCCTTACCGGCGCGCCATTCTCTGCGCCGGATTAAGGCATCGAACCTCCTCCTATATATAGGGAGTCGTTCGATTGATAGAAGAAGAGGATAGAGAGAAGAAGGCTTTGAGGAAGACTTTCAAGAGGGTTTTTAGAGAGACTTTCAGAGAGGCTTTCAGAGAGGCTTTTCGAGAGAGGATAGAAGGAGAAGAAGCAGGGTTCTCCGGAGCGCCCGTTGCCACCGTCTTCCCTCAACCTGCCTGAAGCCCTCCGGAGTCGGAGAAGAAGAAGACGTCTGATACTCTGTTCTGGGAATAGGAGGGCGCCTGGGTTTCCGCTAATCCCCAATATCGATTTCTCTCTGTCGAATGTAAGCGGGAGGGGGAGGGATAGTGATGATATGAGCCAAACTCCCCTCCCCTTCTCTGCATCTTCTTTTATTTGCTGTTGCTCTCCTGTGAATCCTCCTGCGAGTAGGATGGTGGCCGTGCCGCGATGCCGGCATCGAACTCGTGATATGTGGGTGATTTCCCCCCGCCGATGAAATAATAGCATGCGTGTATGAATGCACTAATGGATTGAATGTTTGGCGTCCCGTCTTCCCCTTCCATTGCTACTTCGTTCAATGGTTTTATATACCTATTAGGGTCTTCCCGTATGCGGCTTTGAGATCCCGGTTTCTCCGGATTCCGAACGCGCCCTGGTATGCCATGGGATACATGGATAACCCCTCCCTGGGTCCTCCGCGCCTGTGCCTGTGCACACGTCACTCTCCGTTTTGATATGAAATTCGACCTTCACCTCCCCTCCTCTTTGCATCTCTTCGTTGTTCAGAGGAGGCCGGTGATGTTTCTGGGATAGTGAAGCCCGCTTCGCAACTACTGCATTCCAGTCATTTGTGGGTATGCGTGTGTAGAAAAACTTTTCTAGTTGCATATCGATCGCCCCTTTCCGTGACTGCTGTTCCATTCTATTCTGTGAATGGCAACCCAGTCTCGCGAGCATCAACCTCTCGACCCTCCACCCAGGGAGGGGGATATCTTCTGCCGTTTCACAGAGCAGCCAATTGGCCAAGAGAACTCCACTCTCGAGTGATGGATGTTTCTCATGGGTCACGAAGCTTTCAGCAACAAGGGCTCTAGCCCAATAATCCCAAACCCACAGTCCTTTGGGACCCCGTGGTGACCAAGGGGTAAATGCTCCTAGCAGGCTAGTCCTCGGAGCCTCTTTCCCTAAGGGTCTCTCTCTCTGGCGGGTGCAGTGTATGTTGTAGGTCACACACCCCTTGTAGGAGGGTCCTCGGGGTGTCGCTTCTATCATCAGCTACCTCATCCTCTGCTTCCATCCACGGAGCTTTGGTGCCCCTCGTAGGCCAGTCCTCGGGGTATCCTATCCGTTGGGAATTTGCTGGCTGTCACCATGCAGACCGGTAGTTTAAGGAGCTTGCTCCACAAGTGAGCATGACCCCGTTCCTCTCCTACAACCTTTCAGGTTCATGGGAGATGCTGCCCGATTTTCGGCAAGTTTTGGACTCACAAGTCGTCTCTGCGGATCGGCCGTAATAAAATATTCATTCTGAATCAGGGACTCTAGTGCTCGAGTATGGACCTCGCACCAGCCCATTACTTCATTCTGGAAGGATCCTGGACTTTAATTAAATGAGCAATTGGCCCAAATAACTTCAAAACTCTCAACAGAATCTTAATGAACTTAAATGGTTTCAAAATTCATCAAAAATAAGCTAAAACGGCGCGGCCCTAATCCGGCGCGCCCTAATACGGCGCGGTACCCCCCCGTGCCGGATTAACACTAGACTCATGGTTTTCTATTTTTATTTGGCCCGTTCCCAGCGCGGCCTAAACCGGCGCACCCCGTGCCCGTCGCCCCGTATTAACCATTTGTCATAACCGCGCCGTATTAAGACCCTTCACCTACGTTTGGCCGCGCCGGGGAAACTTACCCCTACGCGTGGCCGCACTGGTTTTGAACCCTTTTGCTGTTTTAATCGCTCACTCGCCTCCGGAGCGATCCTCGTCTCCCGTGGTCGGAGTTAATAAGCCCTAATTAGTAATAAACTGAATAAGAGAAGGGCTGTTCGAGTCTGAGTCATCTTGTTATCATGCTTTCACTACCATGTCCGTCAGCACTTTGCTTTCGTTATCATGCTTGTGTTACCATTTCCCCCTTTGGCAGGGATTAATAAATGTGATTGAGCTCTGTTTGTTTTCATAACTCTATTGTCATGCCTAGCATAGTCACGAACATCATGCATGCATGCTTGCATAGACCCTCGGATATATCAAATGGCGTTGACAGAAGTCCGGGTTATGCCCGATCGAAAGTCTCCGCTATGCGCGATGGTGGTCTTCAGACCTACGTCCTCCGCCACGTACCAAGGGTCTCCAATTCAACGAACCATGTCTCTTTTGCATGGTAGATAAACGCATCTCATGTGATCTCGTCATGTTCACAACATCGCATCCTTATCCCGGCCTCGACAGCCCACTATCTCGACAATTAATCAAAGGTTTTCCCTCCTCGTGGGGGATGTAATTAACGCCATATCCTTTATGATGTGGCATACTGTTGGTCCCGACCGAATCTCACTTTCGCCCGACACGGGTCAGAATGAGCGCATAATAAATTTGTCACTCACGTGACTGGCACGCCCGCGCAGTCAATCAGTCAGTTAATTGCCAATCAGTTAATTGATTGATCGACATGTGAAATAAATCAAATAAACCCAAATGATAATCATAAAAAAACAAAGAAAGAAGACCGGAGTAGAACGGGAAGGATCCCATCGCAAACAGTCTGGCACGCCCGGTGGGACCAGTGTCACCTTTCATCTCTTTACCGAGATACCTAGGCTTTGAGGCCCTCCCAAAGGCTGCTGATCGTTGGTTTGTCTGTCTTTGCAGGCGAGCGATGACGATGAATGGGTTAACTGGCGTCGGCTTTGGCCCTTCGATTATCGCCGGTCATGCGCAAGGGTACCTGGCGGTGCCCACGGAGTTCGGCAGCTTCCTTGCCGCTGTTGGCTTCCCCAACTTCTTGGGGTTGGCCTTTGTGGATATGCTGGAAGTGGAGCCCCCGGAGCCTGTCGAGGGAACTACAAAGAACATGGAGCCTCTGGAGGCTCGACGCTGCCACGACTCGCTCAAGAGTCCAACATCGGTCGCTAGCTGCCTGGTGGACCATGCTATCCGTGGGGCCCGCCCCAATGCTGTCAACAGGAACCCCGGAGGACGTCAACGCAGGCAGATCCGGAGAAGTACTGCTGTGGTTACCGGAACCCTCTCCCAATCCGGCAAGTCTATGATGGTTGGTGGCATGCGCGTCTTCCTCAACGGACGCGACACGCGGATAGTTCCGGATCGGGTTGTTCCTTCCATCCCCGTCCACAACTCATATCAAGCCCTCGCTGGAAGGAGGGCGGAAAGAGAAGAAGCCGGCCATTACGGTCGAGAGAAGTTGGCCCCCAGGCCAAGGAAATTGAAGCAGGTGTGGGTCCCCAAGAGGGTCCAACCTGTTCACCAAGCTGCACCCGTCCCCTGCCGTCTTGCTCACGACGGAGGGGAAGGAAAGAGAGGAAGGGGCCTGGCCCCGAAAGAAGAAGAAGTGGTTGCGGATCCTCCACGCCGCGAAAGTTTTTGGGCCTGCGCCCGTCAAGCCAACGTCCTAGCTGTGGGATGAAGATTCCAGCAACCTACTGACAGAGCTCGGCTAGCTTATACCCCTCCTGTGGGAGGTCGGCAACTGTCCCCCTTGTTACATCAAGAGCGGGGTCAAGAAGAGATGACCTGTCTGGTCAGGAACTATTTTCGAGGGTTAGGCAACCCCTCGCTTGGGCAACAGCGACTGATGCAAGTAGCCGCCGCCAGTGAAGACTATTGCCCGTCAATGGCAGATGAAGAAGATGCAGGAGAAAGAATGATGGTTTCGTCAGTCGACGACAATGGATATGATAACGGCTTCGAGATCGAAGCCGACGAAGCCGTCCCCAAACGGGAAGAAACAAAAAGAACTTCTGTGTTCTAGAGGCTGACCTTCCCACATCAGGCTAAGAGAAGGGCCCACCGACAGAGAAGAGAAATACGGGTTTTTACCTGCAACATGGTTGGTATATCCAACCAATATGGGGGGCTTCCCGAAGACCCCTGCGAGTTGGCCAAATTGGCCGCACGGCCGGGGCCGAATACTCGCAGAACAGAAGTAGCAAGGGAGCTCCTGATGAGGACTAAGGGAAAACAACCCCGGGTCTACCACCGGTGGGATGATAAGGCCCCCGTCCTGACCGCCAATGTGGTGATGGTGGAAGAAGAAGACGACGTCCCCCTCGACATCCTACCCGAGGGTACGTCCGGGGAGACAGCAGAAGTTATCCCAACTACAGCCACTATAGACCCATCAGTCTTGATACTACTTCAGAAATATCGGCAAGAGATAGACTTGCTAAAGAAGCAGCTGATGGAGAAAACTGAACAGTCCTCAGCTTCCAAACCACCCGAAGTCCAGGGTGAATCATCCCGGGGAGCGGTTCGTCATGACGGCCCTCCGCCGCTCTACACACTGCCTCAGTCGTCGGAACCAAGCATGGCGACAATGCAACAGCGGCCACCACAGCTCCAGCCGCTGCTACCATTGGTGCTCCCTCAAGTGCACCAGACACCCCCGCTGCCACGTCCTCCACAGGCGACCACCCTGGTCACCCCGTACCTACAGCCGGCACACTTCTACCCAGAGCCAGTTGACCCTGCAGTCATGAATCGGATGATGGTGGAAAGAATGATCGAGCTGAAGCTCGCAGAAAGGGGTGAAGGCGACTACGTCGCGTTTGATGCATATCGGGTGCCATACCCGCAACACCATGCTGCTAAGCAGCTTCCCCCGGGAATCAACAAGCCGCCAAAGTTTGACAAATTCAACGGGAAGGGGTCCCCGAGAGAACACATAGCCTATTATATGACTGTCATGGGCGACTTGGCCACCGACGAGTCATACCTGCTAAAGTTTTTCGGGTCCTCACTGACGGGGCTCGCATTTGAATGGTATTCTAGCCTCTCGGCCAGGTCGATCAGCGACTGGCTAGATATGCAGAAGAAGTTCAGAGAAAGATTCCATGTTACAGAGAGGGAGGTCACAGTGGCCGAACTCTACTCAACAAAGCAGAGGGCCGATGAGACAGCCCTCGATTATATCAAGAGGTGGAGGAACCTCGGAATGAGGTGTAAGTGGCCCCCGCATCCGGAGGACGCTGTGTAAATATGCAAACAGAATCTCAGAAGGGAGGTTCTAGAAAAGATGATCGGAATGAAAATACGATCGTTTGATCGATTGAACAATGTCGTGGCCGAGGTGGAAGCTTTTCTGGCCAGACCTGCCCCTACATCTGCTGCCAGCATGACCCAGAAAGGCAAGGCGGTGGAGCGGCACGCGTCGCCTAAAGAAGCGAACGCTCTTGACATAAACGCGTTCGAACAACAGAAAAGTGAAGGCAAGAAGGGAGTCACCCCACAGCCTGCAGAAGCCCCAGACGGCAAAGAGGGTCCTTCGCTGAGGGACAAGATGAAGAAGGCCTATTCATTTCCAAAGGACAAGACCCGGGTTCTGTTCGACTGGGTAACGGAATATGGCATGGTCACTCTGCCAGAGCCAAGGAGGCCGGAGGACCTAAAGAGAAAAGACAGCCCAAGATTCTGCCCCTACCACCAGATGTTGGGACATCCAATTGAAGACTGCTATGTTTTCAAGGACATCATCGAAGGGATGGTGAAGAAAAATGAGATCGAGCTGGGAGAGTACAAAGTGGACCCTCCTCAGCCACATGAAGCCCCTCGGAGGAGGGCAGGAGTCAACATGATCTCCCTATACCAGGCACTGCCCGAGGAGATGTCTGAAACAAGCACGCGAAGCACCTATGAAGCTCATTTCTTGGAGCCCGCGAAAGAACAGCAGGGATGGCAGCAGGTCCCTGTGAAGCATAAGAAAAAGAGGGCACCCCACCCGAAAGAGGGGGCACATATCCGTGGTGTTACACCCCGGCCTGCTCTACCGGTGGTAGCACCCGTATGGATCACTCCACCTACAACTGTCAGGATACCTACACATAATCGGAGGAGACAAACTCCGCTGCCAGTGATCAAGGAAACCAATCCTGGGGTCCTTCGAATGCAAAACCTCATTGAGGAGCTGGACGAATACGTGCAGCCCGAATTGAAACCCACGTCCCGTGGCAAGAACTAGAGTAGCTCTCACTCGAACAAAGGGAGGAAGCTGAAGCGGCACCCGATAGAGAGGGCGGTCTGTTCTGGGGGCACCCGCCCGCTGAAGCAAAAAAGAAGAAGAAACAAAAGAAGAAGAAAAGGAAGGACGCTGAGGCCGATAAAGTGCAGGTTGTTTCCTGTCATACTCTATCAGCACTCTTCAACCTGCCCGGAGAAGAGGAAGAAGAGGAAATTTGTTTCACACCCCATGCTGGGGGAGGCAAGGCCGAGGCTGCAACTGCTGCACATGCCACTCGGTCAGGCCGAAAATGGGGGCGCCAGCCGCCACCCAACCACAACATCATGTTTAGGGGGGAGCAACCCTACAAAACACCTCTGCAGGAGGTCAAGGGAGTCCGAATCCCTCCTCCGTCAGGCCTATATAACAAGAACAGGGGCAAAGGGGTCCCTTCATTTCTTGAATTCATGAAGATGTCCAAGGGGAAGCAGCCTTGTCAGGAGACTAACCCTACACCCGGGGACGTCCACCGGCAGCTAGCACAATCTGCCGAAGACCCAAATGCAGATGGAGCTTGCCCCGCAGCTGCTAACAAAGAACACCCAAAAGTCAGTACCAGCCAGAAGGGCGCCGAATCTGAGGAAGATGAAGTAGGTCCGTCAGGGCCCGTAAACCAAGACTTCCCCAAGCCCAGATGGGCTGAAGAGATGAAGCTCTCCAATGTCCGAGCTGGGAGCCGAATAATGAAGCTACTCAAGAAGCTCCCTGCTCGATTTATAATCTGGGAGATCTTTTCTTTGAGTGAAGAGACCCGACAGGCGATTATTACTGCTCTCCAGACGCCTGCTCATTTTGAGACATGTCTGGCTGAAGCAATACCGGAGGCTAGCATGACCTTCACTCCAGACGATATACTGCTGCCCACCATCAGCCACAACAGGCCGCTGTATATGAAGGGGCACCTAAATGGAAGGGAGCTAAACAGGATTCTGGTTGATCCTGGTGCAGCAGTCAACATCCTGCCTTATAGAATATACGAGAGGCACCACTTTAACGTGCATCTCGCGAAAGTCAGAGATATGCGTATCACCGGCTTCAATCAAAAATGTGAAGTGTCAATGGGGGTGGCAGAGCTCACCCTCACCTTAGCAGATTTCACTACGACGGTGCAGTTCCATGTCATTGACTCCCGCACCTCGTACAAGGCACTGCTCGGCCGCCCATGGCTGCATGAAAATATGGTGGTGCCCTCCACGCTCCACCAATGCATCAGGTACAGTCTCCAAGGGAAGGAGGAGAGGATATTTACAGACCCCCACCCGTTCGAGGTGTTTGAATGTCATTTGGCGGATGCCAACCTATATATAGGGCCTTCCCAGAAGACCTCTAAAGCTAAGACCCCTGCGGGGGCATCGAGAAGCACATCCGGCAGCAGTTGGTATCCACCACTGCCGCGCGGATATGTCAAGCCCAAGGTGGTCTCCCATATCACAGCATCCGGAGACGTGGGTAGAATAGCACCCCCAACATTATACCCTTAAGCTAATGAAGTGCGGGTCGCTCGGCGGCACAATCATATTGAAATCCCAAATGGCCTCACCAAGCCAACTCCCTGCCTTGATAACCCTACTGTCGAGCCTTTCAAAACTTGGGAGGTGACACAGGAAGATGGACCTAGCAGCTTGTTCTATACGGCTGAAGAGCACCCTACTCGAGAAGACACAGACTGCAACCTCCCCGAAGATATAAGTAACCCGCCGGTTCCCGTCCAGGGTCTGGCTTTCACAACTGATCAGATGGCCAGGATGTTTCAGAAGCAACACATCCCCCCGATCAGTCTCAAAAGCGCAAAGAAGCTTTCCAGAAAATGTGGTATCCCGTAAATCTGGATAAGGAAATGAGACGTGTCTCTCAACATCCGGGGTTGGGCTTCACCCTGGAAGAATATTATTACAGTGGGCGATACGAGGTGGACACCATCTCCACCTTCTATCCTGCTAAAGATAGCCCGCTGGGGGAAACTTTTGATGAATACCCGGCGGAAGCTGAGCATGTTGAACTGGCTCAACCCGAAATCAAGAAATAGAGACCTCGGTCCCCTGCCGATGCTGGGAGTAGGTCTACCCTAAAGAGGCGGCCCTTCAAGCCAAATTTGATACGGCTAGCGGCAGTGAAGCCGAAGATACTGAAGAAGCAGGAATTTCTCCCTCCAGTAAAGTCCCACTAATGATAACTTCAGCACCCCTTCTGCCAATCGGGGGAGCCTCGATCGACTCCGATCAAGAGGAACACGCTGCCAAGAAAGAAAAGGCCACTTCTACGGAAGATACAACTGCCCCAGAAGGCGAGACCTCCTCAACTTCTGCTACAAAATCGGGATGCTGTCCAGGCCCGACAATAAACAACTACCAGCCTGTCGCGGCTGCAACCTCATCTACAAAGATTGAAGCTGCTCTCTCACCCTTGGGAGCTGCAACGGCAGTGGATTTGCTAATAGAACAATCCGCGCAGCCGCTAGCACAAGAAACAGAGAATCCTCAAGAAGCTTTGGTGGTGTCTGATGAGGAAGTCGAAGTACTCAACCCTCAAGATTGTATTCTAGACTTCATTGACCTCCAACCGACACCTCCGAAGATAGAAGACGGAGGCCAAGCCACAGTCGATGAACTGATAGAAGTCAACTTGGGGAGTGAGGAGGACCCTAGGCCTACCTTCCTCAGTGCCCAACTGTCCCCAGAAGAACGGGAGCTGTACACCTAGCTGCTGCTAGAGTACCGGGATTGCTTCGCCTGGACTTACAAAGAAATGCCCAGTCTAAATCCCGCTGTCTCACAACATGAGCTGGCAATCATCCCTGAGGCCGAGCCGGTGAAGCAACCACCGCGACGCATGAGGCCTGAACTCATTACTCAAATTTGTGCTGAAGTCAACAAGCTTATTGACGTGGGATTTGTTGAAGAAAACCAGTACACCACATGGCTGGCGAATATCATCCCCGTGAAAAAGAAGAGTGGATAGATCTGGATATGTGTCGACTTCCGAGATCTAAATAAAGCCTGCCCCAAAGATGACTTTCCGGTGCCAATAACGGAAGTCATGATCGATGCTACAACCAGTCATGAGGCCCTGTCATTCATGGACGGGTCATCTAGTTACAACCAGATTTGGATCGCGGAGCATGACAGGGTCCATACTGCTTTTCGAACCCCTAAAGGCATCTATCACTACAAGATGATGTCGTTCGGACTAAAGAATGCTGGCACAACTTATCAGCGCGCAATGACCAAAATCTTTGATGAGTTGCTCTACCACAAGATCGAGTGCTACATAGATGATCTGGTGGTCAAAACCAGAAGAAAATAAGATCATATGCAAGACCTCCGTATTGTCTTTCAGAGGCTAAGGCAGCATGAGCTGAAGATGAACCCCATGAAGTGTGCGTTCGGGGTATCGAGCGGAAAGTTTTTGGGCTTCATTGTCCGATATCGGGGGATCGAGATAGACCCCACAAAAATCAAAGCAATTCAGGAGTTACCTCCACCAAGGAACCTCTCCGAGTTGAGATCACTACAGGGCCGCTTGGCTTATATCCGGCGGTTCATTTCCAATTTGTCAGGGTGATGCCAGCTTTTCCACAAACTGATGATGAAAGATGTTACCTTTTGTTGGGATGAAGATTGCCAGATAGCCTTCGACAAGCTGAAAGACTATCTGAAGACTCCTCCAATGCTGGGCGCACCGGTGAAAGGACGACCATTGATACTATATATAGCAGCTACACATAACTCACTGGGGGCAATGTTGGCCCAGAATAATGAAGAAGGAAAAGAGCAAGCCCTCTATTACCTCAGTCGGAGACTGGTCAGAATTGAGGAGAAATATACTTATATTGAGAAGGTATGTCTGGCACTGGTCTTCAAAGTTAAGAAGCTTCGACACTACATGTTGTCGCACGAAATCAGCCTGGTATCCAAAGAGGACCCCCTGAAATATATTATGTCCCAGGCATCACTCAAAGGTCGCCTGGGCAAATGGGCAGTAATCCTTATGGAGTTTGACATCTCCTATGTGCCGCGTAAGGCCGTCAAGGGCCAAGCTATTGCATACTTCTTCGCTGAGCACCCAGTACCCGGGGACTGCCCTCTGGAACCGGAGCTTCCTGAAGATGAAACCCTGGAAGCCGTTCAGGTGCGGCCCTCCTTATGGCAGTTATATTTCGATGGCGTTTCCAGAATTGACACCTCTGCCACTGGATCGACCAGGGTCAGGGAAGGAGCAGGCATAGTCCTGAAATCCCTAGAGGGGGAAGTGGTGCACACATCTTGCTCGATAAACAAGCATTGCACGAACAACGAAGTAGATGTTGTGACCCCTCTGTGTTGATGATGTTGACAATAAGTTTTATTTCATTGGCAACAGCTTGTTTTGATTGATTGGCAACTGTTCTTATTTTGATGAAATTATTTTTATCAGGTTGTCTGTGTACCTAATGCAGTCAGAGTCTATACTGTCGTGCACACACCCACAGGTCTACATTGCATTGCAGCATGAACATAGAGTCCATACATTTCATTGTGTAGTCTGGACAGTTGTGGGTCGACGCTCCCTTTTGATGGGTCGACGCCCCCTTTGTTTTCCAAGTCCACACATTGTGCATTCTGACTTGAAGTCTATACAACGCTGCATTGGCCAAGTCTATACACTGCATTGTTGATTGTTGGCAAAGTCTGCACATTCTGTAGCTCAACGTCTGCATGCATGAAGTCTATACACTGCATGGCTCGCACAGCTGCAAGTCCACACATTGCATTCCTAGCAGACCAGCAAGTCTATACACTGTAGGGTAAAGCCCAAAGTCTAGACATTGCTGCATTGCTTGCATTTCAGAGTCTATACATCGTTCATGCATGTGCACAGTTCGTGGACAAAGTCTGTACATCGCAGCATGTATTCATTGTTAAAGTCTATACAGACTTCAGCGTCTCGTTCATGCATTGTTTGTGAAGTCTGTACATTAGTCTGTGTCTCATGCATCGTCTATGCAAGTCCATACATTGCATTCAAAGTCTGTACAGTGTTCGTCTCAACCACCGTCTCATTCAGCGTCTCACGCTTACAAAGTCTATACACTGGTCGGTGGAAGCAAGTCTCTACATTCGACTGTTCAGCCTGTGACTAAGTCTATACAGTCAGGGAGACTGTTAAGTCTATACATTCATTCACTGTAGCTTGCACTGGGTAAAGTCTATACATCCTCTAGTTGGAACTGTGCAAGTCTATACATCGCTGCTTTGCCAAAGTCTGTACATTGGCATCTTTTCTTCGTTGCACTTCCAAGTCTATACATTGGGACTTTTACCTACGCTCTGTTCAGCAAGTCTATACAGTGGTTGCTTTACCGACGTTGCCTTGCCAAAGTCTACACATTGTGAATTTCCAAGTCTGTACAGACTTTACCTTGTTCAAGTCTGTACATCGTCCAATTATCTTTGGCATGTCTACACACTGGAAGTCCATACAGTCAACTGCTTTGCTTTGAGCTAGTGTGTACAGAGTTTCTCTTGGCATGAAGTCTGTACATCGTCTTAGCATTATAAAGTTTGTACATTGTGGATGCCCTGACACTCGATTGCCTTGCCTTGGTCAAGCCTGTACAGAGTTTCTTCAGCTAAGTATATACATTGCTTCACGACGTGAAGTCTATACATGTTTTGTTGGCAAGTCTTCACATCGTGAAGTCTATACACTCAACTCCTTCACACTTCAGGAAGTCTGTACATCCTCCAATGCATTGCATGCATCGTTCGTGGAGTCTGTACATTGAGTGAAGTCTGGTGAAGTCTGTACAGTGGCTGCTTCACATCCGAAGTCTGTACATTGCATTTGCACTCACAATGTCTTCACACTTGAAGTCCATACATCGTCAGTTGTCTGTTAAGTCTTCATACTGCTTAAGTCTGTACAACAGATGCTTCACATAGATGAAGTCTATACATTGAGCAGAGTCTTTACACTGCATTCGAATTCACAAGTCCATACAATGCAGTCTATACAATGCAGTTCATCTTATAAGTCTGTACAGAGTTCTTCACTTAATCTGATAATCCTATAATTTATCTGACAGGGATCTACTAATGAGATTGCTGACATGGCTCGTGATCCCAGGAGGACGAGGTGATCAGGTGCTGCCATGTGGATGGAATTGCCTCGGTTCTGGTGAATTCTCTGGGCGGGAAATGTGGAAGACACGCGCCCTCATCCACCTGCTGATAGTATATAATGAAGCCTCCATCTTCAGATGGAGGCAGATCGACTAAAGAGAAGAAAAGTATATACAGCAGAGAGCCATCGATCCACAGTGAGAAGAAAGAAAACATAGAAGAAGAAAAAGAGAGAAGAGAAGAGAGAAGAGATGTGTTGAGAGAGTTTAGATTGAGAGCTGCTCTTATTGTAACTCAGTCTCTTGGTTCAGAAACCAGAGCTGAGGCTTGCTCATTCCGAGCTACATTCCCATTTGGGTTTTCTTTTTCATTTTGCTTCTGCATTTTTATTTCCGAACTCTTGTTTCTTCAAGCTGTGAGGCAGCATTACAGTGGAGGTCTCCACTGGACAGGTGAAGCTGTAATCCTCAGTAGGCGAGACTTGGTCTCGGACGGCTAAGCTGTATTGCCCAGCTGTTGCAGAGGGTGTTCCTCTGGTCGGGATAAGCTGTAAGCCCCAGCCGTTGTTGGCAAGCTGTAGTGCCCAGCAGATTGAAGCTGTGTATCAGTAGTAATCCACATTCGAGTTGAATGTGGGGTGGACATAGGTTGGATTGACCGAACCACCTAAAAGTCTTTGTGCCTTTCGTGTGTTTGCTTGTCTATTTAGCAGATCTTGTTTCCATCATTCGGTGCTTTGACTGTGGTTGTCCAGTGTTCTTTTAATTCCGCATTTGAATCTAGGCATAATTTTTAATTTGCCTGTTGATCTATTCACCCCCCCTCTAGATCCACACTCTGTGGGGAAAGAGCCTTCCATCTAACTCCAACAATTGGTATCAGAGCCATACTCTTCTACAGGGACTCATCGCCCGAAGAGGATAGGCAGAGATGGATGCTGGAGGGATGATAGCTGAAGGTCACTCAACCACCAAGCCCCCATTCTTTGATTGATCTAACTACGTATACTGGAAGAATCGTATGCAAGTTTTTCTAAGGGCTAAAGATTACGAGATCTGGAAGGTTGTTAGCAAGGGACCTTATGAGCTGTCCCCGAATGAAGATGTCTGGACCAAGGAGGAGATCAGAAGGTCCACGCTGAATTGAAGTGCCATAAACGCCATCCAGTGCTCTCTGCACCCTACTGAATTCTCCCGCGTGTCAGCGTACACTTCAGCCAAGGAGATGTGGGATGCACTGGAAGTTATCCATGAAGGGACTTCTCAAGTCAGGGAGACGAAGGCTAATTTCCTAGTGTCTGAGTATGAAGCCTTCAAGATGAAGCCAAACGAGACCATCAAAGAAATGTATACTCGACTGACGATCATCACCAATGGTCTAAGAGGTCTCAGGAAACCTCTGACAGAATATGATTTAGTAAGGAAGATACTTTGGTCCTTGACTCATGCCTGGCATACGAAAGCTACTGTGATGGAGGAGTCAAGGGACTTGCGTAATACAAGAGCTGATGAGCTAATTGGCTCGCTGATGGCATATGAAATTAATATGCCAAGGATAGAAGAAGCTGAAAGGAAGAAGAAGCCGATAGCGCTGAAGGCTGGTTCCAGCAAATCCAACAAATCTAGCTCCAGTAGTTCTTCATCATAAGAGGAGAGCCCGAATGAAGAAGAAGATATGACTCGTTTTGAGATGGCCATGATGACCAGAGAGTTCAGGCGATTTCTCAGAAAAGGAGCAGGACGATTCGGCCAAAAGAAATATAGTGGCGGCCAAAGGGACAAAAGGTATAAACACAACCCTGCAAAGAAAATTGAAACTAACACTTGTTATCAATGCAGAAAACCAGGCCATCTGAAAGCTGACTGTCCAGATAATCAAAAATATAAGGACAAGTCAAAGAGAAGGAACACGAAAGGGAAAGCAATGGTGAGTACCTGGAGTGATGAAGATGAAGGCTCCCTAAGCAACACTTCAGACAGTGAAGCCGAATCTGAGAAGCCCATTTGCCTTATGGCAACAAGCTCAGAAGATAGAGAAGAGGACTCAGATGAGGTAATCACTAGATTTGAAAATTTTACTATCGCTGATTGGGTAGATGCCTACCATGATATAGCTGATAGAGCTGATGATATTAGAAAAGAAAACAGGCATCTGAGAAGAAAGATCAATTCCATGCAAAATGATAAAACTCTAACTGATAAAATTGCATGTTTAGAATCTGAGAATAAAAATCTGAAACTCACATGTTCTGAAGTAGATGAAATCAAAAATGAGTTAAAAGCTTCTAGGGAAGAGAATGTGAGGCTTGAAAATGAAATTGATAAATGGAAGCTGAAAATTCAGAAATGTGAGAGTTAAGTAAAAATTGTTTCTGAAAAATATGAAGATGTCCTCAATGTAAATAATGAACTGAAAAAGTCTATTGATGAAATTCAGAAAGACAATGAGGATAAACTGAGAACCATTGAGAAAATGACCCAAGGAACAGATAACTTAAATGCTTTGTTAGGGTCAAAGGTAAATTTCAGAAAAGCGGGCCTAGGATTTAATTCAAGTGCAACGAAAACCTTTGGAATGAAAACTATTTCATTTGTTGCACAAAAAGAAAAAGGACCTCTAATTAGCATGAATCCAAACAATTCAATGAACAAAAATGCTAATCTGAAAAAGACCAGTGTTGAGGAGAAGGGCAAACAAAAAGTCAGTGAGCCTAGTAGAGCTAGCACATCCAAGCAAAATCCAAAGGGTCAATCTCAGGTTAGGGGTCAAGCTACCCAGTCTTATAAACACCAGGACAAGGTAACCAAGTCTCCACCATCACCTCCACCTCTGAAGAAGACCCAAAACAAACCTATGAATAGGTCAGCAGGGTTCAAGGTGCAGGGGAGACAGAATGCTGCTAAGAGTCAACCCAATCATTTCTACCAACCCAGAGTTCAGACCCATTACAATGCACAGTCAACCTATTTCAATAGGTCAGGTTGGACTAGAACTCCGGGGAGGCATACAGGTCTTGCATATCAGGCTGCTCAATATCAAAGACCTTACACTAGAAATTGGGTTAATGGGTATCGTTATTGGACACCTAGGAACCAACATTTCCACAACCAGCCCAGGAACTATTATGGCCACAATTCCATGAATGCAACCTGGCCAAGGCACTGGCAAAGAAACAACAATGTCAATAATCATGTTGGTGCAAATAAGAAGAAAAATAACAAAAAGAAGAGGAACAACAACAGAAGAAAACCTGTAGGATCCACTGAACAAAATACATTTAAACAAATGTGGATTCCTAAAAGCCTGCTTTCTTACTTTGCTTCTACCTCTTCTGTTATAGAGCCCAATCAGTCTTGGGTTCCAAACCTCTCTACCTAATTGTGTATGCAGGTATGCCTGGCAGCCAAGAGCAACTTTTGGTACTTGGATAGTGGCTGCTCCAGGCATATGATAAGAGATAAGGCCAAGTTCTACATGCTGACCGAGAAGCTAGGAGGCCTTGTCACCTTTGGAAGCAACACAAAGGGTAGGATTATTGGATCAGGTAAGGTAGGTAAGTGTTCTACCTGCTGCATTGATGATGTTATGCTGGTTGAAGGGTTAGCTTATAATTTACTTAGTATCAGCCAGTTGTGCGGTAAAGGATATAAGGTTTTATTTGATTCTCAATGCTGCAAGGTTTTTGAACCTGATTCTGAAATTGTCAAATTTTCTGGAAAAAGAATAAATAATACATACATGATAGATTTAGATGACATTCAACATACTAACCTTTGCCTTACTGCCAGTAGAGAAGACTTAGCATTTTTATGGCATCGTAGGTTAGGTCATGCTAGTTACACTGTTTTGCATAAACTGAATAAGCATGGCATGGTTAGAGGACTTCCTGAAGTTTCCTTCAAAAAGGAAAATAAAATCTGTGATGCATGCACTCAATCAAAGATAACTAGAAAGTCATTTAAGTCTAGAACTGAAAATCTGTCTTCTAAACCCTATGAGCTGATACACATGGACCTTTTTGGGCCAACCAGATCTGTTAGCTTATCAGGGAGGAAGTATGCGTTTGTCATGGTAGATGACTTTTCTAGTTATACTTGGGTCTATTTCTTATCTCATAAGAGTGATGCATTTTCAGAATTTCAGGAGTTCTATGTTAAAATAAATCAGAAAATTGAAAACATTTTGACTGATCATTGAGGTGAGTTTGAAAACTCACAGTTTGATGAATTCTGCAGGTCAAATGGAATCAACCATAGGTACTCCTCACCAAGGACACCTGAGCAGAATGGAGTTGTGGAGAGAAGGAATAGAACCCTAGTGGAGATGGGTCGTACACTCCTTGTAGAAGGTGGTCTACCTAGGAAATTCTGGGCTGAAGCAGTGAACACTGCTTGTTATGTAATTAACAGAGCCATGGTAAGACCTTCTACCCAGCAAACACCATATGAGATCTTAAAGGGTAAGAAACCTTATATTGCCCACTTCAAGATTTTTGGATGTAAATGTTTCATTCATATAAATGATAAAAAATACCTTGATAAATTTGAACCTAAAGGTGAACCAGGAATTTTTCTTGGTTATTCTGAAAACACCCTAGCATATAGAGTGTACAATCTGAATTCTAAAACTGTTGAAGAATCTCCACACATAGTTTTTGATGAATCCTTGATAAATACTAATGTTGGTAACTGTAGGAATGAAGAAGGTGGTGATATTCTGAAGGAATGAGATCCTGCAGATAAATCCGAGGATGAGAAGGACATAAAGAGCTTGATGAAGAAGAGCCTACAGTTCAGGGGGAGGTAAATCAAACTCATGATAATCCAATTGTAAACATAAGATATCTTAAGGATCATCCTGTAGATAATGTAATTGGAAATCTGCATGACCCCCTAGGACAAGAGGCCACTTGAGAATTCAACATGAATTGAATGCTTATGCTTTTTTTTCAAATATAGAACCCAAGTCCATTGATTGTGCTCTCCAAGATATGCATTGGATTAATGCCATGCATGAGGAGCTTAATCAATTTGACAGGAATAAGGTGTGGCAATTGGTTCCACCTCCTGATCATGAAACAGTCATAGGGACTAAATGGGTGTTTATAAATAAAACTGATGAATCAGGGAATGTCATTAAAAATAAAACCAGACTTGTAGCTCAGGGATACAATCAGAAATTTGGAATAGACTTTGAAGAGTCTTTTGCCCCTGTAGCTAGGTTAGAAGCAATCAGAATATTATTGACTTATGCATGCTCCCTAGGTATAAATCTTCAGCAGATGGATGTGAAATCTACTTTCCTAAATGGGGAAATTAGTGAGGATGTCTATGTGAGACAGCCTCCTGGGTTTGAATGTTTAGATTTCCCTAATCATGTTTACAAACTCAATAAAGCTCTTTATGGTTTAAAGCAAGCTCCTAGAGCTTGGTATGACAGGTTGAGCAAGTTCCTCACCGACAAGAATTTCACAAGAGGTATAGTTGATCAAACATCATTTACCAAAGTGAGTCATTCAGATATTCTTATTATTCAGATTTATGTGGATGACATTGTGTTTGGGTCAACTAATCCCAAATTGTGTGAGGAATTCTCTCAGATAATGACTAATGAGTTTGAAATGAGCTCAATGGGCGAGCTCAAACTATTTCTTGGACTGCAGGTTACACAATCAGAGGATGGCACTTTCATCTCTCAGTCCAAGTACGTAAAGAATTTATTGAAGAAGTACAAAATGGACAACCTCAAGGAAATAGCTGCTCCAATGGGTACCACAACCAGTTTGGATGAAGATCCTAAAGGTAAACCAGTGGACCAAAGGCTATATAGAGGTATGATCGGATCCCTTCTTTACCTTATAGCATCTAGGCCTGATATTCAATTTACAGTGTGTTTATGCTCTAGGTTTCAAGCTAGTCCTAAAGAATCTCATCTTAAGGCTGTGAAGAGGATTTTTAGATATTTACTAGGCACCCAACAGCTAGGTCTTTGGTATCTTGCTAAGTGTGAGTTAGATCTTCTCGCCTACACTGATGCAGACTATGCTGGGTGTCGAGTAGATAGAAAGAGCACTAGTGGCTATTGCCAATTCCTTGGTTGCTGTCTAGTATCTTGGGCATCTAAAAAGTAACACACTGGAGCCTTGTCTACAGCTGAGGCTGAATATGTTGCTGCAGGTAATTGTGCTGCCCAAGTACTATGTATCAAGCACCAACTAGATGATTATCAGATAAAACTAGAATGCATTCCAATTTTATGTGATAATACTAGTGCCATATGCCTTGCTAAAAATCCTGTTCACCATTCAAGGACTAAGCATATAGAGATAAAACATCATTTTCTGAGAGATGTTGTGAATAAAAAGGAAATCGAACTGAATTTCATTGAAACAAACAAACAAATTGCTGATATCTTTACTAAGCCACTTGGAAATGAAAAGTTTAAATTTCTTAGAAGAGAACTTGGCTTGTGTAAGTTTCAGCATGATGAATAAAATTTTCAGCTGTTTTGAATACAATCTCTGATTTGGACCTACATCTGATAGACTGTATAAAACTTTGTGAAGGTTGATTGGTGCAACAGACTCATGATCATGCATGACACTCATATTGTTTTCTCATGATCATCACTGCATATCATTTAGTCAGTAATGTGTCTAAAATCACGTGCATATAGAACTGTTTTGCACTACATTTCTCTGCATAACCCTAATGGTCACATTGCATGATAGTACAGTCTGAATAAGCATGAACTTCAAAAATCATTTGATCAGTCATCTTTTGTAAAAATTGCATGCATATAGACAGGGGGACTCTTGTCAGAATTTCAAGGTGAACTGCTGCGTCGACGCTGCTATACTGTGGCGTTGACGCAGTGAACTAGATCTGTGAATGTCTCTGTTTCATTATTCTGATGAGTTGACGCTGCAATAGAGTGGAGTCGACGCACTGACACTATCTCAGTGTTTTATACTGTTGCCTCTTCAACTGATGCGTAGACGCCTTGAACTCCCAGCGTCGACTCTGTCTATTCATCCTTGACTCTGAATGATTGAGTCTGACAGTATGGCAATCTTTTAATCAGTTCTAATATTAAGCAATAGAAAATAGACCTCTTCCCTCATAAGAACTGTAATTGCTTAAAGACTGACTTAATGGTTTAAATTTTATAACATTTAGAGTTGAAAGACTACAATCAGTAAATAAGGATGCTGAAAATTGATAAAGCACTCAACCCTCATCTTATTTCATGTCAGACAAAGTTAATTATATCTGAAATCTGAAAACTCATCTGAAATCATGTTAGAGAAACTAAGTATGTGTATTGTCCTTAAACAAGTCATTCTGAAACAAATAAAGGACAGCTAAGAAAGATATTGAAAAACATTGAAAATAAATTAAAAAATAGCATTGGCAGAGCAATGACTGGTAAATCACTGAGAAACTGAGTGATCCATCAAAGAAGTGGAAAACACTCATGTCATGAGGTGTATCAGCTATCTCTGTATAAAATGATCAAAACAGTAGGGTGGTTTCATTGAGTATCTAGGGGTAACTGGCGTCTGATAAACGTGTACCCTCAAGCAAAAAGATGTAAATCACTTATATTGAGTTTGATCATAGCAGAATGGTCCATCATGTTGAGTATCTAGGGGTATTGGCGTCTGATAAACGTATACCCTTAAGCAAAAAGACAAATGGTACCTGATTGCCCAAAATAAACTCATATTGATAAATATTGTTCCTTCAAAAGTAATTTTATGAATGTCAATTTGTTTAGTTTCAATACATGACTTGGTATCTCTCAATTAGTTTTGTTGAGTATATGACAGTACGATATTTTTGAAACTGACTCTCTCATGCAAATGTGATTCTGGTTTATTGTCTTATCATGCTAAGCTACCCTATCCAATGAATGTAGTGCATGAACTCTTATTTTTATAACCTTTAAACCAGAACCTCACTTTCTAAGCAGTTTCTCAATTCATATGACTGAAGGTTCTGTGCTTTAGCCGCTTAATTTCTGAACTACTTGCTAAGAATGCCAGTCAGCTGATTCTTCTTGTTCCTTCCATTGCATCTTATTTCCCTCCTCTTTGTTGATGGCAAAGGGGGAGAATATATTGTCTACTTCATGAGTTCATTCCAGGGAAGTGTATGCATCATGTCTATGGCAAAGGTGTCTCAGCATGTCATTCATAGCATCTGCATGACAATCTGAATAATGAATCATGTCCTTCATCAAAAATACATCTGTTTGACAGGATGTTGCTATTCTATATAATAGGGTGTTGCCATCATCAAAAGGGGGAGATTATTGTGACCCCTCTGTGTTGATGATGTTGACAATAAGTTTTATTTCATTGGCAACAACTTGTTTTGATTGATTGGCAACTGTTCTTATTTTGATGAAATTATTTTTATCAGGTTGTCTGTGTACCTAATGCAGTCAGAGTCTATACTGTCGTGCACACACCCACAGGTCTACATTGCATTGCAGCATGAACATAGAGTCCATACATTTCATTGTGTAGTCTAGACAGTTATGGGTCGACGCTCCCTTCTGATGGGTCGACGCCCCCCTTTGTTTTCCAAGTCCACACATTGTGGATTCTGACTTGAAGTCTATACAACGCTACATTGGCCAAGTCTATACACTGCATTGTTGATTGTTGGCAAAGTCTGCACATTCTGCAGCTCAACGTCTGCATGCATGAAGTCTATACACTACATGGCTCGCACAGCTGCAAGTCCACACATTGCATTCCTAGCAGACCAGCAAGTCTATACACTGCAGGGTAAAGCCCAAAGTCTAGACATTGCTGCATTACTTGCATTTCAGAGTCTATACATCATTCATGCATGTACACAGTTCGTGGACAAAGTCTGTACATCGCAGCATGTATTCATTGTTAAAGTCGATACAGACTTCAGCGTCTCGTTCATGCATTGTTTGTGAAGTCTGTACATTAGTCTGTGTCTCATGCATCGTCTATGCAAGTCCATACATTGCATTCAAAGTCTATACAGTGTTCGTCTCAGCCACCGTCTCATTCAGCGTCTCACGCTTACAAAGTCTATACACTGGTCGGTGGAAGCAAGTCTATACATTCGACTGTTCAGCCTGTGACTAAGTCTGTACAGCCAGGGAGACTGTTAAGTCTATACATTCATTCACTGTAGCTTGCACTGGGTAAAGTCTATACATCCTCTAGCTGGAACTGTGCAAGTCTGTACATCGCTGCTTTGCCAAAGTCTGTACATTGGCATCTTTTCCTCGTTGCACTTCCAAGTCTATACATTGGGACTTTTACCTACGCTCTGTTCAGCAAGTCTATACAGTGGTTGCTTTACCGACGTTGCCTTGCCAAAGTCTACACATTGTGAATTTCCAAATCTGTACAGACTTTACCTTGTTCAAGTCTGTACATCGTCCAGTTATCTTTGGCATGTCTACACACTGGAAGTCCATACAGTCAACTGCTTTACTTTGAGCTAGTGTGTACAGAGTTTCTCTTGGCATGAAGTCTGTACATCGTCTTAGCATTATAAAGTCTGTACATTGTGGATGCCCTTACACTCGATTGCCTTGCCTTGGTCAAGCCTGTACAGAGTTTCTTCAGCTAAGTATATGCATTGCTTCACGACGTGAAGTCTATACATGTTTTGTTGGCAAGTCTTCACATCGTGAAGTCTATACACTCAACTCCTTCACACTTCAGGAAGTCTGTACATCCTCCAATGCATTGCATGCATCATTCGTGGAGTCTGTACATTGAGTGAAGTCTGGTGAAGTCTGTACAGCGGCTGCTTCACATCTGAAGTCTGTACATTGCATTTGCACTCACAACGTCTTCACACTTGAAGTCCATACATCGTCAGTTGTCTGTCAAGTCTTCATACTACTTAAGTCTGTACAGCGGATGCTTCACATAGATGAAGTCTATACATTGAGCAGAGTCTTTACACTACATTCGAATTCACAAGTCCATACAATGCAGTCTATACAATGCAGTTCATCTTATAAGTCTGTACAGAGTTCTTCACTTAATCTGATAATCCTATAATTTGTCTGACAGGGATCTGCTACTGAGATTGCTGACATGGCTCGTGATCCCAGGAGGATGAGGTGATCTGGTGCTGTCATGTGGATGGAATTGCCTCGGTTCTGGCGAATTCTCTGGGCAGGAAATGTGGAAGAAACGCGCCCTCATCCACCTGCTGATAGTATATAATGAAGCCTTCATCTTCAGATGGAGGCAGATCGACTGAAGAGAAGAAAAGTATATACAGCAGAGAGCCATCGATCCACAGTGAGAAGAAAGAAAACAGAGAAGAAGAAAAAGAGAGAAGAGAAAAGAGAAGAGATGTGTTGAGAGAGTTTAGATTGAGAGCTGCTCTTATTGTAACTCAGTCTCTTGGTTCAGAAACCAGAGCTGAGGCTTGCTCATTCCGAGCTACATTCCCATTTGGGTTTTCTTTTTCATTTTGCTTATGCATTTTTATTTCCGAACTCTTGTTTCTTCAAGCTGTGAGGCAGCATTGCAGTGGAGGTCTCCACTGGACAGGTGAAGCTGTAATCCTCAGCAGGCGAGACTTGGTCTCGGACGGCTAAGCTGTATTGCCCAGCTGTTGCAGAGGGTGTTCCTCTGGTCGGGATAAGCTGTAAGCCCCAGCCGTTGTTGGCAAGCTGTAGTGCCCAGCAGATTGAAGCTGTGTATCAGTAGTAATCCACATTCGAGTTGAATGTGGGGTGGACGTAGGTCGGATTGACCGAACCACCTAAAAGTATTTGGGCCTTTCGTGTGTTTGCTTGTCTGTTTAGCAGATCTTGTTTCCATCATTCGGTGCTTTGACTGTGGTTGTCCAGTTCTTTTAATTCCGCATTTGAATCTAGGCATAATTTTTCATTAGCCTGTTGATCTATTCACCCCCCCTCTAGATCCACACTCTGTGGGGAAAGAGCCTTCCATCTAACTCCAACTGCAGAGTATGAAGCCTTGATAATCGGGTTGCAAATTGCTCTATCCATGGGAATTCAGATGCTGGAAGCGTTCAGAGACTCCATGCGAGTTATAAAACAACTGGAAGGAGAGTTCGATGTGCAAAAGCAAGAACTTCTCCCCTATCATCACCTGGCAGCCCGCCTGATGTCGAGATTCTACTTCATCAGCATCAAGCATATCAACCGAGGCCAGAATGCTCAGGCAGACGCCCCTGCTAAGCTGGCCAGTTCGTTGGCGGTCCCGCCAGATGCAAGCCTAAATATAACGGTGATCAACCGCTGGCAAGTCCCCAGTGTAACAGAAGTCTTGGCCGACGAGCAAGAAATTGAGGTGGCAGTCGTCAAGGAGGTTCAACAGCCCGATTGGCGAGAACATCTCCTGCGGTGGTTTCAACACCAACAGCTCCCAAGAGAGAAGGAACAGAGAATGAAGCTCCTGAGGGTCAAAGACTCTTATGAGATGAGAAGCGGAACCTTGTTCCGAATAATGGCGGATGCCCAAAGGAAAGTCCTACTTCGTTGCTTGTCTTCAACAGAGGCGGGACAGGTGATACAAGAAATCCATGCGGGATCAGCTGGAGCAGACCAGGCTGGCCCAAAGATGAAAATTGAGATAAAGAAATTGGGTTACTATTGGCCCACTATGTTTGATGATTGCTGCAAGTTCGCCAAAGCTTATCAGAAGTGTCAAGAACACGCTAACGTGGCAAGGAGACCTCCAGTGCCACTGCATCCCACCTTGCCAAGCTGGCCGTTCGCCCAGTGGGGCACGGACGTGGTAGGGCCGCTACCAGAATCTTCATCAAGGTGCAAATATATCTTAGCAGCTACAGACTACTTCTCCAGATGGGCGGAGGCGGTAGCACTAAGAGATATAACGGGAGAACTAGTTGCAAGATTCTTCCGCCAGAACATAATATTTCGGTTCGGGATCCCCAGCCGAATCATCTCTGATAATGGTAGCCATTTCAGAAACCAAAAGGTTTATCGGCTAGCCGACAAGTACAAAATTGACTGGAGGACATCATCTCCCTACAACTCTCAAGCCAATGGACTCGCAGAAGCCTTCAACAAGACACTATGCGCGCTACTGGCCAAGACTGTCAAGTCTAACAAAAAAGATTGGGAAGAAAGGATGTACGAAGCACTCTGGGCCAACCGTACTGTCTACAAAACCCCAACCGACTGTTCACCTTTCTCCCTCGTCTATGGGTCGGAGGCTGTGGTGCCGATCGAATTGGAAGTTCCCTCGCTGCGAGTCGCCATCCAGCATGGACTAGCCAGTGGTGAACAAACCAATGCAGAAAGAAGATTGGAAGAGCTCGCCGAGCTCGAAGGAAAACGCCTCCGGGCACAACAAAACATCCAACTCTACCAAGCTCGCATGGCCCGTGCTTTTGACAAGCTGGTCAAAGGTCGAGAATTCAAGAAAGGAGACATGGTGATGGTCAAAAGAAGAGAAGTGATGGCCTCCAACCCCAAAGGGAAGTTGGTCGAAAACTGGATCGGACCATATATCGTCCGCCGAGTATATGAAGGGGGTGCCTACATCCTGGTGGACCACAAAGGAGTCGTCCAGTTCTATCCCCTCAACGGAAAGCATATCAAGCTGTACCACACAGCTCAACCGGCATTCCCCGAATGACCTACCCTTATCTTGGTCTAGTGGCACCCCGCCCTAGCCGAGCTACCCCTCCTTGGTTTAGTGGCACCCCGCCCTAGCCGAGCTACCCTTCCTTGGTTTAGTGGCACTCCGCCCTAACCGAGCTACCTTTATCTTGGTCTAGTGGCACTCCGCCCTGATCGAGCTATCCTTCCTTGGTTTAGTGGCACTCCGCCCTGATCGAGCTATTCTTCCTTGGTCTAGTGGCATTCCGCCCTAGCCGAGCTACCCTTATCTTGGTCTAGTGGCACTCCACCCTGATCGAGCTATCCTTCCTTGGTTTAGTGGCACTCCGCCCTGATCGAGCTATCCTTCCTTGGTTTAGTGGCACTCCACCCTGATCGAGCTATTCTTCCTTGGTCTAGTGGCATTCCGCCCTAACCGAGCTACCCTTATCTTTGTCTAGTGGCACTCCGCCCTGATTGAGCTATCCTTCCTTGGTCTAGTGGCATTCTGCCTTAGTCGAGCTACCATTATCTTGGTCTAATGGCATTCCGCCCTAATCGAGCTATCCTTCCTTGGTTTAGTGGCATTCCGCCCTAGCCGAGCTACCCTTATCTTGGTCTAGTGGCACTCCGCCCTGATCGAGCTACCTTTCCTTGGTCTAGTGGCACTCCGCCCTGATCGAGCCACCTTCCCTTCGTCTAGTGGCACTCCGCCCTGGCCGAGCTCTCAAAAGAATACACCATATTGCCATTACGAACCTTACGTCCGAACTGGCATGAAACCCTTCCCCTACATTAGCATTATCTTTTTGCTAACGAATAAACCCTTTCGGCTTAAGACTTCGTGTCTCAGATGGCCCTCTCACAATGTTGCCATTACGGGCCTTACGCCCAAACCGGTGAAAGATCATTCCTTTGCGTTAGCATTCAGCCCTTGCGAACAAATGAACCGCTCTGCTCGGCACGAGGCCCGGTGTTCCGGCCAACAGCCGTCTACTATCAACCAAGGGTCGGACATCACACTTCGACCTACCACCTTTTATACCCTCAAAAAAGAAGAGAAAAGAAAAATGGGGTTAAAAATAGAGATACCCCGCCAGACTTGCTCCTATATTAGGACAAGTGCAAAAATGGTTATAACCCAGCTGTGGCGAAAACCCGAAAGGGTGCTATAGGCAAAATCGGGTACCCCGCCACGTGAAAACCCGAAAGGGCGCATGGGCAAAAGCAAGAGGGGGCTGGCTTCGGCAAAAACCCGAAAGGGCGCTTAAGTCAGTAAAGTGGTAATTTAAAAATTCCTCTTTTGTTTTCCCCCCGTTGAAACTCCAAAAAGGGACAATCATCAAAAGTCCCACCGGAGATCCTCTAACAAACCCATGTTCGACCCTCGTCATTATCGGCGAGATCGGTCGATCTCTATCCCTAACTTGGACCTTCCGTCCTTGTTAATAATCCTACCTTTGCCTCGGCATGTGACCCATGCTGATGAACAAACCTATGTTCGACCCTCGTCATCATCGGCGAGATCGGTCGATCTCTACCCCTAACTTGGACCTTCCGTCCTTGTTAATAATCCTACCTTTGCTCCGGCGTGTGACCCATGCTGATGAACAAACCCATGTTCGACTCTCGTCATCATCGGCGAGATCGGTCGATCTCTACCCCTAACTTTGACCTTCCGTCCATGTTAATAATCCTACCTTTGCTTCGGCATGTAACCCCTGCTGATGAGTAAATCCGTGTCCGACCCTCGTCATCATCGGCGAGATCGGTCGATCTCTACCCTTAACCTGGACCTTCCGTCCCCGTTAAGAACTGTACCCTTTGCTTCAGCTTTTAACCAATGTCGATGAATTAAACCAGGATCCGACCCCTGTCATCATCGACAAGGTCGATCGGCATGCTAGCGGGCAGGCTCTCTTGTGTCCCGGCTTCTTCCTGCACAAAAAAATAAGAAGAGAAAAAGATGGGGTTAAAAAATAGAGATACGCCGCCGGCCTTGTTCCTATATTAGGGCAAGGGCAAAAATGGCTATAACCCGACTGTAGCGAAAACCCGAAAGGGCGTTACGGGCAAAATCGGGTAACCCGTCACGTGAAAACCCGAAAGGGCGCGTGGGCAAAAGTAAGAGGGGGATGGCTTCGGTAAAAACCCGAAAGGGCTCTTAGGTCAGTAGTGTGAATAAAAAAATCATATAAATGAATGATGAATAGTGATGATCCATCCTCCGTCCTGAAGACCCTTTACAGGGTCGAAGTGGAGTTTTCATCCAATGTCCCACCTATATATATATATTTCATACCCTTTTCGACCCTTGTCACCATCGGCAAGATCGGTCGCTACCCTTTCCGGTTCCTGTCATCATCGGTAAGACCGCATACCCTTTTCGACCCTTGTCTCCATCGGCAAGATTGGTCGCTACCCTTTCCGGTTCCTATCATCATCGGCAAGACCGTATACCCTTTTTGACCCTTGTCACCATCGACAAGATCGATCGCTACCCTTTTCAGTTCTTGTCATCATCGGCAAGACCATCTACCCTTTTCGACCCTTGTCACCATCGGCAAGATCGGTGGCTACCCTTTCCGGTTCTTGTCATCATCGGCAAGACCGTCTACCCTTTTCGACCCTTGTCACCATCGGCAAGATCGGTCGCTACCCTTTCCGGTTCTTGTCATCATCGGCAAGACCGTGTACCCTTTTCGACCCTTGTCACCATCGACAAGATCGGTCGCTACCCTTTCCGGTTCTTGTCATCATCGGCAAGACCATTTACCCTTTTCGACCCTTGTCACCATCGACAAGATCGGTCTCTACCTTTTCCGGTTCCTGTCATCATCGGCAAGACCGTCTACCCTTTTCGACCCTTGTCACCATCGGCAAGATCGGTCGCTACCCTTTCCGGTTCCTGTCATCATCGGCAAGACCATCTACCCTTTTCAACCCTTATCACCATCGGCAAGATCGATCGCTACCTTTTTCGGTTCCTGTCATCATCGGCAAGACCGTCTACCCTTTTCGACCCTTGTCACCATCGGCAAGATCGGTCGCTACCCTTTCCGGTTCCTGTCATCATCGGTAAGATCGTCTACCCTTTTCGACCCTTGTCACCATCGGTAAGATCGGTAGCTACCGTTTCTGGTTCTTGTCATCATCGGCAAGATCGTCTACCCTTTTCGACCCTTGTCACCATCGGCAAGAACGGTCGCTACCCTTTCCGGTTCTTGTCATCATCGGCAAGACCATCTACCCTTTTCAACCTTGTCACCATCGGCAAGATCGGTCGCTACCCTTTCCGGTTCTTGTCATCATCGGCAATACCGTCTACCCTTTTCGACCCTTATCATCATTGGCAAGATCGGTCGCTACCCTTTTCGGTTCTTGTCATCATCGGCAAGACCATCTAGCTAAGGGCACGCCGAAGTAACCCCGCGCCGTATTAACATCAAACGGTGCCGGATTAACTTCCGTGCTGAATTAAAGGCCCTCCCAGGCCTCCGTCAACTGAAGAGAAGATCATTTGGGGTGAAATTCATCCGTCGGCCTTGCTGCATTCATGCCTTGCTCGCAACACCCACGTCTGGGGGGCATTTGTTGGCACCCAAAATGTGATCGTCGGTGAGCAAGCCATAAAGACAAAATATGCGGCCCGCTGAAGCACGGAAGCCGATAAAGATCAACATATTGAAGACTTCTCGAGCTGCTAGAGCCTCAAGTCACCCCGAATGAACGCCATGGTCTTCACCTCAGGAGAACCGAGATGAACTCACAACCAACCGGCAGTGCGACCAAGCCTGCCCAATGAACCGGCATCGACTCCGTTGTGCCGCATACACTACACCCGTTGTCCGACCAAGGACGATGGTCTACCCAGTGGCTACCCACCTCATGAAAGGCTCTCCTGAGATAAAGGAGTCCCCTTGGCTCTTCAGAACGAAGGACCAAAAGCTCGGTCGGCAGAAGATCCCGGTCACCCGGCACGGGTACGGCTTCTCGCCAAATAGGGCCCCCTAACGGCCGAATGATCGCTCTAAGTGGGCGGAACTATCCCGGGTGCTATCCCACCCTCCGAGAAGCTTTGAGCCCAAGTCAGACCAAGGCAGCGGCACTTATCATAGCGTCGAGAGCCGTGTCGGAGGAAAACCCGCATGTGTAAACCACAGCCATCGGAAGTTCTGAGAATGGCCGTACGTCGGTCTGAAAGCTTCAACAAGGCGTCTCGGCAAGGTTTCAAGGAGCATTAGCGAGATAAATGTTCACGGTGACCCTCGGAGTCATCCCCGGACTCATCGTCTGACTCACGACGTGTGAGGAGCATTAACACGGCGCGCCCTAAACCGGCGTGCCTCCATCTGGCGCCCCTTATTTCGGCGCTCAGAAACCCTCACCCGGCGCCCTCCTATTCTGGCGCGCAAGGGATAGAGCTCACCCTTACCGACACGCCATTCTCTGTGCTGAATTAAGGATCGAACCTCCTCCTATATATAGGGAGTCGTTCGATTGATAGAAGAAGAGGATAGAGAGAAGAAGGCTTTGAGGAAGACCTTCAAGAGGGTTTTTAGAGAGACTTTCAGAGACGCTTTTAGAGAGGCTTTTCGAGAGAGGATAGAAGGAGAAGAAGCAGGGTTCTCCGGAGCGCCCGTTGCCACCGTCTTCCCTGAACTTTCCTGAAGCCCTCCGGAGTCGGAGAAGAAGAAGACGTCCGATACTCTGTTCTGGGAATAGGTGGGTGCCTGTGTATCCACTGATTCCCGATATCGATTTCTCTCTATCGAATGTAAGCGGGAGGGGGAGGGATGGTGATGATATGAGCCAAACTCCCCTCCCCTTCTCCGCATCTTCTTTTATTTGCTGTTTCTCTCCTGTGAATCATCCTACGAGTTGGATGGTGGCCGTGCCGCGATGCCGGCATCGAACTCATGATATGCGGGTGATTTCCCCCCACCGATGGAATAATAGCATGCGTGTATGAATGCACTAATGGATTGAATGTTTGGCGTCCCGTCTTCCCCTTCCATTGCTATTTCGTTCAATGGTTTTATATACCTATTAGGGTCTTCCCGTATGCGGCTTTGAGATCCCAGTTTCTCCAGATTCCGAACGCGCCCTGGTATGCCATGGGCTACATGGATAACCCCTCCTTGGGTCCTCCGCGCCTGTGCCTGTGCACACGTCGCTCTCCATTTTGATATGAAATCCGACCTTCACCTCCCCTCGTCTTTGCATCTCTCCATTGCTCAGAGGAGGCCGGTGATGTTTCTGGGATAGTGAAGCCCGCTTCGCGACTACTGCATTCCAGTCATTTGTGGGTATGCGTGTGTAGACAAATTTTTATAGTTACATATCGATCGCCCCTTTCCGTGACTGCTGTTCCATTCTATTCTGTGAATGGCAACCCAGTCTCGTGAGCATCAACCTCTCAACCCTCCACCCAGGGAGGGGGATATCTTCCGCCGTTTCACAGAGCTGCCAATTGGTCAAGAGAACTCCACTCTCGAGTGATGGATGTTTCTCATGGGTCACGAAGCTTACAGCAACAAGGGCTCCAGCCCAATAATCCCAAACCCACAGTCCTTTGGGACCCCGTGGCGACCAAGGGGTAAATGCTCCTAGCATGCTAGTCCTCGGAGCCTCTATCCCTAAGGGTCTCTCTCTCTGGCGGGTGTAGTGTATGTTGTAGGTCGCACACCCCTTGTAGGCGGGTCCTCGGGGTGTCGCTTCTATCATCAGCTACCTGATCCTCTGCTTCCACCCACGGAGCTTTGGTGCCCCTCGTAGGCCAGTCCTCGGGGTATCCTATCCGTTGGGAATTTGCTGGCTGTCACCATGCAGACCGGTAGTTTAAGGGGCTTGCTCCACAAGTGAGCATGACCCCGTTCCTCTCCTGCAACCTTTCAGGTTCAGGGGAGATGCTGCCCGATTTTCGGCAGGTTTTGGACTCACAAGTCGTCTCTGCGGATCGGCCGTAATAAAATATTCATTTTGAATCAGGGACTCTAGTGCTCGAGTATGAACCTCGCACCATCCCATTACTTCATTCTGTAAGGATCCTAGACTTTAATTAAACGAGCAATTGGCCCAAATAACTTCAAAACTCTCAACAGAATCTTAATGAACTTAAATGGTTTCAAAATTCATCAAAAACAAGCTAAAACGGCGCGGCCCTAATCCGACGCACCCTAATACGGCGCGGTACCCCCCCGCGCCGGATTAACACTAGACTCATGATTTTCTATTTTTATTTGGCATGTTCCCAGCGCGCCCTAAACCGACGCGCCCCGTGCCCGTCGCGCCGTATTAGCCATTTGTCATAACCGCGCTGTATTAAGACCCTTCACCTACGTTTGGCCGCGTCGGGGAAACTTACCCCTACGCGTGGCCGCGCCGATTTTGAACCCTTTTGCTGTTTTAATCGCTCACTCGCCTCCAGAGCGATCCTCGTCTCCCGTGGTCGGAGTTAATAAACCCTAATTAGTAATAAACTGAATAAGAGAAGGGCTGTTCGAGTTCGAGTCATCTTGTTATCATGCTTTCACTACCATGTCCGTCAGCACTTTGCTTTCGTTATCATGCTTGTGTTACCATTTCCCCCCTTGGCGGGGATTAATAAATGTGATTGAGCTCTGTTGTTTTCATAACTCTATTTTCATGCCTAGCATAGTCACGAACATCATGCATGCATGCTTGCATAGACCCTCGGATATATCAAATGGCGTTGACAGAAGGCCGGGTTATGCCCGATCGGAAGTCTCCGCTATGCGCGATGGTGGTCTTCGAATCTACGTTCTCCGCCACGTACCAAGGGTCTCCAATTCAACGAACCATGTCTCTTTTGCATGATAGATAAACCCATCTCATGTGATCTCGTCATGTTCACAACATCGCATCCTTATTCCGGCCTTGACAGCCCACTATCTCGGCAATTAATCAAAGGTTTTCCCTCCTCGCGGGGGATGTAATTAACGCCATATCCTTTATGGTGTGGCGGACTGCTGGTCCCGACCGAATCTCACTTTCACCCGACACGGGTCAGAATGAGCGCATAATAAATTTGTCACTCACGTGACTGGCACGCCCGCACAGTCAATCAGTTAGTTAATTGCCAGTCAGTTAATTGATTGATCGACACGTGAAATAAACCAAATAAACCCAAATGATAATCATAAACAAACAAAGAAAGAAGACCGGAGTAGAACGGGAAGGATCCCATCGCAAACAATCTCCTACCGAGATAATATAAAACTTGTTCTTTTCCTTCTTCGTTCTTCTGGGCCATCATTGCCCCCAATGAGTAACGAGTAGCAGCTATATATAGAATTATTGGCCTTCCTTTTATTGGTGCCCCGAGCATAGGAGGGGTTGTCAGGTACTCCTTCAACTTTTCAAAGGCTGCCTGACATTCTTTGTCCCAATAAAAGGGTACATCTTTCATCATCAATTTATGTAAAGGATGACACCATCCTGATAAGTTGGAGATGAACCGGTGGATATAGGCCAGTCGGCCTTACAGAGACCGCAACTCGGTGAGGCTCCTTGGCGGAGGTAATTCTTATTTTACTTTTATTTTATCTGGGTCTATTTCAATTCCTCTGTATCTGACAATGAACCTGAGGAATTTTCTACTATATACCCCGAAGGCACATTTCATTGGATTCATTTTCAGCTCATACTGCCTAAGCCTTTAGAATATCACCTGCAGGTCTTGCAAATGGTCCTCCCTTTTCCTTGTCTTGACCACAAGATCATCAACATAGCATTCCACCTTCTTGTAGAGCAAATCATCAAAGATTTTTGTCGTGGCTCTTTCATATGTAGCACTGGCGTTCTTAAGACCGAATGGCATTCTTTTGTAGTGAAAGATGCCCTTGGGTGTTTGGAAGGTAGTGTGGACCCTGTCCTGCTCAGCGATCCATATTTGATTGTAGCCAGATGACCCGTCCATAAATGTTAGAGCTTCATGGCTAGTAGTGGCATCTATCATTACTTCAGTGATTGGCACCGAAAAATCATCTTTCGGGCATGTCTTATAGAGGTCCCGGAAGTCGACACATATTCTTATCTGCCCATTTTTCTTCTTCACAGGCACTATGTTAGCCAACCATGTGGTGTATTGATTCTCTTCAACAAAGCCGACATCGATGAGCTTGTCTACTTCTTTGTTGATCTGGTTAATCAACTCTGATTGCATGCGCCGGGGAGATTGTTTCACTAGCTCTACCCCTGGATCTATTGCCAGCAAGTGCTGTGCCACATTGGGACTTAGCCCAAGCATCTCCTTATAGGTCAAGGCAAAGCAATTCTGGAACTCTCTTAACAATTGCAGGTATTGCCCCCGCTCCTCCTGAGAGAGCAGGGTACTGAGAAAGGTGGGTCTTGGATCATCCTCACTTCCTAGATTCACCTCTATTACTTCATCAACGGTGGCTTGGCCTCCGTCTTCAATTTCAGGCGGTGCCGATTGTAAGTCGACAAATTCTTCAACATCATCTTGTTCAGCCTCCAGGACTTCTGTATTTCCTGCATGTAAGGCCCGATTCAGTGTTGAGACGTCAGGTTGATCTGGCAGTAAAGCTCCGCGTTGAGCTATGCAACTTGGAGGAGGTGATGGCTGGCTCTCATTGGCTTCATTTCCTGGGCGATGAGAAACCTGTCTTTGCCGTGCGCCACTGGTCACCTTGTTCTCTTGAGCTTCGCCATGGAATACTAGGCCTTTTGTTATGATATTGCTATCATTTTCACCTTCTTGCTCTACTGCCCCCATTGGCGAGTTCGACTCCTAGGTGTATATCAGTGTTTGTTCTTCCGTAGACCACTCCTGCTGCTGCATGGCTCAGCATTCTTTGAGGATGCGCTTGAATTCGAGATGCTCCTTCTCCTCTTCGGGGTGTTGGCTTTCTTCACTTATGACTTCATCAAACCTGATCCCAGCTTGAAATGGTGCCTCTTCAAGGAAGACTTCCTCCCAGCATCTGCATTCAGCGACATCATCGTGCTCTTCTGAGCCTAGATTAGTATCAAAGAGTAATGTACCCTCTGGCGGGCGGAACTCTGTCTCATCATTATTAGTCGGGTAGTCATCATAAACTGCCCCCGGCGAGCTTTTAGCTGTGAATATGGTAGAAATGACATCCACCTCTATTTCATAATATTCCTGGAGGGTATACCCCAGGACCGGGCTTCGGGTGATCTTCAGGAGTTCTTTATCAATGTTGGGTGGGTACCACAATGTTTTGAATGCTTCCCTCTGGATGAAAGGCTGGAGAGAGGAGACTTGCAATTTGGAAAAAAGGCGGGAGACTCGATCGGCTGTGTGAGCCAGGCCGGCTATTGGCACTATCCGACTTGTTGACTCCTCTAAGATAATACAGTCATCATCTTCTTTGTCAGCAGGTTCTCCAACATAAATCATTATGGGCGGTTCACAGAAGCGGGGGACTTCCATGGTCTTCAATGATTCCACTATTTGACATTCAAGGTCCAACACAGGTTTAAAAAGCCCTGATGAACCTCGATGCATTCAAATATCTTTCCCATATCAGCTTTATCCCCCTTGGGATAGGTGGCTGGCGGTGCAGTCCTAGAGACATCTCCCTCCTCGGAGATATGAGAGACCTCCCGAGACTCCACATAGCCAGGTGGCAGTGGTGGGAACCAATCATCTGATGAAGCTTTTCCTTCCTTTTTCTTTGCAGGTGCCTCCTCCTTCACCGACTCCCGGGATGATTTCATATAGGGAGGTGCATCGAGTAAATGACACTCGAAGACCTCAAAAGGGTGCAAGTCAGCAAATACTCTCTCTTCCTTCCCATTCTAGCAGTACTTGATGCACTGGTGGAGTGTGGAGGGCACTATCAGGTGCTCGTGCAACCAAGGTCGGCCAAGCAGTGCCTTATAAGAGGTACTAGAATTAATTACATGAAACTATACTTTTGTGGTGAGATCCCCCAGTGTGAGGTTGAATTCCGCTACGCCGAGGGGGACTTCAAACTTCTGGTTGAAGCCTACAATTCTCATATCCCTTACTTTTGTGAGGTGGACATCAAAATAGTACTTCTGGTATATGCGGTAAGGGAGAATATTAACTGCCACCCCTGGGTCTACCAAGATTCGGCTCAGCGGTTGACAGTTGAGTTGCCCCCTCATGTATAGCGGCTATTGTGGTTAGCATCTGGAATCAGCATGTCATCCTCTGTGAAGGTGATTGCCGGCCCAGACTGGTATTCTGCCAAGCATGCTTCATATTGAGCTGACGTCTGCAAAGCTTCAATCATCGCTGGCCGCACCTCTTCACTCAAAGACAAAATCTCCCATATAGTATACCTGGTTGGGAGTTTCTCCAGTAGCTTCATTATTCGACTGCACACTTGACGTTGGACAATCGCATCTCTTCTATCCACCGAGGCTTCAGGGGCTCCTGCGATGCTGTTGGCGAGGATTGTTCTCCGCCACCTTCGTTTTCCTGAGAGGGCTGCTGGGAGGATTCCTCATGTCGAAGGGCTTTTCTAGCTGAAGAGGAACTGACGCCCACCCCGCTCTTTATAAAAGATGCAGGAGGAGGCGAAAAGCAAGGACCTTCCACCTCAGAATTGGGGCTTTGGCTTGGCTGCTTCCCTTCGATAATGGATAGAAATTCAGTGAAGGAGGGAATACCTCTGTCCACTTTTTCTCATGGGTAAAGGCCGGGTGGAGGAGGAATCCTATTACCCTTGACCTCAGGCTCAGGTATCTGGCAGGGCTGTTCATTCCTGAAGATAATATTATGATTGGCTGAAGGGAGGCACCCTCATTTCTTCCCAGAACGGGTGGCATGATCTGTAGTTGAGGCTTCTGCCTGATTTGCTTCGGACGGTGTACCACCAGATTCTTTCACTTCACCCTCTCCTGGCAAGTTGAACAAGGCAAACAGGGTGTTGCAGTGTATGGTGGTCACCCCTTTCTTGTTTCTTGTCTGCTCTTCAATGGTTAGATTTTCTAGCTGCTCCCATGGTACATGGTCCTTCACTAGCAAAGGCATCAACTTGGGCTGCTCATACTCATCAAGCCCGTTGATGTAAGCTTGCAGGCGCCACACTTCAGGGCATATTTCTTTATGAGAGGGTAGCAGAGTCTGCCTCCTCCAGTTATGATGTGGAATTCAGATGACTGCTGGCGAGTCTATTGTCTGCCATGCAGGAGCTACCGGGGGTGGAGTGTGTCGTGCAGTGACACCACGTATGTGAGCGCATGTGACTTCGTGGGCTGGCGGTCTTCTTCTTGTTCTTGTAGGTACGGGTTACGTCACTAGTGGTGACTGTTGTATTTGAGGAACTAGCAGTTGCGCTAGTGGCGGTTGCAAAAATTGTTGCAAAGGCGCCTTTTCATGACTCATCAGCTGAGGAGCAGCGGGTGGTGTAGTCTCACCCTAGTTAGAGATGCCTCGGGATGACTCGACATGCATATCCTGGTGCATGGAGACAAGAGTTTATTCAGCTTTTTCACTCAGCTGTCTCTTCAGTGATTCAATTTCTTGTTGGTATTTGTGGAGCATCATCAGGATAGCTGGGTCCAAGGCCGTGGCCATGGGCATTTCTTCCAAGATTTTGCTTGAAGTACCCTCCAACGAGACTGTCATAGGGATGTCTTCTTGTGATACCCAAGATTCCTTGGATCGGAATCGGAGAGCTTACGGAGCACTTTCGTGGGTCCCAGATTGTGTTTTACGATCCACTCGGGTTTTTCCCTTGTATAACTTGCGGAACCCCGTGGAGAGTTAACCGTTGAGTTTAGAGACTCCGGGACGCTACAAGTGCATTGTGCTCTTTCCGAGGATCGCAGAGACTATTTTTCCATATTTTTATGAGTTTACGTACTTTTGGACCAAAAATCAGATTTCAGAAATATTCATAATTTCATTTCCTTTTTAACCCTCACCCTTTCTCCTCTCTTCTCACGTTCTCTCCCTCCGTTCTCTCTCCTCTCTTCTCCTCTCCCACGGGGCATACGACCGTGGCGGAGCTAGACGAGGTGGCAACGGCGTGGAGCTGACCTGGGGCGTGATGGCGCTTGAATTGGAGCGTGGTGCTTGGCGCGATCCCATTCTGTGGATTCAAAGCCGACGTGGGTTCGTGTGATGGTTTTTGGTGTGGTTTGGCCATTTTCGCGTGTGAGATCTTCGATGGAGGTAGGGGGATGGATACCCTACTGATTTCCTGCTTCCTCTCGTGATTTGGAGCCGAACGGTGTGAGTTTGAGTGGGTTTTCCTACTTTAAGGGTGAAAGCATGTTTCAGGGGAGTGAGCTGAGATCGTCATTCCAGGCGATGGTTTTTAGTCTAAATGGTATCATTTGAACCCCTGGCATGTTGAGATTCGATTCCCGCCAGTTTAACTCCGTTTGAGCGTGATTTGGGGCCGGTATGAGGCCGGATGCCCACGGGACTCGTTTTGGGTCGATTTGTGGAAATCACCCGTTTCTTCCCGTTTTGGGGTTTGTTGGCCCCTTCCGACTTGTGGAAGGTTGGTATTGAGTCTATGTGTGTTTCCCCATCATTATGGGATGATTGGGGTGTGGAAAGACCGAGTTTTGAGCCTTCCTACGGTTTTCGCACCGGTAGGATGTAGCGGCCAAACCAAAGACCACTACTTGGAGAAACGGTTCAATGAGGACCACTATGTGGCTTGTAAAAAGGGTTCTATGTCAGTTTCCGGTTGTGGTCTCGCGATCGACCGCAACTTGGTAGTCGCGGCCCTGGGCTGACCGCCACTTTCGTGAAATGGTCCCAAGGAGACCGTTATTTGGTTTTAGGTCGGTTCCTAGTAGCGGCCTTGCGGCTGACCGTCTTTTGAAGTAACGGTTGATAAACTAGAATGACTAATATAGAAGGGGGATGAATATATCTGTCCTTAAAATCGAGGAAACTAAAATCTAAGGACAATGCGGACAGATGCGCCAACAGCAAGACCAATTTGAGCACAAGCAATGAATCAGACAAACAAGCAGCCAGCTAGCGTGTAAAGAATAATACAATGAACTTAGCATGTGTAGTCAAGGAACTCAACAGTAAGAACCCTCACTCAGTAGCCAAACATGCTTACAGCGACTGACATCAGTAAGAGGCAGAGGTTTGATCCAAGGATCTCCTCACGCAATGGGAAACATTCCAGATAGGCCTGACCTATCCTTCCAGCTACGCCTTTTGATATACCGATTAGTCGAAGTAGCGAACACTGAATGCCAAGCCAAGGAAACCACACAAAGGATAGAAGAATTTTTAGGTGGTTCGATTGTGATCCGCAATCTACATCCACCCCTCACTCTCCCAGAGTGAGGCTTCCTTGCTCTAAGCAAATCAACAAGCAGAGTTAGTCTGCGACAACGGCTAAACATAGCTTTACCTCGAGGAACACCCTCCTTGATTCTTCTAGAATTTCAGAAGGAACCCGGAGGATCAACCACCATTCCTCTGCTATCGCAGAGGGAACCCCGTGAACTGCACCCCGCAGTTCACACAACCAGAGGTCGGAGACCTCCCTTCCTCTGAACCCTTAGAGGGGACACCGCAGAATACTCTCCCTTCCTCTGATATTACTCAGAGGGAACCACGAACAATTTCTCAACAAAGAACAAAAGGAAAAATAGAAGAGATATGAATAATTCGATCAGAGAGTAATGGACGAAAACAATGGAATCGAAGCAATCTCCAGAGGAGATGGGTTGGCTGCACTCAAATCTCTCTCTTCTTCTCAAGGTGGATCTCTCTCTTTCTTTTCTCGAAGGGCTCTCTCTGAATTTGCAATGGCAATGAAGGCCGTAGCTTCAGCACCTTCTCTTGAACGGAGCGGCTGATACTTATAGCAGAGAGCATAGCATCATCTTCCTCTTTCTTCCACTCAAGATTCCGATTAGCCAATAATCTATTGGTCCATGTGGAAAAGGAATATTCTGATAATGATATGATCCTTCTAGAATTCAGCCACGTGTGACGAGATTTACGCGCCAAAATTTCGATGGAAGTAAGGCACGTGATTCACATGGGTTCATCACGAGCTCAGGATGATTTTTTGCTTGGTGGTGCAGATCTTCCTTAAGTACCCTTCATAGGCACTCAAGTGAATATGATTACTCCTTAGGAATCCTTTAATCACACTTGACGTATCAGAGAATGATGTTTCCTTAAGGCTATTGAGGGTGTCGAGCCACATGCCAACAAGTCGAGGCATAATGTAATGACTCATCTGTTGATGACTGATGCGTCGGATCAGTTGCTCGTGGCTTCGACCTGCCCTGTTAACATCATTTACTCCTTCTTCTAGTGCTTCGACCTTGTAGTCTTCCAATTGCTAGTTGCAAGCTTAGTGCGTCGATGCATTCCTCAGATGCATCGAGGCAGTGTGAAGATAAATCCTTCGAACAACTATCTTCAACCTCTAGCTTTTGGCTTGGTGCGTCGATTGAACTTCTTGGTGCTTCGACGTAGTTGCACTTAAAAAAAGTGAACCTTGACTTAGCGTGTCGGTGCATCACTCTGATTCTTTGACGTAGTGCGTCATGATGGCGGATTTGTTCTAGGTGCATCCGTGCACTTCTTTGATGCGTCAATGCAGCTCTTATGAAAAACTCTTCTATGGTCGTGACTGCATCGAGGCAGTGAATGTCCTGCTTCGACACTCCATGGTTCTTATCTTAACTTCTGAACTTTCCTCCTTGATTTAAAGTGGATTTTCTCTAACCTAGAGCTCCTGCAATATAAAATTGTTCTTATTTAGCCAATAAACCATATTGCATTGACATCATCAAAACACAGAATTCAACATTCTCCCCCTTTTTGATGATGGCAACCATATGAGTCGTTAAGACTTAATAGTTCATGAAAAGAAATTTATCTTCCTTGAGAGATAGTTCACAATTTCAAGATTTGAAATGAATAGACTGAAATACAGAAGGAATGTTTATTTGAAATGCCAGGACGGCAGACATGATGCCAATCAGTACATACCAAATAGGACAAACAAACAGATATGGACAAAAATAGACATATACCTATCTCTTCCAACTTTTACTCTCCCCCTGAACTGAACTGCCAACCTTACTCTCTTACTCCTTCAACGAACCTCAACTTACGCTCCCCCTTTCTCTCTTTACTCTTCCCCCATTTTCTATTCTTTCTACTCTCCCCTCCCCTTTACTCTCCCCCTTTGACATCATCAAAATCAAAAGTGGGCAGAGGGAAGGACAAGTTTGATTGCAAGGGATACCGGATACAGTAGGTTCACAGATTTAAAAGCTATCAGGATCATCTCTTAAGGGATTAAGTTTGGTAACCATAAGGTTTTACTTAGATGTTTCAAACTAATAATCTAAAAAGACAAAGAATGGGAGATTTTTAAAAATTATCTTCATACATGAATAATGAATGTGAGCATATTGTCATATAGATGCCTTGAAGAAGCTATCTAAATGTTGTACTGGGTGGGTTTTCAGAGACTTTTCAAGTGAAAAAGTTCCATCAGTATTGAAAACAAACAGACCACACCATACTTAGTATTGGGGCTTTGAATATTTCCAACACCTTTTCTTAACAAGTTTCTTTTTCCATTGGGCAATGTGGTTGATCCTACACCTTTTTACGTGAGGAGACACATTGGTTAGATACAGGAATCCCCAGTTAATCAGTGTGGTAACCTTAATGCCTCTTTTTTGATAACAGAGTTAGCAGTAGAGATGTCTTTTTACGTGAGACATAACACATCTTAGGTGAAGTGACCCAGTTACTCAACACTCTGTGCCATTTCTCTGCATGGTCTCATTTTCAGTACCTTTTTAATCAGAGATAATCTGGTACATCATGACTCAACTTTTCTACACTTCATGGTGAAAGAGTTGGTTTCTCAGTAAACCAAACCATTGCTCTGAGTAGATTTTACCCATTTTGTTTCAATTGAAGCAGAATGTTTGAGACCAATACTTAAATGTACAAATTTTTAGCTCAATTTGTCTCCTTATATTTAATGTTCAAGCTTTTAGAAGAATTCATGGCATGATATTCCAACTTGTTCTTTACTCATCAAATTACGTAGAAAGATTTTTTTCAGAAGTCTTTATCTTTGTCAATAAAGATCATGAGGCTCAAACTTCTTAGCTGAATTTCAGTTAACATACTTAATGTCTTTAAGAGATTTCTGAAATTCAAGATCTGTGAAAGAACTGTATAAGTTCTCAAAAACCACCATGAACACTAACAAACAATTCCAACACTAACAAACTTCAGAAGAAGGACATACTCCCCCTATGAATTTGACTTCATGGACTCAAGAAGAATGCTTAACCAGACCAGAAAGATATCTCCCCCTTACTACATGAATCAATTAGTCTTGGTACTTGGCTGAGTATGTAGGTCAAAAGACCTCAAGCATAGTGCAGGTTTCTAGACAGACATATTCTGCCCTTCTCCTTACACCATTTTATATACCAAGGATGGTTGAACAAGAATAGTCAAGGTGAAGAACATAGAAATGCACAGATGCGTCGACCTAGGATCAGGGTGCATCGACGCAGAGACTATTCGCAGAGATGCAAATGGGAGGAGTTTAAACTGACAGGTCGAGGTGGTGACAGCAGTGCATCGAGGCAGGTTACAGACTCACAAAATTTATAGACAGAATTGAATTGGGATTTTAGAAAATAGTCATAGAATTCAAAAAGATTTGAAAATGCCCAACTCTCTCCTCAAAGTAGAGAACTTCTCATTATCCAAGGGCTTAGTGAATATATCTACAATTTGATGTGATGTGCCTACATAGATTAATTCAAAGTTACCCTTAGAGACTTAATCTCTTATGAAGTGATGCCTGATTTCTATATGCTTGGTTCGTGAATGCAGTACATGGTTCTTAGACAGGTTTATTGCACTAGTATTGTCACAATATATAGGTATGCAGCCAAGGTCTACACTATAGTCCTTGAGCTGGTGTTTTATCCAAATTACTTGTGTGCCACAACTCCCTGCAGCAACATACTCTACCTCTGTAGTGGAGAGGACAGCAAAATGTTGTTTCTTGGAAGCTCAAGAAACTAAACACGACCGAAGAATTGACAAAAATCACGTGTGCTCTTCCTATCTAACTTGCAGCTAGCATAGTTTGCATCAGTGTATGAAATTAAATCTAGTGTGTGTGCAGTAGGAAACCAAAGACCTAAATTGTGTGTGCCTGATATATATCTGAAAATTCTTTTAGTGGTAGCAAGATGTAATTCAGTAGGTCTAGATTGAAATCTAGCACACATAGACATACTAAATTGAATGTCAGGTCTTGAGACAGTTAAGTATAGTAGGGAGCCAATCATACCTTGGTATAATTTTACATCTACTTCTTTACCTGACTCATCAGCATCTAAGGAGGCAGTTGTACCCATTGGAGTGACTATGTGCTTCAATTTGTCCATTCCAAATCTTTTCAAGATCTCCAATGTGTATTTAGTTTGATTGATGAAACAGCCATCCATCAACTGTTGTACCTGTAAGCCAAGAAAATATTTCAGTTCTCTAACCAAGCTCATTTCAAACTCACTAGACATCAAGTTTGCAAATTTATCACATAGTTCGGTGCATGTTGAACCAAAAATAATATCATCCACGTATACCTAAACTATGATAAGTTGATTATTCAGATTTTTTGTAAAAAGAGTCTGATCCAACTTACCTCTGCAGTAGCCCTTACTGAGCAAAAATTCTGTTAGTCTATCATACCAAGCCCGTGGGGCCTGTTTTAGTCCATACATGGCTTTATTTAACCTGAAGACATGGTTAGGTAGCACAGATAAAATAATAAAAAAGAAGCACATATAACTCAAAGCCAGGGGGTTACTCAACATAAACTTCCTCTTTAATAAAACCATTCAAGAAGGCACTTTTTACGTCCATTTGATGAAGTTTAATGTTATTTGAGCATGCAAATGCCATCAATATTCTAATTGCTTCCATCCTAGCAACTGGTACATAGGATTCATCAAAATCACCCCAAATTCCTGACTGTAGTCTTTTGCTACTAATCTGGCTTTATTTCTAGAAATTATTCCATCTTTATTTATCTTATTCCTAAAGACCCATTTAGTTCCTATGACAGACACATTTTCAGGTCTAAGAACTAGGTTCCAGACTTTATTCCTTTCAAATTGACCCAATTCTTCGTTCATAGCAATTATCCAAGATTCATCTTTTAAGGCCTCTTTATGGTTTTAGGTTCAATTTGAGACACAAGTGCTACTAGATCTTGATTATTGACTTCCTGATGATAAGATCTAGTCCTAGGAGGATCATGTAAATTACTTATGATGTTGTGTGTAGGGTGATCTTTCAGAAATCTAAGATTGGTTGAGGACTCACCTAGTTCGGCTGACTCACCCTGAACTGGGTCATTTTGTGCAGCAGGTTCCTGTGATTCTTCATTCAGCTTGACCTCAAAAAATTCTCCATCATCTCTTGACTTTCTGTCATCATCATTCATGCTAGTAGATTTGAATGTTTCATCGAATATGACATGAGGAGACTCCTCTACTGTTTGGTCAGAAATGAATAAAGACCATGTATGCCCTTGAAACTTTAGAATATCCTAAGAAAATCCCTGGACTACTCTTGGCTTCAACTTTGTCTAAGTCCTTTTTATCATTATTATGAATAAAGCACTTAGAATCAAAAATTCTGAAGCAAGCCAAGTTTGGTTTCTTACCTTTCAGAAGCTCATATGGGGTTTTCTTATGAATAGGTCTTACCATGGCCCTGTTAATTATATAATAGGCAGTATTTGCAGCTTTTGCCCAAAATCTTTGTGGTAATTGACTTTCAATGAACATTGTTCTTGCCATTTCCACAATCATTCTGTTTCTTCTCTCCACTATTCCATTTTGCTCTGAGGTCCTGGGAGAAGAAAATTTATGAGTCAGTCCTTCACTGTTACAAAAATCTGAAAACATTGAATTTTTAAATTCCCCCCCATGATCAGATTGGATTGTGCAGATTTTGTGCTTACCTTCTTGTTTTATTTTGTTAAAGAATTGTTTGAATTTCTGAAATGCATCATTTTTATGAGCTAAGAAAAATATCCATGCAAATCTAGTATGATCATCCACAATCACATATCTAAAGCGTTTACCATTGAAACTCTAAGTTCTAGAGGGGCCAAATAGGTCCATGTGCAACAGTTCCAGTGGTCTGGAAGACAGTGATTCTGTTCTAAGTTTAAAAGATTTTCTGGTTTGTTTGCCTAATGCACATGCATCACATATTTTTGAATTTATTTTGAATTGGATTTTGGGTAAACCTCTAACTAGATCATGCTTGACTAGTTTATTTAGAGTGCTATAACTCGCATAGCCTAACCTCCTATGCCAATTGGAAGCATTATTATCTCGGTTGACAGACAAACATAAATTGAATGCTGAATTTTCATTCAGGCCTACTATGTAGACATTATTGACTCTATGCCCTACAAATTAACTATGTCAGAATTTATTTCAAAAATCATGCATGCATGATTATCAAAAATAACTTTGTGACCCTTGTCATACAGTTGACTAATACTTAACAAATTATGCTCGAGACCTTCAACAAGTAAAACTTTTTCAACAATGTTTGAGCGAAACTTACCAATAGTTCCTGAACCAATTATTCTACCTTTACTCTTAACTCCGAATTTGACCAGTCCTCCTACCTTCAATTTTAGCTCACTGAACTTGGTCCAGTCTCTAGTCATATGTCTGGAACAGCCACTGTCTAAGTACCATCTGTTGTGCATGGCTGCCAGACTGACCTGCAAGCAAATCAAGTAGAAGAATTTAGAACCCAAGAAAGATTGGGTCCAAAAGTATCATTCAAGTCCTTTAGCAAGTTTTTAGGGATCCAAAACTGTCTAACAGTTTTCCTCTGATTAAGTTTCATGTGTTCTGCATTAACAGTTTTGGTGACAGTAGGCATTGAGTTTGGTCTTCTTTGAGCTTCAATAGAGAAAAAATTATTCCAATTGCTTTCATGATTGTTTCTGGGATATATCATGAAACCATTTTGTCTTGGGAAAACATGGTTATTGAAGGATTCTTGAAAATAAACAAAATGTGGTCAGTATGTTTTGTTTTGATTCATGTTTCTATTTTTCCTTTGACTTCTGCTCTGGGTGGCCTACATCGACCTGTAGTATGTGGTGCGTCGATGCATCTTAGTTTGAGAACCATCTTTGGTTTTGTCTGAGACAAAATGACTCGACGCAGTAGTCAGACTACATCGATGCAGGGTAGGTTTAATAGTTAGGTTACCCTGATTTTGATTGACTATCCAGTGGGATTTGTTGAACCGGCTTTTACAATTTTCATCATCTTAGGTTGCTGGACATGCTTGTTGCTATTTGAACTGGATGGAGTGTCCAGTTTTTCTTTCCCTTTGCCGGGGCAGAATGTCATGGTTTTGAACTCAAAAGGCTTTTTGTTCGTTTGGTTATAACCTAGACCTTCTTTGTTGAAATTCATTTTTACACCTAGCATGGTGTCTAGATTCGTCCTCCCCTGAACAAATTTTTCCAGCATTCGTTGTTTGTCATATAAATCCTTTTGAAGCTTTTCACAATATTTTTGAATTTCAGAATTTGCATTCTTAACAGCTTCATATTTTTCATCTGTTAACTCCTTTTCCATATGGACTTCCTGAAATTTTATTTTGAAATCATCCAGATGTTTCTTGGTTTTCTCATTTTCTGTTTTCAAGTTTTCATTCTTAATTCTCAATGATTTTAATTTTTCAATCTATTTCCTGAGATTTTCATTCTCTTTTTCTACAAAAGCTTGATCATGAACCCACTATTTCGCTTCTTTTTTATTACTTTGTATTTCTTGGTTTGACAATTGAACATATCTAATAAATCAACATAAGCATCTTCCCAGACATCAATTGAGTACTTCTCAAAATGATTGCTTACCTCATTATCACTGTCGGCCATGAGACATAGCCTTTGTTCTTCTTCCTCTGAAGATCCACTTTCAGTGTCTTCCTCTTCATCACTCCATGTGCAGACCATGGCTTGAGACATCTTTTTCTGCACTTTGATATTCTTCCTCATGAGCTCCAGGCAGTCTCCTTTCATGTGACCTGGCTTTTTGCAATGGAAACAAGTGATTTTGTTAGAGTTTTTATTCTTATCAGATTTAAAGTTAGAGTTCTTACCAGCCTGCTGTGACCTTCTTCTCTTGAAGGTTTTACCTCTGGTTCTCAAAATTTTCTAAAATTGCCGGGTCAGCATGGCCTGTTGGACATCATCAAGGTCTGAAAGAATCTCATATTCTTCACTACTCTCACCACTACTCCGAGATACCTTGAGGGCTATAGTTTTTCCCTTCTTATTTTCTTCAGCACTCCGTCTGAGATTGATCTCATACGTCATTAATGACCCCATCAACTCAGTGACTGTCATGGTGGATAGATCCCGAGATTCTTCTATCATAGTGGCTTTTGTGTGCCACACAGGGGTTAGGGACCTAAGGATCTTCCTAATGAGATCACTCTCTTGAAATTGTTTTCCAAGTGCCTTCAGACTATTGGTGATCAGTGAGAGCCTGGCATACATCTCAGAGATGGTTTCATCATGCTTCATCTTAAACAATTCATAGTGGAGAGGGGGATTTCTGTAGCCCATTCAAAGAGCAGCCTGACTAGGCCCGACAGGACCCAACGAGGCCAAGCTCGCCTAAGTGACAGCCCACAGGGCCCACTCAGGGAAGAAAGCCCAATAAAAAATTGCTCGATGACACAACCTTCCTAGGCGGCCTCTAGGCTCGGAGGGCCCGAGTGTCAGTCAGGTCACAGGAAAGGTCCGGCCCAAGCCATCTCTCCACCCAGGAGAAGAAGGCGTACGCTCACCTATCCGACCCATCTTCTTCCGAGCTAAGCCTATCGCCCGGATAGGGCTGGCCTCTCTGAACTCGGAACGGCCGACGATTGCTTATGCTTGCAGCCGTTAGGAGTCCACTACGGGTAGGAATTCAGGAAGGCGAGGGACTTCTTCTTCTCAAAAGGTGATAACGTTCCCACGATAAGGCAATGAAAGCCCACGTCGACGACGTAACGCCCCCCTGAGACCCCGCGACTTACAAGACTCCGAGAAGGCAGCGCACTATTTAAACCCAGGATACCCTCCGGTGAAAGGTAAGGGCAATCATACGCTCAAAGCTCCTGAGCAAGAACCACTTCACCCTTCTGGTGGAGAGGGACTCGCGCACAAGCTCTCACCTCCCTTTATTGCTCCCACCATAGCTCCACTGACTTAAGCATCGGAGGGTTTTCCCCAGGGATTCTCCCTGGGCCCCCTGATCCGTTTCTTTATCTTGCAGTTCACTACCTGGTGATCCTCCATCCGCTCAGGACCAGCGCGAGATCACGCCCCTTCATCTGGTGCCATCTGTGGGAAACGTACAAAAAGCTAGTATGGTGCGAAGGAGCTCAGGGAGGAGGTAAAGTCAGAAGGTAATCTAGTATAGACCACAAAATCTAGACCAATTCCAGATGCATAAGCACACAGCCTAGACCAATTCCAGATGCATCAGTATAGACCACAAAAACTCCTTCACCAGAAGGTAAAGTCAATATAGGTGCCGTAGTTAGGCATTCCTTCAAAGTCTGAAAACTTCGTTGACAATCTTCTGATCATTCGAACTTGTTCTCCTTGCGGGTTAATCTGGTAAGAGGTACCGCAATCTTGGAGAAAACTTGAATGAATCTGCGATAATAGCCTGCCAGGCCTAAGAAGCTTCTGATTTCAGTCACACTAGTGGGCTGCTCCCAATTCTTCACTACCTCAACCTTCGAAGGATCAACAGAGATGCCCTCTTTGGTAATAATATGCCCTAGAAAGGACACCTCTTGCAGCCAGAAATCACATTTACTGAACTTGGCATACAGCTTGTGATCTCTTAATAACGGCAATGCCGTTCTCAGATGTTCGGCATGCTCCTCTTTATTCTTAGAATAAATCAGAATATCATCGATGAATACCACGACCCATTGATCAAGATAGGGTCTAAACACACTGTTCATCAACTGCATGAAAGCTGTTGGTGCATTCGTTAGACCAAAAGGCATAACGACAAATTCAAAGTGACCATACCTGCTGCGGATAGCCGTTTTAAAAATATCCTCCTCCTTAATCCGCAACTGGTGATATCCTGATCGAAGATCGATCTTGGAAAAATAATGAGCTCCCGCTATCTGGTCAAATAATTCATCGATCCTTGGCAATGGATATCTGTTCTTGATAGTCAATTGATTCAATTGCCGATAATCGATGCACAGCCTCATCGAACCATCCTTCTTTCTGACGAACAATACAGGGGCTCCCCAAGGGGAAGTACTCGGACGAATGAAACCTTTCTCGAATAATTCCATTAATTGCTGCTTCAATTCTCTCAGCTCCGCAGGAGACATACGATAAGGAGCTTGAGAAATAGGAGATGACCCAGGAAAAACATCAATAGAGAAGAATACTTCCCGCTCAGGTGGAAGTCCAGGTAGTTCCTCTGGAAAGACATCAATAAATTCTCGGATAACAGGAATGTCCTTAATCTCAATCTGCTGCTCAGGAGTAGCATGGACAAAGGCTAGAAATGCCTCACATCCTCGCCTCATTAGCTTATCAGCACGAAGGGCTGAAATAAGCGATATAGAGCTATGATGTCTAACTCTTATGAAAGATAACTCCGGGTGCCTACTAAAAGACACCAAGCTAGAACTGCAATGAACATTGGCTTCATACTTATCCAACCAATCAGCTCCTAGGATTACGTCGTAATCCTTCATATCTATGCAAACTAAATCAGCTGGTAAATTCTGCTCATCAATCATAACCTTACTAGAAGGATAGAAAAGTTGAATTGCCGATCTAGAACCAATAGGGGTTGATATCTCTAACGGAGAATTCATCAGAACATGTTCCATAGCTAAAGACTTAGCAAATCTCTGAGAAATAAATGAATGCGTTGCACCAGTATCAAAAAGAACAAATGCTGGCTTGTCGAGTATAATAAGAGTACCTTCGACGAGTCCACCTTCCTCGGCTGTTTCTGCTTCATTTGCATGCAGAGCTTGGAGCTTGCCTTGTGGTTTCTTGAAGACTTGAGGTTTCGCCGGGGTAGCTTGTTCCGATAATAAGGGACAGTTAGGGATACGGTGCTCCCTGCTTCTACAACGCAAACAGGCGCCTAGCTTGCGCCAGCACTCCTCCATTTTGTGACCAGGACGATCACAGAATTTGCATACGCCCTTGAACGGTACAACAGGGCTAGGCTTCTTGTCTTCATGCTTTGGCATCTTGCCCTTCCACGTTCCAGATTCGGTCCACGAACTAGACCCACTCACGGGCCTCTTCTTGCCAGTGCCATATCCGGGTTTAGCATTCTTGAAATCCTTCGGTTGCTCCTTCTTGGTGCCTTTTCCACGGATTCGCTCCGTCATCTCTAAGATATCTTCCAGTACTTGCGCTTTCCTTACCATTTCAGAGTATGTAGAGATTTCCATCTGTGCCAACTGATTAATATAATGCAGCCTCAGACCCTTGAGAAAACGCTTCGCCTTCATCTTCTCGGTGGAAATAAGGTGTGTAGCATAACGAGAAAGCCGTGAAAATTGAGCCTCATACTCTGCCACGGACAGACCTCGATGTTTCAGGGCCGCAAACTCCGCCGCTTTCTTCTCTTGTACCCGGTCAGAAAAATACTTGCCGTTGAAAAATTCCTCGAACTCTTCCCACGTAACCTGCTGATCACCCAGAGTCACCTTGATAGAATCCCACCAAGTACGTGCATCACGTTCCAGTTGGAAAGTAGATAAAAGGACACGCTCTTGGTTGGTGCATTGCATAACTTCGAATATCCTTCCCATCTCGTCTAGCCAGTGCCCGGCTTCGTCGGGGTCAGTCGAACCAACAAACCTTGGCGGATTCATCCCTCGGAAGTTCCGGTATAGATCACCGGTGCCATGATTTACAGCTCCAGCTTGAGCCACTTGTTGTAACGCCTGCGTGAGGCCTTGAACTGTGCGTTGCAAGTTTCTCCACTCCGCACGTTCAGCTGCCATCTCAAATGCCTACATAAGAAATAGATCATTTAGGGTCATAAGATAGTTAATTTCACAAGTAAGGTATTAACTTAACCTGAGTTCTACCCAATCTCACCAGGTCAGGTCCTTAAACTTAGACGAGGTCGGGGTCCTATGATGACACTTAGAAAACCTAGGATTATTAAACCTAGGCTCTGATACCACCTAAACTGTCACGCCCCGACGCGGAATATCGGGACGTACAGTCAATAACGAGCTAGAAATAACATTTATTCTAAACTAACAATAAACATTGCTAAGGAAGGAATACTTTTATTACAATGAAAAACACTGTTTAAACACGATCAAACATAACTCTCAAAACTCTGAGCTGACGCTCAGTAGGCGTCTAGGTACAAGTACACTCTAGAATCACTCATGTCCCTCCCCGTCTGTGTAACCGTCACCACCTGAATAACCTTGAAAGGGGTAAAAACAACACTATGAGCTGACGCTCAGTAGGTAATAACAGGTAAATTTACGTAGTTAATGACTTAATTACATGTTGTATGCAATGATAAGCAAGGAAATAAATAACGAGATCAAGGACAATATAATAAGATCTCGCAAGGTCAAGAACTAAAAGATAACAATTAACAATAATGACAAGTACAAGAATTTGAATAAGAGCAATTGCAATAATAATTGGCCAACAAGCAAGTATTTAAAACATGAAGTAATTCACGATCAAGTACAAGAATAATAATAGATTGAATGTCGTAGACGTCACACTAGTCAAGTACTCGGTGCAATACCTCACCATGTCATTAACATCCCATGGGCTCACTTATTTTTCGGGCGCTCTCCCCAGGACCAGACCGGGCCCCTGTGATGCGATGGCATTGATTTATTGGATCAAGGAACCCAAGTTGTCTGGACATTTTCTCAAGTAATCATGGCCAATGAATTTCAAGGAATAAACTAAATTGTCAAAAGTACAGATCTGACAAAACATCAGAGTAACAAGAAGAGTAGAGAGTTAAATTTAGGCATCATGTTTAACGACAATTAAGTCGTGGAATTCAAGAACGAATGATAAGTAGGAAAATGCAATCATTAGAATACTCTTAACTTCATAGTTTAACATTGTATTCCGTTGGTTTAACAAGTTTTGGGGTTGTTTTAGGGTCTTTTAATATCAAGGAACTAGTTTCTTAAATAAAAAGATTTATTTTGTATTATCATAGTGAATTGCTAAGAATTTAGTTTAATTCATAGAAATAAATCTTAGCATGATGAAAATATCTCTAACATGTTAAAATAGCTCCAGCACATGATTCTACTGGTAAGGTGATAAAAATATATTTTTCTTACTGGAATTAATTTTTAACACACTAAAAATACATTATTAGGCGTTAAAACTAACACGTAATATGCTATAATGAGTTTTCTACGTAATTTTTAGATAAGTTAATAGGAGTAAGTTATCATACTTATTATTTATTTTTCCTGATAACAATAAGAATTTTATCATGCTGAAAAGTAATTTTTTTTAATATTCTATTATCCATTTAATAGGAGAAATACGCTGATAAATAGTTTAATATACTAAAAATCATTTATATCATGCTGTCATCATCCTAATATGCTGGAAGAATTTTCGTCATGCTGTGAAGAATTTTATCATGCTGTAAGAAATAATTTAACATGCTAACATAATTTTATATGCATTTATTTCTATTATATAGATAAAAATAGATTTCTATGAGTCAAAAATATCATTAATTCACAGAAATTAACTTTCAACATGCTGATAATATCATAATATATTTTTCATGAATTTTCAGATATTAGGAATATTTTAGCATGCTGGATATATATTTTATATGCATTTATTCTCTATTATATAGATAAAAATAGATTTCTATGAGTTAAAAATATCATTAATTCACAGAAATTAACTTTCAACATGCTGATAATATCAGAATATATTTTTCATGAATTTTTAGATATTAGAAATATTTTAGCATGCTGGATATATATATATTTTATATGCTTTTATTCTCTATTATATGAAATAATATGATAAGAGGAAGATGCACAAGATATCAATCGAAATTCTTGATGAAATTCAACAAACAAGATATCAATAGAAAGATAAGAGGAAGATGCACAAGATGGTATGCTCAATTTTAAGTTGAGCTTGTGATTATCCACGTGAAATCAAGCTTAATCCTAAAAGGTGCACTTAAAATCCTAACATAGACATATGCTTACTAAATCGAGAAATTAACCAGTATGATTGATAAAAATTAGGGCTTTCAATGTTAAAAGGAAGCTAACATGATGAGGATTCCATTCATGTATAATAATTAAAGTTAGGTCTGTTAGAACCTACCTTAAATGAAGATCAAACCCAGCTACAAAAATACCCAACGATCCTTGATAGCCCTCAAAGATCCCTTGATAACTTCCTGAATACCTAATAGAAATTGGGGCTTTTACTGCCAAATGAAAGAGCTCGTCGATCTGATCAAGATAGACTATCTATTTACGAATTTTGGTTAAGATTACCAACCTGATTTGGAAGAACAAAATCACGACCTAGAATGACAAACGAACCGGACAGCACCTTAGAAAAACCTCGATATCTCCTTGGATACTTAATGAACTTTAGGGATTTTACAACCAATGGAAAGATCTCGTCGAGAGGAACAATTTGATACATTCATAAGCTGATTTTTGTTAAGGAAACCTACCTCAATCGAAGGATCAAAGAGGAGAGGAAGGAGGATGACGGCAGCCGACCCACCTCTACTAAACGACCAAGAACTTTCTAGATCTGAATCCAATGCGAACACCACAGCCACCAAATGAAAGTAGACTCGTAGAGCTTCATTTTGATAGCTCATAGAGCTTCTGGAGACTTCGGAGTTGGGAGAAATCGACCACGCAAGGTGGTGTTTGAAAATGGCACCGCCAAGGTTGACTTCCACCAAACTCGACCGCCACCATGTGCTAGGGTTAGGGTTTGGTTCGATTGATAGATGGCTATTAATCCTCTATGTATTACCTTTCATTTACCTCTGGAATCACCTCATTTGGTTGAGAAACAAGCTCTAATTTGATGTTTTAAGATGGGGTGAATAGTGAACACGAATTTAGGGTTAGGTGGGTTGAAAGTCGGACTTAACCCACTGATTAGGCCTAGATAATGATTTTATTAGGCTTAGTCATAGAAGATAAAAGTGTTAGTCGATGCATCTATTATTTAATTACTATTTTTATGAATTTTTATATGGTAGATAAAATTTCCACTTCTACTATTCCGTAAATAGTTAAATATTAAGTTCAAAAGACTTAATCCACTAATTCGGCCTAATAAATGATTTTCTTAGGGTTGGCCACAGAAGGAAATATTGTTAAACACAATTGATTCTACAAGAATATGATTTTTATTAATTTTTATAAAATAGTTGAAAAGTGACTTATTCTATTTATTAAAGAATTAATCTAATTAATTTTGAATAATTATCATTAATTCAAATAAATTCAAATAAATTCAAATAAATTCCAAATAATTTCAAATAACTTTCTAAATAAATTTCTAAAGAATTTGGGGTATTACACCCTCCCCCACTTAAAGAATTTGATCCTCCAAATTCACTGCACTGTAATATAGAGATAGGGGAAGACTAGCTCACCTAGAACAAGTCGGGATACCGCTTCCGCATAGTATCTTCAGATTCCCAAGTGGCTTCTTCGGTTCCACGCTGACTCCACTGAATTTTGACCATAGGTATAGAACGATTCCGTAATTGCTGTTGCTTCCGGTCCAGAATCTTGATAGGTCTTTCTTCATAGGTCAA